>JAPYZH010000027.1:0-733794 GCA_030523085.1 Meteorus colon
CATCAAATTTCAGCATATATATAGGGTTCGGAAGTTTGGAGTAACTCCTATTATGCAGTCGCATCTCACTGTCTCGATTCCGACTCATTTAATTGATCGTAAAAGGGAGAGAAAAATTAAGGTAGCTGAAATCAATGAGAAAAACATCTCTTTACATGCAACAACTGACGGCCAGAATTCTCATTGTGTTCAAGAATATAATGACACTGCTTACGAAAAATCGAAATACTCGGAAATTAATGATAATCCGAATAATGATATATTGTTTCTCAATTGTACCAATCCAATAATTATTTGTACGAAAATTTCTTGTTTTTTCGAAACATCTTCAAACTCATTAATAATTGGCGATGTCACAATAACAATGGAACTAAAATTAAAAAATCTCGAAGGTACGTTTAGGTCCCATTATTAAATTATAATCTGTCATTCATTGATTAATCAAATAATCGAATTTATTGATTCGTAGATATTGCGATGAACGGAACAAGTACATTTTTTTTCATATCTCATGGCCATATTAAAATTACATCGCCTACTGACATCATCCAGAATTCGGACAATAGATCAGATGATATTGAAGTAAGAACACTTTTCGATGGCGCAACAGCAATGGCGTCGCAACAAATACCAATTTGGATAATTGCAGTGTCTGTTTTTCTTGGAATATTATTGCTCGCTCTGCTTACTTACGGCTTATTGAAATTCGGGTTCTTTGACCGCAAGAAGAAGGAAGAATTAGAAACATTAAAATCCGACGAAGCCGTGAGTAATAAAAATAAATAAGAACAAGTAACGCGGATATACATCAATGGATTGGACTAATTTATCATTTTTTGGTTCTTTTCATAGAAGAGACACACCATCATCTTGGAAACCACTTCATCAGCAGAGGTGCTCGATCAAGAATAGCACTTTGAAATTATAGGCCTTTTTTTTTTTTGAAAATGATTCCAAGCAAGCTTATTCCCATGTTTTCAATTGTATTAATTTCCTATATATTTAAATATATATATATATATATATTCTTGTATATACTTTTTCATAAACTTAATAGTATTTTCAGGAACGGATTAATTAAATAGATCTCTTCCAAGGCCACAACAATCGACGTTGATAAAAAATAGGACATCTATTCATTAAGTCTATCGGTTTCAAAGATCTGTTTTCTCTTGAATGTCATGCGTATGAAGCCTTCGCAATTATGCGAATCAATGAAGCAATAAATAAATTATTTGTGCAACATTTGTTATTTCTTAAAACCAATTTCCGGATCTTGGATAGACGTATCGCGATTCCGGTTTGAACTTCTATGACGGAGATTATTATTTTTTATTTTGTTCATCCACTATGTATAACAACACTAATTGTACTGCTTTTAAGGCCTGTAGCATCTGGTATTTTCATATAAAGCAATCAAATTAGCACGATCAACGCAGTTAAATGAGCCAAAATAATAATTCTCTACTCATCATCGTCGCCTAAACCAAGTCCCTTGGAAATATCAGCAGCAGATAATTTACCACCGCCTGGAGGTGGTGGTGTAGACGCGCGTGCCGAAGGTGGATGAGGTGGACTATACCTTGGTGGGCCATAATTATCATAATGCGGCGGCGGTGGCTGTGGTGATGAATGATGATCATCACCATGTGATCTCTGTATAGGACAATTTGATTCAAATGGAATAATGTCGGAGAAAGGCGAAAAATACAATGCGAAGCTTTGAAAAACCCATGCGAAATTTTATTCAAACCAATAGTAACAAAAATATGAAGAGAAGGTCTGACCCCATATAACCAAGGTTTCCAAATAATAGTAGTAATAGTAATAAATATCCATCAGTAGAATTAGAAAATAAATAATATACATTCATAAATACTATATAAATAATAGTTGCAAGTTGAACCATAAATTAACGTAACCAAATATAAAGCGGATAGATGCGGAGCCCAAGCACTTATTTCTTCAAGTTTTTACTTACATTTTTGGTAAAACTGTCCATGGCTGAACTTAATAATGAAGAACCGATTGTACCACCAAGTCCGCTCAGGAAATCACTAGAACCTTGTTGTTGAGAGCCATAGCCACCTGATGGTTGGTAGCCTCCTGATTGTTGATGTCCGCCACCACCTCCAAGAACATTACCAAGTATTGATCCGAGCCCGCCCAAAGGATCATTAGATGGTTGGGGAGGTGGATTATTGCCGTGTATATTAATAATGCCTCCGTAAGGTAAGCCACCACCACTGCTGCCGCCACCGCTGCTCCCACCTAAAATGATAACTCTCATTAAATCGAATAAAATAGCCATTTGTAATGATGTGAAAGACGAGATATAGCTGATTATCACATCATTGAATCATTATTACTGTCCTTGAGAATAGAGGCATTCCATCATTATGATGTCATATAAGTTAAGTGTTCTTTCGACATTCCACTGCACTGATACATTTTATTGTAGTATAATGAACAATAAACTTTACCAAGTGCACCGAGAAGTGATCCAAGCATTCCACCGGCCCCAGCGTCCTGCGCCGGATAACCTTGTTGGAATCCTCCATGGCCAGTATTACCCTGAAGAGCATTAGAAGCTAGAGTGCTTGCCAGTGCTGCACCAAGCGCACCCAAATTCAAACCTCCTTCGCTTTCATTTTTGGATGCATCAGACTTTTCATGTTCTGGCTCATCATGCTCCTGCTTTCTTTTCTGTTCAATATGAAGGTATAAAATAAATAATAATCCAATCAATTATATGTCCCGAAGTACATCAAGTAATAAAACTTGAATATGTCTAGTTACATTGTATGCATGCATAGCTGCCGCTACTCCGCCAGCTGCGATCAGTCCACCAACAGCTAATCCAACTTTATCTAGACAACCACCGAATGCATCTTCTTCTTCGGTCTTTTCATATCCTGGTTGATATCCATATGATCTGGATGGATCTACACCACCGCCATAGGCATTTGGAGGTGGGCCATAACCACCACCACCCTGAGGAAATGGTTCTTGAGGTTTCAGAGTAGGATACAATCCTCCTGGTGCTAATGAAAAATATTTATGACATATCAAACTAATTTTGAGGTAGATCGCAGCATCATTTCCAATCTAGTTGTGCACGCTAACCTGGCGGTCCAAAGTCGGCCACGGGAACATCTGTTGGTGCTGTGGCCCTTGGTGGGGCTCCAATTGATTCAAAAGAAATAGATTTCACTTCTATATCTCCATCGATCACAAGATGTGTGACTTTTTGATACGGCAATCTATGTGCAAACTCCGTAAAGTGTCTGCCATTGATCGCTATTTTATATTGGAGTGGCTCACAAAGAACAATCACTTCAAAATCTTGTCCTGGTTGAATCCATAGTGGGCCACCATTCTCTTCGGGGCCCCATGACATAGAATTTATGTGATTACGTGTGACAAATCCTTCGGGAAATCGTGGCGACAAATGTAAAGCAATATCGTCTCTGGGATTCAAATTAGGACCAAGTTGATAATTAATTGCGAATCTAACAGCGTTCGATGGTGCTGTGCCCTGAATTTTGAGCATTTTTCCTGGCGATAGGCCTCCTGGGACCTCACCTACATAAGGAATTTCCTGAAACAATTATCCAGGTCAAGTTAAAGTCAGTTGTGAACGATTTGATTGGAAAATTCTACCAAATGGAAACTCATCAAATTATTAATTTTATAATGCATTAACAGCGTTTCCATGGTGTTGATAAAATTGACAGGTGTATAAGATCATAATTATCAACACGAACATTCCATAGCCGATGGATTTGAGGTCACGCATATTCAATACACCGAAAAATAATTACAAACAAAATTCCAAGACATTAAATATATAATTCTATAATAAAACTCAAAATAATTCTTACCGGATTAAAAACAGGGGAAGCCATTTTGTGTTTTTAGTCGTAACCAGACGACTCTATCAGCCGTATTGATATTAAATTTTCTATTTTAATTTTATACTACAAAATATGAGAGAATGTGGCGATCACGAAGATGTACAATAACATTCCCACTCGATTCTCTCGGTTGACTGATGGTGTGTGGCAATGTGTGGCCTGTGGCCTTCTATTTACAGTGATGACGTTTACTACAACAAATTATACATCGTCACGCAATAAAATTGTATACACTCTGCGCCAATGCGCGCGCATGATGTTATTGTAGATACCTTCATTACCAATATCTCGAAAGATTTGAACGCTAAGCGGGCTCAGACATGCCTCTTCTTTTAATATCTGTTGTTTAAGGAGCAAAATACTTGGACATTTGTGATTATATCAATTTTCAAGCTTGGGAAGAAACAATTCACAAGGTGCAGCATTAAAAATGACATTTTAGTAGGTTAGTTAACGATTTTTTCTATACAATTGAATATTACATAAAATTGAGCAACCTTGACAAAGTTTAATGTTGCGAATCTTCATTGTTATTAACGATAAAAACGACTTCACTTTATTTTACTTCGTTACGAACATGTTTTATTCATATTCATTGCCTGTGCAGGAATGAAAGTTGATAAGAACGAGTACTGTCGAGACTGATATGACCTATGCAAATGTTTATTCATGTCTGAAACTCTTCTAAAAAAAAATAGTAATGGTGATAAAACTTTTGAATATGTAACAGACATCCACATTTCTATTGTATTATTATATTCGTATGCATCATCAGTCAGGATCAATTTGTACTTAGGATGTATCCTCCAACCAATAAATATCAAAAATGTAATGAAAAATAATTCTCAATATTTTTGTCTTCGATTATTATAAAACTCTTCTGCAAAATTCATCAGCTGAAACGAAAATGGACACGAATCTTTTTTTTTTCACAATTCGCGTAATCTCCTTAGTTGTTGCAGTACAGTTAAGGTCTACAGAGAAATCGCTCCCATCATCATTAATTGACTCGTGAATGAACTCACTCACGATTTCTACATGACCGATAGTTCGATAATTCAAACATGCGACCGCATAGAAAAAACATTGAGTATTTATACGACGATCCAACTGTTCATTCTACAAATTCCCATTCAATACTCTCAATAATATTCCAGCTGCTTTATGACTTCAACAAACTGTCTTCAATGTATATCCAGTGTACACCATCCTCCTATAGATTCAATATCTGTTCATCATCAACCAAAAAAAAATAAAACGAATCATAAATATCATCAACACTAAACGTAAAAAAAAAATTAGGTACGCAAATTTCATCGAATGAATGAATTCATATGTATACATACAGGGTGCGGACAATGAAAATTATCTGAAGCGTTACATTGCCAAGCCCTAGTCGCACCCACATGATATAAAAATAATGAACATATATGAAATACATTTAATGAGTTTTTTCACTACATCAATTACACAAAGAAATTTTCGATTTCTATAATTCTTATCATACTCATATTTGCGTAAGACATGAATAATTTTTCGAAAATCAAAAAAAACTGGGTCACTCACCCGTAGTCGCATATGTTAATACATCTAATATTACAATGATGCGGGCATTGCGTAGCTAAAAACAACCTATTTAATGTACACAAAAATGTGACCCAGAAAAATACCGCGGTCGTGATATGTTGAAGGATCCAAGGACATTTTCGTGGTATAGCGCCAAAGCGATATGTATATACGTTTTATAATACGCACAAGGACCCTCGTCACAGGATCAATAGAGTATAACGTAACCGGACCCTCTTCTTTTCTCAAACCTTTTATCTGTATATTTCTTATATACCAATTCAGTGTTCTGGCGCTCGTATTATTCTATGTTCAAGCAATAGTGTGAGTTTATATACAAATGCATGTTCTATAGGGGCTTCAAAGTATTAGTATATATGGGAGTTAAATATCCATCTATACATACCACACATGTATGCATTTAGCGCACACAGATGTCTTATTACGAATTTATCCGGCTTCGCTTTATACTCATACAGGTATTATAGTAAACCAAGACTTCGTTGATACACGAAAGTTTTGAGACGTCAGCTGCTGATGAATGCCATCAAGGGTGGAAAAGTAGAATATATTTATGTGAACATATTCTACTGCGCCACATGTACTTCAATTCGAAGCAGAATAAAAAAATATTTATTGGTATACAAAGACATTTCCCATTGCATTGATACTTCTCATATTCTCAATAATTCATAGTTTGATTCCACGAAGAATGAATTTTCAATTGTTTAAAAACATTTTAACTCTTGATATTTAATTTTTTTCGCATTTCAGTTATAGAAAATGATTTTCATCCAAATTCTTGTTGCTTTTATGTAATTACGTGATATTATCTAATATTCCATGTTGATTCTACATTACAAACCGTTTTAGTAAACATGCAATCTTTTCATTATTTATTAAAAATCAAATTGGATGATTATTAAATTATATTTTACGTTCGAGGACACACCGGATGTGACGTGAATACGAAAGAGTTCTCGTTACGTACATCGACGTGCAATAAATTTATATTGCAATATTGTTATCATGAATTGACTTCCTGTTTATGTCTAATACATTCTAACAATTGAATTTATTTATTTATTAATAACATTATTATTTATTCTAGGATAAAATGTTTTTTAATAATTATTTTATTGTTTATGTGAAATAAAATAAGTATTACGTAAAGATTGGAAGAAAACACGTTGCATTTTTTCGTGACAATGGCTGAGAATTTAGATTGGAGGGAAAAAAAAAGTAGCGAAAAAAAATTAAGAGGATAACGCGATAGGACGGGAGGGGAAAGACGTAGGTACTCAATACACGCGCGCGTAGCGGTTTTTACTGTAAGGTGGTGGGTCTCTCTCGGAGACACACAGCGTACACGCTCTTTTCAGCCCCTCGTCTGCGCGCAGTTTGACGTAGTACGTAGTCCTCGACGGTTGTTACACGTGACACGTGTGTCTACCAATTTATTTAATTATTTTATTTGAATTATTAAAGATTATTAATACAGTTGAAGAACACAAAGACTTGAATAACATAAGCAATGAATTATTGTTACTGTTTGTAACTTTTAATCATTGAGTGAATATAAAAAAATAATATAAACTATAAGGATAAAGTACAATGTGAAAATTTGCCATTGAATAAAGTTCAAATAAAAATACACCTGTGAAAGTTAACGAGATAAATTAATAGAAATCAAAAGTTTACTTTTATAATTTATTTTCTAATGAATTAAAATTGTCTTTGTTGTTTTGAAATCGAAGAAAAATTCAATGTGCCGTTCAGATATAACATAATATAATATAAAATATTATATGGCGTGTGATATTTGGATTTAATTTCTTAATCATATTCAAGTAATTATCAGTTTTGTCATAGTTCTTTGTTACATTGATAATAATGTTTCGGTTGACTAAATAGTAGTAGCAGTTCATGGGTTAACTGGAATAACAGCGATAAGATAATTAACGCGCGCGATATAATAAATACCAAAATGAATTATTACACCGGTTTGAATAATTCTATAAATTTTCTTCAATATACTTCAATTACAAGAAAAGTTGAATGAAATAAATTTTTTTACTCTTCTTCGCGTAAATTTCTTCATCGTCCTATATTCTCACAAACGGAAGCTCGAGTTTCGCGGTCTATGTCTTTAATTGAGCTTAATTACTGATTACACGAACGACTGTTCATATGAGTCATTCGTTTATGTTCATGTCAGAACGTTGATGTTCTTCGTAGAATTTTTGTTTGTTGACTCAATAACGAAGTTTCACTTTTTATATTTTTGCCTCGAGCCATAAATACCAATGCTGGAAAATATCCCTTTACACATTAAATCAAACGATACTCGATGTTTATAAAATCAACTTATATATTTGACCACACGATTATTCTAGGAATTTCTATTGAAAACATACAATACTGTGTGATGTAAATATATGAATGAAAATATTTAGCTTAAAACCCGACTTCATTTCCGCATGCAACTATATCGTAACTTTTGATTTTTCATTTATGAACTCGAAACAAGTTTACACACGCTATTTCATCGAGTTGATATTATATATCGGGAGTTAACGAGGGTGGGATGAATCATCGCAATAAAAACTGTCCGGATCGATATCACGTTCGCACTCTGGCTCTCTTCTACTTCGCCACTTTACAAAGACACTAAACGCATAATAATGAATATTGAAATACCACCTGTACTTATTATACTTTGATTTCCACCTTTCTTCTATTCAATCATCTTTATATTATTTCTTACAGATGACGCATCGGCCAGCGTATCATTTTTGAATGATAAACATGTTGAAACCCTGAAATTTAATGAATATAACAATGAAGAATGACTGCTTTACTGCTGTAGCATGATTAAAGCTGGAGTGACGATAATTTTGGTCTTTCTATTTATAATTACTGTTAATCTGGAAGCAGTAAGCATCGTTGATCATTATCCAGATGATGATTATATATTGGATCACAAGGTGTCTCATGATGAGGCGGTATCAGTCGCAAGAACCCTCCACATTCCTGCAGGTAAATATTAATAATGGTATAATAATAGTTGTAGTGATAATGATAGTAATATCTATATCAATGCTCTGCTTATAAGAATTTTATCCTCAGCACGTTGTGGACATTTTATCTTCACTCTGCAAATAGCATTTCTGTGTGCTGAAGTAGAGATACTATGTAAATACCAGTCGTGTTCCCGAATCATGTCTCATTCGCCAGAGTCTCACACGTTTACGTAGCGATATACGTTTGATACTTGTATTTAATCAGTAGAAGAATAGGTGATTGTCCGACTAAGTTACGCAAACGTTGGTGACACCGTCTATAATTGTTGTTTGATTACTAGAATGAATGTATGATCTGAAAATTCATGTAATTCATAAAGACATTAATTAATGAGTAATTTCTCATGCTATTCATCTACTGATATAAGTAATTATATATAGAAAGAAGTGAAGAAAAAATATGAGAAGAGAGAAAAAATAGAGGACGTGTGTCTATAAAATAATAATTCGAATTTTTTTTTTGCTTCTATAGATTCCGAACCTGGATGTAAGTCCTGTACTGACGAAGAGATGACCTACTGTAAGGACGGAGGTGTTATTAATGACCATTGTTGCTGTGACAGCAGTTACAATAGTGTGTATAATTCTCATAATTTAGGAGATATCAAGAATTATATTGTTGTCAAAATGGATATTATCTATTGTCCTTGGTATATCGGCAATCGTGCGTTACGATCTGGTAGTGTTTGCCAATTCAACCTTCGATCTGTGAGGAAAAAGACAAATTGTAAGAAAGAAATCGTGATTTCGTATAGAGGACAAATTCATGCGTGTTAAATCCAGAGTGAAACAAAAACAAGTAAACAAAAAATTGTATTATCTTCATTGAGATGTAATACGTCAAACAATTTGATTGGGATAAATAATGAGTGGGTGGTTTCAATACGTTACATTTTACTATCCATCGAATCATTTATCAACTGTTTAATTTTATCATACAATACTTTGATTGTAATTTGATGATAATAGTTTAATGTAAATTGTCAATAAGGTGATAATTGTTTGAGGATATCTTCGAGATGAATTTAGAATCAACTTGATAGAATGAACTCAATGTACTTGATGGACATAATCAAAATGCAAACTGAATACTGTGTGTATAACAATGCATCGTTGCACGCAGCTACGATACGAATAGAATAGAATGCGCATACAAAAGTCGTTAATACCGATCGATCATGAGAATGAACAGAAGTCTACTCTGCCACAATCTGCAATAAAACGCGTGTAACAAAATGCGCGTTCTTACATGAATCATAGTTAGTAGATGAGCTAAAAATAGATTTCATACCCACAATAGAAGGGGTTTAATTATTACCGTACCAATGTCACTTACATATTATCGTCATGTATTAATGTATTATAGACGTCTTATCATGAATTGATGCTTCACCGGAAACCGCTCCTCGTAATCCGATATCACATATAACAGTTCAGTCGGGTCGTCAACATAGGATCGGAATTCTTAACTTAATGTGACCGACTATCATCATCTTACAAGACGCTCATTTAGCACAATGGCAAAGTGAAGAGTTCCTGATTCGTTCACTATTTTTTATTCTTAATAAATCGCTTTATTAATTTTTTTGTCTCTTAATGTTTCAGAAGTTTTTCCATATGTCGAGCATACATGCCGAGTTGGAAGAAATCCTTGCAAAACGATTGCTAGGAATTGTGCGGAATATCACAGATTAAGAGAATGTTGCTGTCATGCTTATCTTGGCTCTGTGTGTAAGTTGAATTTATATATAAATTTACTTGTCATACAGTACCTGTAATGTTTGTATCATAATCAATTTTGATATTTTAATCTACAGGGAAATATTTAGCTGGTGGTATTGACAATATAAAGCCAATACCTATGGCAATTGCTGGAACATTGCCAATCGTTTATTTACTGCATAGAATACTGTGGAACGGATTTTAAATATACAAAATAAATTTGTATCGTATGATGCTTCAATATAATAAATTATTTTTCCATGGCTCATATACTGCTGAATATCTAAATATTTAGATGACTTGTTTATGTCCACTTTTTATACACTTTCGCTGCTCGGACAAATACAGTGAAGAATTGAAGATTGCATATTGTTTAGTCAGCACGCGAGTTCCATTGTCTTGGACGATTGTGAAATTATAATAATCTACATGGAAGACATGCACTCACTTCATTCAGAAGGATCTTAGGGATTACCTGAAAAGTTGTAGAATCATCATGAGAATGAGAATTTGCATAATTGTCATGTTTCCAAGAATGGAATAAACTAAAACAGATATATATTTAAATGTGATTGGACAAAAATTCTACTATGTATGCTGTTGATATTGCAATTTTACTGCGTTAGAAATACTTGCAAGCGCTTGCGGTGCATATGAACAATATTGTTCAGGTGAGGGAGAATAATTGAAGTATGGAAAAATTCACGAATGAATTTAGATTAGGTTTGACCTAATTATTATTATTGTTTAATGAATTTTAATCAATTCATTCAAACATTATTGTTAATGTGGTTGATAAATTGTGTAGGGGTAACAAGTACGATAATTATACCAATAATATATACGGGTCATTTGGAACATAATAAGAAGTAGACCGCGACCGATAAAATAAAAATGGAATCTATTGAGAAGTATTGAGCACGTGGCTGATATTGTTGTCGTAACAGTGCATCACCAAAGGCGCATTATTACAATGAATGACCTGCAAATATTTAAACCGATGCATTGAGTTGTTATTATTATTGTTATCTTTTCTTTTCTTTCTTTCCCTCGAGTATTCTACGACAGTATTGAAAAACGCCCGGCTTTATCGTGAAGAAAAATGTTAAATAACTTTTTCATCAAACAAAAAAATGTCATGACAAGTTCAATGTTGTATAGTAGTCCTCCAGATATTACATAATCGTTCAATTGTATATAATTTTATTCATGTTCATTATGTATTGAGTTGTCAAGATTTGCAACTCTGTCCGTAATCACAACATACAATTTCTTCCTTTTTTTTATTTTCACTACTTACAATCCTGTCATCATCCAGTTAATGTGTGGCTGTCTATCAACATGAAAAAAAAACAGTTGTCATATTTTATAATTCATTTGCATACTCATCTATTTTGTTTCGGTATGTTGAACGCCATCATCAAACAATTTGTAAAGTTGAATTATCAATAAGTCAACTTATATCTTCAAAATGAAATGGGAAACGATTCCCATCTTCGAAATTCATTCCCCCACATATTTGCACGCGCCATTCACACTTAATTCAATGTCTCTTCAATTTGGACTCTGGACATTCAATTCTGTTTATGTAATAAAGAGTCAGGCACGTGGAGACGATTTGTCAAGGTTCGAAAAAAAACTTTTCCAAACATGTTTTTCGGTAAAGATGAATGATTTGCAAATCTACCGTTTTCTAGATGCCAAATCTTATCTTTATATTTTGTCACCATCAGATACGTCAGTTTTTGTTTGTGGTATTACATCATTTTCCAATAAATGGAGGTGAGGTTTCCAAACAGTAAGATCATGTAATATTTCATTGATTACTAACACATTGGTATCTGGTTTAACGAATTCTTCACATTTCGTGTGGTGAAAAGAAGTAATTGATGAAAATAAATTCCAATCAATTCAGATTTTTTTTTAACGAGAATGTTTATATGAAAAACAGGATTTAAATAAATTTAGATTGGTCAATTCATATTTCTTTCTGTATATCGATATTCACCGGATATGATTTATCAATATGAACTAAATTTGGACTCATTGATATTGCCATCCGAAAATTCCCAGGAATCACATGAACTATTTCTGTTTCATTAATACCTTTCCATTGGAATCTATCGTTTCATTGTTGAGTATTATTTACGACGATGAACACATATATGGAATACGATAGAGACAGAGCTGAAATATATAAGATTATGAATTGTTGTGCTCTGTCTGAGTTTTGTCACACTCGGAATTGTATCTAAGCCGAGATCACTCCATATAATATTAGAAGATATCGAAGACACGTGTCGGAAGACAAATTTCATTGGACTTATACATATTTCCTATTTTTATTGATACGAAAATATCGAAGACAAGAATAGAAAATTCCACGCATTATATTTTATCATCAGACTATCAACGAACTACAATCAATCATACGCAATGATCTCAGTCGAAAATCGATTGAAAATGATCAACAAGAGTGAAAAAAAATTACTCACATTCATCGCATGCAGCTACATAACAAAAATTTTCAGGTTCAACCGTTAACTTGCTGATTATTGAAGATAAATATAGAAGGTAGAATGATGCTGATAATTGGAAAAAAAATCCACCAACTACCAGGTGGGAAGAAAAAAAAGTTGTTCCTAATTGCAATAATTATCTGGAGATGAGAATGATGATAAATATTCAACGAATGATATATGGAGACAAGATGCAAAATAGAATTTAAGTTTAATTGTCAGAATTATTGGAAGATCAATATGATGAAGATAAATATTCATGGATGGATATACAAAGCGAAAGAGAAGAAATTTTTAATTTCATTGTGATAGTTATTGGGAGATGATGATGACGATGATGACGTGATGAAGATTCATTTGCTGACACGTGAACATGGGAAAAAAAAATTGTCTAGACATATAGACATCAGCAGTACATAAGAGATGAATTCTCTGATGATGGGGAGACTGGACGACCTCGTTCTACGATTTCCAACTGTGACAATTTGTTCGATGAGAGACAGAAATTATAAATGTTTACAACTTCGCAGGTGGGTGTGTCAAAACATAATTATTCCAATTTCAAAGTATTCCCGCTGCTTGTATATGTCTGAAATATTCCATGAATTTTTTCTCTGCTTTTCAATCACTTGACTTCATCCTAATTAATAATATATTCATTTAATATTATTCAAAATGAGGTAAATAAAAGAACAATATATAACATATCCAATATGCGTTGCATTGGGTGACGGAAATGCTACTGACAAGAGGGGACGATTGGCCGTGTAAGAAGAGGTTGAGAGCGTAGCTGTATTCCGATCATCGTATCCACGTGTCCCCTTCTATTGGCGGAGGTCGATTCGTGAACTGGCACGTCGGGGGTAGTATTCAAGTATATAAGAACAGGAGGCTCGCCACGGATAACGCACAAGAAACATTTTATTCGGACTATAAAGTAGTGAATATTCGCATCAAGTCATAAAAGACACTTCGTAATTTTACAGTTTCCAGTGCGATACCTGCAATTCATTTCCCGAATTCATTCTCTTTGTTTTGCTCACAAAAATTTTTCTACAGATTGGACACATTGGAAGTAATGAACAAAATTCATACAATGCCGTTAATAACACTGGTGAAAAAATAATAAATCTAATTATCCTCATAATATTTCAACGAAGAGAAGAAAAAGAATTAAGAACAGATTACTACAACAGTGAAAATAATTTTTTTCTTCAACATTTTTTCCCTCTCATATTCTAAAATTAATATTCTAAACATATCGTGCTTCCTTCTGCGATTAAATAATGAAAAAATGAGTATATAAACCCATACGACAATTCATTGAGTTTTTGCCAGTGCAAACAAAAAGAAGAAAAAGTATAAAAAAAAAAACGAACCAGCACATTACACACCTTTCAATTGTTCCTTTCCTTTATCTTGCGCGTAAAATTTCACGTAGTATATATATCGCGAAGTGATAACGTTTTTTTTTTACCTCGTTTTTTTTGTTTGCTCAAAGAGAGTGAGTTGTGAAAAGAAACAAAAAAAAATTACTCGTGCACGTATACAATCGTTCATTCGGTATCATGGCAGCGTCCAATACAAGTACGGTGATACCAATCGCAGGTTCTTGGATAACTTTCGTTCTTTCATTGAGTATTTTCGCAATTGTGATTGGATTATTTGTAAAGAGGGCAAAATTTCTTTATCCTCTGAGAAATGTACCATCACCAAGAGCAATTCCAATAATTGGCAATGCATATCAACTTAATTGCACCTTGGAAGGTTCGTATTTATACTCAAATATCGGATAAATATATAGCATGTGGTTAATAATTATTATGGTGTAAAAAATATATTGAGGACATTGGTGAAAACAGAAAGTTCACGAATGATGCAACCTAAAATTTTTCATACTTGCCAATTCTGTGCATTTATACTCTCATATAATACACGCGTCTCTTATTTAGGGTCAATCAACATCGTCCGTTTATGCAGACGCGCGCGTGGAGTTATAATGTGTATGCATATATTTATATATATGTTATTATTATTTATATGAGCGTATGAAGATATAGATGCGTGGGTTACTGATGCACAGAAGAAGAAGAGAGATAGGGTGAAAAAAGGAGCAAAAAAGAAAGGCAAAAAATAAGAAGAAGGAAAAAAAAGGAAGAAGGAGAAACCGAAAAATCGGGTCGAGGTCGGCTGGCGTGCATCACGCGGTAATCGCACACGCGAATCTTTCTCTCCACGCGCGAATGAACGATCAAGCAGAGAAGACAGCAGACCGCATATATATATATATATATATATTCAGGTATAAAGTCAATGGGCTGTTCTTACTCTCGTTCTCGTCCTCATTTCCGCCGAAAACTATACACGTGTGTTTGAGTTCAGTGTTGTCTTCCGGACGAACAACCTGAAAGAAAGTCGCAAGAAATAATAACGTTTAATACTAATTAGTAACTCCAAGTTCAATAGCTATGGAAAATTAAGTGCACATATTTTTTATTGAAGTTAACGTGTAAATATGAAAAACAAAATTCATTCAATAATTTACGTAATTGGGGCAACAAATGAATATTTCATTATCAATATTTTGAGGATCTGTCCAGGTATTTACTCAAAGAGTTCAGCATTCCTCCATCGACTGATCTATAAAATGGACTATGGATCATAAACGCGCATGCAATACTATCACGTATTATAACAATACGCAAAAGAGTTGTCCCAATTTTTGTGTCACAGATTAATTCAATCCCGTGTCGTCAACTTTTTAAATATATTACATTTCAGAGATCGTGTCTTATCATTTTTGTACTTCCCACCATAAGTTATTTGTGTCATCAATGATCATCTGTAACGATATCACTAATCACTCTGTCCATATATATATCAATGGAAGAAAAGAACAATGATGGATTATCCATGTTATCACAAGAATATATGATACAATGATGCATTTGGATAAAAGCTCAAACAATCAAATACCATTTTCCATACATGTTATGAAAAGCGACACAATTTGTATTGGGTAACATCGGATTTTCAATATCAATACTTCACAGTTATATATAAATAAGAATATATATTCATAATGAAAAAAAAAAGGACAAGAAGTAGAATAGGAATAGTATTGATAGCCAAGTGTAGATCAATGGTGAAAGAGCCAACTAAACCTTGTGTGCGTTCAACCAGTCTCGACTGCAAAAATGCCTGACATTTTTCCTGGTCAATGGCCGCTCATTCTTCGCTAGGTTTTTTCTCTTTCTTCTTCTTCTTCTTTTTCTCATTCTTCTTCTTCGACCATGGTCTTCAGAGCTGTTGCTGCCGCTGCTGATGATCTATATGATGCTCCCTCCTTCATTGCCTCCTTTTCCAAGTGAATAATCGCGCGTGCAACGCGCTGCCGGTCATCGCCGTGGCGTTGACGACCGTCGACGAGGCCACAAGGAGGGAGAACCTACCTAATTGCGAATTATAGAGATAGTTGTTGAAGGCCTACTTGCTCGTTCCACCGAGGCAACGACCGAAGAGAATGCCCAATGACAGCGCTATACATATGATATCCTCACATACGTATATATAAACACATCTGTACATGCAGACTTCTCTATCTTCCGCATGATTTTTTTCCCCAAATTAAACCATTCTTAACCTTTTTTTTTTTGCATTGTTTCAGAACTATTTAAAAGACTGATAGAATGGGGCAAACAATTCGGTGACATCTATATACTCTGGCTTGGTTTTAGACCAATGGTATTTGTTTCCCGAGTTGAGGGTGTTCAACCACTCTTGAATAGCAGTATTCATATTGATAAGAGCTTGGAGTATCAATATCTGAAGCGGTGGCTTGGAAATGGCCTCGTACTCAGTACCGGTAAGAAAATTAATCGCTATTTTCATCTCTATAATTTAAATTCATTTCATATTTTTAATTCATGGTAAATACCCGTTGTTACAAAGTTGGATGCTGATGTATTAGCTACTTCCTGTATGTATAATATATATAAAGTTATTCAATTCTGGACTATACACTTGATCATGCATTATCTTCTGGTGCAAGCGGATGTTTATGTTGCCATATACGTAATATTATTGGAGCACACAATAATTTTACTGATAAATAAGAATAAGGAATCAACAATAAAGTGAGATAGATCTTTCAGAGCAATTACTGGTTGAGATAATCATTAAATCGTTATGTGAATTATAGTAGAAATATGTATTTGTGTTTAATAAGAAGAAAGAATCGATGTGTTTCAAATATCGATTTTGTGTCAGACGGCCTTTTTTTTGTATATCCGTTATTTTTGACCGTACACATGTGCGATTTTTGGCTGGGATAATTTTGGACTATTGCCAAGTAGGTAATGTCGTTTATATCTTTTTTTTTTTTTCTACTTCGACGATACATATATTCGATGCCCGAGAAGTAATGAAAGGAAGGGGGGCGAGAGCGACACCTGAACCATGAATTCATACTTTAATGATCAACGATTAATAGGCTCGAATAATGTCTGTGCATTTTTTTTTTATAATGAGCATATTTTTCAATATATCATTGGATTGGTTGATTATAATTCAATCGTAGTTTACACGAGACATTACGTTTATTTCATTATTGTCATTATTATCCATTTGCATATCGGGAAAAAATTATTCAGGCGCCATTCGGTAAAATCCAGAAATAGTACGTCTGTGAGTGTACACAAATACTTCTCACTTTATCCGCTCTGATGTGCTGAATAGGCGAAAAAGTTAAATGAAAATCTTAGCTACGGAAATGATGCTGAATACGCTGAACAGATTCGTCAATAATTAACGTGTTTTTATCCGTGTAGAGATGAATCTGTCATGTCTATTTCTGTGGTATGAACGATGATAAGATATTATTTGAATTATTATTGCTAATGATCATTGTCTCACGATTTCGATTAAAACCCGTTCTACTCCTCGAGGCGATCAAGCTGGATGACAATTTGCAACATAAATTGCACATATACTCTGACATTTGTATACTATGTTAATTCATCAAAGATAAAGAGCATGAATAATGAAATCATGAATACAGAGCATAAATGTTCGCCTTCATCTTTAATAGACACATTTGAATTACTTTTATTATTACTAATTTTTTTCGCTGTTGATTCATTAGGGGACAAATGGCATTTCCAACGAAAGCTCCTGACGCCAACATTTCACGGTGGACTTCAACAGGATTATTTAAAGTCAGTGATACGCGAGGCTGCAACTATGGTCTCTTGTCTTGAGTCTCAAATTGGCAAAATTTTTGATATCGTGCCATATGCCAAACGCGCAGGAGTAGACATGATATGTGGTGAATAATCAACTTATTATTTTCTCTATAGAACCTATTCATGTGTGCATGCTCGATTGTTCATCACGGCATGTGCCCAATGACATTGCTAATAAATAGAAAATAATGATAATAAATTTATACTATCAGTTAGATACGACAAATCCATGAATTCTTTTTCTTCGTTTGTTTTCTAGAAAGTAGTATGGGCTATCATATCAATGCACAAACTAATTTTCTCAATGATTACGTCAAAGCAGTGGAGAAGTGAGTAAACATGAAAATACCTCCATGGTTGATTCAGATCCACTGTGCTTTATTTTCGCAACGAATCATTTTTATACATAGATTTTATTAACCAGGATGACATCAATAATACAAACAAGATTCACAAATATTTGGATATCATTGGAGCCAATATTCCAACGCACATCCTTGGGAAAAGAACACGAAGAGGCACTTAAAATCATTCACGGCTTTGTCGACAATGTATGCACAATCATAAATTATTATAATGCAATTATGCAATATCCCCATCTTTTTTTTTTTACATTTATATTCTTTTCGTAAAGTAGCAATAATTATTCCCATGTTCTGCATATAGGTCATTGCCGACCGCAAAGCTGAATGGAAAGTAAATCATGATGGTAATTTCAACGAATCATCAAATAAAAAAAGAGCACTTTTAGATTTGCTTCTTGATTATTCGCAAAATAGTGCAGTGGGTCTCAGTGATATGGATATAAGAGATCAAGTGAATACATTCATGTTTGCAGGACATGACACTGTGGCAACAAGTATATCCTGGATTCTATATATACTAGGACATAACTGCGAATATCAGGTAAATATTTTATTCAAATATGCAAGATTTATTATAGTGAATGAAAAAAAATGTATATTTCCTCATGATAGGACAAAATTTTGGAGGAATATGAATTAATTGTTGGTAATGATGAATTGACGCTCGATAAACTGAATAAACTGACCTGGTTGGAGGCCTGTGTGAAAGAAACTTGGCGAATGTATCCCGTGGTGCCATTGATAGCGCGACAAATTTATCAACCTGTGAAATTAAGTAAGAATCCAACTGCCTTCATTCGAATATAATTACGTTTCAATATATTAAATTAATTCTTTTTTTTTTCTATTCTACATAGTGAGTTATGATATACCGATTGGATCTACAGTACTGGTAAACACTTTTATGCTCCATCGTGATCCACGTCATTTTCCACAGCCAGAAAATTTTATACCAGAACGTTTCTTACCAAATGCCCCAAAACCAGCAGCATTTACCTATATCCCGTTTAGTGCAGGCTCACGTAATTGTATCGGCTGGAAATTTGCTACAATGGTGGTGAAAGTGTCGATAATAACACTTTTGCGAGCATATAAATTTGAATCGATTGATAGTCCTAATGATCTCAGATTAATATCATCAATAGTACTCATAAACGCTAACGGAGTACGTCTTAGAATTTCGCCAAGACATAAAATCCATTCGCACTCACAATCAGATAAAAATCTTGATGATATTTCATCTCAATCCGATAAAACGAAAAATGATTAAAGAAAAAAAATGTCTTTCAGAATTGTAGAATTATTTTCACGTACATTGCAATATTTTACGTCCATTTGTGATAATTTTATTTACACATATCTAAATTACCCGCGAAATAGTTATATTTTTTGTATCATTATCTTATTATTTAAGTTCGTGAGTGATTCTCATCAAAGAAACTAAAGAGAAAAGAAACAAGAAAGATCATTGTGGGACGAGACATTGTAAGAAACAAGTTGGGAAATTAGCTCTTTTAAATCATGTTTAAACATCTAATTATATCATGATCGAATAAATATTATGTATTATGGCTTTATAGTCCCATTCATATCATTATTAAAGTTAGGTCTACATTTCCCATTGAATATTTTGTTACTTAAGTTTTTTTCTATCTGATAATTAATACCAGGCAAAATATACATAAGCAATTTTCAATAAGTATTATTCATACAATATAAATAATAAATAACCGCACAAAATATAAATGCGGATTTTTTCGTCACAACCAATGATAATCATCGCATTCGTCCATTTAACATACACAATATCAAATATTATATCATTAATGTCCACATACACATCACGTAAGCAGTTGAATTCATAATTCAATTGTCAATTCATTAGAATAAATTCGAAAATTGTCACTTGCACGCGCGCTATTTCCCCACGAAAACGTACAAATCAAAATGTCAAACGTCATACGTCGATAACGCTGAGCGCAACGTATTTTGCTTACGATATTTCATGTGCACTGACACATCCATAGAATCGGGACTCGCAGCCTGACACACTGCGACAGAACAACACAGCGCTTCTGTCAAGTTTTTGTAATACATTTTTAGGTTATATCAACAATCACGTTTTCAAATTATATTTATTCATACACCAAAATGAAAGTGGCATTAGCAATTGGTTTTGTATTTTTGGGATGCTGTACAAATGTTATATTTTTGGAGTTATTAGTCAAGTAAGTTGAAATTTTATGTTGAATATTTTTGTTGTCATTATGTATATGACGTAATTAATCACAAGTTATTCAATTAGTCATTATGTATACTCAGTTATTATCTGCTCCATCTTTTTAGGGAAGATCCTGGAAGTGGAAATCTTATCACATTCGCACAATTTTTATTGATATCATTTGAAGGATTCATTTTTACATCAAAGTTTGGTACTAAAAGACCAAGAATTGGAATCAAAGATTACATGATTCTTGTTGTCATGTTTTTCGTGACAAGTGTATGTAATAATTATGCATTTGATTTTAACATACCAATGCCATTACACATGATATTCAGAGCGGTGAGTTCTTGATAGTTAATTAGTTTTGACCTTATTTTAATTAGTATTTTGTCGAGGAATAACAGATGATCATTGATGAATGGAAAACATTTCAGGGTTCTCTCATTGCAAATATGATAATGGGTATTATTATTCTGAAGAAGACATATGTATTTAGTAAATACCTGTCAGTATTTTTGATAACGTTGGGTATAGTGATTTGTACAATTGTCAGTGGGCAAGAAGTAAAATCTACACAGAAAGTCACTGAGAATTCTGTTGCAACAACTCCAATGGAGAATTTATTCTGGTGGAGTTTAGGTATCACATTATTAACAATTGCATTGTTTATATCTGCAAGAATGGGATTATATCAAGAAGAATTGTATCGTAAATATGGAAAACATCCCAAGGAAGCCTTATATTATACTGTAAGTGGACAAAAAATCAGTATTTTCATTGAACAAATTTATTGGGACGTGTTTTTAATCTGAATGAATCGTTTTCAGCATTTACTACCGCTTCCATTTTTTCTATCATTGGCGCCGAATATATGCGATCACACATTGATGGCTATCAATTCTGATCCAATTGCTATTATGGGAATGACAATGCCCAAAACTATTTTCTACTTGATTGGAAATGTTCTCACGCAGTATCCTTTTTAATTGAAAACAGCTTTTTATATTCTGTGAACAACGCAGAGAAGAAATGTGGTTTTACAATAATAATGATGTGTTTTCATGACGTTGTCATGATGAAATTCAAAGATAAAGTAATGACGAGGCATATTTCGTGTTATGAAACTTAACTAATATTGCAGATATATGTGCATAAGCTCGGTATTCGTATTGACAACTGAGTGCTCATCATTAACAGTGACCTTGGTAGTCACTTTACGTAAATTTATATCTCTGCTGTTTTCCATACTTTATTTCCAAAATTCATTTAGCAATTATCATTATTTCGGTACAGCATTGGTATTCATTGGTACCATCATATTCACAGAAGTTATACCTAAAATTCTGGAGGCAACACATGCTAAGCCTCCAACTAAAAAAGTGCAATAGATCAATAATAAATGAAATTGTAAATAATCATTGGAAACAAAATGTCCTCAAGCGAGGCACTCCAGTGAATAGATTCAGTAAATAATTTATCGCAACGAAAGATTACGCAAGGTTGAATAAATGAATTGTTTATATTGATAACTTCTGAGACAATTTTTATTTCTTAAATAAAATCTCTTGAATGGTTTTCCAACAGTTAAGAAGGCAACAGGGTGCGTTACGCGTGCTACTATTCGTAAACGTTAAGTCTATTGTTCCATAATTTTCCTTACGGTTTCACTGTAAAACTAGTCAAGTAACAGTCATTATATTATCATCAATGACCTCTAATATATCGTCCCACTACATGTAGTTATCACCACAACTGAATTATTCAGTAAGGAATAATCACTGCGTGATTCTCACTTCAGTGACTGTCATGGAAATAAGAGTTCGTCGATAGGATTGATTTATTGAGTACATTTTTATATATAAGATAATTATTCTTCTATCCTAAAATAAAATTAAGTCCTTCCACATTGTCATCATTAATCGTCCATATTCATATCAGACGAGCGACTAAATTATTGATAATCCGTCGTTGTAAATAGGAAAGATAATGTAAGTAAGAAGATGTTATAAAAAGAGAACACCAGACAAATGTTTATTTATAGACAGCTTACACAGTTAAGCGTTACTATAATAACAGCGCGTTAAAGTGCAGTTTATATTGTTGCAAAACGCATCTCGTACAAGCTAAACGGACGAAATATATCAGTGTATGATCATTATATCTTGTCATCTCAAATTATGAGATCAATTATTGAAGTAAGTGATGTCGATACTTAGTATAGTTTTTCGTGTTTTAATAAATAATAAATTTGTTCGTACATTTATACATTAGGCAATCTCAAACCTCATGAGAGGTGAACAACATCATACTGCATATAGCGAAAAAATGCATCTACTCAATCATACTGTGTGCATCAACGAGATGGACACAGAGTTAATCAAGTCTGGTAAGCTGATATTGAATTGACATTTGTCCTTTATTATTTAATTCTTTGATATTTTGTTCTCGAATAAAGCATCTCTGCTTTTATGTTCAGAACTGAGAGAAAATTATGACTACCTGGTGGCGGATCCAATGTGGATTAGAATGCGTTTATTTTTATTCTGGATGTTCTGGGCTTCCCTGGTTGCAGTTGTTATACTGTCAATATTCAGTTACTGGTGTTGGATACCCAGTTTGTGTCCAGCTGAGACGTGATAATCAGGATTGACTGAATAATCTTATCGAACTAAAAAAAAAATATTTGACTGAATTATCTTATTTTTATACCGTATGGAATATCTGTGAAAATACATTATTCCATCGTAATTCATAATCGATCGATAATAATTCCATTTTCACGGAATAGCAGAGAGTATTCAATTGTGATAAATATATATCATTTCGAGATAAGTCTAGATGAATAATATCTTTGATTTCGTATTATATTACTTTTCCCTAACTATGTAACTTATCAGACATAAATGCTATGACTCATTGTTAATATTACTGTAATTTCTCCCAGTACCATAGAGAATAAAAATCAATTAATAATTTGATTCACCTCACAGAAGCAATAAAGAATAATGTCAAACATTGATATTTCTTTCCCCCTCCCATACAAAAATTGATAATTGCTTAAGTATCCCTCTCGCTGTTTGATCCAATTATGCTTGAAAAGAATAAGATGCCCATATAAAATTTTCACGCAACTCAGGAACGTCTGCAATCTTATATCATCAATCAGATAGTGAGTACGTTATCTATGTATAAATGTAAAGAAAGAATTTGATATCCAAACATTGATTATCAACTGACAAGCAAGATCAATAATCACAACCCTCCTACTGTGCTATTATCTATTGCAATTCAACTCATGCGCAGATAAAGTACGAATAAAATTTTGACAGTAGCCATTCGATCGTGAGAGTTGACGAATCCATAGGTGCGTACGAGATCGGAGTGAAACAGTAGCGAAAGTGCATCGCAGGTCAACGAGCCGATTGTGCATTACGTAAGACGCGTTCGTGCCGCGGCTGCTCTTTATATCCTCAACTACGGCCTTGAAATCGTCAAATTCGATGGAGAGTGGGAAATGTGAGTTGGGAAACGTGCCGGAGGTGAATAGCACAACTAACGGATCAGTCGCTACATACGAGTCGTTGTCGGAAGACGATATTAATCTGCAACGAGTTAGTACAGTTGAGCGTAAAGAAAGTACAATGGTACAGAAAGAGGATGAGCACGCAGTTGAAGATGGGGCGAAAGAAAAAATGTTGAACGAAGAATCTACCAAAAAATCTGATAAAAATACGACTGAAGTGAGTTATCTTTTAACAATTTATTTGCTGAATGAAATTTGATGATTGTTATACTTTCATATCAAAATCCCTGGGGATCAATGGCTAACGCTTGTTACACTACTGCGTGAACGATTTGCATGATGTAACGTTTCTTCATCCATTTGTCCATATTTTATCGTTACTATGCGGAAGCCCAAAGATTTGTTCCATTATTGAATATTTTTTCTTTTTGAATTTCGTTGAGTATACTTGCGAGATGTTTTTTTCAGTTGCAGAATTTCTTGGCTAAAATGTATAGGTTATTTTCAGTGACGCTACCGCATGGCATCACCTCCAAATCAATTAATTTTCTGAGGAAATGCCATAAGTTTGGCTGCTATTCAATGAAAAAACTTTGTGATGCGAGAGCTGAAGCCCCGATTTTCGAGATTGTTTCGTTTATTTTTAAACCACTTGTAGTTCAATTGTACTCTATTCTTAGCTGTATAACTTCTTTTCAACAACTAAAAGGATATAATGAAACGATTCAATTCCGGTTCACATTCTGTACACCGCATCCAACTTTCTTTGTATCTCCCCAGTTAAAAGATCTAACATAATTATCTCTAAATTAACTACGATTTCAATTGAACATATCCTCAATAGTTTGTTTCATTCATTTGGAATGCTTGACAGCTTCTAAATATTCTTAGGTATATCAGAATACGATATCGAATTACGCAAAGTAATTCATGAGTTTGTTTTTTCTGCAGATAATATTCATGTCTGAAAATGGCGATGCAAAAATAGACATCGGAAGCGTGAAACCAGCATTATGTGGGATGGGGAAAGAGGAATTAATGCAGTATGCGAATGATCCATTCTGGGTACGATTACGATGGATTTTATTCATCGGATTTTGGGTCTTATGGTTTGCCATGCTTGGTGGTGCTGTTGCTATTATCATAATGGCGCCCAAATGTACACCACCTCAAGCAAAAACATGGTGGGAAGAAAGTCCCATATTACAAATAGAATCTACTGAGATTGAGGGTTATGACTTGAAGGATATGGAATCACTTTTGGATACTCTCAAGGATCAACATATCAAAATAATTTCGCTATCATCGATTTTGAAAGGCGATTTACACCATACAGAAGATTTCACATCAGTAAGACCACAACTCGGTGATGTAGCATTTGTTGAAAAAATCTGTGCCGCAGCTAAAGCTCGTGACCAGAAAGTTTTGCTTGAATTTGACCCGAATCACTCATCTCTGAAACACGACTGGTTCATTCGATCAGCAAGAGGTGAAAATCGATATGCGGATTATTATGTATGGGCTCCAACTCCAAATAATTGGTTGAGCCTCTATGGCGGTTCTGCATGGACATTGCATGATACTCGTGGACAATATTACCTCCATCAATTCAATCACACCCAACCAGATCTCAATTTCAACAATCCCAAGGTGGTTGAAGAATTCAATGAGATATTTAAATTCTGGCTGCAACATGGTATAAGTGGTTTTCGTTTGGGCGCCACTTCATATCTAACTGAAGATCCGAAACGACGACCGGAAGAAAGCAGTGCAACTCCCGCCGATTCTACAGAGTATCAATCTCTTGCTCATGTGTATACTCACAATCGTGTAGAGAATGCGGAAGTATTGAAACAATGGCATGGAGTTGTAAGAAATGTCACAAATAACAATGCATTGTTCGCTTTGAAAGATGATATAGCACCGGACATGTTGGCAGTATTCAATGAAAATGAACAATTAATCGATTTACCACAAAGTTCACAATTTCTCGCCGTCGCCAATGCCTCTATCACTGCCCAAACTTTGCAAAATGATATATCTCATTGGATCTCAGTAGCAAATGTGACTTGGCCAAGTTGGGACGTGAGTACATGAATATTATTTTCACCACATTGATCTATGATATTGTTTCATTGCAATTATTGATTGAATGATTAATTACAGTTGAACGGACAGACTCAGCCATTAAGAAAGCGCATGCCTGCAGATATTGCGGACAGTATTGTATTGATGACGTTACTATTACCAGGAACGCCAATACTACGGCTCAATGATACACTATTGAGCGCGAAAAATGAGTTTGCCAAATTAGCTGCCAAACGTAGTGAGGACACGTTTCGCTATGGCGCCTTCCACAGCTATATTGTAAATGGCACAGTCTTCGTGTATACGAGGTGAGTGATTAAATGCTTACTTTGGGATAAATGTAATGTGGTCTCTGCTAATAGAATTTATGGGACTAACACGAGTGGTGATGGAATATTGTATACAGACACGAGGACACTCGTTCGTTTCAAATGTGACGTTAGAGTCAAATCAATTAACGCGTCAATTGGGTATATCCTGAATTATTCTTCTTATGAAAGAATTTGAGAATAAATCAGCCCACGCATAGAGTAACAATTATTTAATAGAATGTTGTATTGTGATTAATTGTGTTAACTAAACATTGCTTCACCTTGTTTCACGCTCGCTTTCTGTTGGATACAGAACTGGGTGAGTTATTTCGATGATTAAACACTCATAGCATGCTTACGAACTAACTCACAACTACGATTTGATCTTGTAGTTGCAAGTTGCACATGACATTATTGTTCTAATAAATGATTTGAAACGATCATACAGGGTGAAAGACGGCTCTCCCACTTACTTGGTAGCATATCAAAGTTCAGAGACAGGTGGGGTCATCGACATTTCGAAATTACCATCAGTTCCCGATGAAGTTACTGTTGTAACCTACAGTCCAAATTACTTGCCTCAGAAAGGCACAGTCATTCAGTAAGTATTCAATTGTGTTGATTAAAAAACTTTGAGAATCATAACAAATCTTGATCAACCCTGTTTGATTAACCTGAACTTTTTATAGGACTCAACTGCCATCGAACGCGATTCTGATGCCTGCAAAAAGTACACTGGCTGTAAATTTTGCATCGAAATCATAATCTGTATACTCAAGGTATTAATGGATGCATTTGTCGTTTGATCATTTTTTCCGATTGACTGGAATATATATTGTCCAGTGATAAAACAATAAAATATATTAATCAACAGCATAATAAAATGTATACATTTACGAAAAAGAAAAAAAAACATAAATTAATCCTTGAATTCCGTCGGAATAAATATTATCACAATTCATTCTATATGAAGTTTATGAGGATCGGTGAACTTGGCTGTAAGTATGTAGAAAAGTGCTGGCAACGGCACCAATATAAGCATTGCAGGATGAATATTCACTCCTCTCAGTGTCGCTACCGCTATAATTCCATAGCCATGTAACAGCCAGTGTCCAAGAATGACAACAATATTTTTGATGTCTGAGACTGCGTTTAAAAGTAAAGATGGCATTGTCTGAAAGCAGAAAAAAATGGTTCAATTCAACATGTATTGAATCCACTCCGAATGCCTACCTTTTTAATGTCAGCATACCTGATTCAATTTGAACGCAAAGTGTGCCGCATTCGATAGTACTGATAGGATTATGGTGATATAAGGAAATGAATAATCTGTTAAGAAAAGAAATATATCGATTATTCGAATTATAACTGTGAATGTAGATTTCATTCAAGAAATTGACATTATGGACGTACAAATGAGACCGCCTGCGACTGCATGAAGCAATGCCAGAATGGGGAAGAAATATAAAGCAGCATAGATTGATAACTTCCCCTGCTTTGGTAAAAATGCTTTCACTAACAATGGTCTAACAATCAACATAATTATCACCCCTAGTGAATAGAAAACGAAAACCATCGTATATCTGGAAAATCAACATTGTATTATATAACAAGAAAGCAAAAATATGTCAGTTCAAGGTTTTTTCATCTAGGCTTTTTCGATCAAAATCCATTTATCACAAATATAAACTGTACTCCAGCGTTCGACTTTGAATTCATGAATCATACTCTCTTCTGAACTTTGTAAGATCTTTCTAGCAAAATAGCCTAAATTATGTCATGCCTAGACAAATCTGTCTGCATAAATGATAGAAAATATAAATATAAACATATACTGACAAAGGATAAACAGCTTCCTGCGTACAGTGGAGTGAATTCTCATAATTAGGTGCTGGATTGTGTAGTAAAGTATACCAGTCTGACAATCTTTGTGCTTTACATGAAGTTATTGATAGGGAACCAATTGGTTCCGTCAGTAATAAAGTTATGAGTGATGCCATAACAATCTCAAATAAAGCTGACAAATGAATAGCAATCACTTCTTTAGGTATGTTCCGTTTTAACGCTACCATATCAATACAAAACCAATGTAAAACCAATGCGAGCAATGCCATGAATCCTAGATACAACCAATCATAAATCATTGGCATGTCGTCGCATGGTACACACGCTGATGTGGCATTACTTCGATATCCTCGTAAACAAGCCCCACAATCACTCCAGTTTCCATCAGGCAATAATTCTCGGCCACAATACATGCCAGGACATCGCGCGAGATAATTCATTCCCGTACTGATTTATACACAACTGGGTATCATTCACTTTATTTATTTATCACATAACATATAGGTTAGGTATACCGCTGATAACATTTCAATTGATTAATCAAACAATTTAATTAATTTTACAGTCTCTTTGTTGATTAAATTACTTAAATTACGTTTGATCATCTCACGTAAATGAGTGCGTACGGCAATTGTTGTACTATAAACCAGAGATTATTCTTATATTTGTATATGTTTACAGCATGTCCGAGTTTGTCTGTCAGATATTATCTGTCACAAGCAAAATAGAAAATAAAGAAAGGAAAAAAAAATGTTCCGGGAATCTAGCATCATGAGTTTATATACCGGCTTCATATATCAACGCCGCCATTTTTGTTCATGCGCGGGATTTCGCGAACAGTTTGTTCGAATGCGCATAACGCTAACTTCACGATCAATTTTCCGTACAGCATTGAATTGAGAACATTTTCAAGTGTTTCTAAATTTATTTGATTTATTACAGAGTTATGAAATGAGTATCAAGACAAAAATAAATTTTCGAAAATAATAATAAACAATTTGCACGAAGAAATGCAAGTTTATATATGTATTATAAAATAATAAATATTAGAATTGCGCGCGCGCAATTGCCCATGCGCACAGGTAGTGCACACGCGCGAATGTATTCAGTAAGTGGCGTCATCTGTAAAAAGGATTGTAGATATTCGTGTAAAATCGTAATACGCCGAACGATGATTGCCGAGTAGCGCACATTACTATTTTCAGGCACACACAGAAAGGGACACCTCTTGTGACGGGGTTTTTTTTTTTTTCAGTATAAGTGAAGGGCAACGGGTGTGTGCGCGAGAGAGAGAGAAAGAAGCTATTACGCTGATTTTTTTCATCTTTAATTTAAGAAGAAAAGGATTATAATAGCTCACACAACCGCTTGTGGTGAACTTATGCAAAAATTTTTCATCAGTGGCGAAGATAATTTCTTGTGCGTGTATGTCTCTCACTACCTTGCTCTTCCTTCCTCTCTCTGTATACATAAGTGAGTGAAGTTGACTGCAGTGTGAGAAAAGAAAATTAACGACGCGGACAATGCCGAAGCGCGTCCCGGGAGGTCTCGGCGCCCTCGGTGCGGTGCAAAAATGAAACAAGCTCGTCCGCAACGAGCAGCTGATGGCGGCCGAGTGCTGTTCCTAGAGCCTTCATCGCCTCCATGTCTGCCATTTAATCAAGTTTCGTCATCATAATTCCATTTGGGATTTCATATTGTTATAATAATAGTGTTACCCAACGTGATTATTATAACAACAACAGTAACAATAACCGTCACCGTGATTTATATTAATACGGGTCGAACAATAATAAATATTGAACGCACGGCGAACGAGATTCAGCAAAAGAGATCGTCGCACGACCGTACGAGGCGTGATATAACGGTGATTCTCTTTCTCTCTTGCTTTCGTGCATTCTCGCTTCTGCTCTGTTACTCACTCTCTCTCACTCTTTCTCTCCGGGACTCCGGCATCCGGACGGGCGCGTAGCCGGTCCCCGGCTATCGAATTCTCGCCAAGTATATATTATAAAAAAGAGAAAGAAAAAGAAACAAGAGACGAACGTCGGGGCGTGTGCGTGCAACGTACGTGTATGTGTGCTTCTCATCGCGTCTTTACCGTACGCGTGGTACAAAACGCATAAGCATATACCTATATATGCATATCCATATATGTATGTATGTATATACTCAGTACGTTTTCTTGCTAGTTTGACGCCAAAAGAAAAATTTATATATTTCGGTGACGGAAGAATTGAGTGAGGGTAAGTCCGACGCTCACCAACCTATTTTATTCCTCATTGTCGCTGTGAGACTTGAAAAAACAAAACAACAAGAAATAATGAAGTATAATTCAATAACATAATAGTGAGAACAGATATAAAGGAATTGATTGAACAAGTGAGAAGCCAACATTCAGACACATTTTGAGTTGAGTTGAAATTGAACGCGTGGTCAAATGAAGGTAACCTCTCATACTCTCTCACTCGCCCTCTGTCTTTGAGTCTTCAGTGGAGTTGAAAATAAAAAAGAGCAGATTAAGAAGAAAGAAAGAACGAACGGAAGACAACGTATATATGATAAGAGAGAGAAAAAAATCAACGGCAGCAGTAGCAAAGAAAGTTTTTGTGACGTATCCTTCAACAAGCACATGAGTTTCTTGGCGTGTGACAACGCCTAACAAACATACGCCAGGCAATATTTTTCAATTCTACATTCTCATCATTTCATCAGGATTATGTTGGATTTTGGAAATTCAAGTGTGTGAATATATATATATATTAATGTAAGAGATTGAACTTGTGAACATAGACATAAATATTTCATGTGAATTTTTCGTAATATGTATCATTGGATTTAGAGTTTATTGCGAATATTATTTGTGCCGAGTCATCAACGTGTTTTCACAACGTTTTTTATCAAATACGTATCACTGTCCTCGACTCAAACACAGTGAGATCTCTGTCGAGGAATGCGGCCACCGGCTCATCATCAGGGTAGTCCTTCTCATCGACTATAGCCGCCACGACCTCAGGCAAAGATACAGATACGAGGCACGAGCGTGACGCCGGTGTTTCAAGCCCATCCAGCATCCGCAGTGCCTCCAATCAGCCAAACATGTCATCTGGGACGTTTGTTGATCGGATAGATCCCTTTGCCAAGCGATCCCTCAAGAAAAAATCGAAAAAATCACAAGGGTCATCACGATATCGGAATTCACAGGACGTCGAGTTGCAACAATTACCTCCGCTCAAAGGTAAGGGCTTTTATTATCTTTCAATTCTGTATCTTCCATTTTTTTCTCATACACCTTATTTGGAACTGTTTGCCAATAACAGTATTATTTTGACAGTGATTCTTCTAACTATAGACAATTAGTTAGGGCTCTTGGCATCCGAATTGTCAACCTAACCTCTTCTGATACTTCCTCTTGCAAATTTGTTGAATTGCCAGGATTTATAATAACTTTCACCTAAAAATAACATCGTAAACATCAAAAATAGTCCAATAGTCTCTCTCTTACTTGTCAAATATTGAAATATACATAGATACACACATACACAATATATATATATTGTATGAACAACAAATGTTTTTATCTGAGTTTATTTATATTGCAAATTTCCAGAGTCTGTAGTTAAATATTATCATGATTAATGAATTCCAATGTTTATGAGTAAATCTATAATTCTATATACAGAAACTTGCACTTGTCAAATATTACGTCATTCAGTTCTATATTGCATCGTGATTTGCCTTCTTTAAAAAATGTAGGTGCATTAAATCGACCTTGAAAAACTCTATGGCAGTACAACACAATAAATTCATCTCAATGAATTAATATATTGATTCTCCAATCATTTTATAAAGTCGATTGATGTATCAATTTTATTCTGTGGATTATAATATATCGATAATAGAATTATTGTTTTGTGATCGTCTTAAGCGGAAGACAGCTTGATTTGTATGATTTGTCATATGAAACATCTTGAACCCACGCATCGCTCAGTCTGTACCTGCTCACATTGACAATCCCATGACTAATATATTTCCATCTTCTTCTGTCAAAAAATCCTTGCAGAATTATTGCACTGTGTGTATATGTGCAATCGCACACAGATTTTATATCACTATCAAATCTCACAACCAACACAAAACCAAGACATGTTACAGCAATTGTTTTGGCATTTAATTCTCACTTCCTGTCTAATTGCCATAAAAATAAATAATGCTTTTGTATTCAGATAAATGATCATCAAATAATTAAAAAAAAACAAACATCTCATTACTTAATAGATGTGTAATATGAAAAGTGGTAACATAAAGTTACCTGGTATGTTTGAGTGTAGCAACTCTCTAGAGGTCATATCTAATTACAATGTCTAATGGACGATGCCATAGCTATCTTTCTCACTCTCTCTCTTGCATCACCATCCTCACCTCTTCCATTATTCTAACTCTCTCTCCAGTTCTATCTCTCAGCTTTAGGGTGGAGTTTCATCCCCTAATGCTCCACTTGGAGACTTTATGGACAATGTGCTCCCCACAACTAATTGTGTGAACCAACAAATAAATAAAAATCATATTTTATGATTATACGTTATTAATTTGAACATGTATAATTGTTTTATATAGTAGCGTAAACACACTCGATCTAACGACGATATATATTACACATAATCTATCTCCAAATGATAAGCTAATAAATGACGTCATATAATTGAAGTCATTGGTCTTATGCAGATGGAAAATAGTGGCCCGATTGCCCAATTGATTGTGTGGGCATCAATGATGAACTTGATTGCCGTCAAGATCACGGGCAAACAGAATTAATAGTGGGATTGAGAGAAAAAATGATAAAACAAATAAGAAGAAGATATACCGCGTCAATTATGAAAAGAATTTTTGTATTGGTTTATTTTTTTTTTCTCATATAGTGTGTTCTGTTAAACCCTGTTGAGTTCTTCTTAGCACAATCAGCAATACGACAAACATCCAAGAGCAGCAAAGATATGCGAAATATAGCAAAGAAAATTAGAGATATAGAAAGAAAGTGTCACCTCGAGTTTTACGTAGAGCACGTGTCGATCGATGTGACGTAATTCTTCGGCGCAATGTCCTTGCCACGATCGATGTGGCGTGGGGATGCTCTCGTATACGCTCCCATGATAATTACTAAAGATCCTCGCACCTTTCCGCATCCGCCTGGATGCACCCACGATACCATGTAATAATGCAACAGCTATGTGCGATAGATCGCCTACGACTCATCAAGTCCAATCAAAAAAAAAAACACAAATGAATTGATTGAAGAAAAAGAACGACGATGCATACTTTTATTGAACAGCTGTAATTGAATCTGAGGTCGGTAAAGGAACAATTGATTGGCGCGATCGAGCTTGAAAATGTTCTGGACTCTTTTCTTTTCGTTTTTATTCATTCCTGCATTTGGATGCATGAAATTCAAATGAGTGTGAGGTAAAAAAATGCAATGCAATATGTTCTTTGATGATGAAACCGATTATACTAGTGATGGTATAAAGGCACGAAGATGTGGACAAGGATACGTCGACGAATTTTGTGCCCTAGAGAGGGCTAGTCACGACGAGGTAGTCGCACCAAAGGTGGGAGTATTGATCCAAAATGCCCTCGACTATACTCGCCTAGAATCGCTCTCGACTCTTTACTTCCCCAACCGCGTCTCCACGCTTTCCACTTCCATTTCCCACTTGTGCTTCTGATGGTGCTGCTACTGGTTGCCACGACCGGCATTCTATTCCATCGTCATTGCTGCTGCTTGCCACCAACGCCAACCAACCTTCTTGTTTACATTCAATACTATTGGGGGCTCACCCTCATCCTCTTTTATTTTTCTCTATTATCCAACTATTCTTTCATATATAATAATAATAGTCAAACATTTCTCTCTAACTCTCCCACTCTCGCAATTATTTACTCAAGTGGAACTATGACGCAGTGAATTAAATTATAAATGAGCTTTTACGATCATAAATGCGGTGAAATGAAATTTAACGTGCACGATTATTTTTAATCTTAGAAAAAAAAAATTAACACTTATGAGTCTTAAAAAAGTCTATGATAAATTAAATCGACGGTCCCACATGCTCAGCATTTATTTTTTAAACGATTTTTCATTTTTCTTCTTTTTATAAAACGATATTTCTCTTCACTGTCACCTTACTCTACTTGATCCGCTAACAAATGCCAATAAAACTACTCGAGACATCACTGAGGTGGCTAGCCTTTAACCTTACCTTGGTCGTCATCACCCTCCGCTGTAGTATTCATTCAATACAGAATGTTGGGAATCCTCGAGGTGGTCGCGCGCGCGGTTTAGTTGAGGTAGCAGTAAGGGCTTGGAGCAACCAAGTTATACAAGAGTGAGGAGGAAATAGGAAGGGTAAGAGACAGAATGAAATAGAGTTGCCCACCTGAAGAATCAATACGACGAGTAAGAGGATAAAAAAGGCATGAACAAGTTCGTTCTTCAAAATGTTATCTGAAGACTATCCGTATTCATGTAACGCCATACGTATGGCGTCTATCACACGATTATATGAATGAAAAAGAATAGATATGTACCTATGCATGTTGCATCATTCTTTATTCATACTCACGTTTATTGTACACGATACAATTCTATATAGTTGCACTTGAAACACGCGAAAGTACCAATTGCTCTTCCAATGAAAAGAAAAAAGAAAACCCTCGACCTCGTCGCTTGTGTTCTGCTTTGCTCTTCCTCTCTCTCTCTCGCTCCTATTCTTTTTCTTTCTCATACGACTTGTTGTTTTCAAATCTCGACGTGGTATAATGAAAAGTTCTTCCATGCGTTGAGTTATGTGGCACTTCGAAAGGTAATTTGGAAATGAATGTCGAGATATAATAATGATCGGAGAATTGTACTTATTTATTTGAGTTAATTCGTTGTCATATATTTGTGAATAAATGCAAATTTGATGTCAAAAGCTGTTTTGAAGTTTGCCTTTGTATCGTCGGTTCTCGCTCTATTTCTCATCCTCATCGTGTATAACAGTGTTGGGTAGTCGACTATGTTGAGCCACTCTAAGGACGATCTCTCGACAGTCCACGGGCGTACCGAAATAACCGTACTGCCCTGCTGACCCCACTACCGGCATTGGCGATCCACGTAGGTGGCATCGAGTGCCATCGAGCTATCAAAGCGACCAAGAACCGCCGGAAATCAATTTTTATGTTATATATTGAACCATTTTTTTTTTCTATTCATCCAGGCATTTTCGCGGGAATTTACAACAGATTCTCATACCGCATCACAATATTTTGATTTGTCATTCAATCAATGTGATGGAATGTGTGTAGGTTAAATGAATATATATTTTTTTTTTATTGTTTGACAATCAATTCAATGAACGTCATTGGGCTGGCAAGCAATGAACGCGCTGACGGGTATTATTCCAGTACTGAAAACCTTACAAAGTTATCTTGCATAACGATGTTTGTTTGTGTACGCAATAAATCAACCATCGAGATTTATCATAGCTGACGGTATTGTTTATATTAGTAAACTGTCTACAAGTTTTGTGAAATTTATTTATTCATTAATATTTCGATTCACAAATCTCTGTAAAGTTTGACTTAACGATTATTATTATGTGTTGAAAAATACAGATGTTACTCCATCGGAACAAGAGGATCTGTTCATCAGAAAGCTGCAACAGTGCTGTGTGGCTTTCGATTTCATGGATCCAGTGGCAGATCTCAAGGGCAAGGAGATCAAACGTAGTACACTCAATGAACTGGTCGAGTATATTACAGCCGGACGTGGAGTTCTCACTGAGCCTGTCTACCCCGAGATTATCAAGATGGTATGTAGAGTACAAACTCATGAGGTTATATACTTTTGTTGTACAAAAGTCGATAAATGAACCCAATGTTGAATCGATTGTTTTGCAGATTTCGGCAAATTTATTTCGGACCTTGCCACCGAGTGAAAATCCGGATTTTGATCCAGAGGAAGATGACCCGACATTGGAAGCAAGCTGGCCACACCTACAGTTGGTCTATGAATTTTTCTTACGTTTTCTTGAGTCCTCCGATTTTCAACCAACAATTGGAAAAAAAGTTATCGACCAAAAATTTGTTTTACAGGTGAGCAAAGGAGTATGGAAAAATATATTTATCAAATCCGAACATTTTTATGGGTGTTAACTAGCGTGTTATTTTATTTCCTTGTAGTTATTAGAATTGTTCGACTCGGAAGACCCTAGGGAAAGGGATTTTTTGAAGACAGTTTTACATCGCATATATGGAAAGTTCCTTGGGCTTCGCGCCTTTATACGCAAACAGATTAACAATATCTTCCTCAGGTAAAATTCAAATATAGCTCATAGCTAAATTACACGACATTATACACCGATCAAACTCTCTTTTGAACAAATATAATATTTATTACAGGTTTGTTTACGAAACGGAGCACTTCAATGGAGTTGGCGAATTACTGGAAATCCTAGGCAGCATTATCAATGGTTTCGCACTTCCATTGAAGGTGGAACACAAGCAATTTTTAGTCAAGGTATATGCACATTTAAACCACTATTATTAAATATAAACTCTCGTACGGTTTCGCTTATTGACAAATAAATCCGTTTTCCATATAGGTGCTGCTACCACTACATAAGGTCAAATGTTTGTCGCTTTATCATGCGCAACTAGCGTATTGCGTGGTGCAATTCTTAGAAAAAGACGCAACTCTAACGGAGCCCGTTGTTGGTGGACTTCTCAAATTCTGGCCTAAAACATGCAGCCAGAAAGAGGTCATGTTTCTCGGTGAAATCGAAGAGATTTTGGATGTTATAGAACCTAGCCAATTTGTTAAAATACAAGAACCTTTATTCAGGCAAATAGCACGTTGTGTATCGTCGCCACATTTCCAGGTATATTTTCAGAAATAATGGAAACATATTCTATTCTCTCATCAATTATTCGTTGGCTATATGACATTTATGTTCCCCATTATTATACGATTATAGGTCGCAGAGAGGGCATTGTATTTTTGGAACAATGAATATATTATGTCACTGATTGAAGAAAACAATCATGTGATAATGGGAATAATGTTTCCAGCGTTGTATAGAATCAGTAAAGAACATTGGAATCAGACAATTGTTGCCCTTGTTTATAATGTTCTAAAAACTTTTATGGAAATGAACAGCAAGCTCTTTGACGAACTTACTGCCAGTTATAAGTCAGAGAGACAAAAGTTAGTCAAATTGAGTTCTTATGATTCGCCGAGGATTTATATTATGTTCAGTTGTGGTATAACTTCATTTTATTCATCATTGCAGAGAGAAAAGACGAGAAAAAGAGAGGGACGAATTGTGGAAGAAACTGAATGAATTAGAAGTGGAACGACGTGGCACTCTCATGGCTCCATCAAATACTTCAGTTCCTGCCACTACCGCACCTGTCACACGAGCTCGTCCCTGAGCTGGTACGTAATCGACATATATACATATATATAAATATACGAAATATATATTTTAAAGGGGGGGAAAACAAATGAGAAATATGATATGGGAGGAAATGAATGTGAGATTTATGAGTATATCGAACAACTATTTACTCAATTCCAGGTGGAAACCCACTACCACGCTGCCCAATTGTTAGTCTTTAGTTTACGTCAAATCGTTCGTACAATACAAGCAAAAATGCGAATTATCGTTGTTAGTGAAGGAAATGAAAAAAAAAAAAGGAGATGCAGAAATCATGTCCAACTGTGGCATTAACGTGAAATAAAAAAAATCCTCATTGTTAGCTGCACCTCAAAGGTGAAATGAAATTAAAAGAAAATAAAAGAATCATAACTAAAGAGTGATGACCGACAAAGCAGTAAAATTATACAATCTCGTATTCTCATAGACAACTATTAAGTGAACAGTAAATGAGAGGGACGGTTAAGCAAAAAGAATTACAAAATAATATTATTCGGAGCGCCACATGGTGACTCAATAATTTATAATTATTTTATTGTGTATATTATTAATTTTTATCATCTTTTTGACGGCAATGATTCAAGTTGTGTTAAGGTGTACTCAGTGTCAGCACATAATACGAGGATGATTAGTCCCTTTCTGAAGAGAATTAAGCTTACCTGTGCTTTGTCGGAGGAGACGATCGCAGTGAGAGTCATCGTTTTTTGTGCACGTTTTTATCAGCTTATTATTTACTATATACATTATTATCATTATATACAATGGATGTGATATTCGCATCTTGAAAACGCGGGGAGATAATCGGTTATTTTGTGAACCTCAATCTTTCCGCCCCCATATCGTTCGTCTGGACTCACATCTCACTCTGATCCTCGTCTCCAACAACTGGCAGAGGCGTTGTTTGAAATGTATCATATATTCGTATTAATGATAAACGATTATTATAACAAAAAATATAATAAATTAGGTAAATATATAAATAAATGAATATATATGTATATATAAATATATATATATTCATATATAAATATATAAATATACAATATTATATAAAATATAGTAATATTGATGATAATACAGAGAACAAGAAATAAAGAGAAGAATAATTGGATAAAAAAAAGAATAAATTCACGTACACTCACACTGACACAGGGATGCGCGAGGAAAATAATTGGTTCAATGGAACTGAAAGAGTGTAGTTGGGAAATGATATATGAACTTCGCAGACAGTTAAAATATGCACAGTGCTGTAATATTAACTTAACGCATTGACCGTGCATCTCGGGACCGGTCGTGCAGAACCTTTTTTTTTTTTCCACAGACCGAATGCAACTTATTGTGTATGCAATTGCGAGCGAAGAAAATAACATTAATGAATAATGAATGATGAATTGAAAGCAAAATAAATGAATAAAAATCCAATGAGACAACACATAACGTATAAAAAAAGTACATGTTGTTTTTTAAATAAAAAAGAGGCAAAGAAGAAGAAAATAAATGGTGAAGAAAATGAATTAATTGTACCAAAATATCCATGGTTACTTATAAATATAATAAATAATAGAGATAAAATGCATAATAAGATTTATTCGGAGCTGGGCTCCCACTGGCCACACCGTGAAAGTGTACGTGGGACGTTTTTAATGAATTTCTTACAATTGCATATTTATGACTGCGTAGAACAATTAACAGAGACAGTTGAAAGAACAAAAACTATTGAAATGAGTGACTGCTTGATCATATTCTTTTCTTTCATTCATCAAAGATATACGTAAATCAAGAGATTTTCTTGGCATCAAATATATATATGCATACAAATATATGTATATATAAATATATATTGTATGTATTATCGTTTTTCCATTTGAATTATAATAATCATTGCGGCTCACACGATCAGTACGCTTTCAAATGAATGGCCGTTCATCAATTGATTATCTACATGCCCTAATGAGTTCTTATCTCTTTACGAGAATATTTGCGCGCGTAATTAGACATTTTATTATAAAAATGTAAAGATATAGTCTGTCATTCTGTCATTCACAAACAAAGATGAACAAGGAAGCAATTTTGAAACATTGTTTAACCGTACTATAATATATTTTTACCATCTATGATTAGTTGTATAAATAGTAATGATTTAGTTACTCTCATTCCGCAGAGCTCGCTGTACAGAAAATTAATAAACACGGTAAATATCGTCAACGTTGCCCGGATTAACATTGAGCATATGTGTTTTACTGTCCGGAGGAAAAAAATACAAAAAAAAAAGTAATACAGCAATCAAGTATCATGTAGCAAGTACTATGTGAAAATGTTATAGGCGCAACATTCAAATTTCGCGCGATATCAATATAGTGGCGCTCACATCTAAAAAAGATGGTTGCGAAGTACGAAAGAAAAAACAAAATGGAGATGTTCTAATAAAAATTAAGCAAATGTTATTTGGATATAATTTCATATTTGTGTATTTGTGCAATTAATCAAACATTGATAATTCATGTCGCGAATAAGCAATAATGCCAGATGCAACATGCGCAGAACAAAATTAAAATATCATATCGTCGTCATTTCTCATATATAGAAACCTTTTTATTTCTTTATATAATTTTTTGTTGCAACTACAGAAAGATTTATGAATCATAATCATAAATAATTCGAAACGGAGAAAATGCTGTCACGAAAGAATAAAGATTTACGAACAATAAAAGAGGGTGTTGTAGGAAAATATGTGAAAAAAGAAACTCCGCCAGAAATACCCAGTAAGTATATATAAATCAACCGTATCTGTACAACCTTTGTTGTCTAGAGTCCTGTCAGACTTTCTACTGGAAAACAAAAGAATAAACATATGCATGATTATTTAGTAATAAATGTGTGGACCACGGAACCGAATATAAGAAGAAGAAGACACAACAATCAATCAACAATACCCTCATCGTTGGTGAGTTGATGTTTGTGTACCGATTCGTTCAGATACTCTTAACCAAACTTCTAAATTATGGTGAATTCTATGTTTATTTTATAGCCGGTGCCACAACAACCCAGTATGGTTCAAAAATTTGGTAATACAAAAACTACAATGAGTGCTGTAGGATTAGGAAGTCATGAAGGGAAATACACACCAAATAGTTCAGTTCCTGATTTAGCACAAAGGTAACGCGATTTTTTGAAGAACACAGTGAACGCGACTTTCGAAAAGAAGCATATAGGATCCTTCATATCGTTCTTGTTCAAAATAGATTTGCAAATTTATCTGTAAATCCTGGAACCGTTGAAGGAGCTGCATCTAGAACAGCTACACCAATGTATCATCCAGGACTATCACCAGCAATGTCACACATTTATGTTAATCAGTACGCAGGTTCTGAATATCATTTAGATAGAGTCCAAACACCACAACTGCCTTACATACCATTTGAAGCTGATGGCGGATATGAAGAATTCAATCAAGTTCCATATCATCAGAATCCAGAGTAAAATTATATGCTGTAATATCGAAGCAAAAGTTTTTCTTTGATAGTCACGTGAAATTCGAATATTTTCTTACATAGATATAGCAAAACTCAATCAGAAGGATCAAGTGCACGTAATGAGCAACCTGGTGAATTGCCTTTACCCCCTGGCTGGTCAGTTGACTTTACATTGAGAGGGAGAAAATATTATATAGATCACAACACGAAAACGACACATTGGTCTCATCCACTAGAGAAAGAAGGTTTACCTACTGGCTGGGAAAGAATAGAATCCCCAAAATACGGCGTATATTACGTAAAGTATGCATATATATCATTGTTGATAATTCTGGATGGTTAAAGTGAAATGATTGTTCGGGCACAATTATAAGTGGCTATTTGCTTTCCAGTCACATAACAAGACAAGCGCAGTATGAACATCCTTGTTATTCTCTTGAAATGCAAGCAGTGCGGGTCGTTTCACCACCACGACACACCCACTTCCATTCTCATAGTGTCCTAGTACCAGCTAATCCTTACTTGAATGAAGAAATTCCACATTGGTTATATGTGTACAGTAGAGCATCCGTATCCCTTGATCGTAATTTACGTTGGGAATTGTTCAGGTTACCAGAACTCGATTGCTTCAATGCAATGCTCACAAGACTGCTAAAACAAGAACTACAAGAAATCGTCATGAGATATGAAGAATACAGGTGACTTTTTTCCTAATATAATGACGGAATTCATATTTGAACAATTCGTCTCACTTCTTTCTAATGCTCCAATGATTATAGGTCGGCATTATTGTGTTATATGGAGCGGAAATTGAAAGAGTTAAATCCAGAGAGTGATTCGTCTGCTGCCGGTGCAGTTGCATTGCATCGATCACTACTTTAGAACTAATGTAGAACATTGCATTATATTTATGGAGTTTTAACTGATGCAACTTGTTTCTCCTATATGCAATGATAATTTCATAATCTTATGTATATTCAGGTACTGATATATTTATATACAGGAGCTATTTTTGTATGATATTATCTTCAAGTTAATTATATTTGTAACTATGGAACAATCTTGTACATATCATGGTGCGTTAAGCGTGAAGCTCTTGGGAAGTATCAACTAGTAGCTCGTCATCTAGTAGGTCTCCATCTGAGAATTTAAGTTCTTTATCTGGGCATTTAAGTTCTTCATCTGAGTACTTAAGTACTTTATCTGAGTACTTAAGTTCTTTATCTGAGTACTTAAGTTCTTCTTTATCAATTATTGGCATCGGCTTTGGTACAAACTCCTCTGGTTCAGGAATTAATTTAGGTGTTTCTTTTATTTCGTACATGTCAACCACTTGAAATCCACGCATATTGATAACTTTAACATTGCCACTTTGCCACAATCTTGTATAATAACGAGCTGTCAAAGTGAGGTTAAATTCATCACATTATTATTCAACAAGACAAGTCCATTAATCTATGTTTAGAAGTTGGTGGGAATTTTCTTACCTTCGTCCTTCTTCTCCGTTTCCGTTTTTGGATAGTGTTTATTAATTATATATATTACACTAATACCAAACGCATTGAATGCGCAAAAACTATAAATGGCTGACAACTTTTCTTTTAGTCTCCTAGAATGAGGAACTGCTATTCGTTGAGATCTTTGTCTCATCCAGAATTTGAACCATCGCTTCATTCTTTATCAGTTAACATCAACTAACATCATCAATTGTTACAAATACCGGTCATGTATTTTTCATTCTTTCGTGTTGCCCATGTAGCATGTGCAACTAGCCAAGGAAAATTGTCAATTCGTTATAAGTAAAGATGCACTGCCGCTCACTCCAGAGTTGCTGTACACTCATATGTACCACAAAATTGTAGGGCTGTATTACAAGTAAGAAAACAAGCAATTTGTTTCACTAAATATTCATTCCCGAATCATTCATATATTTGCATCGCAGGCATAACTTGTCTCCATGCATTGGTACTGTGGCGCTGTTGTCAAGTTTTTTCATTCCTTATATAACATCCCCTATGTACACACAGAGCAGCATGGAAGCCAGAATAGATGCAGACAGGATTGATATTTTCAAATATTGCTTCATTGGTTTGGTTGTTCCATCTCACTGACAAAACCTCCCCTGCGTAGTACACAGTGTGTATCCATCCATACCATGAGCGAATATATTGAGATAGTCCTTGCACATTTGAAGTGAACGATGAACCTCTCTCGTTTTCTCTAAATAAAACCAATAAACTTCTTTATGGAATAGCTCATATGGAAATGACATTGAAGAACGTGATTAAAGTCGTTAAAGTATCATAATAAAATTTGCCAGAAGTATAGCAATTTTTTGATCTGAATATTTAGGATTTCGTGCATGTTTTTTGTCAAATTTTAGTGCTGATGATATTATTGAAATGAAACAAATTTTTTTTACCAACAATTGGTAATACATTCACATTAGTACGTGAATATGAAGCGAATTCTCTTAGCATAAGTGAATAATTGTCTGCAAAACATTCATGATATTATTTGCACATCAATGATTTTAAACCGCGAAATATAAATGTGGAATTCATCGATGAAAAACAAGTGAGCGATGACAGCGTATTCTACCGATAAAAATAGAAATCATATAGCGTTCCAAGAAACACCACATACAGTAAGACAGCGCTTTTCTATGTCGAATTTTGGTGCTTTTGCTAAAACGCACCCCATAAATAAGCAGCGATTGGCTGATGGATAGAACACGCCAGACACAACTGACACAAACCGCGTCCCTGACAGGGTAGTGTGGGATAGTGTGGGATGTCTGGAGTCAGAATAAGAGGTGGAAGGAGAAGTGATTTCGCGCGTTGACCGTATTTCCGAGTGAATATCTCAAGATCGTATAGATATTTAGTTAGTTGAGCGACGATCATCTTCAATATTATAAAGAAGGAAAGGATCGGCTATCCGTCCAAATAATATTTTGTCACAATGTCCGTTATGGGCAAGGTAAGTATAGAATTCAGAGAATATAAAGTGAATTGTCGAATTTTTTTCCACCCACTCGCGCAACCCCTTTGCCGGGGGATTCTGACTCTCCTTCACATTGCTCCATAATTAGAGCTTTCATATGGATTTGACATATTCCGTCATATTCTCTTGACGTTATGCAATCTGGGAAATGCATATGTTTCTTATCGAAGCTATCATTTCTTATCTGAAAAGAGTGATTTGCTTAGATTTATTGTTGTTAATGAATCTATAACGTTTGGTATTTTATTGAAATATATATAATCCTTCATCATCACCATATATATGTATGTACATGTTTTTAGCCGGTGCTGTACTCTTATTGGCGGAGTTCTTGTTCGTGGAGGGTGCGAATTGGTAAATGCCTAATTCATTTTCATCTCAATTGATCGATTTTTATGCATGTCAATACCATTGTACAATAATTTTATGATAGTTATATTGTTGACGATTTTCCTGCTATTATTTTTTTTTTTCTGTTCGATTACAAACAGCTTTGAATCTCAAGGAAATACCATATGATATAAAACCAGTGAGTCTAGTGAAGGGTGGAGGGGAACAGCATTGCAATGAATATAGAGAGGTGAATCCAATGGAGCAAGTACCAGCTCTCCATATTGACAATCATACGTTAATCGAATCGGTAATTACCATATTAATGGATATTTAATTCAAATACGATGGCATATTTACAGTACAGCATTCCTTGAATGAATTATTAATTAATATTCAATATTTTAGTTGAATATTATGCAATATTTGGAGGAAACGAGGCCCCACCGGCCACTATTGCCAGCGGACCCGGTGAAAAGGGCAAGAGTCAGAGAAATTTGTGAAACTATCTCCAGTGGTATTCAACCTCTACAAAACTTAGTTGTTCTCATCTACGTTGGTGAGGAGCGTAAAAAGGAATGGGCACAGCACTGGATCACAAGAGGATTTACAGGTAATTTTTTGATTTGATAAGAGACCTAATTATTTTACGCAAAATATTACTATTATTCTTGTTTTAGCTGTGGAGAAATTATTGTCATCCAGTGCTGGAAAATATTGCGTGGGTGATGATATAACTCTGGCGGATTGCTGTCTTGTGCCGCAAATATTTAATGCGCGAAGGTTTCACGTAGATCTCCGACCATTTCCAACAATTCTAAGAGTTGATCGTCATTTAGAAAATCATCCGGCTTTCACTGCTGCCCATCCCAATAACCAGCCTGACTGTCCTCCGGAAGCGACCAAGTAGCAAGCAAGACAGACCACCCTCTTCTTATTCTAGAAAATAGAAGAAAGAATTGGCGGTGGTCCGTAGATAATCGTGGCTCAGTGATTGCGAGTTAATATACAGATATTTTCATTGAATGTCGGAAAATGGAGATTGAAAGGACCTATGGGGCCAGAGTACTTGGATATGGGAATAGATTCAATGAAAATTTCATCTTCCATGCTCTCCATCATTACAGAGCCACGATTGAGCAATCAAAAATAGAGAACGATTTAATGATCTTAATCACTCTATTTTTTTGAAGGCTCTAACAATCCGCGTGATAAAAATGTTGGCCTATTTTTAATTTCTTCCATTTTGTTATGTATCATCTTTTTCTTTTCGTTTTGTTCTTCCTATTTTTCAGCATTCCATACTGTGAAGATCAAAATTTATTTCTATACACATGACGAAAAGGAAAAAAAAATATATATATGCATATATTTTATAACATTTTTGAGCCTATTAGAAATAGGATCTGTTATTTGAAATCAAAAGTTTATGTTTTATACTGATGGCGATATAATTTTTTCTATTATATTAATTTATATTTACATTTCGTAATATTGGTTAAGTGCAATTTGCCAACCGGAATAACAAATTTTTATGATTGATAATTTTTATGGAAACTAAGATTGAAGGAAATAAGTATAAAGGTGATGATACAGGCTGCTCAAACTGTACCTCAAGATGTTTGAGGTATGAGAAGTACAAAAGATCTTCCTTTTCTATGTTATTTTCCACGTCAAACTGAAATTATTTTCGTTCATTATTTGGAAAATGAGCCTCTAATATAAGGATGCATAATGAATTTGAGAAATACGCTGGATGTGATTTGGATGAATTGCATGCAATGCGTTTTTAGCCTAAAAGGTAGATTGATATTTTGCTTTTATTGTGATTGTATTTCTGGGGAAAAAAGCAAATCTATCATTCGTTATATCATTTGTACACGTTTAGGACTTCCACTGCGTAGTGATAAATTTCGTTCAAAATTTGTAATGCGGTACATTATGTAATGTCTACTTATATTGAGTGTATAAGTTTCAGTTTAAATTTTCCTCTTCATTCTGTCATAAATATTGCTATCAATGATAGAACACTGCCAGTGAAAAGAGGAATCTTAATAAAAATTACACAATGGCGAAGCACACAATTATCACGTAACAAATAGAACCTGCAGTGATGCATGGATATTTTTAAGGTACAAAGTCCAGGGCGTCAAAAAAATGCTCTAAGAGAAACTAATAATTGGAATGTAAATACCAAAATGCAGAGAAAACGATCAAACTGATGCACAATGGAAGCAACAAAAATAAAACAAAAGTGATGTGACTTGAAAAACAATGATAAAAATAATATTATATGTATAATAGATCGAGAGTATTAAAAAGCTAACATTCTCAAACGCCATAACTGATTATTCTGATTTATAATAGAATAAAATAATACATAGGATAACCAATGAGAACTAACAAAATAATTATTTTCATCGTACTATTATCGCACGAGCTATAGAAATTATTGTAAGAGTGTAAAGGCGTACTAATTAAGGTAGATAATACTATTTTACGAAAACAAATTGTCCTAGACGATTGAGAAAAAAAAACAAGTGTGAAGCCTGTATGATAATAGTAATCCGTACTATTGAAAAACAAATAAGACAAAATAGAAAAAAAAAGAAACAAAAAAAAATACTTATGAATCGTCACGTATGATGGATAGAAAATATTTTATAAGAATGACCATGTAACGTTTATGCTTATATAGAAAATAAAAGAATCTATGTCATAGAATAATGTAATAACTTACCCCATGTTAAGCATGACTCCCATTCAGCGATAAAAATTCATTATTCTGTTATATACACAGGAAATCCAATATGCCTGTTCATATACTCTCGAGAACAATCATTGTATCAACAGCGTGTTTTATTTTTAAATCATTTCATAAAAAAATACAATTACTTAATTATTGACTAGTACCATCTTTGCTTGTCTTTTTTTATATTTTCTTCATATTCCATTTTTTTTATCTCATTCCGTCATGAACACTTGAAAGAAATCAATCATTAATGGAATGCATAATAAACAATTATATGTAGAAATGCTTTTGAATATTGACGGAAAAATTTGAACAACTCAACAAAGAAAAATATTTTTACACTTGTATCATGGATCACAATATACTTTCGATATGTCATGTCACAATTATTTTTCAACTACAAATTAATTTACAAACTTATTTTGATGAAGAGCTCTAAAAGATTTGTATAATATCTGTAATGTTTAGTATAATAAATGACAAATTATTATCATATAATTTTGTAACTTTACAATAATTTTTGTACACAACCAGAACAACAGTATTTTTGTACAATATCAAAATTCAGGAAAGTATGATTTAAAGCCCAATCTTTTTTTTATAAATTCCGATTGGAATATTTGATATATGTTGATGTGGGCGAAAAAAAATACTTTCCTGAATCTGATTTAATAACATGAGTAAACATTTGACAGTAAAATTTAAACCTATATATCTTAGAGTTACGCAATTTGATTTTCCTATCGCTCACATTTTTAACGAAATTATCATCACAATTGTCTTTATATAATATAGAGAGATTATGAAAAAAAAAAAATACAATGAAAAAAAAATTGTATGTTGTCTACGTAGAAAGAGAGCTTGCAGTGAAGAGTAATGTGAATGATGACCTTGCGACGCCGTTGAATGGAAACATGGAAAGATGGTTGGGTAGTGAAATGAATAACAACAGAATGCATTTAATGAGCGATTGTTTATTATGCTCTTATGATCACTTGTCATACAGGTAACGATGCTTTTCATGAATGAAAATAGTTAATATATTATATTTATTTATAATTATTTAACATTGAAAATGGAAAAAAAAGAATGGTAAAAGAATAACAATTTGTGAATGCAAATAAATGTGGTTAGAATGTTGAATAATATTAGAGTAAATTTTTTTCTTCAATATTTTTTTTGCAATAATTACTAATTACAATCTATTTGATAACAATAGCCGCAACCCCAAACGTTCAATATACATTGGGGATGTAGCCAAAATGGTATGGTCGAAAAGGGGATTGGGCGAGCGCGCAACGAATTGTGAAATTAAGCAACGAAGTGAGAATTTAAAAAATAAATTATACGAGATGTGCTGTGTGAATAAATAATAAAAAGAAGGAAATATTTTTTACAGCTTTCCAAGCCATGTGATGCATGGTATGTTGACTTGTATTTTCAATTATTTATGATTTAATGTAATCTTTTTGTTTTTATTTTCCTTTCCTTTTCATCCATTAGCAAATAGAGAATGCCAACGCTTAACTATATGCACGACAAAATGATTTCAATGATGTGAATGCAAAGAATAAGAGAGTGAAACATGCGCTAATAGATGTATATGTATGTATATATACATATATATATATATTTTTTTTGTCAATAACTTTGTCACTATTTAATGGTAAATATAAATATCGAACCACTTGATTTCATTTATCTCCTCGGGAAGCGAGTATTGAATTAAGCATTATCTCTCACGCGTGCATTTATTTAACAATCAGGAATAAAGGACACGTGTACGGCTAATATATTCATATTATCGAAACCACTCGACGGAATCGGAATATTTTTTTGTTGTCGCGCAATGGAGAGGGGGCGCGAGGATGGTCAACAATGTCGTTTTTTGTGCTTACGTTTCGAACAATCAATATATTGAATGATTAACAAAGTTGAGATGTTTATGAACGAAAAGATCACAACATAATATCAAATTAATTCTTATCGCTTCAATGATAATTATGAAGTCTGGGTGAACTCATGATCGTTTTAGAGTGAATGTTGCCGAAATTATTATAGCGAAGAGACAAGCAAAACAAAAAGCGTGATCGAGGTGAAAGATTATCAGGGAAATATGGGGGGAAAAAAAGAAAACAAAAAAAAACCAAGCGTGATCAAACAAATAATTTTGATGTAACGAAAAAGTTGAAATATGTCATTTTTGTTTGTTGTGACTCGTATTATCAATCGTAACTTTCTGTTCTTTTTTTTTTCGATTTTTGTGATATAATTATCGTGACACGATGACAGCCACGTAACATTATGAGGCGAACGATAGTGGTGATACGCGGGACATAAGAGAACTCCGGTTTCTTAAATTACATTTATAGCCAAAGGAATGTAAGGTACAATACTCGATCGTGGACGTTGTGTTACGAACGATTCCCTGGTGTGTACACACTACTTTATCGCAGCCAGCTGCTCGAATTCGATATAATAATTATATATCTCACCAAACGTTATACGCTAAAAATGTGTTGTGTCGATCTCGTGTCGCATCGCGTCGCGCAATTTATATCATGTTGCAGTGGAGAACAACCATTAGGAAAAATAAAATATTGATAATGGAAAAAAATTATTTGGATTATAAGCGCGATTAGTTCTCTTTTTATATGGACTCTTTTTATGTAATTTGGGAATTGAAACGAATACAATTCACGTCATTCCTGAAAAAATTCATCAACAATTGTGTTCGTTGAGAACATTTTTCACAATTTCACATCATTCATAGTATAGAAGCCTCAACTCAACGATACTCACATTTATTGATAAACTTTCGATATTTGTTACTATTTTCTTCCATTTTGCGCAAGTTTAACGTGATCGTTACTTCTCTTTTACAAACCACCACAACACGGATTGCTCGGTTTAGTTATTTAGCCATTTATTACTAATACTATTCTTGCATTTACTTATATTCAACAAGGTACTTTAATATTCCTTCTTTTAATATACATAAACCTATATAATTCATTGATATAGGTGCATGTATACACATACATATATATCATTTATATATATATATATATATATATATCTTTTAATTTCCGAGCTTCTATGTGCTACGTGTCTACCTCAACAACAACGATTGTATTCAGATTTCTTTTATATATTGTTTTGTTTTTTCATTTCATTTTTTATATTTTTCTTTATATTTATCATCTTTCCTTTTTATGCATTTATTAATTTTTTTTCTCATCTGATTTATATGACTAAGGCTTACCCAAAATAATATTACCGTATTAACAACCTAAATCTAGCTCTTGCTGTCAATGACATATAACATTACGTACAGTTTTGTACAACCCTTCTCACCGTTTTTAGTTTATATTTTTGTTTCCCTTCCCCTCCGCTTCTATCGTTCATTCTGTTAATAATTCAAGTATTTCATACATTTTTGTTGTAATTTTTGTGCAAACGTTTGAATTTTATTCTTTCTCGCCAATTTATTCGGTTTAATTTTCCCAAGTCCAATGATGGAATATTAAAATCGCTCAAGTCTTTCGAATGATGGTGATATTAAACGATATATCATGAAATTGATGTAATGTTTTCACGCACAACCACTACAAGAATATATTCAGGGACATTATTTCATTAAATTTTAACACGTCCATTTCTTGTCATATTTCATTCTGGTTTGTATGTTACCAGTGAGGATATAATGAATCGGCGAAAATGAAATGAATGATTCAACAATCGTGAATTCGAACGATTACCATATAACTAATTCAAATTACTACCTTTAATTCTTGTTTGAATTAAATTTTTATTCTTTCGACGTTCTTCAAATTTTCATATGAATTGCAGAGTGGTTTTAGTTATATATAATCAAATGATATTTATAATTCAATTTTTAAATAAATATCTCCACATCATATGAACCACATTCCTATATATTCTCAATATGTAATAATTTGTATAATTTCTTCATACTACATCATTTGATCGACAGCAAGTTCTTCTTCAAATAAACAAAAGAAAAAAAAGAGCAAAGAAAAAAAATTGTGTATAAACAAGTATTGACTATTTAATCTACAAACAAAAAGAATATGTATGGATGACAAAATAAAAAAATCAATATCAACTGTATCTATACATACATGCCCTCATTTTTAGTTGACATGTAACTTTCGTTCCGGTTATTATGATTTTTTTCTCTTTTCATTTTCATAGCACCATTTCTGCACTCAATTAAATATATCTGAATCGAAAGGTTGATCGAAAAAGACGACAGTGAAATAATGGTAAAATAATTGACAAAAAGATTATGCAACAGCCAATATCAATGCCAAATATTTCAACCATCATAGTGACGTCTTCAATGGGCAGGGAAGAATGAATATGTGCTCTATTTATGGCACTGAATAATTTGATGGTGCGCAAAAAATGAAATGTATATATCAATTTACAATTAATTCTCTCGCTCGTTTTTAACGATTAACGTCAATCAACGATTATATTTATTTAGATCCTATTATTTCGAATCGTTCGACGATCAAGGAATAAAATTGGGGATTCGAGCGATTTCTATATTTATATCTTTGTATACTTATACATATATATATCCATATATTTTATATGCATATATATACATATATAAATATTCGTGTATGCGTAATATACATATGCTATGGATTTGAATTATTTTATTTCTCTTATCCCCATGATTATTGTTTTTTTCGGTACATTCGATTGATACTACGAGAGTTGAGTTAATAGAATGGATGAAATCATGACGTAGCCTAGCATACACAGCCAAGTAACGTGACAGAAATGCCACACGTGACAACTAGTAATAAAGATGTTATGTCATTTTGAATTTATTTCTTTTCTATTACGATATTTTTATTTTTTAATTTCTCTCTAATTCATTTCGAATGATTTTTGGGCGATTCAATGCAATTCCTACGATTCCCTGATTCACTGAACGACAAATATTACCAACGTGCGCAATATCTCGCCGTGTATTAACGAGACTCATTTAGAGTTCTGTCTGATTCACAGTTCATAATTTGTTTTCCTTATCTATGATTTCCACCATAATTATATTTCTAACTCGTAGTGGAGTAGATGATTTAATGTGAATGTAACGTTGAAGAGCTATGACTCTAAATTATTTCTTTTTTTTTTTCTATCGTTCTAGAGTATACAATTCATTTACAATAATATTTGAATATGAATACACACGTTTCCATGCACACATAATATGTCTATGTGTGCACAAGTCAATTATTTCATAATTGCAATCGACGATTCAACATTATTTTATTTTTTCTCATATTGTATATATGTAACACACATTTCTATTATTCATCATGGTGGATGTGCTGACAAATGAGTGTTTATATCTTCCTACTTTCGGTCATATAATCGAAATTTTAACAGAAAGAATTAAACGCGATTTTTCTTCAAACTTTGGCTACTCAAAAAATTGCGATTAATCCTGATGGCTTTTGAAAGTGAACAACTCGTAAGTAGCATCTTTCGTTATTATTTTCAATGTACATATTGATATATATATATCTATATATACCGATATATACTCATAAATTTCTATATATTTTTTTATCCTTTCATAAGCAGGTCACCTTGTAGGCCAAGGTAAACCGGAGTTAGTTGTTGAAGGGGCTCAGAGGTTGTTTAATTATAAAATTTTCTACGGATATTGTATTTGAAAATTGGGATCACCAAAGAGACATGCACAGACTCTGCGTGGAGGGATGGTATGTAGCTATAGCATAACAACATCATTTAAACATGAATATATATTTTTTTATTTATATATATATCTATATGTACGCATATATACATATGCATATACATGTATATATATATATATACATATGAAAGCAAAATTACTTGCAGTTTGCACAAAAGAATACTTCGAATTGACTTGATGGCAATAAACGCCATGACAAAATTCATCACTTGAGTACAAAGGATAATTTATGTCATTGTAATTGACGAAGTGAACAGTATGGGAAAAACTGTGAAAAAGAAAAAGAAGAAGCGAATATAATATAGTGGGCCAGGATTATAGAACTGACTAGGACAATTAATTGTATACAATAACGTTTTCGATTTTTTTTTTGTGACCACACAGTAGTCTGTAAACACATCTCTTTGACGCTTACCTAATATTTTCAAGGAGACGATATCTTCCGCGGTACGTTAAAGGAAAACCAGCTTCTCGGCATTCTCGTTGGCATCACGAGCACAATAGTGAGTGTGTGTGTGTAATATCAACCTTATTGTTCAAACTGTGAATACTGTCAGGTACGCAGTAGAAAGCTCCTTTTCCGAATCGTCCTTGCTCGTCGTACATTGCTTGCCGTGAAGCTATTTTTCCTGCGCAAAACAAATTGTCTACATTTTTCACACGACTATGCAATATTTTTGTTTTCATTTTTCATTTTTCATTTTCAATTTTTTTTTTCACGGTATCGTATATAAATTATATAACTATGGCATTAAAATACACTACTCCCCACCCACTTCACCACTTACCCTCCTGTCTACCTTTTTCATTCATGCACCTACGAGTTGTAGAATTACGCAAAGACCAAGATCCAAATGATCATCTTATTTCATCTTTTTTTTCAAATTCAAAGTATTCTACTCCATTGTATATCATGTAAAGAGTCATTGTGAATTGAGAAAAAGCGAAAATTGATTGCCGTAACATACAAAATCATCTTTGTCATCGTACTTGATTTTTCTCCTCAATTCTTTCATATATTTCTGAATAAACGTGGAACATATCGGCGAATTATTGTGATATACGTTTGTATAATAATTTGATTTAATTTATCACGCGCGTCTATAATATTCATTAAAAACTCGAGCGAATATTTAGCAATTGTATCTCTTCACTATAAATACAACAATGATTCAATTTCATGTCTATTATCACTAATATGTGGTGGCGCGATCATAATGGCGTCAGGTAACCCAGCAGCGATTTGATAAACGGCTGTTAACGATTACCCAAGAATTTCTCTTTATAATTTTAATGATTCTCTTGATTAATTAATTATCCAAGGATTATTGTGTTTCATTTGATCAATATAAATATGGAGAATGTAATTTTTTAGCTATGAAATAGTTGGTGTTAAGAGTCTGAGGACCACGTAGAACACGATTACCTAATATGGTCACTATCACTAATTAATAATTAATAATTATCTATAAAATGTAACCGACTGAATTCAATATTCGAATTGTCCAACCAGTACGCCTTATTCTTTTAATTCGCATGATTAATGGATATATAAATGTTTTCGTTCTATGTTCTCCCCCGTGATGTTGTGTAAATAATCCCACTGGTAACAAATAATTTGTGATCAAACATAAACTTTTTATTTCACTCGCGGACGCAAATATTGGTTTTTGTTTTTTATTTATCAATGATATCGATACTGTCATTGTACGTCCTTAAACTATTGGACTCCTATACATATATTTCTTGCCCCTCTGCACATAATGACAATATTTTTTATCAAGGATTCGTTTTCCGACCTATTCGTGTTCATTTATGTTCAATTCACCCACACACCCCTCATTTCCGCTATTTCATTTTCTATGCTTGTTACATATATATATATATATATATATATATATATATATATATGTATATAACATAGTCAATAACTTTATGCAATATTTATAAATATACAAGTCATCATTTTAGAAGAGCGGTGAGCCAGCGCCATCGAATAACTGTAAATTATTCGCGATTGCAAATCCGTATTCACCATAGAATCCCTACGTCTAATAATGTTCTTCATTCATATAGATTTCATTTATTCCTTACTGTACCCATTATTGATTTTTTCAAACCAATTTTCGTCTATTTTTTATATATTTTTTTCTTTTATATGTGACCCCTGAAACTCATTGCACTAGCCGCTGGAGGAAACAGCAATTGTGGAATATTTGAATTCACTAACGAAATCACCCGTTTACTCGGTCAACAAGTGGAACAAGAGACTCATAGAAATAGCGGCAATGAATCGAGTCCATTTTTATACATTTAATGCATTTGTGTCAATCTACTCATCTATCTATTGGAAAACTTATCTAGAAGAAAGAATTTGGTTTCTTCGGTATGGACAAAATCATTGCCGCCATTTCTAAGTAATCCAACCCTCCCTGTATCTATCTTCGCCTCGCTTCAATGTATGGTATAAAAAAATATTCAGCCATAATCATAAATTCACACGTTACTTTTTTTCTTTACCATAAATTGTTTCAAATCATAACGACTCGCGCCTGATTTCTTGTGATATTTTTTCTTTATTTCATTTATATTTATTCTTTTCTTTTTTATTCGATATCTGAACCAATCTATAATTTTCAGGAAATTGTATATATTCTTTATACTTCAAGCTTTCACAGAAAAATTCAAAATCTATACATTTTGTGTCTGTGTTTATCACTCAATTTACTTTTCCCTCCCCTTTTCGTGAGCGACTTACCAAAGCAATACGCAAAAAATCATATCGAGGTATGTTTTATATAAGTGAACAATGCCGTTGAATAACGATTGAGGGAGTTGAAGAACTTGTGCTTTGAAAAGAAGAGGTGATTAGATCGAAACGGTTATATACTGAAATTGAAACAGAAAAAGGAACGAAGGATATCAGAACTCACGTTACCTTCAGCCTTACCCAACCGCAATGATAATAGAATCGATAATAATTCGTCTCAACCAAAGAGTGAAGACACGATTTCGGTGTTGTTGTGTATGTGGGTGTATGTCATTTTCCTGGTCTCTTCACCGAATAAAATAGATCGCGCAATGAAGTTAATTGACAATGTGACAATATTGAAATTACTATCAGCCGGACCAGCCAGGCCGTATCAAAATATTTAACTATATACTTTATCTAGGTCAAGCAGTGTTATTTTGAAGTTGTGAGATTTAATCTTTGGTATTAATAACCGTTAATCCCCCACTGACAAATTAGAGAATTCATTCATCAGTGGGCGAAAAGTGAGTGAAAGTTTAAGAGAGAAAGAGAAAAAGAGAAAGAATGAGAGAAAAAGGGAGAAAGATGAATGTTGTAATATATAAAAATTTCGTTCTAATCTTTCCTCCCTTAAAGAAGCTCGAGCATATAATCTGTTTTTACCTATTTTTGTTCCTGAATCTAATGAAGCACAATTTCTAATATCAACGTATCCACAATCATTTCACTATTCAACAAACGTTGATGATAATATCCTTGATCGTGAAACAACTATATATTCAATTATTAATTAGTTTTCAGCTTTATATATGAGCATTTTTTTCGATGCGAATAAAAACAATTGTTCAATCTTTGCGTTCGGTAGTTCCGCTTCGAATTAATCATTGCCATATATATATATGTGAATCGCTGATGTGATGTATGTCGTCTGGATTATGGTTGCCTATATGCAATGCATAATATATATTCATTTATATATACTATGTGTATTTTATGGATGTGTGATAAAGCCCCGCAATGTGGTATCACAGAACAATTGTAATAATTGTATAACGAATATGTAAATAACGATTATATATATATATAGATATATATATATGTGTTATGTATATATAATATATTGAAAATCTTAAGAGATAGATAAATGTCAACGAGCCGTGATGAATGAACGGTGATGTTGGTAATGCAATAAGCGCCTATACAGTGATGCAAAAGGATAGACGAGAATTTAATTGAGGGTGTTTGTCGCGACGCCTGATCATCGATGATGGAATCATCGGACAATGAAAAAAATTCATACTCGGAGAACTCGTGTATCGTATCAGAGTGGTGGTAATAATGTTCATTGATAAGTTGTCCTCGTAGTTTGTCAGAGTGCGCTTTGATTATAATGACGGAAGTCAATAATGTGGATGATCTAATTATTTTAGTCGCGTCAAATCAATTTATAATGCCAGCAATGGCATTGTAACGCGCACGTTTAGCTTCCTCCTCGCTGATGCGTTGCTCAATCAAATATTGAGCAGTTCCAATTGCATTTGGAAAACCCGTGATAGTCACGATTCGGTTTCTTGTACCGGGCGCAAACATACCCTTCTTGGATATTTGAATGTTGGCGCCACTTAGCTGCTGAATTTCAACGAGTGAACGACCACCGGGCCCAAGTATGGCTCCAACAATAACCTCTGCAATTTCTACATCTACTTTCTTGGTCTCCTTGCTGTTGGCATCTACCTGAGTAGGACTCTTACTTACAAGTGACAATTGATTTGTGCCCAGTCCGAATGAGTTGTTGTTGAGATGAATGGCACTGGCAGCAGTCGCGTTATTCTGCCTGAATGGATCGAATGTCTCATATCTGTCGAGTGCATTGCGTGGTGTTGGTGATGTTGATCCAAGTGCCGGCACAGTACCAATTGGGCCAAAAACTCCGCCATTGTTGTTTGACCCATTTGCTGATGCTGCACTGTCAATCGGATTTCCCAAATAACTCACACTTGATGGCATACCGATACCCATACCAAGAATATTATACTTGGATAATGTGGCAATTGATGTGAGAATTTCGGTTGCAGCGGCTTCCGAGAAACCTGTACTTCTCAAATTTAATTTTATATGCTCGAGAAGTTGGGTTGTAACGGGAGACGTGCCAGTAGTTATGGCTGCACCCAAATTCAAATTTAAGCTGAGACCAGCACCGTTCAATAGACTCACTACAATGCAAAATGAAATGTTCAATCGTTAGTCGTCATATATTTGGATGATCCTAAATTAATCATTCATTATGAAATATCTCACCGGTATTGAGTCCAGCTGGAGATGTGTATGTGGGTGTGGTAGCAGGTGCTTGAGCATAGGGACTACCAGTTGGATTGTAATTCGCTACTGGTCCACTCACGTCTGCATAACTGACATTTAGGCAAGTACCACTTTGTGGATCATCAGCAATTTTAGCTAATATCATCAGCAACGCATTTCGATTATTGTCTTTTTCGCCAATGACAGTAATACAGCGCTCTTGTAGCGACAAATCTTTCGCTTTTTGACTTATTTGCACGTACGAGCCTGAATCTTCTTTTATTTGTTTGATATAATTTCCTGCTTTGCCTATGATCATTCCCGCTGTGCTATTTGGTACCAAAATCTTCACCTGCAACAATAATAGATATATTTTATTATTATATCGAATGTATGTGAAACCGACTGCTTTTCTTCTATTTCTCCACCACCATGTTCTTTATTCTACAGTCATCTCATTCATGGCTACGTTGTAGACATTTAAGAGAAAAAAAACGCATTATCATAATTACCTGCTTGTCTCTTTCCGCCGTTGCTTTGCCAGAGTCAAAGTCCACCGTCGTTTTTGCCGTTAAATCAGGTTTCTCGCGAATTTTCTCCATAATAAAATCCATAACTGCCATGATAGCATCTACACTACCAGTAATCAAACATACACGTTCTGTAGTTCCTGAAAATAAGATAGAAAAAAAGAAATGGTATCAATAAGTAATTGGAAAAAAATTATTCAATAGCAAAATTAATTGTAGATTATATGCATATGTACCTGGATAAAAATCTCGAGCTTTTGACATTTTAACTCTGGCTTCCGTGTCTTTTTGTAATTGGGCGATGGTTTCACCACCCTTCCCAATGATGGCCCCTGCCGCCACACCTGGGACGAGTACTTTGAGATGATACATTCCATCGCCACCTGCTGGGAATGAAGAAGAAATTATGACAATCATGAAGAATATCGACGTGTTTACAGTCACTGTTGGGAACAAAAACATTGGCGTCAGCCATTCAAAAGATTCGATATAAAAATAGCAGTATAACCATGTCGATTTAATAAAGGGGGTAAAACAAACAGGAAGTCCGAATGGTCAGAATGCAAACAGCTGTTTGACAGGTGCACAAGTGCCCGTGTGGTGATTTTAGTTTACTTTCGACCTTGACCCAGAACCATTGTACAGTTTAATATATACACCACACGACACGACACGAACTCACCGATTATGTTCCACATTTTGATGCACTTTATCGACGTGGTGCTATCCACTATGACATTATATCTCGTGTGTTAACCGTTCAGCCTAGGAATGGAGTATGCTGACGTTTAAGTTTTTTTCTTAATTAACTATCAAAACCCGTGAATATGACGCAAAGAAAACTTGCAGTGTCATGAAGTTTGGACGATACAGCTGCTAGGCCTCCATTAAAACAAAAATATTCTCGACGACCACCCACACGTATACTAATGTCAAACTCAAGAATGCGCCGTGCGCACGAAATTTTTATCAACATGAGACAAAACAGTTGGTGATACTCATACGGATAGTAATAAAATAAACACTGAATTCTATTCAATACTATTTTCCTAACTGTAAAACTGGATACATAAAAACACATGTGATGTTATACAATTTTTGTTCCACAAATGTATAACACCAAATGTATTCACATAATGAATGAAATATGTTGAAAGAACCATTACAATGGCCGGTTGTCAATCGTGATTGATAATAGAGCGCGGACAAGACCACAGTGCGCACGAAAACGATGATGATGGTGATGATGATGATGACGATAACGAAGACGATGATGATGGATATGACGAGGCAAACGATGAAAATTCGTCCTCATCAAATCCAACAGAGAAAGTGAAACAGGGACAAATAGATTGGAGTAATGTATATGACAGACGGAGCTAGAGAATAATATATAGAACAAGAAAGAACAGAGACGACGATCTCTTATCTGATGACACAGAGCAGGGCCAGTACAAACTTCAATATAAAATTCCTCAAAATCAACGAAACAAAAAATGTAAATAAAAAATGTGGTAATTTACCTGTTCCGTAATGTGACCTCTTGGTTGCACCGTTTTCCGCGTCACAATCAAGGGGCCGTTTCCTGGAATCCGCGATTTCTGGGGAGGGACACGTCTCCATTCCCGAGTCGGCGGCCATCTTGCGAGTCGTTTGCGCGCACCACAGTAATAACTTACGATAGATGTGTGTGCGTCGTCGCTTTTACGTAGTGGTATTTGGTTGGCTTACCGTATTGTGTATAAGTATGTATAATATATGTACACATATATAAAGGGATGGAATGGTATGTGTGAGTGTGTGTGTTATGCAGGCGTAAAGAAAAACGGGACGGGACACGGTGACACCGAGTGCCAGGGGCGAACTGCTGGGTCGTTCGGGCACTCTAATACCTCTCGCACTGACCGTCTCTGTGTCCCAGAAAGTAGCGAGGGCTCAAAGTCACTCCTAGTCACTGCCGATAGGTATTCGTGTATATCCACATACACACACATACGCACGCACACACTTAGGTATGTATACAAGCGCGGGAGATCACTTAATGACTGTACTTAGGGATAATTGTATTTAGGCAAACGGTAATACCTATATTCATGCACACAATATATTATTTGACATATATATAATATATTTGTATATATTATGTGTATGCAGATGTTTATATATTTATGTAGGTTGAATTTTGGCGGATCGGATCGAGGGGGATGACAATGGATGAGCCTCACAGCACGACACGATCCGCTCGCGGGAATCCGCGTCTCACTGGTGACTGCTCGCGAGACTTCCCTTGCCAACCAGCTGGTTTGATACTCGATGGGTTTTCAGTCGATCTCACCTTCTCTCTATCTTTGTCGCACTTGCTTTAGTGTGTCGATTGCTCTTGCGCGCCCGAACGCACTTGTTTCATATCCAATCCGCACACACTACTGCATCCCTACCACCAATCCCACCTTTTAACGATGAGCACCACCGAGCGAGAGAGAAAAAGTGATTCTCTTGCACGCCGACACTCTTCTCACCTCTCTATTATATATATATATATATATATATATATATATGATTATACCAACTACATTTGCCCAGGGCCGTACTCCGAGTGCAACGAGGTCGACCTGCATCAAAGTCAGCGCCCCTCACTTTCGTATCATGATTCCAACTTGTCGCTATGTCGCGCATAGGCATTGGAGTTGGGACGATTAGAAAATTAGATTGTTGCAATATCGAGTTGTGAGTATGGAACACTGCAAGGTAATTTGGATTCCGATACATTGATGTGCATAATTAACCCCTTCATATTGATACATTTGTGTATGTAATTTTGCCTAGGACAATTACGTGATTGTGCATACAATTTGGGGCCCTTTATATTCATATATTTATTCATCTAAGCCCTTCATGGTTCCACAGATTGAAACAGTAGAAGAGGTCCTCCAGTTTGATGCATTCATATACAGATATGAACGATATATATGGACGTTCATAGATGAATTTTCCATAGCATCATAACACTGACTTTTCCAAGGAAAATAGAATTTCAGTTGATCATCAGTTTACAATTCGGAAGTTAAATGGAAAATCTGCTATGAAATTGGGTTCCCTCTCATTGATATCTACAATTAATACATATAATTATATTCCTGCATGATTTTCTTCTTGTTTTTCGGTCTCAAAAGATGTAGATACTTCGTAACGTGGTATACATCAACGTGACTGTTGGATAACATTGCGGCGCAAAAGGTTACGGCATTTTTCCTATGTACATATCACGAAGATGAGTAGTGGTGACTATGGTGATGATGATGATGACGACGAAGATGATTTGTTTGTCATAAATTCAAACACTCTGAAATACACGCGATTATTATTTTCTGCATCAGCTGCACCTCTAGCTAAACGATACAATAATAGTATAAATTATCATAAACATACATGCAACATTTGATGTATCGTTGGTGCTATGACAATATGATCCACACGGCTGTTGTTGGCTTCTATACGCTCAGACATAATGCTACAACGCAATTTAAAAGTCAAGTTAAATGCAAGATCGCGTCAACTCGTTTGATTCTATAAGTATCGATGCTGCTAGCAGCGTCAAATGCAATGTTGCATAGATGACATCATGCTTTTGACTCACATGTCTCAGGCCTGATGTGTGTGCAATTAATTTATATTTCATCATTTAATTCTGACTTAGATTATTGCTTTATAATTCTTTTATGCCCATAAATATTTTTATGTCCACTAAAAATAATCTTGCATTATACACTCGAATAATTCACTTTGCTGTTTCTTTTATTTTTGTTTTCTTTGTTTGCAGTACTCTCATTGCGATGCGGGTTGCGCGTTCGACCTTTATACTCTCGAGTACAAAATATCAAACATTTAGCAAGTATTATGGATGAAAGTAACTCTGTGTATGTGTAGATCGTATTTCCTTATCGCTTATGGTCATAAGGGCAAAGCACACAACTGAGGGCGCGTGTGATTAAATGTCATCGTAATTTCTCTGTCCCCTTACTCTCTCGCGATGCACCAATAACATATCTCTTCCTGCTCTTGTTATATTTTATATGTTGAACAATACGAACGAATATCAGAAAACTCGTGAATATATTGATTTATCTCTGACACTCACATACTACGTATCATGAAGAATAGAATCATTATATGTTCTACAGTGGTACGACCAAAATGATCTCTAAAGTTTACAACAGTGACCATGTTTTTCCCCTGATAAGTTAATCATTTTGGTAGCTGCTGCGAACATACCTCCTAATCTATAACACAAAAAATTTAGAGACACACCAAGACATAAAATCTCATAAAGTTTTTCTCCCCTTTTCTGGTGCTCATATATTTTTTTCCTGTTTCTCAATGTTAATCTAGTCCGCCTGTATAAAAAAAGAAAGGTGAAAAAAAACTAGTTAAAAGAGACTTCCAGCAGCATGACATATATATGAGGACATATGCGTATATAAAACGAATCTAATTGGTTTGGAAGATGTCTAGTGAAAACGCATATTGCGAAAATACACGACCATGACATGAATTAATTGTATTTTTATATAATGCTATTCGTACATACATATTTACTGTATATATCTAATATATAGATATATAACAAATAGTATTCTAATGTCAATGTATATTGAAGCTCGACCCAAACAATTTGATCCATCGATTGTATTGCACATGAATCGTCATAGCAAGACCGTGATTTCTTTCCCTCTGTTTTTTTTCTCTCTTCTCTGATATGATCTTTACTTTGCTTCGAGTTCTTCACACGCACGCGCGTCAAAACGCACACAAATGATTACATCCAATTACCAATGCCATGCGTTTTATTACATAACGTCCTAAGTGTTCCAGATTGTCGCTGTTATATGACAGACACTTCAAGCGACGCGATTATAACCTATATCAAAGATTCCTCATATTATGTGTGTACATCCATGAATTTTTTTTTCGTGCATAGATAAACTTATATGTGAAAGAAATGTACTTATGTCTGGAATCATTTTATAGAGATCGTTGTGGGCTGACAATACTTGAGATATTATAAGATATTTTTAACGATTTTGTCAAACAACACCGACTACAGTTTGGTAATTGCCCTGCCTTCAAATTGATGAGTAATGACGATATCATGGTGTGAAAGACCCCACCAATGGGGCAACTCTTGCAGAGAAACAGACAATAGCCATTATTGCTCATCCGCCCGTATCTATATACAATTATATATATATGTATAAATACTTCCCAATTACACCCCGCAGTAGTTGGACGAGTCATCGAAAACCGAAAAGAAAGTTTCTCATTAGATAAGCAATTGTCGATTTTGTTAGTGTATTGCGGTAATGTATTATTACACAAAAAAAAATGGAAAGAGCAATGGATATATCATGTCGAGGAACATTCGTTGTACATTCAAATATTATTTCAATAATCTTATCATATTCTTTTTTAGATATTCTGTCGGATATCTGTATTCAATTCTGATGGGTTTTTCCAATATTTTTCACTTAATGTTCTTATTAAATTTCTTGTATACACAAAAAAGACACGAGTTTCTTTGTTCGAAAACCACATCTACATTTTTATTTGTTCAAAGTAATGGACTGATGTGAAATTCCATGAAGAAATGAAGAACGTTTTCAGTAAAGTTCATATGTTTAGATCCAACATTGGAAATCTATTGTTGAAATGACCGAGACGATTTCACAATAATTAAGTTGTAATTCTTATTTGGAGTTGAGCTTATTGTGTTACTCTTCATGTATCGTTGCTACATACACTCAATTCACTCATATGAACATTTGTATGATAACATTATTATTATGGCTCAATTATTTCATGTAAGTATCAACGAAAATGGAGCAATTAAATGGTCGAACAATAAACTCAGCTATTTATTTTTCTTCAGACAGTGTACGATTAGGAACTGAAAGAAAAATAACACGTAGTGACCAATGTTGTGAGTAAATGTTCAAAAAAACTCTCAACATCTATCAACTCTTGTGCATGCAATAACTGTGTTATAATTGATTGTGCTCTCCCACGCATATGGTTTCTGTCAAACGCTTTCCTATAACGATTTGGCATTTGGAATCCGCTTACTCAAGTGCTAATCGATAAGCCTGTCGATTGAATATATGTTTATATACCTGCATGCCAAGTGCCATACGTCATTGCAGAGTCCTGCACTGTACGGTGGTGCCCGAGGACCCACCCACAATATCGACACAACCACATCATGTAGTTGAATAATGTGAAACGAAAAAAAAAAGTGGAGTAAAAAAAAATGATAATCCATACTGCATGGAGTAGTTGGCCGGTAAAAAAGGGATTACAATATGTACGATATAAAATATAGCAATCTGTGTATTGACATTAGTTCACTTATAAAAACTATCAGGGCCAAGAAGTTTATATTAAACTATGGCACTTCTTTATTCTTTCATATCGGTATAAGATAGTTATATTACGATATAGATTGCAATTCACTTATAGGTCTTTTACATTGAAGGTGGAAAAGAGTTTTCCTTATAAAGTACATTATCCTTGTCCCACACTCACTCAAGTTGCCTTCATACGCATGAATTTTCTTGTTTTTTTATTCTCTTCATTACGAACTTCTGATTTGCCAAGCGTATAGTTGTTCTATGTGCTCTGTACATACGTATGCACATGTAACAAAACACGTCTAAATGTTGATTCAAGGACAAGTTCTTGCTGTAACTCACCATCACGACTGTATCCAATTTTGCATTGTTAGATATCATATGGGTGCTACATTTATTTGTTTTCCGTATCTAGTGTTTGTAATCAATTATCATTGAAGGAACCGTTACTCGACTTCGTTGTTGACAATGTTTTCAATTAAGATGTTGATTCACTGATCGTGTACATATAATTTCGATCAGACGGATCTGTAATAATTGATATGACCTTTTATCTTTAAAAGTATTTATAACTTGTACAATTAATTATTATTATATGACACTGACGACAATATATTATTACCGGTATATGCATACAAATATTGCTTCATCCTCTCACACACGACTCGTAATAAATGAATTAATATAATTATTCAGAAAAACGACTGATGGAAAAATTTATATCAACAAATGTACGTGCTGCGAAAAAATCGTGAGGTGTTCCTAATGTTTTATTTATTTATTATAAATAGTCAAGTATATTATTAACTATACTGCTTGCAGCATTCCATTGCTGCGGTTAATTGGAATATTATTCTCAATACATATGTACACACACGATGACCTTCAGAACTGTTTGAACGATTCAAACTTCAGCGCCAAACACATAAATCAAATGAAGTGTGGACACCGTTATTTGATGTATTCAATTCTAACAAAGATTGCAATAATTTTGTCGAATTCATTGCACATATTATTGGTTATCATGAAGCTTCATAGATCCATTTTTCAATTTTGTTATATCTAATATGGAAGATTTGCAAATTAGGGTACACATTCTCTACATAGATGGCACTGGTTGTATCCCGCAATTCGAATTTCGCGCCTAACTTTCCTCGACCACTGCATAGAAGTTAACCTCATTTTTGTGTGCAAGTAGGTGGCGCTTTTTCCTGTGACGTTATCGAGTTGGAGGTTCATTCACATACATGTACATACTAATACGATCACATTTGTGGAAATATGAATGTGTTATCCAGTGTGCAATAGAAAACTAACGAGCATGTTTTTATGAACGTATCATAACCTCAATAATGAGAGTGAGATATACTACGAGAATTCAAATAACTGTATATACTTACGTAAGAACTGATTAGTTATATGATTGCCTGTTATAAGAAATAATCACAATGTCTCAAGCAGCAATAAAACTGGAAATTCATTATGATGCGTGGATAGTCCACGATGGATGACAACATCCAACAGATACAAGTGACTATTTTATTTTTTGCTAAAGCTCGTGAAATTATTGGTGTTAAAAAAATTGAAACGAGTATTCCCAACAAAATTTTAGCTGCTGATTTACTTGAATTTATCGTTGTAACATATGGTTTGGAAAGTATTAAGGATAATTTAATTTTGGCAGTAAATGAAGAGTTTGTTACTGGTGATACTGAACTCAAACTTTCTGAGAAAAACGAGATTGCGGTTATTCCACCCTTAAGTGGAGGTATACCATGAATTTTGATTTATAAGTCACAGACAACCTTTATCAATATTCAAACTTAGACCGCTGTATTGTTTATGCGCAGGTTAATATGCAGAAATCATTGGATACTAAAATGGAGGAGCCGAAGAATTTAACTAAGTTGGAACAAAATAAATTGCGAATAAATGAGATAGTCGATGCTGTTATTTCTCCATCGTGCGGTGCAATATCTACATTCATTGGCACGACACGAGACAATTTTGAGTCTAAGAAGGTACAATTTTACTCTGTACCAATGGAAAACGCATGTACTGTAAAGGGGGTAGTGAAATGAAAATAAGATTGTTGCTTTCCAGGTTGTGAAATTAGAGTATGAAGCTTATGAGCCGATGGCTTTGAAAGAAATGGATAATCTATGCGGAAAAATTCGTGCTAAGTGGGATGTTAAACACATAGCAATTTATCATAGACTTGGTGAAGTTCCAGTATGTGAAGCTAGTGTTGTTATAGCTATTTCTTCCCCCCATAGACAAGAATCTCTTGAAGCGGTCCAATATGCTATTGATACTTTGAAATCCACTGTTCCTATTTGGAAGAAAGAAGTTTATGATTCAACAGAATCGGCTTGGAAGGAAAACAAAGAATGTGCGTGGGCTTGCAGTAACTGATTCAATAACTTCTTGGCATGTTCATACTTACGCATTCCCTCTGGCTCTCGACATTCGTGCATTATAGACATAATTTAGATTCCAAATGAAATATATTGAAGAGAGTTGATTAGAGCTATTCAAGAATAATAAAGCGTTATACATCACTGTATTCATATTTGTAATATCGCATGAATTTTCGCAGACAATCCGAAAGTAATTTCTAAATTGGAACAATTGGATATTGTTGACGAATTTAAGTACAATATTGAAGAATTGAACAAACAAATAGACGTCGATAAAATAGAAATTGATTACGATCAAGTGCAAGTGAGAGCCGATGCAGAAGAATTGAATCGACGTATCGAATCATTTATCGCTAGAAAGCGCCAGCAGGTAAACACCGCTAATGTTCAAGAGTTTTGCAATCACAGGTTTGTAATAGAATTTTACCTGCGGGTCTTATGATATGAATGCAGTTATATTTATATGTATGGTCTTTTTTTTATATTACAGCCACGTTAATATTGAGAGTGAAAGTTCTTGTGCCAGAGTTGATGCTATTCTAATTCGTCGTAAAGATTCGAAAAGTCATGTTAAAGTTCATCGTGTTTTCAATCCACATGGTCCACAAACGATGAATTTCACTTCTATCGTAGACGATTCGCGATTACATCAAAATCAAAACAGTGTGGGAAGCGAGCATCCACTACTGGACGAACGATTATCCGTATCGGAAAAATTCTTGAGTATTGATAAACCTGTTCCGCGTGACATTTATGAGCGCATTAAAAATATAGAGAACCGAATTCTTTACTTGGAAGGCATTTCTCCCGAGTATAAAGACTTCTACGTATGTTTTTCCCCTTCTATATTCATATTTTGGGCAATTCAATGATGAAAATAGATGAATATTTCTTCATATATTTCAGATGTTGAAGAACTCAGAGAATGTCAATGACCCGAATAAATTAGTTCAAAAGAGAGTAAGTAATAATCAAACAATATCTTGTCTTCTAATTTTTTTATTATCAAATGTCAGCACAGTACATGCATATGAATAGTAAAATGATTAAATTACGCTGAGAGCGATAATAAAATCAGACATAGTTCATTCGGAAATCCGTGAAATTTCACTCAGTTTGAAATTCTATCAATATTTATGGTTTAGCGACATGCGAGTTGTTGCCCCGATAAATGTGAAACCGAACAGGGCATTATTTTAATGCATTCTCTTCATTGCCATCACGTTCTCATATATAGTTGTCTATAAATTTTTCAAATTCTATAACGACCAGTGCGGTTCCACCTTGTGTCTCGCCACATCAATAAAAAAAACGCAATCGCAGACACCATTCATTATGTATGCTATACATCCCTTATTTTTCTTTCCAGACATTCTCAACAGCTGAGTTAGATACAAAATTACTAGAGCTGGAGAACAAATATGTCAAGAAAATGAAGTAAGATAATTAAATAATATAATACTACATATATACAATTTGGGAAATTGGTGATCAAATAGAACTTGTTCGATGAGGTCGAGAAATCGAACTTTGTAATTTGTAATTTGATAGCATTCATAAAGCTCCAATCGTGAATTCTATTCATTTATATTCCTATAATCCATTCGATTATTGACTTAACATAAAATATATAGTCATAGATCAAATTTCCCATTTTGTCTTGTTTTTTATTCGTCCAACTTTCATTTATATGCATTTTTATAGATATAAATGTATGTACAAGTTATACATGGAAGTGGATTGAAATAACTTCCTGGGCGTGGGCATTATATTAAATTAGTCATATATGGGGTGAGATGTAAAATTAAAAGTAGATCGATCGCCCCCGATGAGTAGTCCAACCAATCCCGTTTGTCGTCGGATAATTTTTGTTGTCGAGTGTACACATGAGAATAGTTTGCCATACGACTGGTAGAGGCAGTCGCCGTCGCGCATCGAGACGGTATGGCCGTGATCCGTCGGGTTTTTACCTCGCGTTCCCTCTAATAGACAATGAAACTAATATTGCAATATCCAATAGTCATTTTCAAATATATATTTCAAATAGATAGTTGCGGTTATGTTTATTAGGAATTCAACTTGAACATTGTTATTATCTCAACAGCATTTATTCACCGGTGAGTTTTATTTCATTCATTATATATTTTATTTCAAGAAAAAAATTTTTTTCTATCGCGCGTGGTCAATTGTTCGTTGTGTCAAGATTGCAGGAGAATCGCATGTTATTCACCAATGTCAGACTAACAATTTTTTTCATTATCATCATTTTTTTCACCTATTTTTATTCCCGTGAAGTAATACTGCATTGAATAAACACGAGAGGTTGTGAATGTATCTGAAAATATTGTATTATTATACATACAATACTGATAAGAAAACAACTCACAACGATTTCATTTTGTTTCTATTTCAAATAAGTTCATTAGAAATTTCCTAATGATTTCGGTTGGATTTCATTGATATAGCGTTCACGTGAGGGTCAATTGTTTGTTTTTTTTTCCACACTGTGTTAGTCATGTCAAACTACCGGTGTTGAATATATCAACTGTCGACGAATTTTTTTTTTTTCCATTCGATATCTTCCGCAGTATTAAAATACAATGAAATGAATACATCATACACGTTGTTAAAATGAATTCAGCTGTGCAGCTACTCAAGTATTTTGATGATCAAATATGATTCCATTACATCATGAATATTCAATGTCAGTGGATGGGATCACTACAAGACTGGATTGATATAATATTGCTGCTAAGTGCAAACCTCTGCAGTCAATCTGCATTGCATATCTGTGATGTGTGCAAGCATATGAAGCTTGTTGATTTTTCTTCTGATATAAATGTGAATATAGAAAGAAGAAGAAGAGTAACACTACCAAGAATGTTCTATTTTTTACCATCACATAATCATTTTGTCACGAGCTTGGAACGAAAAATAATTTCCAACTGGAAGAGAACTAAGAAGATAAAAATCACTGTGTGGAACGAGGCGGGAAAAGCAGAAAAACAACAACAATGATAATGATAATGATGAACGACACTGCACATGTACTCATGTTTTATGATGCCAAATAGAAATGAAGGCGTGGATTTAGTAATACATTTCTTCTTGTGCACGCGTTCACCTCGTCCGTATTTTTAAAGTCGGTCAGTACATTGCGGAAATGGGAAGTTGCGCGCCCGCACAATAATAAAAGCAACCGTTCATTATGTTAGTGGGCGAGTGGTCGAAAAAAAGAAATGAATAAACATAATTTACATGCGGAAACCCTGTTGTCCAAACATGAAGCACATGTCACGCGTATCCTTTGTGAAATGAACAAACAAATCCAAAAAGTTGAAACACAGTTATAAAACACCATTCAACCATTGCGTTTGATTGATTGAACACGTTTTAATAAATTCAAGATTTCTAATCTTGGATAATTTAGAACATTTTATCATCGTCAAAACTGAAATTATATATAGAATGAAAAGGTCTTCGACCTTGTCTCCAATAATCTGTCATAGTGCTATATACCTACATATTATTTTCTTCTGGTGTGCGCCCCAATCTCTCTCGTCACGTCAATAGACTCGCGAGTTTGCGTGTCACTTTCATCGTCTCGAATTCCTGGGCGTCGCTTCGAGCTCAGCTACTGTGAAAAACAAAATGTTTATCCACGCGATCACAAACGCTCATGAAAATAAAACCTCGTTGCTATCCGCGCTTTTATTACAACTCACGATATATCATTTTTTTCTTATTTATTTACTTATCTCCATCGCTGCCGACATGTATTATTGCATATTAGATCCTTAATGTTAGATATTTTGCTTTTGCCCTTAAAAACATTTTAAATAATTTGGATAAACTCATGTATAACATGACAAGTATTCAATTGTAGATTATAAAGTTACTGATATTCTATATCCTATACGTAAAGGGAGGAAGTCGCAGTTATTGTACAGGGAGGTAACAGTACCCCTCGATGATTGTATAGAACTCGAATCGATAGAGGCAATAATGCACCAGATATATGAAGCAAGGTTATATATATGTATACACAGACATCTTCCTTCTCCCACTACATATCTATGCAAACATTTTGATGGCTTATCGCCAGACTCAATAACAGCACACACTCAAATGAATTAGATTCCATCACCAAACACCTACGGCTCAATTAATTGAAAAAGCTTATAATCCTTTTACCAACATTTAACTTGTATACGGTTTAAACATGCATGAATATCCATGATTAATCTTTTCTTGTCGATTCAATGGATCGTTAAAAAATTGCTAAAGCAATTTCCGCCACTTTAAAATGGGTTAGAATAAAATGATAGGAGGCACATCGGATATACCTGTTGGCCACTCATGAATGAAGACGGATGATTGTATGCATATAGATATTTGAAAACATGTCGTGCACAGGGGGTGCCTTCAGCTTCCCCCTGCAGAAAATAAGCTCCTTTCCATCTTGCTTCGTTACCTGTATTTTACATATAAATGGCAAGGACGTCAAACCATATTTCCCTGCTTGTTAACCGCTTTTTTTTTTCACAATTTCCTTCAACCGTCTTTTTTTCCTGCAAAGTGATCAATGTAGTACACTTGATATGTACCGCCCATCACATTATTCAATTAAAACTTGTACCAAACGTCAGTTGGTCTTTAACTAAGTATAAAAGCTATTAAAACACATCGAGTAGAGTTATATTTATAAATGGAATGTTCTCTCAAGTTCATGGACGTTGTTTGAATCAACCTTGGTGAATGCACACATTGTTGCATTTGCGGATTATTTCGAGAGCACACCCGGGATAAACGTTAAAGACTGCATTTATAGGACCTAGACACATTCACAATCAAACAGAAATACCTACACATTCACATTTAATTTATTGGGATAGTTAAAATTTTCTCGAGTTATATCCCAACACATTTAGTATAGATGTTGCGTGTTCGTTTATTGCACGACAAATTCCTAGTTGTTGAACTTAAGTGCACCCATATATTATTGCATTTCTCTTCTCCCTTGTCGCTCTTCTTGTATATAAATATATCAACATTTATGTGTGTTTGTGAATTCACGTACCATTAGGTTTCCGTTATAGTGAATCAATGACCACCAAGTCAACACTAACAATGAAATTTATTTGTTGCACACTAGACAGACAGACAGGCAGACACATACGTAGATATACTGTGGTTGAGTAAATTGTGTATTAGCATCTATCGCGTGCGAAAATCCAATAGACACTTTGTCGTCACCTAGACCTTATATATACTGCAAAACGGCAGTAGTTTGCTGGATAAAATCTATATTGAATAGGTTGTTAGATGTATATGTATAGAGTAAACGAAGAATTAGCTGCCGATGCTAATTTGCCAGCGGCTTGAAAGTTTGCATGACATTTTAACACGTGGTGCGAAATCATATACACTATCGTGTTGCTTCGAGGTTTGCGTGATGCACGAATTAATTTTCTCTCGCTTAGAATGTATATATGTATCTTAACACCAACCAACAGACCCACAACTCTCTGGTGAAGATCTACTGTGTAAACTGGTGGTATAAACTTGCATATACAAGTATATGTGCACGCTCTGACCCAATTGCACCAACGTATAGTATTTTTGATTACATTGATAGCATTTACGTATTACACGTTAATGTGTTTCAGTCGTTTTGATTTTAAGATAAAGAAAAATTAGTTTCAATTCATTTATAAAAATTTTTGAGTTGTATGAATTATTGTGGCAAAGTGTTTTATGTACATCATCAGATTATTCGTATTCATGCAGATTGTCAATTACTTTATTATATTTTTTTTTCCTTACTTGAACGTGTATGTATCCTAGTCGAACTGTCATCGATCACGTGGACGTTTGAGTACTTTCATATTGATGTTGAGGAAATGAATAAATATAATCGAACGAGGGAAAAGACTAGTGTTACGTGGACTTTGTTGCGAGCTTGTACATTCTCAGGTCAAGGACATGATTGAAGCCTTTCGTCGGTTGTTGTTGTTGCATGTCGATCATTATCACCAACGTCAATGGAAAGAAAGTCATTGTAAAGGTAACTGACTAGTACTGTACGACGCATTGGTGCGAATGCTCGTCTCTGATCACTTTTGTAAGTACGCTCAAGCATAAAATAACGTAATGGCGCCCATGTTTTACCGCCTGTGCACATTGAACACATGATCTCTCTATCATGTTCTTCTAAATGATATGCATGCTTGGCAAATGCACGAAATTGTGATGATGTTGCTTGTGATGAGAGAGTGCGTAAACGTGTTTTCATATCACCAAGAAGGCGATAGAATTTTTGTCCACGAAAACGACTGCCAAGAATGTGAATAGTGTGAAGTCGACGACAGCGTTCAAGTATTCGTGTTAAATGAATTGCACGTAGATATAGTTTTCCGGTTGATCCAGTGCAATCAACGATGCGTAGTCTTTCGAGTTTACGATTACTCAGTGAAAGCTGATGGAGAATGTCGTCACAATCAGGACGTGCATTAATGCTAATTTTTTCAAGCAATGGCATTTTCTTTAATTGCTCAATTACTTCGTGGGTGTCGGGGCCATTTTCCTTCACCTATATTGTACCAACATTCAATTGATACATCCGGAAGCGATAGGATGTCGTAAATATATTTATATATAATAACTCAAAAGAGGTATTTATGTTACCTCGTAAGTTTTCCATACAGAGGGCTCACTGACGAGACAAGAAAAATATTCTGAGACATCTCGGAGTGAATAAAGATCTTGTGAATCGAGGTATGAAAATATCTCGAAGAGTATTTCAATGGGTAACGACAAAATACCCACTGAATTTTCATTGTTGATATTATGATTTCTATTTTGGTACTTATTATTAAGTTTTGGTTGTGTTATTTCATGCGATTCCTTCAAACGCTTTCTCATGCACGTTGTTGCTTTGGGTTGTCGCGTTCCCATCACAGGTTAATCGCTTGACTTACCACCATTTCAATATTGGTTTTCAAGCTGTCAATTTTGTTGCCCGAAAACAAAATATAACATAGATATTTAATCAATACTTTTTGCAATATATTATGGTGCATGCACAAGATTGCTGTGCGCCATACGCTTAATTTTGTCAATCGTGACACATTATGAAAACACATAGCCGACATGTTTTTGTTTATCTTGTCTATCGTTGTTTATTATTCATGGGGGAAAAAAAATTACTCCAGTATGAATTGAAGATACAAAAATCATGAAACCTTATATCATTGGACATCGCCCATAAAAATGTCTCAATTACATTCGCATTAAGAACAATCAATAAATAATTATGCGGGGTGTGTTACTGTTACTGCCAACATCCTCGTCCGGCTGTCGAGTGAAACATGAGACCGATATATGTGTTACGTCTTTGATGGTCATTGGCAATTCCTCGGTGTACGCGCGTGTTACGTACCGGGAAATCGATGCTAATCAACCACGTCACACAACCTGAGAATGACAAGTATGTCCGTGTTTATCCGGTATGATAAGGATATGCCGAAAAGGAAGGACCATCAATGGTGTTCACGTGCCTTAACTTCCGGGCCACCAAACAATTATCAAAGATGAATCGATAATAAATTTGATTACACAACAATTACCTTTGGTTAATTTGGTTAATTAATTATATTCATTTCTTTCAATCTAGTTCAAAATGAAAAATGGCAAAATTAACCCAGAAAAATAAATTATAACTCCCTTTTCATGTCAGTTGCAGTGAGAATAATTATACAGCAAATTTTTAACGAGTTGCCATCATTATTTCTGTTTTTCTCATTACAGATAAGAAATGCTGGCACGAATGAAGGTGGACAAAGCAAGGAGATTAGAGGGAAAAAGACCGAAGGAACTGATGTCATCTTCAAGTCTCTCTGGAATGTCTCAACTATCAAATAGTAGCGAGGAAACCCTCGAGCCCTTAGTTCATAAGCCTCACAAGTCTGATAATAGTGAGAGGTGTGCATGCTTTATTTCATTCTCTTCTCTATATATTTATTACATATTGCAACATGAATAATACATTGATGTTGTATATATGCAAATTACATGAATAAGAGACATACTTGGAGAAGGTGATTAGAGAATACGTGAGACTCATGCGCAAAAGCGTTGGTGTCTTTTAATACTTTCCTTCATGTAAGGTAACAACTTGCGTGATTGCATCCATAACAAATATAAGTATCTATATTTGAAAGACAGTCGTAAAAGTATACGCGTAACTTATCATTGATCATTTCTAATTTTACTGCAATGAATTTTGTGAAATTACACATGCACGAATGAAAGTAAAAAATCTTCAGCGTGGAGGTGTATCTGAGAGTGTAATCACTTGTATTTTGTTGCTTATATCTTAATTTTATCAGCTACGAGCAATTGAATTGAATACATAGATGATTAATTATCCCGGTTGAACGTCATTGAAAAACCAGCAGAGCACTCTATTTCATACAAGAGATAACCACCTATTCAATCTTTTATTCATCAACAAGACGTTTTCGTTCTTATCGACATGCGATATTAACAATAATGCAAACAAATAATTTAAAATATGAAATTGATTTGTTGCCCGTTTAATTTGTTGGGATTTTTTTTGTGATCAATTCATAGTACACCGAAGGAGAACAGCGCTAATGGCAATGAGTGGTTAATTAATGGACCGGCTGGTAGCAAAGCACCTGTTTTAAGATTCAAGTATGCTCTTCTTATATGACTTTTCAATAAGTAAAATCCATATTCAATATTCAATCTATGTCACGGTATCAACTTTTCAACGACTTTTTAATTAAAGATGCTCTGCTCTGGCGATTCCACCCGAGGAGCCACCAGCAAAACAATTGCACATGACCTACAAAATTATTCAAGCTGATACGAAACTGATGAGTCTATTACTGCAATCGCACGGTCTGGTTGAGGTGAGTAATAAATGAAAATACATGAAATACATAATTGAAGAAATGAAAAAGAAAGAAATAATCGATGGTCAATGACAATTGATAAGTAAAAGATTTTTAATATTCACAAGTACAAATATTACATTCCATATTTGTATGGCTATAAATGTACGGACAATCGTATAATCTAAAGACGCAATGATGTCAACTACATTCTATGAGTGACGAGAAATATGAAATGATTAAACACCATCGATCACGATTGTGTATTACTACTCCATCACAGCTGCTTCCCCTTTCTTTTTCCTCACTATATAGTAGGTATGTCCTTCGCGTACATTTGACGGTCATGCAGTTTGGAGGACAAGTCCGGGGAAATCATTAATACTGATATCACTGAATAGAAACTGTCGTATAAGACCAATCAACAGACGAAACAATATATGTATATATACATTTTGCATATATGTGTTATTTTTTTGTATTTATGTATCTACAATTTAAAATAAACTGCTAGTGTATGCAATTGCTCCAAAACCAATGAGACCCCGGACACAGATCGACATCGAGATTAGCACGTGCGAGAGTTGTCCTCAATGTTTTAACTCCATCGCAATCAAGTCCCCAATTGGCAAGGTTGCCGATTCTACGCAGTTTTGAACAACTTTTAAACATACTTAGTACGGTTGAGGCTGAAACCTTGCTAGCTTCGTACACATAGAAACACGTTAAATTTTTTATAAGACTATTTTCCGTTATTGTATTATTGTTATTGGTGGTCGTTGATCTTGATGATAGATTAAGTAAATTCTCAAGATGTTCATTGGTGAGATCGAAACAACTGTGTACGTGTAGTGAGCTCAATGCTGGTGAGAGCAAGAGTATTTTGGTGATAGTAATAGCGGTGACTGTACGACCCAATTGTATCTTTCGCAGATGTACAAGTGGAAGTGGATCAACGCCGTCTAGCCAAACAACATTAGCTCCATCCTTGGTTAATGTTACAAGATTTGGGCAACTGATGAATATTTGTCGTAAATCCAGTTGCAATGGCGTTTCACTTTGCATTACACGAAGATTTAGTTCACGTAGTTGTTTACCATTAGTACGTAAATAATCATAAAAACCAGCGAGCCATTCCTTTCGTGCGGGAATACTATGGACACTCAGGCTGGTGACATAGGGAAAGAGTCGTAATGCCTCAGGCGGATGATGTGGCTCTGATATATGAAGTTTCTCCAGACGCGGACAAGTTTGTGCGAGCAACTCAAGTCGTGCTTGTGTTGTTCTACTACTTCGCGCTTGTGTTAAACTAAATGGTGTTCTCAATCCTATAAATCCGCGGCTCATTATTTCAACAACGCGGCCCATATGGTTGTAATCTGCAAGCGATTCGAGATGGGACACATGAGCCAATGCAAGCAAAACTCCCGCGCTGGTGACACCTGTGTTTGCAATATTGAGCACTCTCAAAGTGTCGCAGAGTAAATTCTTGCTCTCACAGTACTCAAGTAGTACTCCGTCATTCTCTAATTTATTTTTTTTGTTCTTCTTCAATCTAAATTTGGCGAGTAGAGTTTTGAGTCGTGACCAACTCGTTGTTTCTTGTACTGTTGATGGTTCAACTACCATCATCTTATCACGAAGTTCAACTTGCAGTAATAATTGATTCAATCCGACGTCTGTAACTTGCATTGAACAAGCAACGTCAAGAACAACAAGCTTCGGACATGATTTACCAATAACTTGCAATACTGAATCACTAGCAATATTCCTCAATGTTAAGCTCAAGAGATTTTTCATATTGAGCAGAGCTGATCGTAAGAGTTTACAATCGAGACGTAAAAGCGCTGATCGCGCCAATTCCAGAGATTCCAACCCGACGCCTTCACTAGCCAAAAGTTTCAACAGTGATGTTTGATGGCTGCAGCCATAATAACAGCATAAATTTACTTTGAGCTGGCGAATGTCATGTCCAAGAAGAAGTGCAAGAAGATAAAGTGGTGCTGGCCCAGATATGAGAGTTGAACCATCGGAAGCAGGGCCATAAAGCATTCTCGATGTTTCTTCAATAACACGTGAGCGTGTTCGCGCTGGCAATGCATTGACGTAATATGGCCTTATTGATTGTTTAACAATGGCCAAAACTTGGCTGGCGGACGTCTCCTGCGACAATACTTGTAGCCGCCGGCACGTACCGTCCAATTGCTGACACACACGTCCCAAACTCAGTCCCTCCAAGGACAAAGGCTGACGGTGTCCAGGCATCGTTCATTCAACTGTAAATCAACAAAAAATTGAAACCTATGCATGTATATGTATGTGGTAGACAATAATGCTTATTACCAAGACGTGAATCATATCAGGAAATTGTAAAGCAAGAATTTTACATTGGTCAGGTCATCATCACCAAATGATCAAGGTTGACGAAGGAACTATATATGTACTCACTGATTATTCCTGTCGCGCGTCATTTGCGCACTTTTTTTTTATTCAGGGGCATATGTATGAGCATGATGCCTCAACAGAATCGTTAACAACACTCTGTTAATTTAAAACTTCGTCTTTGAAAAGAAATAAATTATCTACTTCGCGATTCATAATGTATACGCATCTTATATTGACAATAGAGTTTGCGACTTTGCTGCTCCCAGGCATTCATCTTTTATACTTTTGCGAATTGAGTGTTCAACTCACATTCATTATATGTGTATATATAATATATTGCGAAGCTTATCACGTTGCGAAAAAAAATGGATCAAATAGTAGACCATTCATATCATTCACAATTGGAAACGACCGTGCGAAGTGAAGTTAATATAGTTTCTCACTTCGTTTTTTATCTTTTATTTTCGAGTCTGTTGGCGAAAAAAATAGAGAAAACGTGCACAGTTTATTGGAGTCGATGATTAATTTCCTGGTGAAGATTTGTGTTACAAAAAAATTGCAACGCACCTCTCAACGCATTTATATTACTAACGTCTACTAGCTCATAATTCACTCGGTTGGGCGCTCGCTTGATGCAGGGTTTACGGGTCTGAGAACTAGGAAATAATTCTTGTAAATTTCTATGATTTATCTATCTGCACTTGATCGATTTAAAAATGCCATTGACATTCTCGGAAGTCATTAGATAGAAAGGATACATGTACGTTTAGTAAAGTCATCAACTGTCAACGAGTTTCCGGTAAATGCAGGGACACATTCTCATACTGTCATGCTACAAACTATTTTCATTTTGTTCGATGAAAAACTTTAGTGACCTTGTATACTATACGTTCATTCTTGTTTTCTTTTTTTTTCAACTGATTGTGCTAATTTTTTTTTTGCAATGCATATTATACGTGACGACTGCGAGAAATATTGAACGAATGCCATAAGCTTCATCATAATCATCCATCTCATTTACTATTTTTTTTCTCACATTACGATTAGCTAGAACATAAACAAGAATTTATAAGGAAAATATATTGGTTATTAGTCCATGCACACGATGAGTATTCGAAATGCATAACATACATGTAAATTCGATTACATACATGTTAATTTGTATGTATGCATGTATGTATCGCTATCAATTATAATATATCCTCATATGGGTAATCACGCAAAGTATTTGTGTTTATGTTACTCCAGTACAACGATCGTGTTTCATACACTCGAAAGTAATTGAACGTTTGGTAATTAAATTGGATAAGCCGTGACAGAAATCATGATACATTTACATGTCTACACAAATCGCACGCTCACAAAAACGAAGAATCAACCACTTGTGAAGCTTTTGACACGTCATCATTCAACAACAGAGAATATCTCAATGAATCAATCTGGATTAAATCGATGAGAATGTTGGTAGGATTTATGCGCCAACAGAGTATTGCTAGAACATGTGTAGGCTAAAATGTGAGACGTGCTCGCGCATCACGCGAATTCATCATAGCAGATCTTGTAATTGGAATTTAACAAGACTACCTCATGGAGAGCACGCACGAGATATTATAAACGTACAACGCAACTAATAACACATATCACAGTTGATGATGCTGATAATGGATATCTTCTTGTTGTGATACGATGGAGAACGCGTGCCTACCTTAGTAAAAGCTTGTTACCCAACGGGTGTCTCCTGAGCGGTGGCTCGTGCTAGACTGACGAGGCAAGCGAATATCGTAAAGCATTGCACGTCTCCCTTTTGCTTCATCCTCTGACTCTCTCGTATACGCGGTGGCTGGTCCCGCGACCTCGCACCTCTCCACTATACACTCTCGGCATAGCTCGCGCGCGGCGCCGCAACGCGAGCGTCGTGGCGCGACCAAGACGGGATCCGCGGCGACGCTCCCGGTCTTAAAATACTATAGAGATTATTTATTGAATGCCACATTGCGTTTTGTATATGTACAGTGATCGCGAATTGGTAGTAGTAGCTGTTAGAAGTAGTGTAAAAAACAAGTGTGTTGTAGAGGCCGATTATCTCTGTGAATCCAATCTACAAAATTTTTGTTTTATTTACTTTTATTTTTCATTTTTATACACATTTTAGCTTTTGGTAATGTCAGATCTTCTCAATATTTCCATCGACTTTCTTTCTGTGGCCCTGAGCGAAGGCAATGATCTCTGCGATAGTGCCGCTGATGTATATATAGGAGAATGAAAAAACACATGATGATAAGTTACAATCATATGTAGATCAAATCGTTCGGTCGAACGAATGTTATCAGTACGGAAGCAAGAAAAATGATGGTATGATAATGGAAATGACTGTTTACGATCCTAATCGTCGATTGCAATGAAGTTTGCAATTTTTATCATGCACTGGAGATAAAAAATTATAGATTAATCACACCCAATGGTTTTTCCATTTGATAATTTGGATCAACCATGTTCAGGTTTTGTACGTGTTCATTTTCACATTAACACTTATGTGTTGCAACATATAATTCAGTCATAGTGGAATGAATGATGATATTTATTATGAATATATGTTGATGTACGTATGGTTCCAGAGTTCTATAGTATATCTTGAGCGATTGTTTAAAAACTGTATTGAATTCAAACAAGCAAGTTTATACAGTTCACAGCCACGTTCATATATATCAATTGACTTTGATGTGAAGTGAATTTACGTATCAGCGCATCAGCCAATTATACTTCCTACCAATTGACCTAATGAATTATAGATCGATAGTTGATTCTGCATTTATCTTTGAACACGCGTTCATGTACTTATCTCATGACTTGCTCCAATCATCTTTACATTAATATTCATACATAGATATGCTTTCGAAAAGATACAACTCCAGTAAATTGTTCATGAATTTCAAATTTGAATGCTTATGAATTTTGCAATCGTTTACTTCGAGTCCTTGATTTCAACGCCCCTCTGCTCTTTCTCTTTTCTCAAATATAGTTGTCTTCAGTTTATATACATAGTTTCTTGTTTTTTCTTATGGTTATGGTTGACGTGACCAACCGAGGGTCACCAAGAACATTGAAGGGTCCGTGACTCGCAACTTGAATTATATGACATGAACAATACGACTAAGTTGGTCTGCTCACACCACCATGGCCACAATAGCTATTTCCGGGTTCGCGATTTTTTCCGTGATAAAAATAAAGAAAACTTTATCATCTAACCACAAGGAACAATATGTTGGCCTTTATTCATCTCACCTTGAATATATTAAATCGGATTATTTTTATTTAATTTTTTTACTCGAAATGCTGTTCTCCTACGATGATTTTTTCCAAGGTATCCAAGATTTTGCTAGTAGTCGTGGGCCAGTAATGCAAAAACTGGGCAGGACATAAAAGTAAATTTGCTTCGATCGAATCCTTATCCCGACGTTTTATACTCACAAGATGACGACAGAATATGAATAAAAAATCAATTGATATTGATATTTTGCTATTGAAGAACCAGCTTGGAATTTCAGTATAATAAGAAATAAAAGGAAGAAATCTGACGAACGTTTAATGATGCCACATGACGCAAATGAAAATTACATCGCGATTATTATTGATGTCAATTGATTAGACCCCGTTTCTCATCTTGATGGAAAAATCCCGTTTCAATTAGGATTGAAATGAATGTCTCAAGTGGATATTCACAAAAGTATTTGTTGAATCATCATATATTAATGATGAAATGATACATCACAAGAAATGGAAATGAAAAGAAATCACTTGCCGCCAAAATAAAATGCAAGGCTATAAGAAGCAACGTCTTGCTCGGTCCATGCGCAACGATGTGAGACGAATATTTAATAACACGCTCATTTACAACTGCGCTTTAACGCTGTATAACGTGTTTAAGAGCTGGTATCCCCTGTCTAATCTGAAGCCAATAATATACGCATATTTTTGTTATTTATTAAGTAATAAATATATACAGTTAAACCATTGATTCTGAGATTTATGGATAAGAGAAAAAAATATATAAAATGAATTGATGAAAACGACTTATTTATACTTATTTAAACGATACAACACATTTTTGCGTAGGTCTCAATGAACGATACTGACTTCAATGTCTTATGGATGGGTAGTCATCCAAAACCGGACGTGTTGCGGAATCTGGCGCCATTCCAGAAGGTTAATCACTTTCCGAGGTAATTGCACCAAAGCTCAGGAAGAAACGAAAGTGATAAATTATATGAATTAAAAAGGAAAAAAAAAGATTTACAATCTTCGATGCAGTTGGCCTTGTTTGTCTGTCAGACATCCTTTAGACCTATAGAATTAATTTTTTTTATATTTTCCTCTTCCTTTCAGATCTTACGAGATAACTCGGAAGGATCGTTTGTACAAGAATATTGAAGCAATGCAACGAAGCAAGGGTCTCCGCAATCTTGATTTCATACCGCAGACTTTCTTACTGCCGAGTGAGTCAAGGGAATTATTGACAGCACATTTTAGGTATCGCGGACCATGGATAGTAAAGCCTAAGGCAAGCTCACGCGGTCGTGGTATATACATTGTTAATAGTGTGAGTATACGGAAAAAGTTGATTATTATAATTTATGATATCGATCATTATGTAAATTTTATTCGTTGTTACAGCCTGAAAAAATTTTCACTGAGGAATCCGTAATTGTAGCCCAATATATAAACAATCCTTTACTAGTGGATGGTCACAAATGCGATTTACGTCTTTATATTGCTGTAACGAGTTACGATCCCCTATTGATATATTTATATGAGGAGGGGCTTGTCCGATTTGCAACTGTAAAGTATGAAGGCAGCAATCAATATGTATGGAACCCGTGTATGCATTTGTGTAACTATAGCATCAATAAATTTCACGTTGATTACGTAAAGAGTGAAGATCCCGATGCCGAAGATGTGGGACACAAATGGACATTGTCAGCTCTATTGAGGCATTTAAGATCGATGGGACAAGACACGGAATTGCTCATGCAACGTATTGAGGACATTATAATTAAATCAATACTAGCTACTGCTTCTGGTATTGTCAGTGGTGTTAAACAGTTTGTTAAGCATCCAGACTCGTGTTTTGAATTGTTTGGTTTCGATATATTGATTGATGATATGCTGAAACCATGGTTGTTAGAAGTCAACTTGACACCATCATTAGGTTGCGATTCACCATTAGACGTCCGGATTAAATCAGCGCTAATGACAGACTTGTTAACACTCGTTGGTATTCCGGCTGTAGATCCAATTTTACGTCCGCAAAATTTATCACAACCAAATCGTTCAATTGGCAATCCTTCGAAGCGATTGGCAAGTTATAGACGAGTACACTCAGCAGAAATTTTAGCACAGAAGAAAAAGGCTGGCAAGTCGTCAAATCGATCGGGTCTCACATCCGAACAACTAAGAATTGTTGCGTCAGCTAAAGCACAATTCGATCGACGCGGTGGATTTGTGCGAATTTTTCCTAGTCCAAAATCATGGGAAATGTATTCTCAATATTTGGATCCTACAACGGGAATTCCTATCGTAACTGATCCTTTGGGCCCGGGTCGATTACCTCAACAAGTTGGCGCCAATCTAAATCTTATGCTGCACGAACAATTGTTTCCAGCTGCTAGTCGCGCATCCGGCTTTTCAGTGCCTGAAGTTACACTGGACAGACTGTCGAGGTTAAAACATTTGATTATATCGTAGATGATAATTATTTAATCAATGTAATTATGATGAACTTGTGTTTATTGCTGCTCGTTCTTTATGTTCAGATATGAGAGATATGAGCGCGCATTAGTCAAAGGACATAAACAGAGTTTAGATCGCGGTGATAGCAAAGAAAATATAGATGTTGACACTCATAAATATAAAGATCAAGTGACGCAAATGATGCAAGAGGGAAATAAGCTTAGGTTTGTATTCCACACGTTAATAGCTACAAAACTCATTGGACAAAAAACCTCCTGTCCTGAAATTCTATTTTTTTTATCTATTCTAGTCCAGGTGAAGCACGGAAAGCATTTGGCTTGTACTTAGGATGTATACTTCGAAAGATTTCGCAACCGAGTGCAGATTCTGTGTGCTGTGATCTCATCATGAAGTTTTTGCAGCAATCATCGAGTAACTTGCGCACGCCGTTTCTCTTTACTGTAAGTAATTTATTATAATTTTCACAACGTCCCTCATTATGTGTTTATCTCATATTGCTTGTATTGATTTGTTTTTTCAGTTACCTAGCAATAAATTGAGCGACAAAGATCGTGCTGCTATAACTGCGAAGCAGCTGTCCGACTTTTTACATCTTTATAACCGGGAAACGGATTTGTATGCCGATACGGTTGATCGACCACGGACAGTACCCAATAGATTGTTTCAAAAATTTCTCACTTGCGCAAGGTACGACATCGCAACAATACTTTTTTAGCTGACTGAAATCAGATTCAGATAAAGAATGAATGTGAAAATTTTATCTTATTACAGTGAAGAAGATCTCGATGATATACTGATTCTACAAACGAAGTTGTACAATTGTGCACATAGTTTTCTTGGTCGCAGTGGATTTGCTGGAAATTTAAGAGGTAACAATTTACTGGGGTCGTTACCACAGATTACTTCGAGAGTACACTCGAATGCTGCAACATCTGAGCAATGCAAGTGCACCCAACCGAATGCCAGACTGAGTAAAGCTCCGCGCACATAAAATGATGTCGGAGTTCTTTCTTTCGTCAAATCTAACAGCTTTCATCGAATATTTTTATGATAAGCGCCGATACCTCCAACTATTTTGATTAATAGAAGTCAGATTATTCAGATACGATTGCCAACCGTCCAAATGCTCATTATCATAGTGGATTGGAGGATATCGAAAATAGGCCTACAGAAGTCGTTGAAATTCGTTAAGAAGATGTCGACAATCTCTTTTTGTGTAATTTTTATCCGCGGGATCGGTTTTGCAATATTAGTTAAAACGACTCGCTCTGGTGCTAGTCCTGATTTGGATATGGATATGATTGAATATTCAACGAAAAAAAGGAAGGAAAACATGAAAAAAGAATCAGAACGTAAGAAATGGATCCTTCTCGCCATCAATTATAGAAATTGCAATAATTGTTAAACAATCATGTTCCTAATCATTAATTTGACTTCCGCATGCACTTTTTCCTGTCTCATTCGAAATATTTCTTGCTTTGCATTGTCGAATTTCTACTAGTCATGGGAGAAGTTTGCAAAAAAGAATTCTGAATGACCTATTACTGTTTTGATTGATGAAAAGTTTGTTAACTGTATATTTGAAAGCCTCTTGAGCCGGCTCAGTGAGATGATGCGATGCATTTTTCACGTAATTGAAGGAAACTAACTATTGAATATTTCGAAGTACAATTTACATTTAATCAAGCACAAATTTGGTGCACCACGATAATTCCAAAGTGAAGAGAAGAAGTGAACTTAGCATATAAATTTCATATACATTTATTATATATTCCATGAGTCGTTTTATTTATATGTACATGTTCAAGTGGCAAGTGCTTAAGCTAATTAGTCCTGTTTATCCATCCGTTGAAATTCCGTCTACGCACACCGCTTATGTAATGCGTTTTACGTTAGCAGAGTTCATTGATATATTGAATTCATGAACTGTGATATAAGTGATGTCATTCACGAAAAATTACAAATTGCAGTCAATAGTGTTATATTTCAACTTATGTGAATTGAATAATACAACGACGAAAAAAGTGCACGAATATCATCGGAATGAAAAATTTCTTGATTTTCAAGGTCATATCATTATTTTTAATACTCTTTGATTTATATAATTTAGTTCGTATCCCATCATTTTGTTTTTGTTTTTTGGATAGTGGCATAAGAGTAATTCAAACAAATTTTTTATGTATTTTTATTTATGAATTCGTTATTATTGTGGAATTGTTTGCAGTTTATCGTGCTTTTTCGACTTGTCATATACTAGCACAATATTTATTACCCATGTTTGAGAGGATGCGGCGATAAAGGAATCTTCACTTGTTCTTGTGTGTGAGTGTGTGTACGCATAAAAATGAAGTTATATATTATATTATAGGTATGAATGTACGCATTTTGTATCATGAAAAGATGCCTCGCATATTTTCTCTAAATATTAATCATCATAAAAAGCTCACAAGGGCTTCGAAAATTAAAAAAAAATTGTAACGTTTGTATTTAAACTTTTTGGTGTTCATTCCGGCGTTATGTTCATGTGTCAAGCAGTGACAAGTAATTGATAATCTATTTCACTAATGAAGCCCTAATGTTAATAAGCCTCAGGCTGTTCAATCATTTTCATTATATTGTAAGAAGGCCTCAAATTAAATCTACTTTATTATCACACACCGCAATCAATCCGCTAATATATTGGAGTGTAGCAGATTGAGATTAAAAAAAGAAGACTGGCATTGAAAAGGTATTATATTCGGCGCATTGATGATAACGGAAAATCGAGGGAATGAAACAGATTATACCTCGATGGGTTTGTCAATTTCAATATGACGTATAACGCGTCTTTCTACCTGTGATCTTTCATGTTTACTAGTCAGGCTCTTGCAATATGAGATAATCAAGACGAGACTAGTTATAGCACAAAAAAGAAAAAAGAATTATAATATCGAAAATTGTGTTGTCAGATTGTTTCTCAAAAATCGAAATTACAAACAATAAATATAGAATGTTATCCGTATCAATGATAATAAATGCAATTTCAATTCTATATTTTTGAATATTCAAAGTGCGAAATGATGCCACTGGGGGCGCTGTTGATAACCTACTTTTCTGCTCCCTTTCATCCAGGCATGCTTACTGTTCGTGCCTTGTGGCCCTTTTCCTGCACTGTTTATTTTATTATCGAAATTATCTTTCCGTCCTCACGTATATATAATTATTTCAATTGAATTTTCGATATTCAAAAGGAGAAATAGTGGTTGAATAATATCAGGCCCGTGTGATGGTCAAAGAATGATACATTCAGGTAAAAGCGTCGTGTGCATCACAAATGGCAACGATGGAAGCTACAATTCTATTCCTGATGGATATTTGGTATCAACAAATACACCCGAGTATAACAATGATCAACAAGTTAGATTATCGGAAACGACGAATATGAATTCTATGGGGCAATCAGAAAATTCTGAAAGATTTACCGAATTATGTAGAGTTTGTGCCAATACAAGTGATCACATGATTTCTATATTTGAGGGCGAAGGTGCACAACATGAATTGTGCACGAAAGTCCATAAATATTTGCCGATTCGAATATCCGAAAATGACACACTATCGTTGTATATGTGTTATCATTGTGCATCAACGCTGCTTGCTTGGCATGATTTGTTGGAAGGTTGTTTGGATGCTGAACAAAAGCTCTTACGAATGCAAGCTGAATCCGATTGTCAGGAAGTAAATGATTTTATTTAGAAACTTTTGTGTGTATGTGATTTTTCTTATTGACTCAAGCTAATACGAGTTTACATATGTTTAGGAAGAGAAGTTTGTATTCACAATACCTGAAACGAATGAAGCGGACGAAGTTATAGAAGCTATCCAAACTACACAGCCAGATGTGGTCGAAATTCAAGTATGCATTCATGATTATCTTTTGTAAGTCGATAGTGTAACTAAAATGTTTGGATTTGCGTGTTGCAGCCATTATCTGAGCCGACGAATGAAACGAAGGACGATCAATCTGAGGACTCAAATACAGTGATCAACGAAAGGTGAGAATCGATCTATCGTACTGTACAATGCTTTGCACGACACTTTCCAGTTTGACTTCGGATGCTTAGTTTTTACAATGAAATAAAAAGCTGATAGCTCGGACTATCGTCTCTTTCGATAAAATATACAACATATGCGACTACGTGAAATGATGCCAGCGATGAAATTCACGATAGGACTGATCGGATTGAGTTTATTGTATTGAACCATGAATGCATCCCCTTACCAAAATAATTGAGAGAGTGTTGAGAGTGGAGTCGTACCATCTGATGCTTATTTGGTTCAGCGATCAAAAGTTTGGAGTCAAAAGCTTTGGCTATTTTGCAGGTCCTGTAATGTCTCAACAGGATTTAAAGTATTCATTGACATGCAGAATAAATCGTCAAAAATCACATCGGACACGTCCGAAGTTACGAAGGATGAAATGAATGCAGATTGGGCAATGAACAATGATGAAATAAATTTGGATTTCACTGGTGTCACAGAAACACAGTCAATTCAAAACGTCCAAGAAAAGAATCCAAGAAAAACATATAGTAATACAATTATCAAAGCAAAATGTTCCATTTGCTCAATTGGATTTTCAGATATAAAATTGTTACACTCACATGTTAAAACTCATTCGTCATGGAGCACCCAAGAGTCTTATCAGTGCATTGAATGCAACAAATGCTTCCGGCTGAAGGATTCTCTTGTGAGACACTTTCGGATTCACAATAACGAGCGTTCGTTCACGTGCCATGTGTGTGGTAAACAGTTTCGGGACTCTGGTGGGCTTTCAAGACATTTGAATGACGTACATGCTAAACGAAAACCGTTTCCATGCGATATTTGTAATAAAAATTTCGCGTCAAATGCCACGAGAAATGATCATCGTCGAACACATACGGGTGAACGACCATATGTCTGTCATTTGTGTGGGAAAAAATTCAAATCGAAGGCATGCCTCTATATGCACAGCAAAGTGCATACCAATGATTTTCCCCATCCATGTCTTCTATGTAATAAAAAATTCCGTCGCCGTCAGGAATTACTATGTCACATGACCACTCACACAGGCGAGAAGAATTTTATTTGTGATATTTGCGAGAGGAGATTTGGAATCAAATCGGAATTAGCCAGGCACACACGTACTCACTCAGATGAAAAACCATTTATTTGTAATAAATGCGGAATGAGATTTCGTCAACGTCGCTATTTGAATAATCATTTTAAAGGCAGACACTCACAGCTGAATTCATGTCAGTTGATTGTCGGAAATGATCATTGAAATGCTCTGCATTTGTTATGATTGCAGATTTGCCGAAACACGAGCGAGAAGCTTCACAATATGTTGTGACTTACGAAAAACTTGGGATGAGCAGGATTCGAATTTTACTGCCACACTACCGACAATCAAACCAAACGACCGATGTGAACTTAACGTGGCTGCTATCGATGGTGATGATTGTGAAGATGATAATAGAAATCCAGTTATCGTTCATCATCAAGAATTAAACCAGGTAATAAGGGAAGATGCCGCCCAATCGGATAATCATGATGGATCCTCGGGAAACGAATCAACAGTCGGGATATCGCAAAAAGAAATTGAAGATGAGACACAATGTTTCGCTGATCAAGGAAAAAACACTAAAATTTCGACCGATCAAAGGATATTGGTTAGGTCTGTAAAGCGGCGCTGTCACGCTCATCCTTGTATGTATTGTGATTTTACGACTAAACAGAAAAAGCTATTCGAAGTTCACATGTCCGAGTGTCATCCAGAACTCTTGTCAGACAAAAATATAAAAAGGTCACCGCGAGTCGATAAAGAGATGATCGACGAAGCAAAGATGGAAGTTGATGGGCGAATTTATTACCACTGTAAAAATTGTGGAAAAAATTTGTTTTCACCATACACATTTTCCTGGCATATGCGTATCCATACAGGTGAGCGCCCATTCACATGTCATCTTTGTGGAAAACAATTTCGGGTGAATCAAGGTCTCACCCGACATTTGAAGGAAACACATGCGGGAATAAAGAATTTTTCCTGTGATATTTGTAATCGAACATTTGCAACGAAACGAAATCTTGATGATCACAAGAGAATCCATACCGGTGAACGTCCCTACGTATGCAATGTTTGCGGGAAAGCATTCAAGCAGAAAGCATCACTTTTTGTACATAATCGTACACATAACGACATATTTCCATATCGATGTTCGTATTGCGAACAGTATTTCCGTACCAAACCATCGCTAATGATACATATAACAAAACATACGGGTGAAAAGCCTCATACTTGTGATGTCTGTTCTCGTGCATTCAGAATAAAGCATGAATTGAAACGGCACAAATTAATACACTCGGATGATAAACCATGGCAGTGCAGCGAGTGTGGTCTGTCGTTCCGTCAGAAACGATACATGATCAATCACAAAAAAAATAACCATGGAAGCGTTTCTTCGACTACCGATAAGTAATCAACACTATTTCGTTTCAGGTGTCGGAGTAATACAGATCAACGTGGTGATGCGCGACAGCAAACGCTAAACAACGATAATAATGAAGTTATTTCAAAGAAAAAACGCACTCCCGAACAAGAAATAGAAATTGATGAATCGACGATCGTTATGAATGGAATCAAGTATTACAAATGTCGTGACTGCAGTAAACTCTGGAAAAAACCGAGCGATTTTCTTATACATCGATATATACACACTGGCGATCGTCCATACGTCTGCAACACTTGTGGGAAAAGTTTCAATGCGATTTCTAGCTTGAACAGACATACGAAAGCTATGCACGGTGGTCCAAAGGATTACCCGTGTGATCTGTGCGATCGCAAATTCTCTGACAAGAGTGCCCGTGACAACCATCGCCATATACACACGAGTGAACGGCCTCACATGTGCGAATATTGCGGCAAATCATTCAAACAGAAAGCTGGGCTGTACACCCATAAAATGCATCACAGATCAGTGATGCCATATAAATGGAAGTGTGATATTTGCCAACATGATTTTCCACGCGCGACACAATTAAAACAGCATCAACTCATTCATACGGAAGATAAACCGTATGCCTGTGATATTTGCGGAAAAAAATTCCGCAGAACTGTATATTTGCGCCGTCATAAAATCAGACATGAAGAAACAGGACAAATTTATGAATGTGACATTTGCAAAGGAAAATTTGCACGAGACAGTTATTTGAAAACTCATCTACGACGCCAACACAAAATTTATAGCTCACGTGCGATATGATATTGGTTGTTTATTTTTTAGGTGTCAAAACGAAGAAGTAATGTTAGGACAGACGAATAAAATCGATGAAGCAAATGATAAGAGGGCAGTCGAGATGGGATGTAGTGAACATGGACCAACGCATTCCAATGTGGAACTATTATATCATGATTCCAATAACGAAAACACTTCAATGCCAATATTTCGTGGTTCTACGGAAAGATTTCGTGATTGTATGACAATTCATAGGATGGAATTTGCCAATTATAAATCTGACAATTCTGGTGTTCCGCCATTGAAATCAATGATGAATATTCAGGACTTTTGTGTCATTGAAGAACAAAGGAATATGGAAGAAATCAGCGAGGATAAGGAACGTGAATTCATCAATAAAGCGAAGACAGTAATAGACAACAGAGTGGTTTATCGGTGCGACGATTGCAATAAACAATTACTCACTAGGCGTGGTTATATCCGGCACATTCGTATTCATTCTAACCGTCGGCCGTGCATCTGCGTCAAATGTGGCAAAACATTCAGAATTAAACAAGATTTAATTAGACATATAGCTGATGTGCATGACGGACAGAAGAGATATATTTGTGATATATGCGAGCGCGCATTCGCTAATAAAAATGCCAGAGATGATCATCGACGAATTCACACTGGTGAGAAACCACATGCCTGTGTGAAGTGCCAAAAAACTTTTCGTACCTTGAATTGTCTATATATCCACAATCGTGGTCATTCCGATCACAGACCACATCTGTGTACAACTTGTGGCAAATGTTTTCGTAGTAAGCAACGACTTAGTAATCATATGACTACCCACACGGGTGTAAAAGCGTTTCCCTGTGAACTTTGTGAAAAGACATTTTCAGTCAAAAGTGAAGCTGTACGTCATCGGACCATTCATAATATTGTGAAACCGTTTGAATGCCCAATTTGCGGTAGGAATTTCGGTCAGAATCGATATATTCGCAACCATATAAAAACACGCCATAAAGAACAATCCAATGATTTGCTTGCAAGACTGAATGTTGAACAGAATTAAGTACATAAAACTTTTATGTGTATGAAATTAATTTTTTGTAAATCTTTCGAATAAAAACAAATGTATATATTTTATGACAAATATAACCCCGAAAAGGATTTGTGTTTGTAAAATTACGATTATTTCATTGCAGATCAGGAATTGTTGAGTTCTAGTGAGAGGAGTATGGTATTCGTGTCTTTAGAAAACAAAAATGAGAAAAACTATACTGGATATAGAATAGTTCCGGGTGAATCACCCTTTTCGTCTTTTTATTAATTTGAACAGTCTTTATACAATAAAATAATCTCAAACATTGATGAGGAATTGTATGTAATACGGTATTCTTGTAAAACAAAGAAATTCATGTGGTTCTTCACGAAACACTTTCATTCAGCTTTAAAGTTCGTAATGCAGCGTTTTTGAAGTAAAAATAATATTTTTCATGTTGATTATTCATATTCTTATGATGAGTAAAAAAATACGGTAACACTTGATGGATGTCCTTCCTGATATGTAGGACCGAGTGTGGCATTTCATTTTTCCTTAGATGTAGAAGCTCCGTCGTCATCAGACTTTTCATTACTGTGTTTATGTATTAATGCTGGACAATTTGGTCTATTCCCGTATATTGGCAATTTTTTTCCATCAACTTCGGATATGTCTGGATCGCATGTACATGCCTCGGGGGCCCTAAATGGCACTGGGGCATTCATCATAAGCGAGGAGGTAATTGCTGCCATCAAATTCATCAACATTTGTTTTCGGTCTCTGATAGCTTTCTCCACATCTTTCAAAACTATCATGTGGTTAGAAATGTCAGTCATAGATTCAAGTACAAAATCTTCCCCAAGTCTCACAGCTTTGAAATCTCTCTCGTTAATAGCAGTAACTTTTGATTTTTTTTTTTCTTTCTTATTTTCTGTCTTATTTTCTGTCTTATTTTCTGTCTTATTTTCAGTGGTTTTTTGGAATAATCTCACGATCTCATTACAGACTTTATCCAAATCAAGAGCAAATTTTTCAGATTCGAGCTTAGCAGCAGCAGATTTTGCGGGATCAGACCTAGTAGCAGGAGGTTCTGGAGGATCAGTAGCAGTAGTTTTTTCGGGCGACTTGTCAGAAGGAAAACCCGGGGGATCTGGCCTGACAAAAGAAACACCCGGAGGGTCTGGCCTTACACGAGCAAAAACCGGGTGGAATGGCCAGGTAAAAGGATAACTTGGGGGATTTGGCCTGATAGCAGCAGATTCTGTAGGCTCTGACCCGGCAGCAGCAGATTCTGTGGGCTCTAACCTGGCAGCAGCAGATTCTGTGGGCTCTGACCCGGCAGCAGCAGATTCTGTGGGCTCTGACCCGGCAGCAGCAGATTCTGTGGGCTCTGACCCGGCAGCAGCAGATTCTGTGGGCTCTAACCTGGCAGCAGCAGATTCTGTGGGCTCTGACCCGGCAGCAGCAGATTCTGTGGGCTCTAACCTGGCAGTGGTAGATTCTGTGGGCTCTGACCTGGCAGCAGCAGATTCTGTGGGCTCTGACATGGCAGCAGCAGATTCTGTGGGCTCTGACCCGGCAGCGGCAGATTCTGTGGGCTCTGACCCGGCAGCAGCAGATTCTGCGGGCTCAGGCTCAGCAGCAGCTCCATCTCCAGGAAAGCTGTAGGGCTGACGCAGTGGTTTGTGAACCTTGGGGAAAAAAAACATTAAATATATACGTGTATATTTCTTTTGTTTAGAAATATATATATTCATCATACCGAAGTACAATGCACGAACGCTTATGTAGTAGCTATTACCTCTGTTGTTTCTTCTGGCGTCGGCATTGCGTTTAATTGGTTATCATTCTCAAGAGCAGCAAATCGTTGTCTTTCCTGGTGTTTGAATGCCTTTTTCTTCGACTTTGATTCACAAATCAGCGAGCGAAGCACCGGCTTACTCTCAATATTCGCTGTGGGATCGTACGCTGCTCTATTACCAGAATTTTGCTAACAAAAAATGTGATTTCAATTGTAAAACGTGTTACACAAAATATTTCTTTCAAGCTTAATACAGGAAAGATATTGTCGTATTACCGTATCCCACTCGTTATCCTCTGGTACTAGATCATCATATCGTTTTTGATGTTCTTCAACTGATATCACACCAGAAAAACATTTCTCACCTTCAGTTTCGTATCGTTCCAAAACAACACTTTCACTATCAGGACATGATCCAATGTGATGCTAAAACAATAAAAGACATGATTGATTCCATGAAATAATCTTGAGCTCCGCAAGCGCGAATATATATATATATTGATATGCATGTTTATCTACCTGTATTTCCACTGCATCTATGATGTGCAATGGATTGAATGGACACTTGACTTTACTGATTTTACTCAAGTCATGGTTTTTCAAACATTTCACCAAATGAGTTTGCATACGACTCTTACGAATACGGTGGACTGCATCTAATGGGCAATCAACCACGGGATCTTCTGCCATCGACATATTTCTAAGATTGTTCTTTTACTATTTTTTTTTCTGTCTGCAAATTAGATCAAATCATTCATTAGATTCGATCGCAAACAGTGATGTAGAATTTCAGTTCAACTGTTACAACGATCTTGAAAATATCATTTGAATTACTTCGACATTTATCAAAAATCTAATCTAAACAAAAGACTAATTGATCGTTATTAATTCAATTTATAACCCATTTTTAAACCAACCTTCTCGTATATTTCCTCTCTAAGAATACAAATGCCGCCTTAATTTTTGGGATGATAAAGGACGGGCAATAAAAATGGGAAATAATGTTATTAAATGAAATAGCAAACTTACCTCGACGTGAGACACTGTCTTTACGGTTGAATATTATCTACGACTTTGTATCGGATTGTTAGCTTCTATGCGTAGTTGTCCGCTTTCGTCTTGTTACAAATACACGACTGTCGATATCTAATTGCTTATTAACGCTGACTTGACTTCCAACAGCTTTTGTTTCTGCGGCTGCACTGGACTAAGAAATTTTTGAAGTCAACTGAAACTTGGCTATCTCATTTCATCTGGCTCGCCATTGGTCGGTTGAAATTGAGATATGACTGTGCATACGTAAAAGTAAACAAAGGATTCTGTTGTGTTGGGATTAGGCGGCCATTTTCATAATAACGCACAGAAGAAACTCATGCATGCAGGAACAAATATTTACAAATGTAATGGAGACAGGCGAAAATTTTTTTTCTATTCGTTCCTAATAAATCTCATGCATAGAAATCGGTTATAGCCATATAGGAATTAACAATGTTTAGATAGATCGTGTAAACTATAAATTCTTGGAAATTTTATATGTAATCGAATCGACAATACAAGAAGGAAACGAAGAAATCCCGCCAAATTGTCTTTGGCGATAAGTTTTATTTATGATTTCAATCTTCCATGAACAAATCGGAAGAATTTGTGGAAAAAGGAGGAGAAATTTGGGGATTAGAAATTTCGAGAATGATATTGGAGAATGAGAGGCATTCGATATCCGAGATGTGAAAATGGAATGTCGAGATTATATGGAACTATCAATAACAACTCAAAGGAATAGGTTAGTGTAAGAGCTCGAATAATTTATTTCAGAGGTTTTCATGTGTTGCAGGGGGACTGGAGTTTTTTTTCTCGACGTCAAGAACTTCTGTGATAATTCTTGCTCACAATCAATGACGCCGAAACAGTCGGAAATAGATGATATAATTTCTATATTTCTCGCTATTAAAATAGTGGACAAAGATAATATCATCGATGATACAACCAATTCTCGGTATTTTTTTTAACATTCTATGAGTATAGACAGGAATAGAAATTTTCCTAAATATATAAATGTATATAATCCTGGTACGAATGAGAATGAAGCATCTTCAGAGCATGTGCATGCAGGTATATTGGTCTGCTAGCTGCTGAGGAAGATTTAGAAATAGTTTGAATAACTGATCATTGGAGAAAATATATTCAATATAAGGAGTGGAAGGTTCGGAGGTAACTGATAATAAAGTTTATGATGTTTTCTCTAATCTGAGGGTCGAGAAAACACTTTTCTGTTTCTGGAAATTTCACGATATAAAAAAAAAGGTTCATGTTCTATGTATCCGCAGAGTATGAAGGCTATATAATAAATCATCCTCAATAAAGACGAGGAAATGAACGAATATGAATTTCCATTGACGTGTGGAAGTGGGACGTCAATGCGATTCTCTATGTTTGATACTAGCAATAATAACTACCACCAGAAAGCGTTTCGAATATTTCGAGATCGCTCCGGAGTCTATAGTTAAATAACCTTGTAGGTGCACATAATATACACATAAACTATTTATAAATGTTGGAACAGTCGGTTATATTATCCCAAAAATAACAAAAAAAAATAATAAATAAAATATTTAGCAATATGGAGAATGGAAATGAATCCAAGAACATTAGCGATCATCTGATTGAGAGGTCTCCACGAGGTAATGGAGATAATATAAACAACATCAATCTGAAATGGAAACATCTATATAGAAATTCCGTGACAACTGCGTACTAAATGTCAACGCCGATGGTTTTCCGAATGAACCTACATACGACAGGCGGTATAAAATTAAAGCATTTAAAATCCAGAGAGGTGGGAATAACATGAAGAAGAAGAATTGAGAGTGGGTCTGTTCTCAACGAATATATCAGTCTCATTCAACGTCTCTTTTCGTTGAAAGATCACGGGATATAAAATTTTTGTAAATACTACACGTCTATCGAAATATCTTGATTGTTGTTTAGTTTTTTAATTAAATTGATTTCTTGCATCTAGTTCTCATTGATTCATCATGCTCATGATGAATGTCATGCAATTCGCATTATTGACCTAATAAAATAAAAATTTCATTGAGTAATTTTCACGGCAAAGAAATTATACTCTTTCATAATGCAGCGGGTGTTGAGTTTCCAAATGGCTCGTGGTATTGAAGAATCCAATGAATTTGTAACAAAGCGCGTTTGTTTTTCCTTCATGTTTTCCATAGGATTCTTAATGCTTCTCGGTGGATTTCTTATTGGAAGATATGCGGCTGATCGATCAGTAGAGTTGCGCTCCGAAAGAATGAAATTGGAATTCACTGGTAATGGCCTTGAAAAGAATGATTTCATAAGACTTGCATTGATTCAACATTTGAGAGAAAATGATTTCGAATCATCTTTCAGCACGTACGTTCGGTAACTGTTTCGCTTCTTTACAAGTTACAAATCAATGATTACATATATAAATTTATTCTTTCAACTAGAACAATGACAAAGGCGAAAATATTAGAGAGCGTTGAAACAACCCTTTCAGGTCTAAGTATCTTCGACAAAGTTACTGGAAATGACAGCTGTGTTGTAGCATTAGCGCGCGGTGTTCAAGAGGCGGGTGAGTTCCATTATTACACATACAGACTGATCCATACATAACGATAAAGTGTGCATTAGATAAAAGACTGTTATTCTTATAGACAGATATGTTGCATTGGCAGCTACTGATGATAATATTATCATCGGAACGACAATAGCAAAAGAATTCAATAGGATCGCAAAAGAACATAATTGGAGACCGCAGAGAACTTTAATTTTCATGATGTCAACAAATTCTATGGAATCTTGTTTGTATTCTGTATCGAATTATGAACGATCAAAAATGGTGGCTTATTTAGCGATCGATGAGAATCCTATAAAAGGTTGGTCGATAGACAAAGCGACTGATCATATACTGTGAATATTGAAATTTCTGATATTCAACAGCGAATGGTGTCTTTCTGATCGTTGGTTCAGACATGGTAGAAACGACTGTTTCAGTCGCAGCGAGCGATTACTCTAATTTTGTGACAAGTTCTATTAATTCCGAAAATATACCAAGGAGGGCAATCGATATTCCGCATACAGTACTATCATTTCATATAAAGAATGAAACGATGAATTCATCAGACAATACGAATCTTGCATTGTGGAATCAGCAAACCGTTACGCAAGTGATGAGTGACGGCCTATGGCGTTTGTCGGAAATGACAATATTCCAATGGGATCCAGAATTATTAAATACGGTTCATGATGCATTGGACGAATTAAATTCTCCTGAATTTGAAATAGTGAAAGGTGATGGTTATATTATCATAAAAAATACATTATGAGTTAATAACTAATCTTATCTTTCTTAAATCAGAAAAAATCAAGGCCTCAATTAAGAGGATCATTGGTCGTGGTGAACTTCTTAACGAACGAATGGAACAAGTAGACAGATTGAAGTATGTGTAGATAAAAATAGCATTCATTATATGATAATAGTAATTGTAATTAAACACATTGTTAACAATTCATTTTAGTGCATTGGCTGTGCGTATGATGAATGATTATCTCAAAGATTTGGAGCATGCTCTCCTCTGTGCTGACGATAATTATCAATCAAAAACGGACACCGCAATTCTTTCACAGCTGTTACAAAATAATAACAGCACAAATGTCAACGAATATCTACGCAGTATGTTAAAATGTTATGAAAACGTTGAGGAAATACTAAATGATATGACTTGACGCAATATAACTAGTTAATAAAAAATAAACCGATTATTCTCCCACAAGGCACCGCAATTTACTTTTCAATTATCACATTCAAAAAATTGAGGTTATAATTTAATCGTAATTTTCTTCATATTAAAATCAATGAATTGAGAGCAGGACCTCACGCTCTGAATCCCATATTTCTCTCTATCTGCTCCAAATTTATTGTCCCAGTAATTGGCTCGCAGTTTGGATTGAAAACCGAGTATGCACTCGGTTCACCCTTTTTCTTTGGGCCTGATCTTGTATTTTTCCAAATGAAAAATAACGCCGATAAAATAAAATAAACAGCACCGAATTCGAACTGCAGTGCAATCATATATAATGTTGCCCACAGTAAAAAATACAAGAGATACTGTACTTGTATAATTACGGTATTTTGCGGTGGTGGTACATCGATACTTTCTTCGGATCCAATGCTCTCTATTTCATCCTTGTCCTGTAACCTTTCAATATTTAATATTAGAAAACATTTACAAGGCAGATTGTTAACAATCATTTGGATATACAAGCAGTCATACATACTAATTGCGTAAGAAATTAAAAATTACACAATGAAAATACCTCACGATGGAATAATGATGCGGAAGATCCATCCTTCCAATTATAAATCCGCCCTTGAACTACTGTATTTTCTTTTCCTTCCATTTTATGTATTTCACGACGTTTTTTCAATCTATATTCTTCGAGCTTCGCCTCCATCGAACATTTATTTATTGTATCCCAACATCAAATCTTGAATTCAAGTGTTACGATTATTTCTCTTGTCAATATTTACTGTGTTGACGTCGCTTTATGTCTCATAATATTGCCATCACACATGTTAATTGACACCTGATGTTTACCTCAATGCCCATGGCGTCAAAAAATTTTGTTCATCAATAAAATTTACTATCTAAAGATGAAGCAGGTACCACTTATCGACAATATGTGTTGTGTTACGACGAGTATGTCGAGCGGTGGCGCTAATGTAGAATTCTTTCTTTTTCAAATTTTCCATATGAAATTTTGCGTTTTTCTTTTGTTACTTATTGCACTACATAGATTATGACTCTGAGTATAGAGTTTGAGAAACAACAATAGTGCACTAAAACAAAATAATAAACACAAATACAAGCATTGTAATTGCATCACGAATATGTAACCTCTTATGAAGTCGAGGTTATTTTGCTTTGGAAATTCATATGAGGACTGATGTCGATAACATTCATTGCGTAATGCTGATCGTATGCAATGTAAACAAATTTCCGCAAAATATTTATTATATCAATATTTTTACTTCGATATGCATTTATATTAACTCATGAAGAGACATAATGTCACTAATTATTGAATTCAATTTAACATCTTACAGGACACATTGTTGATTGATCTGTCAACATACGTGGTACAAAATAGGCAATGAGTGGCGGGAAATATTTAGACAGGAATTCCACTAGGACAAACACGAGGATGAATATATGAAGTATATTCTTAGATTAACTCGAGTAAGTAGCTTCAGTGCCAACGTCAGAGATTTCATAAATTGTAGTCTGTGTACAAATAATATTCGATGAAATGGCACCGGTTCAACAAGTCAACACTAGCAATGATCGTAAGTTTCTTATTAGAGATATGCAGATTAAAGAATTGCACCGGTTTCTTAGAGTTCATGTTGAGTGATGGAATATTATATCGATGTAAAACCAGAGAATTCCATATGAGGTATCATGAGTGTCATGGTGTAAACGATATTGCGAGTATTTCGTGTCATATATCACGATTTTGAAGAAAGTTTCTAGATCAATTTTGATTAGTCCTCTTAATCACCTCCTGTTAACTTGATGAATGACAGTATGAAAATTACAGAAGACTAGTCTGGTCTTCATGGAAGAATTATCTGAGAACCCTTCACAAATGTATGTTTTTTTCTCAACTAGATATACTACTGTCGAAACTCTGGTAAATCATAAATGAAAATTTCAGCAAAATCATATATGAAAAAATTCCCAATGGAGCATACTCTTGGCTAGTATTAGATATGTTTTCCATAAACTCACTACTGAATCAAATTTGATATCAATAACAATAACCCATATATTATTCAATCACAACGTTTGTCCCCTGGGAATGAACATGAGTCGATTGCTGATTATTGCCAGTTAATGATGACCAATAAATTAATATATGATAATTATTCAAAGTGCTATATTGAGTGTCGTATGATTGCAAATCTTGTATACATATTGTACGGATTTTCTAATGCAGTGACAAACGTTCAGAAAGAATAATGTGATTAGTTTGCTTTCTTGTGGCGATGCTATAGGTATCAGAAAAAAAATGCCACTATCTGAAGTCACTAAGCATACTGAAAATATTCCATACAGAGAAAATTAAAAAAATTATCAGTGAATTTCTACCGAGAATAACTATCGACCAATGCCACGCCACAAATCCTTATCACATATCGTGAGTATATATCGCATAAAGTAATTAGTGACGTACAATTCAGGTAACAAATTCATTCAACAGTGTCACATGATTCAGACATAGAGGTTTGACTGACGTGGTCATGGCCACAAGAATTTTCCTATTATTTTCATGGAATTCCTTTATTCAGCCGTTATTTTCCACTGAAAATAGGAAATATAATGAAATAACTCTTACTCATGATATTCAATATCTTTCATTTGATAATAAAGTGAGATTTAATGAACTGAACAATACAAATGACAACTGATAAAGTCAGATGAATTTGAAAGCTCTTCATATCTATGTTTTTATTTATGTTTTTGTCCGAATAATGTTGAAAGAAGCATACTTCAGTTTGCAAAGACAGGAATTATGACATTTATGAATATATAGTATGCAGTTGAAGACAACTGAACATGATAGTTCTTGGGAATGCAGCGTCAATTAGGAAGAGAAAGTTGAGTCCAAGTCTCCATAGAAGAGGAACTTATCAATTTATGTATCGGAATGCGGAAATTAGATTGACGTATTTTAATCAAGAGAAATTGTAACATGGATATAACTATTTTGTTTAAGCATCAGGAAGACTCTCCTTGATAATTACTCATAGATTGTCTTTACCGATATTCGTCCGATCACTCTAGATTGATTTTTACTCTGACTATTTCTGTTAGGATAGTGGGGTGGATGAAAAATAATTAGGTTGCGCGTTGTACTTATCTCCAACTAAACTCTCGATCAAAGAAAATCAATATATTCGACTGAACAGTTTGGGTTGAGCGCATATGCCATAATATTGTATCCATATGTCTAATTTTATATGTCAAGCAACTCAAGTCATGGACGATGAGACGGGAATGATGTCAACTGTACAACAAGTGACTATTGAAGAAATTAAAAAACGTATGAAACAACTAAATTTGTTAACTGGTAAAGTGCCGAATTGTGGAACTGCATGTGGGCGAGATCACCGAGATTCTACAAAAGGACCTGATGGAAAAGTGTTGGTGCTCTACACCGGTGGTACTATTGGCATGGTGAGGAATACCGAAGGAGGTATGACGAACATTTAGATGAATTCCTCATACATACGATGAGTCATGCTTGACATTCAATGATCCTAATTGAAAAAATGATTTTCAGCACTAGCGCCAATACCTAATATTTTTGTTGAGACTGTGAAAAATTATCCGTATCTGCACGACCGAGCTTATGCTGACGAAATATTTGGCAGTGCGGGACCTTTAGTGCTTCCGTAAGTGAAGAGAAAAATGTGGTCTTATATCAATAATCAGCTTTTCTATTACAGGATCAATGGCACAGACACTCGTCGAGTTATATATGATGTGCTTGAATATTCACCTCTGCTGGATTCTAGTAATATGACGATGGATAATTGGATTAAAATTGCAACCGATATACATGTCAGTATTCGATTATCTTAGGATTTAATTAGGCACAGATGAACTTTATCATCATCGTGCGACCATATCACTGTATTATTGTTTAATAGTGTATCTGATTGATCATTCACATCAGATTAACTTAATGTCATAATGAATTGTCAACTGAGAGAAGTTTTATTAAGGGAAAAAATTTCTTAGGAAGCGTACGAACATTTTGATGGTTTTGTTGTGCTTCATGGCACAGACACATTGAGCTACACCGCTTCGGCACTCTCCTTCATGCTTGAAGCACTTGGCAAAACAGTAGTGATAACGGGTTCGCAATTACCAATTTTCCAACCACGCAGCGATGGTTTATCTAATTTTTTGACATCTCTCGTAATCGCTGGCAATCACAATATACCGGAAGTTTGTGTATTTTTTGGCACACAACTTATGCGAGGTAATCGTACCATCAAGGTCGCTGCAGCGGATTTTGAAGCGTTTGCATCACTCAATTGCTCACCGTTGGCAGTAGCTGGAATTGAAATTGAAGGTAAAACTGCAATGATATGAATATATATATTACCGATATAATTCTCAATATTGAAATTTTACAGTCGATTATGAGTCTATCTTCAGACAATCGGCTTTGGAAAAATTTCATGTACACAAGACATTAAATCGCAATGTTGGCTTGCTCCGCATTTTCCCGAGTATCACTGCTGATTTAGTTAGAGCTTTTGTACAACCGCCCACCACCGGAGTCGTGTTACAGACCTATGGTGCTGGCAATATTCCAGCGAATCGTGAAGACATTATTGAAGTATTGCGGGGTGCCTCAGAACGCGGAGTGATTATCGTCAGTATTACACAATGCTCTAAAGGCAGTGTCACAGATCTTTATGAATCTGGAAAATTGTTACTGGACGTTGGTATATATCACATTTCTCATCCAAACTTAGCTCGGATCTGTTTGTTAATTTCGTAAAACAGTAATAAAAATTTATTAAATAGGTGTGATACCGGGTTCCGACATGACTCCAGAAGCTGCTCTAACAAAGCTTTCATATGTTTTGTCAAAGACTGATTGGGACATAAGCACAAAGCGACACATGATGAGGAGTAATTTGCGTGGTGAATTGACAACATGTGGTAATGCTAATGGGAACGATTGTCAGATGGCAGATACCGATCTTCTCAAGATAGTGTCATTGAGAGGCCATGTGAGTGTTGAAGTGTTCCCATGGGGTCTATGATTTCATAGAACTATGATAGAATTTCGGTTATTAAAATTATTTTTTGATATTATCCCAACAGGGTGTGAATGTGTCAAAACCTAATGGTGACGGCCGAACTATCCTGCATCTTGCTTGCTCTGAAGGTGACTTGAAAATTGTTCGAACACTCCTGGAGATGGGTGCTAATGTTCATGTAAAAGACAGATTCAATCGAACTCCACTCACTGAAGCGGTGGAGAACGATTTCCACGAGGTATAGCTGCAATCCGAATAACTTCTCTTTGACTTTATATAGAAAAATGTTTTTTCTTTTCATAGATTATTCAATTATTGGTGCAATGTGGCGCACATCTCCACGAAAATCCGTTCATACTGGGCGCGAAGTTGTGTAGCGCAGCGGCTTCTGGGAATTTAAAGCGACTTCAGTCATTCTACATTGCTGGTGCTGATCTCTTATTACCAGACCTTTCTGGCAGATCAGCACTTCACCATGCTGCTCTTCATGACCGCGTAGCGATTGCGCAATTTCTTCTCGAACATGGAGCTAATCCGGAAATTGTCGACATGTTGGGTCATACACCACGTGTTATCGCACAAATTGCTGGGACAAATCATATGCTGGAAACTCTAGACAAGACTTCGTCGCATTCCAACCGAGCCGAAAATATTGCGTGATACTTGGGTACTTATGAGTAAGTTGAAAACATGGAGAAAGTGAAATAATTTTCGTCACACACTCTTCTCTGATGCATATGTCCTCGTGTGTCATTGTTTACGTGATGGGACATTTTTTCACGCTACATGAATGCAGACAATAAAAGTGGATGGTGTGGTCTTGACAAATGTTGTGAATGTAGATAAAACAATTTAGGATATGTAAGACAATTGTTATACAAATAACACATTTTATTTATCATAATCTAAATCTCAAGTACGTAAATGTGTTTCATCAAGTCGTTATTTCAATTTGAACTATTCATTCTCTATATTATCAGAATATCAAGCGCATCACTCTATACCGAATCCATCCATGACAGCTTGGAAAATATTCGCAGACATTCCACATCCATTGAAAATTTGATTGCAGTGAGCGTTCGGCTGATGAGCAACATTTATTGCATCTTCAATTGCCGTACCATTCGTCACATCTCTGAACCAGGCCAAACTATAATATTTAATACAGAATTATAAGAAGAAATATATCAGATTTTATTTAATTCTATTGGCAGTTATATTCAAAACATTCACTTAGAGATCCCATCGATAATTTTTCCGGTGCTAGTAGAAATTTGATTCTTCTTCGTCCTCATTACTGCGCTACACACAACTCGTTGAACACAGGGTGTCACATAATTATTACCAAGTACTAATTCATTGATTGCTTGTTTAGCTTCTGATAGTCCAAATCCATCGTTCAGGCCTGCGCTAATCATCGAGTATTAAAATTTATAATTTGTACACGAAGTTAGGACAAACTAATGAGAATTTAGGGAGCTCACGGTAATTATGCCGATTGTCTGCTGATTTAGCAAATAGTGGCACGATAAATGCTGTGATCGCAGCCATGAGGGCCGCAATAGTAAGTGATTTGACATTGATATTCACTAGAGATTTTGGCCCATCTCCAGGTTGGTTTTCTTCAGTATTCAATGGTATTGATATGAATGGGATTGATAAGTCCAAATCAACCTGAAATACCCAGTGTGATTTTCATCTTATATCATTCACTTTCAGAAAAGTTATGGAATACTCACATCGATTTGTCCTCCTTTGTGGTCAAAAGATATGAATCGCGGTACCCTCTTTTTTTGATGAATAGCATCACTGACTGAGGAGACAATGAAGAATGAACTCAGCAGAAAAGTTATTGATAACACCGTCAATAATTTCATGATGCTACTTGCACGCAAATTTGTTAGCTTTACGAAAAATTGCAGAACGTGTCATAGAAGTACAAAACTACGTATGGACTCGTGACATGGCCAACAACTCTATCTATATTCGCAACACCCTCCTTCTATCCACAAGGAAATCATAGAAAAAGCGAAGACATTTTTTTCCGCAGAGAAAGGTGACCGTGATTTTAATCGTCGATAAATTATCAGCTTGTTTGCAATCAAGACTTTTGTGTATAAACATAGAACGAAACCCATCTATTCCTGAACTATTTTGCAAAATTGCCGCCCTCTTCTTGAAACCAAATTAAGATAATGAAAACAAAAAAGGTTGAAACAATAATGATACGGTTGCAAAAAAAAAAGTTGCAATCCGCTTATGACTTTCGTGAGATTTTCTTGGTCAACCGCCAGAACGAATTCCATGAAGTGCAAGTAAACCATGCATATGTACCTATACGAAACCTCTAGCGTCTATTTTCCACGCTTAGTTATCCAGTTGTCATCTTTTTACAATTGTCCACTTGAATGTTTTTATTAAATGTTCTAAATGATTACGATGCATGCATAGAAGAAAGTTCCAAATATATAAAGAAAATGCCTAATATGACTGAGTATAAATGCTTTGTAATGGATTAGAATTATAAAATTACCCTCTAGCGATGTTGCCTATGGCAGCCCACACTTTCACCTTTCACAGAATCATATAAAGTCGACAATATAAAAGACAATAATTAAGGATGAAATTACTTGATCATGTGATAACTTGATTAATGAGTTTATGATTAACTTCAAAAGATCAATAAATCTAAATTAGATAGCATATATTGAGTATTCAGATACAAGAAATATCATACAGAAATGCCACAAATTATCCAAGTCAATGAATGTGTTAATAGCTTTTGTCAGGAGAAGAAAACAAAAAAAAGACAATACTTGTATAACTTTGAACATTTTGAGAACAGTTTGAAAATTTGTGTAATATCCTTCTTCTTATCTTCCGAAAAAATTGTGTTGTTTGTTAAGAATATCATTCTTTGGAGAATATGAGAGTAAAAGTTTGTTGAAGTGGGGTGTCACGGCCTATGCTTTTGTCCCATGGAAATTACAACGACGAAAGCGAAACTAAGAGAGCAATTATGTTCAACCATTGAAAATATGTTCTCGTGCCTATATATACTCATAGGACACGTGCCTGTCACTTCAGTTTCGAAGAGTTTTGGCTTGATACAACACTTTGGAAGATAGACGTTCACATGACCATAATCGAGGTGGGGAAGAGAAATTGGAATATTTTTCTAATCCTTTCTAGAATTTGATAAAGTCAGTCTCATTACGCTTTACAGATGACACCCGTTCAGTTATTGGTAGTGGCTTTTATGGTAATCGCTGCAGTCAATGAAGTTCATTGTATACCGAAATATGATGGAGGGTGAGAATCCATTTATTTTTTCGCACAAGTTAGTCAGTAATCTTTAGCTATTGTAATATTTGTTGATCCAACTCAGATTTGTCCCAAGTTCTATGGATTATTACGATAAAACAGCAAAATCAAGAGACCAGATGGCTGTGGCTTCGCACCTGCTGAAAAATGAGACTAATGTATCTACATCCAGAAGTCTTGAGCCCAATGATAATGTTAGCGGTACAGAACGTAGCCAGGAGCCGAGATTCGGATTCACGAATGTGGGTGGCACAGGATCGGTACGTAGAATTATCTTCTTAATCAATTCCAATATAATCAAGAAAGAAATTTTGACTTCTTCAGGGCTATGCAATGTCCCCATACGGTTCACCAAAAGTGGACTTGGGAGGCTTGATTTTGGGCGCCGTGATTGGTGTTGGAACGATTTTAATCATTCCTAAATTATTGTATATCATCTCAGGATCCTATGGCGCATATGCTAGAAGTAATAGAAATATTTCAATGAATACATTTTTTGGTAATTTTTATCATTGCAGACGAATTTTTATTATTGTGGATTTTTCTTTTTAGGCGACGAAGGAGGTTTCACAAATTCCATGACAAAGTTGGATGATATTCTTGCTCATCATGGCATTGATACAACATCTTGTATGCAACGAGCTGTTTGTACATACGCAAAAAAAGCCACGGAAAATGTGCGTACTGCAAATGCCATCGACGATGAGGAGAAAGTGTCATCATTCGATCGAATTGTGGAAACAGTCACAAATAATCAGATATTTCGAACGGCAATGCATGGTACAGCGGTTCAAGAAGCCATTGAGGCTGGCCGAAAGAGTCAAAATTGCTCGAGAATTTATCGACAATGTGGTTTTTCAATGGAAGCTATAATTGGTCTGATGTCAAATGTTATTTCGAGCGTCAACAGTGTCACAAATGCTGATTCTCAACCCACAGGACCTACATCCACAGCAGCTTCATAATTTTCATTCATTCAGACACATAGTTTCATTACACTTCAATATTAAAACCAAGAAAATGTGCCCTCTGACATTTACAGCCATTTAATAACGACCAATCATGCATGAGTGATCTCTGTTCATCTTACATCATAAAAACCAAATAAAAAACTATCAATGACAGTCCTCAGTCATATTTCAATACATATTGAATAAAAAATAAGCTCTCACTTGATCTACTTAAACATCATAATTGTAAATTTAACAGAGCGCGCCGTCAAAATTGATATATCTTATTCCTATGTTCACAGAACATTTCTTTATGTGCATTCATAGACTGTCTCAAATTTGAATATATATATATATATATATCTTTATCATTCAGTTCATGCCAAGAGCAAACAGAATCGCACTGAGCACCCTTCACTTTCGTTTATGTTGGAAGTTTCTTAATGAGTATTGAACTTTCGATAGCTACAAGCTAATTTAGTGCTTATTTCAATCATCAAGTGCTTGAAGAAATGAATCACTCAAATCACACTCGTGGTCATAATCGCTGACGACAGGTGATGAGAAGGCGCGTATCGCCTCATCACAAGATTCATCTTCGTCGTCAAGCGAAGTCCGATACTATTTCATGTGTTTACGTTTTGGTAACAGTAATGCAACACTAACTGCGGAACAAATATGCCAGAAACTATGGACAATGTGATAGTTTCGTCGTGTTTGAAAGAAAGCGTAGCAAATGAGTCCAATAAATATTAGACAGAGTCCAAGAGGTAAGTAGAAATTTTTGTAGCGCGATGCAGGATAACTAAAATTCCGTTGTCTTCGACAACGAAGTCCCCACGAAACTCCAATGAGGGCACAACCGGTGATAGCAGGTAAAAGAAATACCCACAGTGCAGTGCGGTCCATCTCAGCACTGAAAGCAAGGACAATAGCACCATATACTTGACAAAATGCCGTAAGTTTAGGACCAAATGACGCCATCGCCACCAACGTCACCCAAATAGACAGAAGTGCATTAAAAAAATCACAGAATTGCAATACGTTTGACTGTGCGATGCATATTCCTATCACTTCTTCACCAGCTTCACACGCATGATAAAATGTGGAGAAAAACATAGCCGCACTATAAACAATAGTCTCTGTGTAATATTCTCTCTGGTATGCCACATAGATTGACCCAATGAATGCAAAATTGCTCAACGTAAGCATTAATAGTCGCAGTAATATTTCGCCTTTAGTCAGAACATAAGTGTCATCGGCACAATCAAACCCACGATATCCACCCACGCACTGACATGCAGAAAAGACAAATCCACCGCTCATATAATGATTGCATCGGCCATTAGAGCTGCAACGTCCTTCGATGCACGGTGATGATGCTATGTGCGTCTCCACTCTCGTTGATGTTTCAGCCATACATGAGCAGGTCATGCAACCGGTTGTTTGACATGTGTTCACGCAATTGCACTTGGAGCTGATAGAGAATGCTTTGAGTGTTAGGTGCCATGTCCCAGGCTCAGGAAAAGGAATATGAACCAATGTTGGTTTGGTATCATTTGACCACAGATCTGGAGCAGTTATTTTCGAATTTTTCCTTGTACATCCACCAGCTGCAGTAATACTTGCGTAATAACCTGTAGAAGAAATTTGGATTAAACTCTTCAATCAATTGAATATATTGTCATAAGAAATAAATTTTCGATACACACCTAGCGAAATGCATCCAACGACAACAATGTCATCTGATTTATTGAGCATTTTCAGACCAATTGAAACTGTCCCACCGACATCGTAGATTGATCCTACTCTGAAGCTCAACATTGTTAAACTATTGACGGTGAGATTCACTGGTGAAGGTTTCGTAGAATTTCCTTCCAAATGTTCATAATCGAAAAGAAAAAAATCTGGTAAAGATTTTCGTATCAACGGGATTTTATTCAAAACTGGTGTGTCGTCTAGTGGTGTATTGTCGTGTGATAGTGCTATGGAAACATTCGTTGAATTGCCAGATTGGAGTAATAATGTGAGATAGTGATAAGATTCTGTGTATGGTCGGAATGGTAAAGAAAGAGCAGAGTCGTTCAACATTGAACCAGCCAAGAATTCTTTCGTCACTATATTTGCGCCGACTTCGCACTCATCGGCGCAGGACGACGTCAAGGAAATGTTTGCGGTTGCAAGATCCTCAGGTACAACGAACTGCATTGTAGCAGATCTGATTACTTTATCCAGCATAACTGTGTATTCATAACCGATATCCATTAATACATGAGAGTCAACTCTCTCAATGGATAGTTCTGCATCCAATACAGTATCGCATGCTGCCCCTAAACCTGTGTAAAATCATCATGGATTAGTTAGAGAAATGATGCTCTATGATAAAAAATTATTTTACCCTGTTGAGTTATTTTCTCGGTGTCCGGATTACTCCAAGATCGGAAGGCGATAGCATACCAATCCCCCGCTGCTGGTGTGGCAATCATGTGTGAACATTGATCACCGCTACTTAACAATTTGAGCTCATGGTGCTTCCGTCGTTTCTCCAAAAGTTTTGCAGCAATTTTTGAGTCATCAGGTTGTACTAAAGGAATACTTCCAAATTTCAAATAGATCGAAACACTTCGCGGCGGGCAACTACCGATGCCACCAGTCTTCTTCTCTTTCGCTGTAAATCTAGAATCGATTGTTTATTATACACTCATAGATGTTATAAATATTTTAGTATAGATCAAGAAGAGAAAATGTAATTTACTTACACAAAACTGGCATTGAGTACATTTTTGGGAATGTTGAAATGCACAATGGATATGTCACAATAACTTCCGAAGTCATTAAGAATATTCGATGGATGCTGAATAATTTTTTCTACTTCACCGCAAATAATATTACGAATAACTACCGTAATTATTAATGAAATGGCAAATGCGCTTCGTGGCATATTAATTCCGTTGATCTTGACTACGTAACACGTGACATAATCTGTAAAAATATAACATTTGCATTACTTTGGTGTACTGATAAACCTAATGACTTCTTTTAAGATCCAGAAACTTTAAGGTCGCGCTAGTTGTCATATTTACAACTCCACTGAAAAATGCGCCCTCAGGTCATTTCTATGGAATTCAAACCAAGAAAATGACGCACATGTATGAACACTATCAGCAACTTCCGAACACATTCACATGTTTATCAATGGACTTCACTAATAGAGCTCGGCAAACTCACTGATAAGGTTGACAAGATTTGAAATTCAGAATATCTGAAGATTGCTTATGGAATCAAGTAGTGAAAACAATTCATCATTTCGCGGAAAAACCCATATTCAAAGCCCACAAAAAAACAAAAACAGAAAAAAATGTTTTAGTAGATCGGATGTGAGTTTGACAGTTGTGATCGATGAAGTTAATACTGGCTAGGAGGGAATAGACAATTGGGCTCATAGATTCGGCGGATATGAATAATTAACCACGTGACCTGCAAGCTGAGTTATGAGTGTCAACACGCTACTACGCTAGTACTAACCATTTTAAGATGCACAGCCCTATGTATTGTCGTTAATACTATGAGCTTTTAAAGCATCTACTCCATTGGTTGCGTCATCGCTGGCGGAAATTGCTTGTTTCCAATTTAGGTATAGAGTGGATGAGATTGATAAATTCCCATCTAACTAGTTCGAAATATTTCATCCGATGAGCTTATCTTGATAAAATTATTTTCGTCTAATATTACAGTTCATACAGCCTTATGAACATTATTTAAATAATTTGAATCAATCGCATTCGACTATGTTTTACAACCGCGACATGTTATAGCGAATTATTGATCTCACGGACTGCAGTCATTTTCAATAGCGTGAATGGTAATTCGCCTAAAAATAAGCTGTCCCGATTATGGAGACACACACTTGGCAAAGGCGACACTAACAACTGTGGACAAATTGGTCGATCGTCTATCCTGGCTTCTCTACAACTAGTCTCCGACGACATTCTCTTCTTTCTTCCAATTATATTCGTATTGTTGCGCCCTAATCAAATTTAATCGTTTTAATGTATCACACGATTGAAATAACACGGCGGCGTCCGGTCGCAATGACTGATCGCGGATGTCTGATTCTCCTGTTTACGCTTATAATATAAACCAACAACAATACCCAGCTGATGTTCATCGCACCTGCGCAACCGCACGTTCATTATATTCGACAATTGGTTTGTGACTAACGGGCAACGAACTGAGTCAACTCGCATCCACATCTTGTGAATCTTATCAGTATCCGGTTTGGAGTGTTAATAAAACAATCATAACATATGTTTCATTTCCCAAACAATGATCTTATACATCATCTTTCCATGCCAATATTTCGCTTCTCGTTTATTACGCAAGATTTATAAAATTATAAAAATAGAACTAACATTTATATATTATGTATACGTGTTGAACTTGATTAGTGAAAAATTATTCTTACATTTCTTCTAGTTAATAAATACTCGGATGTTAGCGCCACTTAGAACTCCCACGACTCTAGCCATCGGAGTGAAGCCATTGGATTTGTTGGGACATCTGATATCGAGCCATCCATTCCATAACTCAAAGGTGAGAATAGATGAAAACTGAAATACGACGGGTGGAGAAATCTTATCAGTTGTTTCATGAATTATCAAGTTGAATCACTCCGAAGATAACCAACCTGTATAGTGTGACAGAAATAATGCTTCCCAGAATGATATGATATGCTGTATTGGCAACTGTCCTTGGCATGATGAAGAAAATAGTGTCAATAATAAAGTTCAACGTGATACCAGTCAGCATTGAATTGTACAGCAATGCCGGGAAGTAATGATGAAAATATAATACACGCCCCATTGCCCAGAATGGAACGTAATGTAGGAGCCAACCAATGAATAACCATATCCCGGCACTTTTTAACTTATCTTTTTCAGCAAGTACAACTGGATCATCTTCGCAGCCGCGTTGTTCTCGTACTGATGTGTATAAATATAAAACTCCAAACATAATAAGGAATATTATATTTCCCCACCATATGATTGGATTACCAAGCAAATATACTCGATGATTGTTTGCAGAGAAAAATTGTCCCTGTGCAACAAATATCATAGTCATAAATTGGGAAGCATAATTCAAATGCAATCCGATTGGATCAATAAATTACCCTGTAATTTATTGGCCATTGCCAAGGTCTTGAAGTTACTTCGCCTTCTCTAACTTTCAATTCAGAATTGCCTTGAAGCATAACTGCGTGAGATTCCAAGAACCGCGCTAAAAATCCTGGAGCATATACTTGAAAGCTCACATTCGGAACTAATGGAAAAGGAATAATATTTGAATTAATTTATGTTTTTTTGTGAATTAGTATATGGTAACAGCAATTCTCGTACGTTTCTCGTATCTGTTATCCTCAATATTCCATAGAGCATTTTTATCTCTCATATTCGGATTACATGATACTTCTTGTTGACTATATCCCCATTTTGGTAATGTTTTTCCGCTACATGTTAATGCACAATGATGAAGGTAATGCACCAATTTGAGTTTACTTGTTACTGTTTCTACAACATCACCATCTCTTCCATTTGTTATTAGAATTTTCCAAACGTCGTTAGCATCTCCAGTACCATTCTACAATGTTGAAAAGAAGTCTATAAGTATCTCTTCAATTTATACCGTCCTACTCCAAACATCAAACACACCTCACCATATCCAGTGACTTGATAGTGTTTTTTTGACACAGGTGCAATTTCTTTGTGCGAATGCAAATTACGACCTGTAATAACATGTTCTAACCGAATGAGATCACCATTTTTGACTAACTCTGGATCTTTTGGTATTTTCTCAGTATCAAATTTCTTTATTAACCACAAATTGTTATCATCTTTGTGAGAGTATGTTGTGATTTGTTGTTGCCTGGCTCCAACACCTTCTGGATACAGATGCCAATGAGAATGCAGATAACCACCACCTGTTCGATGATTTTTCAACGTTATCATTGCACCATATGCCAACTGACGAGGCATTGTTGCATTATGAAGAGAGTTTCCCTCTAATAAAGATTGAAATTCAGAGCTGTAAAATCCATCACCGCTACCGCTGTGAATCCAAAATAAATCAGGATTATTGGTGACAAAAAACAGTTTGTGAATGAATTCTCTGTCCATGACTTCCACCAACCTTTTATTCAGTACTCTCAAATGGATATAGAAAAATGTCATGTATAGAATAATTGGCAGAATTATAAGACATAATATTCTTGCAAATAGGTGTTTGACGACATTGGTGACAGGTTTCGATAGATCACCTAATTCCCGCCAAAGTTCGTATATAGTAAAAAGTCCAACAAGAAGTACAACAAACAATCCGACAAATTTTACACCAATTGTACATGCCAATGAAACTCCTGTGAAGCATAACCATCCCCACCATGCTTTTGTAAAAGCTCTGTCTTTCAAAGACCCGACACGTGCCATTCCCCAAGTGGCACACATCATAAAACATAACAAAATTGGATCTAGTAAAATGTATCTATTCAATGTCAACAGTCCAACATCAAATAAGATAAACATTGCTGCTAATGCAGACGCTCTTGTTGATTTCGTAAGATCCCACACAGTGAGAAACGCCAAAGGCACTATTGTTGCACCCAAGAACGTGCAGAATATCCTCATTCCTTCATATTTCGCATCACCGAATTTATCACCAGGTTTTTCAAATGGAAATGTACCATTATATCCAGTCAAGTAACCCGATAATGCAATCAGCATCTGCAGACATCAACACTTTGTTCATGAGTATTATACTTTTTGAGGTGCGAATTCGAAGTTAAACTTCCAAGTTACCTTGCCCAGTGGTGGATGAACATCAAAGAAAAATGTTCTATTAATATACCAGCTTCCCATCTTACCAAAATGTGTTTCGTCCCAACTACAAACGACAATAATCAATCAATATACACAGTTCGTTGAACATTCAATACAATTAGCAGTGAATAATCTCTGATGAAAAACTGCTACGGCGATAGCATAGAATCATTTGGAATAAAAGTACTAAGAGACTAATAGTTTCACTACCAAATCTGAATTTTGTTTTCGCCGGTTCAGCCTTTCGCGATGTAGCAAATGATATTTCTCATCACTTACCAAACATGTTGAGGTTCCGTAACATTATAAAATCTAGTGCAAAATGTTACGATAACAATAATCCCAAAAAGCGTCCACCAACCCCTGAAATAATTGTAACACGATGTATCATTAATTCATTCCAAGTCCAGTAAAATTTTAAATACTCACAAACTAGAGGAACCCTTAATAACATATTTGCATTGATTTGAATTGTCCGATGGTGATGAACATTTTTTACTGTCAGTATTGACAGCCATTATTTTGTTCAAATTAATATCAGTTGAAAAATCGTTGCACCTGTTAACAATATATAAAATTTTAACGTAACACGTAGCAGAAAAAAAACGGAATAGAAGCAAGACTGGTTGACCGAAGAAATACCGTTTGTTTTGTATACAATATATGTCTACGTGTTTCCATACCATATAAATGTCATTGAATATAAAAATCACCACTTTTCGATTGGTCACTCATCACCAATCGCTGAATGCAAATTGACCTTGAATTCTCCTCTACAATTTACGCGGGATAAATACGATTATTGTTCATAGCACTTTGACAGCGTATTATATATCGCTTTCATAGGAATGCTCCTTAGTGCAACTGCTGATATGATATTATTGTGTTTATGTGGACACTGTATCACCGAGTCATTGACAAAAAATAAAAGCGAATTTGTTTTTCAATTGTGATACTGAAAAGATGTGGCTCAAATACTGAGCACAGGATGAATTGCTGATGGTGTTACACAGATGAAAAATTTACTGCAAAGATTTTACATTATGGAATGTATTTTCATTCACTGATAATGTCCTGTGTGAGATTGGCTACAAATGAAAAGTCATGACAAACCGCAAACCACAATAAACGCAATTAAAAAAATGCTTGTATCTTACTTATGGATACAAATTGTCGTGGCAAATGAATTCATCAGGCTCAAAACAGTTTACAGCAATAGTAGTCCTTCAGAATTTACTACTGCTGTTTGATATTTGTGTTAATTCATTTGTGAGCTTCGCACGAGCCCAACCCGTCGAGCTTGTCTCACTATTTGTGTATGTTATTAATTATACACTGCCATATCTATTTCATTTATTGAATGATCTTTCATTTTCCTCCGCAGGATTCAAGACTTTTGTCTGATTTTTGCCCTGACGATTCTGCTTGTTAATTTCTTTGCGACATATATATTTCAGGTAAAATGAAACTATTAAAGTGATTCATACATATTCGAAGTCGCTGTAACAATTTGTTGAATTTTGTTTGTAGATAGGACTTTTACAGCTCTTGTATGTGAGATTTCGGACAACTTTAATTTTATGCGTTGTCTATGTCATTTTGAGTATAAGCCTTCACATTTGGCATGTGTCTATCATTTGGTATCAACCATTAATACATTACTGGACGAAGAGCTTTCACTGTCTCTACTCCATTCATCGGACAGGTGAGGGACAAATATTAATTACGTGAGAAAAGTATTAATTTCAATCACTTTTATTCCGTTCTGAAGTTGCAGTGATGTATTATTATTTCTACAAGAGGGCATCTCTCAGAATTGGTGATCCACGATTTTATGAAGGATCGAACTGGATGGACCAACAATTGAATCTAACGTGACAATAGTTTTGATAAATTCAAATTGGATGAAATCATGGTATTTTATTTATTTTCGTATAAAGAAATGCGCAAGGCATTACGTAATTATATTATAAAATTTTTCTGATTTTATTAAATCTTTCTGGTTTCTTTCTTAACCCCTCGTAACAATGTCGAAATTAAATTTGCCTGTACAGTCAAGCGAAGATTAGATTTTGAAAACTGTACATTGCAATCTTGTTACAAATATTTGTACTTTATCTCTTATTGAGATACAATCTATATATTGTATAAAAATCCGCTATTGCATGCGGATCTATACATCGCATTAATTTTTTTTTACATTATATACAAACGAAAAACTTCTACATGCACTAATACAATGATCGTATGAAGTAAAATAAGTATCTGCATCAATGACATCAAATCAAATGTTGTAGTTACGTGACTTGTAAGCTGTTCTAGATTTAAACAGTATGGTTTCCATGAAGGAACAACAGTTTGTCAATCAGATGTGGTGGTAATGCTGCTCTTCTTGCGTCATAAACTTTTTGTACTTCAGAAGGGATTCTATTGGGTGGTGTGCAACATGCCGGCACACAATTATATCGCCTTGCCAATTTGCTCAAGTTTGGACACTTGGCCGCAATTTTCGCCCACCACTGGAGTGGACAAGAGTCCAGGGGAGCTGTGGACTCAGCTTGATACTGGACCAATTCCGCATCTGCTTTTTCTTCCGATGGGATTCCACTTTTAATGATGTCGAAATTTCCAAACAGTAATTCCATGCCTAATTTTGTAATCGAATATTGAGTAGATGATAACGAAAGGATAACAAAATAATATGAGTGTGAATGTGGCAAGATATTTGGCAATTTTCAGAATTTTGAAATAGAGAAATGAATTGTAGATAGGAGAAGAATAGACGAACGCTCGTGTAGAGAATTTCAAAATCTGTACAAGCATTCATTCACAAATGGCCTCATGTCTGATTAATTTGCATTCATACTACAATAGATGCCTAAATATCTACTCACCGGAAAGTCTACTCTTCTTGCATGGTATTTCAACAATGTTTTTGGAGTCTGGCTGATCGTCGCATTCATCTTGAATCAATTTGATTAACATATCTTTAATTGGTCTCGAAGCCATATTTTTATCTTCTTCTGTAGCATAAGATAGTTGTTTAAATCTGCAAAAATTAATGAAACAAACATTATTAATATTGACCTCTAAAATTTTTCTTTATACATTCCGAATTCAATGAAATTCAAATGAAGAAATCACCTCGGGTCAAGAGTTGTTGCAATTTGTAGAAGAAGCGCTACATTAGGGTCCGCATAGCGCTCCGCGAGCATGTCTGACAAAGATTCTTTGAAGGAGCGTGCTAGTTCACTATCCGTATCTCTTGGCTTCATATGAGATGATACCAGTTGCCAAAGGAGTGGTTTCAACAACGACATAATTGGCATTTTTTCTTCACTCAATGTCAACGTTGTGACTTTGAATGGTTCAAGCACTGTAACTAGGTCCTCCATAATTTTCCATTGCTCATTAGCCAACTCAACACTCTCTTGATCAATGCCTTCGACCGTTTCGAAAATGGATGTGATAGTATTCCGACGGAGAACCATCTGCTCTATCATGTTATAAGATGACACCCAAACTGACGGACAATCCATTACAATACCGTTTTCCTCTAACTGTAATTGAATAGCACCAATTTTTTAACATGTAAAAATTTTTACGACAATTCTAACCAATTGATTTTTTTACCTCCAATAAGTGTTCTTGCATTCGAAGTGTCGCTGAAACCGCGCCATTCTTGCAGATAGCACAGATAATTGATCTACATCGGTTCAAGATAATTTCTACATCAGGGTTTTCAAAGCAAGCACGAGCACACAATTGTAATGTATGTAGCAAACAGGGAACTATTGTTAATCCTCGATTAGATAATGCCATCATTAACTCCGTTCTTGAGGAAGCTACAACAACAGCTGTAATTTTTTCGATTCTGAGATCCCATTCCAAGAGTAATGTGTCTATCGCAACACCCCATTGAGTTTCACCCCAATCAAGTGGTGCATGGAATGTACTCAAGACTTTCGTTTCCAATGTAGATTCATCAGGAATTTGATAATAAATTGATATTGTTACAAAATTTTCTTCGAAATTAGTTTTCCATTCCTCGAAAGTAAGTCCAATCTCATTGATTACACCTGTCAAACTTCCAGCTACAGATTCTCGAAAAGTTTCATATACTTTTGGTATTATTTCATCTTCTAATTTATTTTTACTCGGGATTTCACATGGTGATTTCAATGTTGCAATGAGTCTTTGGAAGCCTCTACCCTCTACAATCTCTGGCAATTGTGAGTCGATAATAATAAATTCAGCAATTGCATCAGATAAAGTCTTTTCATCTGACATTGTGGATTGCATGGCACTCTCATCTGATGCAACAAACGACATACGATAATCCTTACTAGAGGACGCCCGTTTTCTTGGTACAATCATTGGAGATTCAATACTCATATCTTCTTCAAGATTTGATAAGCTTACATTGGGATCAGTGACGAATTGTATATCGCCATCAATTTGCACTGTGCCATCGAGATGTGTTGTGTAAATATGTTGACTGGGAGGTGGACTTGACTTCAATTTCTTCAACGCACGCTTCTCTTTCAAATCGTGCGGGATATATTGCTTTTTCGGTGGTTTATTTGCTTCTAATTCAATCAATTCTTGGCTATGTTTATTTTGTAGATGCATTCGTAAATTACTCGTGTTGCGATTGTACGCTATTTGTGTGTTACATAATATACAAACAATTTTTACTTTCGTCAATATATCACCATCTTCTGTGGCAGGAAAGCCAAAGAATTTCCAATAAATACTCCTCATAGACATAGGTACAACCAGCCTTTTGTATGTGTACACACGTTTTTCCGCCATCAATTTAGATATTTCTAAATGCATATCCGTTCTGCAATCTTCAATTTCTGGATTACTCATTGTTTCTGTTCTTGTTTCAACAAGTGCCTTGTAAACGTTTACCAGCATTAATTTGTTTGTGTTTTAATCGTGAAAGGATTGAATGTAATATTTGATGCGTTTACTCTGAATCAGTGGAGCACAAAAAAATGGTAGTTGTGTTCCATTATATCGGCATCATTCATAACTTGTTGGTTAAAAACGTATTTGCGCTGCATTCTCACTCATGTTATGATGGAAAATAATTAATCACTTATAACATAAAGTAGACGAACGTACGGGCGACGCCATTTTAATGCCAAACTATTACTATGCCATACTATATATATATGTAGTAAACACATATATATGATATTAGCAGTACAAAATGAACATATACTTACGCGATTCAATTTTTTATAATATAATCTTGGCGAGCAATGGCGGCACACGCGGGAGGCGCCATACTTTTTATCACGTGATCGAAATTTGATTGGTCAAGCATTCGTAACGTTGGTTGGTTGATAACGATACAGTGCATTTGAGGATGTCCTGTCACGGTTATCCTCAATTGGCTAAATTCTCATGCACAAAACTCACAATGCGCATATAGTGCTTTAAAGCTTATTCTCTCTATTAAAGAACCGTTGACACTAAACATACATTCATCACGATGAAAGAGGTGCTTGATAAATTACAATAAATATTCTCTACGGCTCCAAATTGGAGTTTGTGTTAACACTACAGCAGCTTTTGAAGAGTGAACATACTTGAAAGAGTTAATATTTGAACCGGTAGGGAGCGTATCTGCGCAGAAGACTCCAATCATTCTGAATATTTATAATTATTGCCACTCGTGGCGTTGCACACAGTGCTGAGTGTGTCCCTCTGTGCCGATCCCACATGGTTTTGCTTAAAGCCAATTGTATTTGGTTGTGTTTATGCCGGCAATTCTTGTTGCGGATGTTTTAGTATATTTTCAGTAATTTTTGTAATTTCACAGGATAGACAGTGAGTCATTTTTTATCCTTCTCATTAAGTCTCAATTGAATCATTATTTACTTCCCAAATTCATGGTTCCATTACTATAAGTAATATAATAATTCGGATTCTGGATTCTTGTTTGGTTATTGAGGTTATACACGTGGTTCTATGAAATGCTTGTTTTGCTCTATTAAATAAATCGCATATGAGTATACACATTAATGCTCACGATGTAAAAGTGGGAATGAATGTTGAGAAATGATGTGAATTTTACCAGTAATTGTTTTACTCTTATAATATGAAGTCTTTCTGTGTAGATAGGTGAAGATGTCATTCCGAGGACGTGGCGGAAGCAATAATTTCGGTCGAGGAGGTGGTGGATTTCGAGGTGGACGCGGCGGCGGTGGCCGTGGGGGTGGAGGCGACAGATACCGAGGGTAACTTGAATATCACACGAAGAACTCACGAAAGTTAGAAATTTATTCATGAATAGTCTTTTTCAGATATGATCAGGGGCCGCCGGAAAGTGTCACAAACTTAGGACATTTTGAGTGGGCAGTTCAAGATGATCTAGTTGCAAAAGTTGATATTGAACAAGTGCCTTACTTCAATGCCCCAATTTTCACAGAAAACAAACAGCAGATTGGGAAAATAGACGAAATATTTGGTAACATACGGGATTATTATGTATCCATCAAACTTTCAGATAATATTAAAGCATCCAGTATTGAGAAGAATTTAAAGGTAGTTGGATTGTTTATGCACCGCAGTTTCGTTCTATCGTTGCCACAAGAGACATTCTAATAGAAATTCTTGTTGATCGCAGTTGTTCATTGATCCAGCGAAATTACTACCTCTCCAACGGTTTCTACCGAAGCCACCAGGAACAGTAGAGAAAAGACCTGGCCGTGGAGGTCGAGGGGGTGGTAGAGGTGCTGGAGGCGGTAGAGGTGGTCGTGGCAGAGGAGGATTTGGTGGTGGCGGCGGCGGCGGTGGCTTTAGTAGTCGTGGAGGTGGAGGTAGAGGAGGTTGGTCATTAACTATTGTTTAACTTCTTAATCTCGTTACGGATTTGCTCAAATGTCATTTTTCAGGTGGTGGATTCCGTGGTCGAGGCGGCAGTGGTGGCGGCGGATTTGGACGAGGTGGAGGCGGCGGTGGTGGCCGTGGACGAGGTCGTTGGTAATGGGTATCCTAATCAGAATTATCAATGTGTATCAACATGTATCATTGACGAATTACAAATGGATAATGACAATGGACAACGCGTGTGGTTATTCTCAGAATACGAAACGTTTAATTTGTCATAAATATTGTTCATATCAGTAACAATATATGCATAAAAAATTGTATGTTTTTTTTTAATAATAATTATTTTCTTTAATATTCCGAAATCGATCTCTGCTTCAGACTAAATGAAAAACAATGGTTTAACAAATTATACTTCGTCGAATTTTATATGTTTCCCCAATTCTTTTTCAGCTTTTTTGAGCAATTTATCACGCCCGCGTTGTTTAACGCGATCTTTTTTCCCTATCTTTTCCTCTCTGTCTTGTGCCATTTTGTCCCAATAGAGTTTCTCTTCGTCGCCTTGCAGAATTATCGCTGTCTTTGCTTCTGAATATTTCTTAACAAAATTAGTTGCGTTCTCGGCAACATCAAATCGGATATGTGCACAACTCGAACCTTCTTTAACGTCAATATACTGTACGCCTGTTTCACCTTTAAACTCGTGCTTCAAATTTTTAGGATTCGAGCACAGCTCATCCAACATGATCTTTACAATTAAATCATGAGAAAACGTATACTTCGGAGTTGAATCAAGTTTCGTGACTTCATTTTTGTTAATCGGCTCCTCTATATCCATCTTATCGTTCCGATCATGTGAATTCCATTGATTCCATCGAGTCTTCCTAAGATGCTGCTTGAGTTGCTTCATTTTACTTCTCTGCAGTTGGAGATACTTATTTCTCAACTTTTTCCAATCTTTTTTTGCCATAATATGAAGTCCCAAATCAAGTATTCCAGGTTGTTCCAATTTCCCTCTACGTTTACGTCCTCGTGACTTCTTTTTCTTCTCTACATCGTTCTCCGAATTCTCAATTTCACAATCGTCTACTTCTGTGTCAATATCTTTGATATTCTCACTAACCATATTTTCATCGCCTTCATCTTCGTTACCATTCAATCGGGCTTTTTTGCTATTTGTACCTTCACTTTCAGATTCTGAAATGGCTGAACGTTTCATTATATTAACTGCTTGAGCCATGGGTTTTGGTCCAAGATTTCCATTATCAAGTTCGTTTGGTGGAACATCTTCAGAAAATGTAGTTATGCTGAGAAGTTCATTAGGATCAGTATGTGGTGGTAAAATACAATTTTTCTCTTGAAAAGCTTTAAGGCATTCCTCAGCACTCATTATCGTTTCAAATTCTATAAAAGCAAACCCCTTCAGTTTTCGATTAGTTTTATAACGAGGCATAGATATGTAAGCTACGGTGCCATATTGTGAAAAAATATTGTCCAACCATTCATGGTCAGCATCAGGTGGTAATCCCTGAACATAAATTGTGCAATCGTCACAATTGTCTCTTGAATTAATTGGTGTTGTACGACAAACTTTTTCGCCATCATCTGATACAGTTAACATTGTTGAACCCTGTAGGGCTTTCACAATTCGACTTTTATCTTCTGTAAGATTGCGAATTTTGTTACATCGAAGAAATACATCTAGGTCAACGTATGGATCTTCACTTATCAATTTTCCTAAAAATCTATCTTTACTCAAGTTTGCATCACTAAAGTAAAACTCCATTTGTTTGAGAATTTGAGCATGCAGTGCCTTTTTCCGGAGCCGCGGTTTGCTTCTCCGTCCGCTTCTTTTCTCTTCGTTTATATTCGCAGTATTCGGTTCCAGTTGAGTATGATGAATCCTAGGCACTGGTACAGACTCTGACGCCAAACCAGATGGGCCCTCCTGTTCTTCCATAACCATGATGACATACGAACTATGTGAAAGAAAATGTTTATGTTAAGTAAATTTCGACAACTTGCACTTCATAATTCTACATAACTGCTAATGTTATCATCTTTTTGATTCCAAAACTAAGAATTCTACGCTTGGGAAATTCCTCCATTCAACTCACGAAAAATTCACCAGTGTAGGAACCAAATGAATTCGTCTACAATAACTATCCGAAATTGCTTGAAGTATTTTTCGTAACGTACCTTGGGTAGTTCTAAGGTGACTCCAATTATGTAGTCGTACTCATACGATTTACTATATACTAGTAAATTCACGCCAAATTATATCTCCTGTAGCTTCGGCTTTATTGCACACAGTGTGTAAACACGTTACCTGGGGTTGTATACAACTATACATTTATCTGATGATTACAAATGTATGTAATATAAGACCTGCATGATTGTAAATGGTTCACAACAAGAGAATACACACAACGTTCATAATATAAAAGTTCAGATTCAGGGCGACGTGACTCCAGAATTTGGAATAATATTCCAGCCAGCAGATGGTTCTAACGTCAATTTCTATGCTGTGTTCGCAATAACTCTATTTCAACGGTCTTGCGTGCACAGGGAGGGAGTAAATCAAATGCGTAGCACGCAGTTTTTTTCTTTTGATATTGTGAATTTGTAAATTGTGATTGATCGATTTGAGTTTCATGCCTGTTCAAGATATCTTTGGAAGGTTCTACATAAATAACTAAACATGCGGTATCAATTCAAAATAGTATTCTATCAGGGAAATCCATATTTTAAACGAAACTTTATAACCCTTCAAACATTTCTATTATGGCATCGAAACATAAACATATGTATGTGATAATGAAAACAACTAAGTATAATAATGAATACAATTTTTATATTATCATAAATATTTAGTTTCAGTTAATATGTACATTGTTAACACGATATTTAGATATGTTGACTGATAACAAAATTATTGTTATTTTGCCTAATCGTTCATTGCCTTTTATACATTTATTGTCGTCGTTCATCCAAACTCATTAATGACCTAGTCATGAGATTGTAATTTTCAATCAGACTTTCCCTTCAATCTTTTGTAGTTTGAGAAATAATTTCATTATGAATGACAAACAATCGTCTGAGTTGCTTTTCATTTCTCTTTCTTCATAATGTATCACTCAGATCCAACAAAAGATTGAAGAGGAAAATATGTTCAGGAAATATTCAGGCGGCAATGATCGAATTAGGCCCTACGATGGACGGTTAATTCATAAGTGTATCGTCACGTATACGCATAAGGATATCAATCAATCTGATAGAACGACTGTAGAGTTCTATCCACTTTCCTTGGCTTTTACGTTCAAATCAATAGTAGACATCTCGTGTTCTGTATCCTTATTACAGCCATTGATAATTGTCATTGCGTCTTCACAAATCTGCAACGATAAAAACCAAATAAATTTTTTTGGATAAACGAATATTAAAAAGAAAGAAGGATGCAAGTAGTTAAAGTTACCCATTGTTTCTTGTTGTATTTCTACCTTGTAGGAAGGGTTATCGTAGGCAGATGTAGATTTGCGAGATGATATATCTGCTTTATTATATGATTTTCGTCTCATGAGTATCATCAGGAGAATGAGTGTTGAGAGAATAGAGAGGGACGCAACGATGGCCACAATAACTAGGGGACCGTAATAATCGCCTTCATGAAGAGGAATGGAAGCGAGCTTTCCTTGATGAGAAATTTCGGGAGACAATATTATGCCAGGTTTTGTAACGAAATCTTGTACGTTACTCTTCTTGATTCTGCCGTTCGTTAAATATATTTCAAGCCATAAACGGTATCTCGTGCCGGGTTTGAGATCGTTTATGACTGTTCTGGCAGTTGAATCTCTCTTGGCTATTTTGAATGTACTTGTATCTCCCTTGCCACTGTCACTCTGATAAATGGCACGGTAAATATTAACATATTTATCTTGAGGATAAGGCACACCAGTCCATGTTATTTCAATGTCATATGACTTTACTGTTTTAATCTCAATTTTCACATCGAAGGAATAAGGATCTGGCTCTACAGCAGTCGTTACTTCAATCTGAAAAGTAATGAATTATTAAATTAATTTGATATGTTTATTATAACTGATACCATGACATCTCAGGATAGTTCTTACAGTTTTTTCGCTGATGAGTTCAGTTGTCTGACCAGGAAACGGAATAATAGAAATACCAATTTCATAAGTAGTGGCTGATTTCAGGTTTTCAATCAAATAGCTGGTAACCGCACGATGTATGAGTGGAGTTGCTGCATATACTTTGCTATCATGTTCTTTGTATCTTAATTGTACCCCGTCTATGAACTGCATTTCATGTTCAGTAAATTTCTTCCAAATAACCTTCACCCAGGTAGAGTTTGTCTCCATGATACCAATGTCTGCGTCGATAGGGATTTGTAGTGGCTGTGTCGTTTCCTTCTCATATTTGTCGAGAGTACGAACAGTATAAATCTGGCTGGATGGACTATTAGCAAGGTCTCTTAGATACACCGTCACTTTGACATTATACTCGGTTGCAGGCTCCAAACCATCAAGATTGAATTCAAATTGTGGTGTCTCTATCAAATCATTTGGAGGTACGAATACTTGTGATTCCCATGTTGCAGGATCCGGATTTCTATATGAGTCGGAACAAAAAAACATTATAGCATTTATCTCAACAATGATTTAAAGATCAGGAATCGTTTGTAACTGACAATTTGTCACTCGTGTAACGGAGTTCAACACGCCCATGGAGTCCTACTAGCACTGGCGAAACTCTGAATACCACCCTCACAGTTCGGTCGTTGAGAGGATCAAGAGCTTGAATGGTGATCCCATGAGCAGATGATTGTCCAGGTAATTGACCAGTGAAGTCAGGAATGGCACCGTTAATTGGGAAGGCATTTTGTAAATGATGATCTTGTGGATCTATATGGAGAGACATGAATGTCAAAAGTAAAATTAACAATATTTACTATTCACATTCTATAATATCATTCCACCGAATTAATCAGATGAACGGTATAAAAGAATAGTATTGAAGATAGTGCAGTAATTTTGCCGTAAATCAGGGACAAACCTGACTGAATGGATGTATGAGCTGTGGGTGGATGGCTCAAATGCGGAACCCCTAAGTTCAGGGCATTAAAGTCATTATGAGGTGATGAGAGAGGCAATCCACTTGGATAATTAAAACTGATGGGTGGACGACCAGGATACCGTTGGGGAGGGACATCAGTGGAATCATGATGACTTATTTGGGCGAGTAATTTTTCAATCTGTTGTGGTGTGCTCGGGATATTAGATGTTTCGATATTATAAATTGTTCCGCCATTACCATCCTGTTGGGTAAAAATTTGTGAATTTATCTTCTTAGATCCTTGGATAGGTCGACCAAAGTATCCCAATGGAATTTGATTTGTCGGAAGTTCTGGTTGATGGATTAAATGATGATGTAATTGATGAAGATCTGGATGAACTCGCGTGGGAGGATCATGTAGTTGAGTCAAATCTGGATGGAGGTTGGTCGAGTGCATCAACTTATGTTGGAGAATTTCGAGCTCGGATTTCTGATCTTGGCTAAATTTGCCTGGGCTTGAATGGTCTGTATTGAATTTTGTATTATCAATCGACGCATCGCCAGGTTGAACTTGTTTCTCTGTATTCCCTGCTGGGATGATGTAATTTGAATCATGGACTGGAGGATGTTGCGGTATAAACTGTGCATCATGATATGGTGATTTGTTATTTGTGTTCTCAAACTGATTTTGATTGAATTTGGTCAGTGGTGTATTTCCACCATTATTTGGAGAAATTGGAAACAATGTAGGTCCAGATTTATCGGGTGGTAGAAAGTGTGATGGTTCATTAATGATTGTACCGTCTGTTGTTGGTAACGGAAATTCCTCAGAATACGTTAATGACGAATGACTGTTTTCGGTTGTTTTATTGGGGATTATTGGCAATCTATCAGGTGCAATCGGCCCGAAGAATGTCTGTTGGGGCGACATTGATTGATGATGTGATATCTGTTGATGCTCTACAATTTCTCTATTCGGTTTCATAGGGTCGGTGTATTTTTTCGCATCATTTTTCAATTTCGATTTATCCTTCGAAGACAATGTTACTTTTTCTTGCTGACGATCACGTAAATTGGAGGTCTGTTGGGTATTAGCTTCAGTTGGTATATAATCCGGATTATAGGGTCCGTTGTAAGGAAGAGAAGGATGACCAGGATCCATTGGGTAATGGGTGATGGGGGGATTATGATTCTGCCATGAATATGAAAAGCCATCGATTCCACCAGGCTTCCGAGTGGGTTTTGCTGACACTAATGATTTGTTATTCATTTGTACGTTATCGTCAACTTGTTGCCAATTGTTCAGGTTGGTAGCCACAGGGTTTATGTACGCGGGCGTTGTGTTCTCTCCTGTAATGAGTAAATTCCATGGTCACAGTTACTGTCGGCTCTAACGTTGTGCATTGTGCTCATACAGCTCATGCATATTTACAGCAGTATCCGATGACGCCCCAGACAGACAGACAGACAGCGAGACAAACACACCCACAGGCACACACATACAACTAGACAGACAGACAGACAGACGAACAGAAACGCACGCACGCGCGCATATGTGTGTGCGAAAGATAAGAGCGACTAAGGGAGAAGGGACGCAGCGAGGCGAGTCCAAAAGTGCTCATGGTTGATATATATACATAAATATAATTGAGGGTATTCTCATTTGAACCTATTAGCCCGCTTATAAAGAAATTATGGAAAACACGAGGCTACTTCGGCGCTCATGCCGAAATGTGTCAACTCGCGAACAACAGGGAGAAAATAAAATTCACCTGACGGATATTGTGAGCTATGATCGCACACCCAATGCGAGCAGCAGTCGTCATTTGGAAGCTTGGCTAATATCGCTGGATGGGGTAGACACTTTAACGTCGGGGGTGGTGAAGCTGATACTGGTGGACATGTAGCTTGACATGATAACTTCCCCAACTCACAATAGCACCTTTTCTCACACCCAGTGATATTACTGGGTATATCACTCCAATTGTCGTAAGTTTTATTCTCATAGATGCAAGATCCGTTATTCCGACATCGGACTTCCTATAATTTGTTTAACATAGCAATTCGGTCAATAATTGTGCAAATGATTTCATATATTCTGTGTGTTGTGAGGAAAATGCTTACTTGTGGACAGCAGTTGGGTGCTTTCGGAATGAAATTAGGTGGTACTGTTTCCCAATCAAGACAATGAGGGTCAAGTACATCCAAACCGAAATCAGTGGGACACTCGATGGTGATACATTCGACTTTTGCTCCCTCACCGCACATACAAATGGAGAGGCAATCGTCATACCACTCAGCGCCAATTTTATATTGTTTGCCACGATGGCTACACGAGTTCTTGTCCATCTTCACCGTTACATTTGTTTTTATCACTTCCGCAGGCATGATGACTCGGAGTGCAGGTCCCGTCTGATCTCCTTCTTTTATTCGGATATAATAAATCTGTGTAGGTTGCAAATTTCCTATTATTCCACCTTTTTCCAGTTTTTGTTGTCGCCAGAGATGATTATTTTCGGAAATTTCGACTACTGTTTCATTCGTCAAATTGGATGATAATGTTAGTTTTATAGCCGTCGAGTTAAGAACTTTGATGTCACTAAGCTTGACAGCAAGATTGGATACGTTTTCGGATTTGATTTCATCCTCGCCGAGACTTACATCGCAATAAGTAATGGTACAGCAGGGATCCCTTTAATTTTAAAAAGGATAATTGTAAAAAGATAGCTGATTGACTTTCATGTTGAAAAAGAGAACAAGAAAATACCGTGGATCTGCGAGAGCGACGCATCGATCGTGATATTTCATAACGGAATTTGTTTCATTGGGGGGACACCTTGGTTGACACTTCAATATACCACCAGTTTCACAGAAACAAATTTCAGCACATCCTTTCTCGACCCGCTGTCCGCGAATCAATGTTTTATTGCCGAACAAACACGTTTCTTCCGGTTCCGTGGCTGTAAAAATTTTATTGTTATTCTCTTGTTCACATTTACATATTCTCTTATCCAAATTAATATCATATTGGAAAATCAAATTCTTGGTTTTGATTCACCTGAATCTGAGCATAGAAGAATGGCGCAACATCCCTGGGTGTCAATTTTTTCCTCGTGACAGAATGGATCTCGATTGACTTGGCTAGCCCTGACGTATGGTGTTATGCACAGCGGCATACAGTTCTTTATTTTTCCATCTTCACCACAAATACACTTTTCATCGCAACCCCTCACGATATTTTCTCCGAGCTTATAAGTTTTGTTATTATCCACACATATTGATGTTTCGGTGATATTAATTGGCAGATTGATTGGAGTTGTTTCATCGTGAGTTTCAACATATTTTTCATCTATATGCATACATAATCATGTTAGAATATTAATCGATATGTGTGAGTAATTTCTATCGTATCAAATGAAGAATTCATAAAGAATTGTAGTTTATGGTGCTCACCCTCAATATCCTCATCATCGTCGTCGTCCATGCTTACATCACTTAGGTCCGTTATATTGCTATATAAAGAATTCGTCAGATCTGGTGTTGATACATTGAGTGCCCGACCTCGCATTAAAGTGGAAGAGTCTATTGTTGGCATCGGCATCCCATTCTTCATAGAGATCAATGAAGAATTGTTATTCAATACCTCATGAGATACATGAGGCAGAGTGGCACTCATAATTGTTTTAGTTTCATTACGAATATTGGAAATACTCTGCATTGTTGGAAGAAACATTGTTGATGATTCTGTTGAACTTGTTGAGTTCATTATTTTTTTCCCATCCAGCTCACTCTTCGTCTTCTGATACTTTGTATCATTTTTCAATTTTATCAAAGGACTTGAATCCGCACTGAATTTCAACAGGCCTTTTTTCATTTCATGTAATTTCAAGTCGGTCCCTTTCGGCGATATGTTGCCTGTCGTATGGGTATGATGCCCCATATCCACTGATTTGTTTTTTGACGCGATGGAACCAATCTCAGCTTCGTCATCGTCTGAAAAGTAGATGCAAAAAATGAAAAATAAATTAATGGAACAGCAACTTCTATCATAAATACTGCCGATTCATACATTGTCACATCTATTTAGAAAAAAAAATATCAAATGAAGTGGGGCAGATGTAACGTATGAGCTGGAGTGAATTGAAAATTGATCTTTCTCCACGAATCACAACATATCGAAAACATAGAGTGTTCTCGTTGTAAAATATGTGTGAAAAATTAATACAATATGAATATATGGAAAAAGTAATATCATATCCATCGTCGCTTGACCGTACGAACGAGCTCGTTTGTACGCATTAAGAAATACCGTCAACTCGTAACTATACGGTATTTTATCCTACTTGGTGTACACGATAATAATAATACAATGGAGAATACCCTTTCGTTACACTCCACTAAACAATCATCGAATCGTGAGTATGTTGGTAATATTCAAATACTGGCAATAATTTTATTGCTTGAGTAATAGACGATTGATTCACCTATTGATTCATTGTTGGACATTACCATTTCGTCTATGTTATGAGAATGGTGCTCATAGTAATTGAATATATTTTTGTTTAAAGGCTACAGAAAAAGGGATGGATGCCAGAGGTAAATGAAATGCCATAATCTATTTTTAAAGGACAATAGATCTGTTATTACCAAAATATTAGGTATGCCTCTCTTACTTACATTGAAATCTAAAAATGCTGTGCGTAATGCGTGTCGTGGTATAAAGAAATGACGGGATGACAGGTTTCTTTAAGGAGTAGATCATGCGGTACGTACAATAACCAGGACATGGTATCATAAAATATAAAATGAGAAATGGAAATCCCAAGAGCCTTCTTCCTCTCATTACCAATTATAAAATATACATAGTTAGGGAATGCATGAGAAACTTTATGTTAGATATTTTGCGCAATGAATACCTGTTAACCAGAAGTAAAATGAATGTCATTATTGCTGGCATTAATGACGGTACCATACTTGTATGAATATGAGCATACATAATTGTGTAAGTTTATATGTTAGTATTTATGCTTGGACACCTGTAGTTTAGTGGTCAGGATTATGTTGTTGCATACCAATATACTCATGACCCGCCTTTCGTTCCGACATCATGATGAGTATGGTATACTCTCAGATATCCCAAATGGTAAAAACAGATACTGTTATGTTGATTATTGTCCTGATTCATCAACCGTCAAGACTGGATCCGCGTGAATTTTGTGAGTCAGCAGCGTTAATTCCCGGGGACGGAATTTACGTGCTCATTTGATGATGGTTTCTTGCGTAAGGTAGTGAGTGACCCCGCCGTTAGACCTTACTCAGACTTAAAGTTTTGGAGTGTGAATAGATATATTCCATTTCATTTTCACATCTTTCGCTCTTTTGTTTAGTTTCCCCGCTCGATTTATTCCGACCTGATATATTATATTATTTTCAATATGTATTACGAAGTATTGAGGTAAAATATTTTGTAGCACTCTAGACTGGATATGATTACCGTTATATGTGATAGTTTGAGCGATCTTGAAGATATTAAATTTACTCAAATCAGAGCCGGAATATATAATAAGGTGCGTCATACTAAAGATGCCACGCAGCAGCGAGACATGGTGAGACTCGATTTCCCCTTTGGAATCCAAGACACGTCCATGTTGTCACCAGCGTCGTCGCAACATCAACTTTCAACCGTATACCAAACAAGGTTGATACATATGCACCAATACAACGCATATTGTATTGAAAAAATATACATCGGCATTTTTCCAATGTTCGTGCATAGACTTTTTTTAATTTCTATTCAGAATTTGGATAAACAAATTGATTGATTTGGGTCCTACTAAATGACTATAAGTCTTCGATCATATACGTTCGTATATAGAAAAAATTGGTGAAAGTTCAAAGCTTCAAATTATCTCAAAATACAAAATTGCAAACTAGTTAACTTACTAGTTATTATTGAATCAGTTGCTTGGGAAGTTTGGAGGTGTTCAATTTTCTGTTCAAGTGCCGCCGTTGAGATATTCCTGAGGCTCAAGTGACTGAGCGCCAGCAAGACGAGCGCTGTGTTCCATATTTTTAGGATATACATCCTACAGCATTCTTCGTAAGACACGATTCACATCCACGATCTGCTATCAACAGCACACGATCTCTCACAAAATCTCACACACTATGTCACTATCGTATGTTTATCACTTTTTCACTTTATCCATTTATTTATTTCATTTTCCTCTGTTTAGAGAAGACGATGAGAGATGAAATTGGAAGATTCGCAAGAATATGAAGAATATCAATCTGTTGATAAATAAATTCTGTCAATTGCTAGATGAATTGACAAACATTGGAAATATCAATTAAATATTGAGATACTACTTTTAGGTATCATTTACAATATATGATATCATATGCATATTGTAAATGGAATATTGATGATCATATGCGCGATTTCACTCCGAAAATGATTCGATATCGGTATAAAATCTGAACATAATATGAGTATTAAGAACTTTGGTCGGTGATTAAAATTTCACGAGCGGGTTTCTGCCTTTAGGTTTGAAATAGTTCAAACGGATGAACCACTGTTATGCGCAAAACAGTGTGAAAGAAGACGGTACGCTATATAATACGGTTCTACAGCAAGTAAAGTAGAGAGGATGGTATGTAAACTGTTATACTGTGATCACTCCTGCCGATCTGCGTCACCTTCTCGTTCCTTCTCCAATACATATATAATACACATGTATGTTACATCCCATTTCATTCACTCGTATAACTGCTTCTACCTACTTTTACCTACTTCCATCTACCTTCACTAAACCACCAATAACACATTTATAACGTGAGCGGTGCACTCTTTGAATTATGCCGTATATCGAATGATGACTTTACACGAATTCCAAAAGACAGGACAGGTATTCACTGTATCTCATACTCTCATCCATGAGTATAATCTGCAGCAGCTATTCACTATCATTCCTCCTACCCATACAGCTACTATACTTCTCGGACCCTTCAGCATTATAGTCTCTCCTTGATCTGTATATACACGCACATGTATAAGACTATGTACAAGGGACTCTGAGATCGAGCTTGTCCTGCCATATGCTCGAATGAGAATATCACATATCTACAGTGTTTCCATTGTACATCATAATTTCACGAGTTCATAGATAGTGTAATTTCGTACGACTTCTAACTTTTCTTTCATACAAATACGATACAATCATTTTTATTCTTTACTGTCTCGAAATTAAATAGAAATAGCTTTATAAATCGATAATATATCCAGGTAAAAGAGACTGTTACTTTTGAACTATTGTGGTATTAGAATATAATACGATACAATTACTCAAGAGCGTATTTTAATCCTTATAGTGTCCATTCTCATAGATATGATTTCAAGAAATCTCTGTGAAATATCCTTAATTACCAAGTAGCATTCAAAATCATTTGAAATAAATCTTTTTTATAAGCTCCATAATGCTATTAAATACTTCGAGTGTTATTGATATTAGGATTTGACATCATACATTTGTTCAAGTGTTTGCAAATTGCTGCAAACTTGCTCGCTCTCATTAACTCATAGTTTGAATGATTGAATATGGCTATAAACGTTATACAGTCTTTATTGTGTATTATTAAACAATTCTTTACATTTTCTATTTGGTTTTGCTACAGGTTGAATCCAAATATCCCTCATGGAACGAAGTATTTATAGATACTTAAATATTGTTGAAGAACGAACGGTTTAATCAGACTTATTAGGAAAATTGAAGACTCCTTCAATGTCTTTGTTTGTATTATAAGATATGTAACTATCGACAATTTTATCGACCTTACGATCAATTAATGAACATAATCGTAATCCTTTTACTCAATTGTGATGTCGGAGCATGATCTGAACGTTTCCTGAGGTCCACAACCATTAGCGCCTGTTCCGTCTTCACAGATGCCCCATGTGTTTCCAGCACGATAATTCCACCGGAAAGTGCAGTGTTGACATTGCAAGTCTTGCGGAAGTACCAGCTTGATGTGATGCTCGCCTATCCCAATACCTGTTACTGGATACTTGGTACCACCAGAAGCCAATTGTAGTGGATACTGTTCAAAGCATTCTTCTGTTTCTACGTCATCTTTGCTTTTTAATGGACAAATGGAGAATTGAAAATCACCCTTGTGAGATGCAGTAAGAAGAACTGTTGCTTCAATCGTCTCACCCTTCTTGTATCTACCAAATACAATCCATATAAAATTTGGTAAATTCTGGCATTTCACCATTTTGTAATATCAGCTAACGATGAAGCTATATTACTTACGTTTTGACAATGGTACCTGTACCGTAATATCCACCATTCTCATGAAGTCTTGGCTGTTTAGCTGAATAATTATCCCCACACGGCCCGCATTTGCCTTTATTCATTATATGTTGGACCTACAGATATTGTCACATATTGAAATGGTATCCTACTATGATTTTGGAATACGTCAGATCGAGTAATAAAGTTACCGTTCTTCCACCACAATTGTGTTCAGTATCATTGTAATCAGGTGGAGTCTTGAAGTTTTTTCGCCATGCTGACCCGCGACCTACTGGATCCATTGTTCTTCCATGACCCAAAATTTCCGTGATTCCAATAAAAACAGTGTATAATATGAACGTATACTTCAGGGCCATAATGAGCTCTCAGAAAAGTCAACTGTACAACGTATATTAGGTGCATGATGCCTTCTTGATTATGAACGGTCTTTATATCTTGCTAATTTTTCGGTTACGCGTAATCAAAGATACACATCTGGAGTGATTTGCGAATGGTTACATCAATGACAATTAAAAACGCAAACATTCAACTCATCTTTATGTGATTTGTGAGACTGTGTCAATATGAACGGTGACATATGTACGCCAATAACACATTCAAATTTCCTTGTTTTTATATTAATTCTTTATTGATTTTACACAACTGAATCAATTAAATTTCAAGGATATCAATGACACTTATTCTACATGCTGTATTACATCAAAAAAGAGAGAAATGACGATAATAATAATAATAATAATAATAATAATAATAATGATGATGATAAATTTGATAATAAAAATAGAAAATTTGCGTGACTATTTGTGAGTGTGCGAATTTGCTTATTCTAGCAAGTCACAAGTATTTGGAGCCTGTCAAAGGGATGTAGAATTACAAAAATTGTGTTACCCAGCTTTTTGTTTAATAGTATATATGAAATTTTTCTATAGTATCAACCTCTTATTTTCCATTTCTATCTGCTCTCCGCCGTTTGATTATTCTGATAAAAACATGAATGACAACACAACTTTACGAGGTGGATAGTAATTGGAAATATTTTATTTCTATAAATGGTGGATGTACTAATTCAGCGCTTATCTTTACCCGATGCCTTCATTTTTTGTTGATACATGAGATATGCAGAAATTGGTTGACGTGAATTACGCTGCAATACACGTTCACGGAATGTCGAAGCCGCAACAGATTTTTTTGAACGTTTGGTGGTAAGTTTTTTCAAATTAACAACGCTAAATTGAGAAGTTCCACCGGATGCGCTTACAGGTATATATCCGACATCGTCAACCGATAAATTATCAGGTACTTCTGTCGGATTGAACATTGTCCTTGATGGTATAATTCGATGATCAAGTTTTATGCGCTTCTTCGGCTGGACTGGGGAATCTGAGAGATTTTCCAATAAATCTTCAGATAATCTTTTAGTTTTGGGCATCTTCGATGGTATGGCATTCTCATGTTTGGTAGATAGTTTCAACGGTTTGTTCTCTCTAGATTTCATGCTCCCGTCACCTGAAATGTCTTTTTTACTTTTCTTCATGGCTACTATGGTATTAATGCTTTTTTTGTTCTCTTTCACCGCCTCTGATTGAGTTTCCAATTCGGAAATTCGTTTTGATTTTTTTCTGCCTGTCTGTTGTGTATCAACGGTGTTTTGGCTAATTAAGGTTTCAACTTTTTGTTTATTGCTCCTTTTTTTCTTGCGTATTTCTTCTTCTGATCCCTTTGGGCTATTCTCAGAACACGAAGGTTTTCCTTTCTTTTTCACAATATTTTCATCATCGATACCAGAGACTACACTTGATTCCCCTATTGCTAAATCTTCAGCGGATTGGTCAGCCGGAATCTTCTTCTTCTTCTTCTTCTTTTTCTCAGACTTATTCTCAGAGCGCTTGATGCGTTCCATCGTGGAATCTGCAGATGAATTGGCATTATGTTCATCAGCAGCTTCTTCTACGTTCATTAATGAACTCCTACGGGACACTTTCAATATACGTCCCTGTAACTTCAATGTAGGAAGTGACGCGTTAAGTTTTTCACTCATTAGTTGTTTCACTTCAGGACTTTCAATTGGCTCAATCCGCAATGAATGATTGATCGGTTCATCGGTTAGAGATTTGGATCTTGTCGGTTTAAAATTCTCAGATCGCGTCGGCGTTTTTGCTGAGTGTGAGTCTATAGGAGACTTCTGTAATTTGGAGCTATTTAATTTTTTCGCGGGTGTCTTGATGGTTTCTGGTAATTCATGTATCAATTCGACCACTACATCAGCACCATCTTTAATCGATGTATTCTTATCTGTTATGGGTGTTCTCATGAACTTAGCTCTTGGCGTAGACACAATTTTTAACCCCGGTGATATTCTGCTAACTTCGGGTGTACTAGTTTCCATTAAAAATCCAGTTATGAGATTTCTGGGAGAAAATTTCTGACGTGTGTTTGTTGCCATAATAGCTGATGATCTGTCAGTTTCGGTCGTTCTTTCTTCTTCATCACTGGTAGATGATTCTTGTAACTTAGCGTTCGTTGATGAATGTTCGCAATCTGTATACGCGGTTATATTTGATTGAGTCTTGTGAGAATCGGTATCTACGGATTCCGATTCGATTACATTCTCTTCGTTGTCAGATATATTTTCTTCGGAGCTCTCATCTTCTTCAACATCTTCATCTTCATCGTCATCTACAATAAAATTAGCCATATCATCATCATCATCATCCTCATCATCATCATCATCAGAGTTTTCTGTTTCGGATGCTCTGCACTCATCACCTGCAACATTGTCATCCGAATACTTCGAAATACTGTCTCCATTCAAATTTAATTCCCGTTCAATATCGGAGTCAATACTTGCAGAACCTTCATCATTAGAATCCTCGTCGCTTGTACTAACATTGAACAGAAATTTTGGCATGATTTCAGATTGTTCACTCTCATTGTTACAATCTGAATCTGATGTATCAGATTCGGGCCCAGGATTTATACTATCTTTCTCTGTTCCTCCATTAATTGATTTTCTCGTGGCACGTTTTTCACCAACCATTTCACCAAGTGATTGTTTTTTCGAAACAGTTGACACCTCTACAGAACATTCAATTGTTCTTTCATCACAGTTTGTGTTTTCATCGATATCCATTCGACTTGTTTCAGTCGGGATCGATTGTTCATGTGACTGATGGCGCTGCACAGAATTCATCTTTTCTATCGTGCGCCTCCGCATTTTATTCTCCTTATTGGAATCGGAAATTCTAATATCCAGCGATCTCCTGGATGCACTATCAGAGGATTTTGTATCACTTGAATTTTTGCGGTTTTTTGAGCGAAGTAATGTATCTCGTTGGGGCTCATTTTCATTTGTATACTTTCCATTAATTCCAGAATTCCTACTCGATTTTTCAGCTGAACTGTTTTGATTTTTCGGCAGTGATTTCTTTCGCGACGGCTTTTCTGATTTTTTTTCCTGTTCAATTTCTGTATCATCATCGTGACTGATACTGTTGAAATCACCCTCTAGATGGGTTACTCGAGATGTCTCAGATTGTTTCAATATTGCATCTGTGGTTTGCATAATAACAGTGTCATCGGAATCATTTTCGGAAGTTTCGACCATTTTTGACACACTATTATGATGAACAACCCGATATGTTTTTCCATCACTAAATGGAGCATTTTCATATTCATTAATAACAGGTCGTTCTTCACTATCAGCCTTCCATTCGACGGCAAGAATGTCTTGGAATAAATTCTCTACATTAGTCTCAACATCCTCATCGTCTTCAACATTATTACTGCTATCAGTTTCTTTCTTATTAGGTGATGTTTCTGGTCGGAATTGCTTCGACGTTGATTTATGTTCATTCAATTGGGATCGATTTTCATTACACGTTGTTGAATCATCATTCTTGTTATCATCGTTTTCTGCGCTGATAACGGATTCGATTCGGATCATTGAATTATTACTTGAGTCACCAAATGTTCTTGTATTCGATGTAGCAGTTGTCCCAATCAAAGATTCAGCAGATTGTTTATCTTCAGTGTTATTCGAGAGAAGTGACGTTGATGAATTGTTGAGGTTTTGCTCAATCGTATGTTGGCGAAGTTTTACCACAGGAGAATGAGATTTCTCAACATCTTCCGTCATTTGCGATGAAGAAATTAAGATGTCTATTGATTTATTAAAATGGAAATCGGACTCGTTATTCACAGTACCGTCATCGAGATAATTATCAGCTGTAGTGTCTAATTCCATGACGCTACTATTCATTTGTGTTTCTCGAGGAATAAGTTTGAATGATTTGTCTTCCAATTGGTGTTCTATGGGAATAGTTTCATCGACATCATTCATAGCTTTTTCATTCTTGTCCGTCACACAGTTTTCCTCGATGATGATAATCGATTCATTCTTCGAGTCATTAGTTTCTGACACGATATTTGTGGTGGCCAATGAGCTGGATTTAATTGATGTTATTGTTCCTCGGGATTTTGTCAAATCACTCGGAGGTGATGATTGACAATCAATAATTCGGAGTAAATTACTATCTGCAGATCTATTCAATGCGGACTTCACTTGATTTTTTTTCGCCGACAAGAAATTTTCAGATCTCCGTTGAGAAATTATATTCGGATGCGAGCTTCTTGAATTTTCATCAACCGTGAATGTTTGTAATTCCACATTTTCTTTGTTTTTTGGGTTTCTCGTTAACGGAAAATCAGTTTTGTGTAACATTACCTTTGGTGAAACAGATGTAAACTTTCCAATCAATTCAGTTTTCAATTTCAAAGAATCATTTGACGGACTTTCGAAAACAGAGTCACATAATTTTATCGACACTGATGATGCTTCTATGATATTGGTGTTTTCTACATCTTTTTCTCCATTCATTTCATTATTGTCATCATGATGAAGTCGTAATAATGGTGACCTGACGTTATCCACTTGGGAAATTCCTGAAGAGTTTGCTTTTGTAGAATCATCGCCACTGCAATCTTGTACATCTTTCAGTGCATTGTCCGATTCTTCGACTACTGATGGTTCACTGGGGAGAGCTGATGCTCGATTGCGTGTCTTCAACGGCGTACGCAAAGGAATCGACGTTAATTTATCTTCATAAGCCTCATTATTATCTTCGAAATCAACAGAGCTTGCACGTGTTCTTCTAGTCGTTCGAACTGAGGGTGATGCAGTGCTGGATTCAGATCCAGCCCTCACAGAACGTCTGAAAACAAATATTATGTATTCTATCATATTGAATCAAGCTCTAATGAACAAACATGTCTCACCTCAATCGAGCTTTAGTTGGAGTTTCAACTGACGAGACAGTAGCTACACTCCGCCTGGTAATGCGTTTTTTCATGTCTCTAAGAGCATCGCCATCAGTATTATCCGTTGTATCAGAAGCAGTCGAATTCTTCCGTGGTCTCAAGGATCTTGTATTATCAGGTGCAAAATAGTCCATCGTGGCCGTTTTACGTCTGGTATTTCGCATTGGCGGCGCAGTTGAATCGCTCATAATGGACTCAGGAGATGACCCATCATCCTGATTGACAGGTTGCTTATTCCGAGTACTGCGTCGCAATGGTGAATCAACAACAGATGCACTTCCAGCCAGCTTAAGCCTCCGGCCTATAAATTCATAATTTATAATATTTGCGAATATGCTGAAAAAATGGATAACCAGAAAATAACGTCTACAATCAGTCAGTACGGGTATTTTTTCAGCAGTGAAATAGTTAAAAACAGCAATCCTGTGCAAATTCGACGAAATTGAAATTCGCACACTACAAAATTCGATAAAGTTCGTTATAGTTTAGCCGGAATCAAAATCAGTTTTCGATGGCCGATACAATTTTATACATACCAACTTTCATCTCTATTTCATCCTCAGATTCTTTAACAGGTCGCGACATTGGGGTTATTCGAATAATTTTGTGAAATTATTGCGATTTACGACAAATATTCTTATTGTACAAATTTATCGAATGCCTTTTTCAGGCAGAACACGTGTTATTGGATGTTTGCCTGATTACTTCCTAAGTATAGAGCACATTGAGAAATATCATTATTATTATTATACTTTTCGACCAAATGTTCCATGGAAAGGCGCATGTATATATAATCAAAGCTCTATGTTAGCACACACTTGGGATTGCGGGTTTGTTCCTTTGGATTTGAAGTGATCCAATCGGTGTTGGACTAATTCGCTTACGCCTGCGCATTGAATGAACGGAAATTGTGATGCCATCTGCGCATGCGTAAGCGGTTCAGTTCAAGACAATTTGGAACACTTCAAACCATAAGCAACAAAGTTCAGAACTATGCAACGATTTTTCCTCAGTGAACGCTACCTGCGTTTTCATACTGGCGCTATCTTTCGAAGTTCCAAAGCCAGAAATTGATAGCAGATAGCAGTACACTGTAAGCTTTGCACAAATATCCAAATTGGATGTTGGAAAACCATAGATATGATTCCACAATTCCCAGAAAGTATTTGCACATTCGAATTATATAGAAATCATATTAAAATTTAGTGACTTCAAATAAGTGAAACTCAACCTGTGACCAGCGTCAGTTGATTCAAGATGACGGCGTTACCAACCTTACGAAGTTGTGGAGGATGTATTTGTCGCTTGAGTCGCTTTTTTGCACAATGGCACATTTATTTTCAGCGTATAGAACTTATGGAAACGCGCCATAAGTCTGTGGTGGCTCATGCGCTTGCTGTTGAGGAACGAACGTCTGAGAACGGCCACATTGCGCACTGTAGAGTTCTCCACACCACTCCACGATGTAAAGTTCACACCAGTGTGCGTTTATATGACTGTACTACTAACTTGAAAGCATTTTGTGCTTGTGTCCCACTAGTGATATACATAAATATACATATATTGTTTATGTGTAGTGCGGATAACCACATTATCATCGTCGTCACCTTCATCATCATCATTAATAACACAATGTGATGGAGTGTGTGAATCTGGTTGTTGCAATCTATCACTATAAATGAATACCCAGACGAGAGGTACAGTATCAATGATATGTACTCATAATTATTAATAAATATACGGACTAGAAAAAAACGTAATACATACATATCATTCATATACGAATATAAATATATCAAATGATCACATTTCTGCAAGTGATGAATAAATCATATTGTCCTTCATGTTTTAACCCAATTAAACCAAATTTCGACAAAGTCCGACGTAGATATACAATTTTTATAATTTATGTTGACGTGAAAAATATACCCAGTGATGAATTTTTGTTTGTCTATTAATGAATGACAATTCGTTTTTGTTAATCGTTCAAGCTCGGAGGAGATAGTGATAAGGTTAATTGATAAAGAATATACTGAGGTATATTTTTTTGGATTTCACATGATTACATTGAATGGTTTAAATTGATTAATTTATATTTATTTGAATCATACCACGAAATATCAACACGTCAGTCATTGTTGACATCATTTGTCACCCGTATCTACTTCCGCAGTTGAACACGTGTAAATATGTATTGATATAGTGGTCTTTATTTCACAGGTATGAGGTAATGGTTACATCAAATGGGCGTGAAAATCATCTTCAAATGATGGAAAGGATTTTCGTATAGAAAAAGAAAATTCGATTGAGAGTTATTCAGAACAAGAGAAATGGACTCAGATCGGAATATTTTGGAACTTTGCAAACCGCTTTTTGTAAAATTAACTAGAATATCAAATTCTGAAATCAATAGATGGAAACAAGGAATAAAGCATACAGATCGATTGTATTCACGTCGTAGATCACTGAGTGTATCGCAACAGGGAAGTTGTAAACAGTTCAAGTGGAAAAAAATTAAAAAACGACCACCGAAATACATATTAAGTGATAGTGATGGTGAAATGTCTAATAGTAAAGATGACATTATGATTTCGGATGAGCATGGAGAAGCTGATAAGACCAATAGTACATTTCACGAAATTGGATCTGAGTCAAATAATAGCATTATATTACCAAAGAATAATGTACCGATCAATGATAAATCAGCATGGAAATATAAGAGAAAACGTAAGAGGATATCCAAATCCATTGAAAGAAAAGTACAAATATGTGAAAATAATGATGAATCGAACAATATTCAGGTGTCAAGTAATTCCAAGTGTTCTCGTGATGATCATGAGAGTACCCATGTCAACTTGAGCAAAGAAATTAAAATAGTATCATCTCGATTGGAAGATTCTGATGATCCACAGGTTGAAAGATGGCGGTCGAAGAAAAAAACATCGTTGCCACTCAAATCAAAACAGCGATTACCACCGAAATTAAATAGCCTCGATTGCACCGTATGTTCTGTTACATTCGACAATAAAGAAGACCTTTCGAATCACATTTTCAAACATACACAGCGTGAGTTACAAGAAGCATATAAAGTGGCAAAAACAAAACTACGTGAAAGTGGAAGCAACGCTGATATTGGAAATAACAGTGGTGATGATGACGTAGATGTTTCTAGTAAAAGTGTAGATCTCGATGGATTGGATCAACCTCCTGATATGGAGTCACCTTCAAACAAAAGTTTACCGCAAATAACACCATCGGTATCTACAAATACTTTGGGAAAAGAAACATCGTCAGCACCAATGATCGTATGTTCATGCCACACTGATTATCCGCAAAATGAAGCAAGCGTTCAAATAGAAATGGTCCTTTATTGTGAGACATGTCATGTACTTTTCCGACGTAGCGAGTGCTTTGAGACTCACTATCGTTTTAGTCCAATATGCAATGAAGATCGAACAAAAGGCAGGACGCCGAAATTATTTTGCAGTACCTGCCGAGTAATTCTTAATACACTATCAAATATGCGACGACATTTAGAGGAGCATGCGAGTATAAATTTTAATCGTACTGTTACTTTCGTTTGCAATATTTGTCGTGTTGTGTTTCTTGGTGTTGGTACGGTATTTTGTACTCACTGGTTCAATCATGAAAAGGATCCTACATTCGTGGCGAGTCGTTATTCATTCCCAAAATTGTGCGTATCGACTCAGGGTATAAAACCATCAGGTAGTGCACCAGACGAACAATATCTTTTCGTTGCGGAATATGTTTGTCGTTCATGCAAGTTTCAATTCTCTTCTGAATTTGAACTCGCGCAGCATATCGCAAAAGATTGTAAGGGCCCAGCAATAGAAAAAGGGCATGTACAGAGCAAAACAACGCATTTGAATACTACCATGAATCGTTCAGGGCCATCAAAATTAAATTCTCAAATGGATGTCTCGAGAAGTGATCCAGTACTGTTCAAACCATTGGATATGATCAATAAGTGGATTTGTGAATTTTGTGAAGAATCTTATCCAAGCCGTGATGCATTCGAGGAGCATAGCTCGAAACACTTACAAGATGATGGATATCCCGGGTATAGTTGCGTATTTCAGTCGAATGCAACAGCATTTATATGTAATGTTTGTCGAAGTGTACACAAAACTCTTCAAGATTTGATGAAGCACTGGGTTACGCACGAAGTCATCAAATTTATTTGCACCGCATGTGATGAAAAATGTTCATCATATAGCACATTTGAAGCGCACATTGCTTTAGCCTGTTGGAAGTCCAAACCCGATTGCCGGGTGTGGTTTAGCCGTGAACAACATCCATATAAAATTTGTAAATCTTCGTACAAAACTACAGAAGAATTGGCACACCATTATGGATTCGAGCACGTTAAGGAAACAAATGCTATTCCCATTTTTCCACTCAACCCATTGCGTTCTACTGTAGAAACAGTTCCGGCACCTGGAACATCAACTAACCCAAGATTGGAGACAAATTGTTTGAAGCAACCGGCGGTTGTCAAATCATCTGATTCTATTGACAATCAAACTGAGCCCGTAAATTTTGCTTTCCAAAATTCAAATATTACGGGGTTTTCCAAGACCCTTGCTTCTAATATCGAGAATTCAATCACTGAAGACAAGCCAATACAAGAGCTTAGTACGATAAAAATAACAATACCAAATTTATTGGAAAAACCGACAGTTATATGTCAACCTCAATCTATTATTGATCCGGTAATTTCTAGTAATATACGGGAGAAAAGGCCAGGAATCTGTGAACTGACGGGTGCGTCCGCTTCGAACAAAATAGCAAGTTTAGTCAATAATGAGAGGAATGCACCTGGTTCTTTAATGATCCCTGAAATACCGGATGGCAAATCTCGGAATGCATGTGAAGCGACTGTCAACATCCCTACGAAGAATTCACGTTTACGTGAGACAAGTGTAATATCGATAATCACCACCAATATGCCTACTGGTAATGATGATGCTGGAATGAAGAACACAACTATTGGAGATTCACATTTTCTTCAGGCGATAACGATGGATTCGCCACATTTTGGGTTACCAATTTCATCGAACTCATCGAATAATAGTTCCAGGATTAATGATGAATCAGAATTGAATAATGCAGATGACGCATTAACAATTATTATCAGCTCCGAAAATGTTGACAATGCATGCGTCATTGCTGATAAGGAACCAGACATGAAGATATCCGACGAACTGGAAATAATTGAAATCACCAATAATTTAGCTGGAACAACAAATACTCATGCAGAAAAAGGAACCTTACATGAAAAGAAGTCAATGCCATTGAAAAATTGTGAATTGGAATGCCAATTGGAGAATGAACGTAGTTCAGCCAAACGTCAGTTATTGTATGAGAGAGCATCCGATAACGAGAATAAGTGTACAACTACTATTGATTCCATTGAAAAAGTAGATGTTTATTCAAATGATTCCAGTGGATCAAAACCCCGAGGATTTTTACGTGTGAAAAAATTCACCGAGCTTCAAGCCATTAGGAATTACATTTGTCATCTGTGCGCTGCGGCGTTTGATAATACTATGTCATTAAAGGAACATGTGATTGCCCATGAAAGGCGCCCAATTGAAAATGAGAAACATCCAAGGATGATGGCTGCTTTAATATTACCACAAGTTGAACAAAGCACAGTACAGAGAGAATCTGTTGTGCAAACACCATTGTCGAAGGCTCCACAAATGGCTGGATCCAGAATATTACCCCAAATTCCACAACGAATCCCAAATGCAAATGGAAGGAAAGCTTGTGCTCTAGCACGTGTGCAAGTCAATAACAAATCGCACAATTCACCAGCCATACATAATTCAACGAATACCCAAAACGCTATTCAAGAACAGGCATATTACAGATGTCCATTTTGCTTGGCAACTATTCGCTGTGAAGATTTTGCGAATCATTTAGCTGTAAATCACTCTAATATAAGGGTATCAGATACAAATACCAATGTGGGTAGCCCTACTATTCCTTATAAAGCGACGAATGCGACATCGGAAGAAAAACAGGAGATTTATACGCGTAAAATTTGTAAATATACCACACATGATAGAGGCATAAGTGATGAGCACGCTAGATTTCGTCATCTCAATGCAGCCCAACACCATGCTAACATTGTTCCCACAAATAACTCGGAATCAGTTCAGCATATTGCCCTCTCTGTGTCTGCCAATGGCAGGATGAATCCAAATATACCTCCATTTAAATGTAGTTTATGTACGAACCACCACTATAATACGTTCAAAGAACTGTCGCAACATTTTCAAGCTGTACATTATCCGATTATCGGGAAAAACATTTGCCAACCGTATTCTTGTCATATCTGTTATCATCCATTCCAAACATTCAATGAGCTAAGCATTCATACAAATAGCCATCAAAATACTGGATGGATATGAGAATTATTGACGAATATGTTGATAATGCAGTACAATTGTATTCATCATTCTGGCATCCGATTTCCGCGATATGTTCCTGATCGATAGCAATACATAATAAATTAGCGCTTGTTCTGATTATCAAATTGCTGGGGAGGAATGAAGATCAGATCAATGTGAAAATCGAATAATTAAACCAAAAATAATTAGGTTGATACATTTGCTTTTCGTTGTTCGTTCGAATTATTTCGCATCATGACAATTATTACGCATGAATTCAGTTTTCAGGATATACATAATTGAGATTCTACTTTGCACAATTCGCCATCATATTTTATTTATTTTTGTGATTGTATTGTGTAGTGTTTCTGTCTGTCTGTCTCTCTCGCTCTCGCGCCTATGATACGAAGGGAGTCTTACTTGGTCTTAACTGATAGTATAACCTGAACGCGCTTATGCAAAATTGAACAATCAAAATATTATACTATTGTTTCCTACAGTATTGTGTCTTCGTCTATGTGTTTGGGTTCCATTCCGTTTATCTAGCTTTTATTTCTGATACATATTTTAATTTTTTATAACAGTATCTCACTGTATCTCATTAGAAAATTAATTTTCGAATATTGTGAATTGAATTCCAATCCTAGCTGCACGATCATGCTGTTCACCGTCGTCTTATAAATTTTTGATATTTGTTTCCATTCCTAGAACATGTTAAAATCATAATTCTTTATTACATATTTATGGCAAAATTAACTACGTAAATTCACCAATTGGAATTGAGTTTTCAAAAGTATTCTTCATAATTGTGTATAATGATTATTAGCAGAAATTCTCTGTAGAAAATCGATAACCATCGATAATTAAAAAATAATGAAGCATAATATTGTAGTTATATACATATGTTAACTATATTTAAATTTGATTATAATACATTTGTCAGTGTAGATAGTGTATATACGATAAGTTGACGACGATGAGTGATATTGATCGAATATATTGTTGGAAAAATTACCTACAACCAACAAATCAACCATCATTTATTCAACCATTGTTATCTGAATGCATAAACGCATAAGATTATCGACAAATACAGATTGATTGAATTCTTATTTTCACCATATTTTACTTAATTATAGTTATAATTGAACCATTCGTCCACCCTTGATCTATATTAGTATTCACGCTAAAGAAAAAGAAAATGTTCTCGATATTATTCAATTTATGCATCGTTATTTAGAATTAGTCATTATTTCTTGACTTTTTCATGCTATTGAATTTCTTTCGACACTTAGTTTTGGCACATAATTCACTTGACACAATCATAATTTGTGTCGTGCAAATAATATCGGGTTCATTGACTAGAATATGTGGTTTTATATATAATCAGTTAATCTACTATAAGAGGTCAAAGACTGCAGTAATGTAGTACCATTCACTTATCCAATTGTGATGGCAATGTGATCGGAAAGCACTTTCAAATATATATGAACAAGTATTCAAACACAGTTACCGTAATGCCCTATTATATTTAAACACTCATAAATATAATATTATACATGAATATGAATTCGAATGATTCATTGTTATATAATCCAACACTATTTTTGCGGATCAAGCGTCTCACGAATTTTGTGATTTTATATTGAGTTTCCCGAAACATTTGTGATAATATTCCATTGATCGACCGCCACACTGGCACGATCAAATGAATATTTTATTACATATATATATACATTATGTATCTTGTTGGAAGTTTCTGAATAAAACCATGTCATATCATGATTTTGTATGCGATAACACGATAGCACTAGTGTTTCTCAATTCGATTTTATTATAAACTATTAATACTGGCACAGGTCGCAGATGTCTCCAACATACACTTTTTTTTTTCAATTAATTAAAAAAGTACAGAATATTATTAGACAGTAGAAAAGTGAAATAAGATTAATTAAAATAGATTTTTGTATATTATCATGCTAAAAGTGTTTAAATATTTTGGTCAAGAAGTGATGACATGTAAAAATTAGAATTAACAGAGTTGCATCGAATACATGAATATTATGATTCAGTCTGTATCGGCCACAATCACAATTGATTACCGTATTATACATACGTCCGGGGAATTGTATATTAATGCAATTCCACCATCGGATTACTAACAATTCATTCACACAACTAATATAGCAAATATACATTTACGGTATGTATAATAAAAAGGGAAATATGATCTGTGTTTTCTGTCACATAATTATTTTATAATTGATTTTTTGGTATTTTTTATTTGGTATGAAACCCTTAAATCAGTTATATCATGTATCGGTGCAAAAATATCGTATTTTAGTTGATTATCATCATTATTTTCATACCATAGAACATGATTGCCATATATATTTTGGTTCATGTATATTATTGATTTGAAAACTAGTTACTTTATGGCCAATGAATTCTTTTTCTCGTTCTTGCATCGTCCGAAATTGCATTGACGGTAGAAAATATTAAATTTTTCAATAATTAAATTGATTCTTAATTTTTAGCGAAAGTACAATTAGAAACTATCAATGCTTATGTACATGTGGTTTCAAGTTATTGAATACGTATTGAGAAGAACCACAGTTATTAAATATACTATTTTAGTCTTCGCAAACTAATATGGTAGGTTGAGCATGAAGTGACGTAGCATTGGTATGATGTGAGAGAGCAGTGCTACTATAATTATTCATTAATTAATACTATAAATTTAGACCTTGATTAAAATTTGCTGATTGCCTCATTCTCAGCAACTAAATAATTGCTGCCCGGTGTCGCTGAACCATACATACTGAAAGTTGGACTGAGAACTAGTCCGCGGTCGCAGAAACCTTTCTCATCCGCTACAGAAGAGTGTCGCGCAATAGTATTATTTGGTTGTCGCTCATTCCTCAGAACAGTCATTCGATAGTCGTCACTTCGTAGTGGCATCGATGGATATACCGGTTGTCGTGCGAGTGTTGTCAGCGTCCGATCACCCGTCTCATTGAAACTGTCAATAACAGATGAATCAATTGGTAAATTAATATGTACTAATTTTATCTTGTAGGCAAAAAATTATTTATCGATTAATGATTGTTAATGACCTATGGTGTCGAACAATTCCACGTTTTATTCTGCAGTGGTCATTTCCAGAGCCACCAACAGCAGTACCGTGGATTTTGCAAGCCTCAACGCCTGGAACTGGTGATAACGAGGTCGGCCCGAATGAGCTACCACTTTGTCTCCTATCCAATACGTGAACAAGTTCGACCGATGGTGTGGGCGAAAAAGTTCCCTGAAAACAAAACAATTGGATTCAGTCTGAAATCCATGATAAAAATCGAGAAAAAAATTTATATTCTTCTTTTTTTCACCTGCGAAGGTCTGCGAAGAGTTGTTGTTCCGTCCATGCCAACAAGTTTCACTCCAACAACATTTTTCTTCGTGTATCCTGTCGGAGTTTCCTGTAGATTCAAATTCAGACTCAGATTGAGCTCCAATGAGCTACGATCTCGTATTTTTTCATTTTCATTAGCTTTCTCAATATTTGTAAGCTTGCCATATCTAGAATTGCTAAGTTTTTGAACTGGAGAAGAACAAAGTCCGGTTGCATTGTTGATTCTTGATAAACTATTCTGTATTATCTCATTGGAGATTAGAACTTGTCCAAGCGGAGTTGTTGGCAAATTTCTCACACCCAAGATTTGTCCACCAAAGTTATTCATGTGCAAATGCTCAATTCGATTTCGTCCTGGTGTTTGTGTTACATTTTTTTGAATTTCTTGATTCATTTTCGCTATTGGAGTATTTTGGACACTCATGCCTCGCCGTAGAGTAAGTACAGGTCGATCACCAAAACTTCCATAGTTTGAATTGTCTTCAGAAGTTCGCGAATCCTCGCAACTCGGACGATCCTCTTCTTGACTGTCAGTTGAATCTCGGCCAGCTGAACATTCCTTTTGATAGATAAACGAAATTTATATATATATTTCGCACATAAAATGAGACTTAAGATCGTTTTAATTTTGATACATATGAGGATCATGAAAATGTTTATTCAAATATATTTTTATATTAATGTTATAAAATTTAATAACTCACGGTTATGACTGAGTCAATGAGAAGTGCAGCGCCTGAACTGCTCTGTGCAACACTACTCTGATGTTTCTTCGACTTTGCGCTGGTATAAATTCCGAGAAAATCACAGTATCTTGGAAAACAACTTTCGCGACCAAAAATATTTCTCGTGAGAAAACTCACAGCCAATTGAGTCACTACTGACATTACCATTACGGCAGTGCGGAATGGGAATTTCTGAATTTGCGTTCGGTGATCAAAATAAGGGAAATGAATCAAGGGTGGGAGCATTAGTTGTATTTCACCACCTATAACAATGCATAATAATATTTTCAATCTATGCACATAAGGTTTGGAAATGCTATAATTTTCTATAATATAATTACCGGCAACGCGCAAGATGATGGAGACAAAATACCCTGCGAGACAACCATAGGTATCAACAAATGATGGCCAATGGACAACAGCCAGCAGCTGCGGAAACAAAACTACGTAGACCAAATCCGATGACAAGTACCTTGATTTAAAAATCATTCAACTTTGATTTATAAGAATATCATGTGATAAAACACCAGCATTTTACAACAATTTCATTTTCGTTTCAATATTGTTTATTACTTACGACAAATAGTAAACACTGCGGAAGGTGAGTGCGATTCCCGTGGACATCAAAACCACAATTATAATAGTAAGCCTGAGGATCCACATCAGTTCTTTATCACTTGCCTAAAAAAACAACATTTTTATGAGTCACAATCACCATTCATCACGTTGAGAACCCAAAAGAAACTGACCTTTGGTCTGATTGTCATTTTATAGATATTTCTTGTGAACATATAACTACTAGCTGCAATGCTCGAATTAGCTGATGACATAACAGCTGCTGAAATTGTTCCGAGACCAATGAAGGCCACCCACGAAGGGGTGAGATATTTAAAAATCGCAGGTAAAACTAAACCTGAATCATTAATAAAGGATGTACGGTTATAATCTTCAACAGAAGACCAATCTGTACTTCGCCCCACAAGGCCAATCATTGCTGATGGCAGCGATATCAATAGACAACAAAACATTGATGCGACTGATGCGACTTGGGCCAAGGATGTGCTCTTGATGCTGAGAATTCGTTGGAAATATCCCTGCAACATATAGGTTTCCCTATGAATATTTTGTATATACTCACATGTATGGATTAACTACATTTATTGGCTACATCCATCTGTGTTTTCTTCAAAGATATAACAATTATTGATACTCTATGCAAGATTAAACATATCGACATACCTGCCAAGGAATTCCTCCAAAAGTTAGCATCAGCATTCCATCTATCCATCTTGCTAGGTCTCGTGTTTTCACCTCACCAAGCCAATCTTTTTCGATAAGATGTTTCTTAAGCGTTACAACAGGATTTGACATAGTATAAAAAGTTGTGATTGTCAAACCGAGTATTATACACATGAGTTGAAGCACGTCGGCTGATGTGCCCATATAAATCCCTCCAAATAATGAGTATCTGAATCAGAAAAATAAAAAAACATCATTTTTATTTGAACCACAGTACTTTCATGAATTTATCTTTAATCGAATAACTCAAAATATTGATGTAGAAAAATATATTCATCATGAATTGAACTTACATGATGATAAAAAAAGCTGAAGCGCAAACGCTAAAGATGTCATCTATATCAGTGATAACGATGATTGTGTTAGCGAGTGCTTTTATTATAGCGGCACACCAAAATACCTCCCCGAAGAGTGTTGGAAAGTAGAACAAGCCACCGAGCCGTGCGCCATATCGCTGTTGAAACGGGTCGAGCATTGTCACATGATCGGCTTTCCTTATCCATTTTACAAAAAATATTGCACCTGTGACAAAAGATAAATGTATGCATTGTAAATGTGCGTATGTACGTATATCAGTGAAAGTATCATTGTCACGTACCAAATAGAAGACTAAGACTGTAACCCATAGGCACTTGGCACCAGACCAATCCATTATTAAACATTGCCTCTGCGGTGCCGTTGATGAACACGCCCCCGATCCATGTAGCTAAACATACAATACCAGTTGACTTGATAAACTTATCTTCAGCATCGCATCATACTCATATTTTGAGGAATATATACAAGAGAGCATAAAAGAATTGTGCATGAAGTATATAATTTCTCGATAATTAAATCACATTAGTATATGTCTTACCTACTAAAGTAGAAATTGCGAGGACCAAACCTAAACCACGGTTCAGTAGTATCAAGTCGTCCAGTGATTTATTTGCTACATTTTTTCTTTTTGTTGCTCCGATCCAGACGCTTACCCCAAACACTGCGGCATAGAAAATAATACCACCAGCTAGCCCTGCCACGAACATCCCTGTTTTATTACACTTTCAGCAAGTGCTGCAAAAAAAGATACAACGTTACTCATATGTATTTTTTCATGTTCGCAAATGATTCGAATTCATAACACTGAGAATATAATGAAAAGAGAGAAGAAGTGAGATGCGATTAGAAGTTGATATTTATTAAATTTCTGTGCGAGTGTGATCCAGTTTGAATAAATGGCAAAGTACAACTTATGCGCATTTTGGATTATATTTCTGTCAAGTTATACAATGAGCCTTTTAATATCGTGGAGAATGAGAGACATTGCTTTATGCATTTATAAGAGATGACGTTCATGAGAGATGACGTTCATGAGGGATGACGTTCATAAGAGATTTTCCAATACATTTCATATACCTCGACTGTATTCATCGACATAAATATGATGAAAGCAATTGAAATATAAAACACAAATTAAAAATCGAAACAAGTCCAACAGACTAATTTCTAACTATTTGATAAAGACAAAAATGCATAAAATATTCGACCTTTACAAAGAATATAAATCAATATAGATCGTCGGTACTTAAGACGAGGGAGGGTACTCTGTACTGGGTCCTCAAACTGACGTCAAACGCGTATATTCGCCTTGTCATATTTGAAAGGTAAAATAATTATGTGGAAAATGATGATCACAGACAGTCTTGCTTGGATAGAGCTGTGCCCTTCTTTCAAATAATTCAAGTCTATCTTAATGAATTCTAGATTCCAAACTATCAAATTCTTCTGAGACTTACAATAATATGTCGTGAAGCGTTTCGTTATTCATTAAATATAAGATAGATTTATCATTTTTACATGATTTCAAATTTATTTTGAAAGGAAGATCACGATTTCTTTTTCGTTAGAATGTAATTGATGAAATTACACTACAATTTTTGTTAATTTGATGTTATTATCACTGTATTCATACTTCATGCTCGTCCGTTTGCTCCTGCCTTACTCTCTTCCTCTCAAAAAGAGGATGTATCGTGTTAAATGTGAATTAAATTAATGTATTTCGTGTTTTTCTCTTACATCATCGATCGTCATCTTCATGCATACATTTGTTATATAAATTTATCTGTATCTCAAACATTATAATTTACTCACCTGAAAATTTCACGTTATTCAGAATGTCAACTCAGCATTCTATATGAATTCGCATGATTTGCCTCGCTAATGTATTCTTTATAAAAGTTATTCGTATAACAAGATACAAGTTTAATGTGTAAAGATATTATATTAACATTACTTGATAAAAAATAATAAAACGATGATACGCGAGAAGACTCGGGCGTGTGACTGAATGCGCGTAACCAGTAGCCAGTAGTACAAATCGGATGCTGGGAAATTTTGTCTGGGAATGGTGAGAGAAATCCACGTGCAGGGGGTTGTTGGTGTATTGATCGGTCCGCGCAAACTCTCGACATCTCAAAGCACCCATTCAATGTGATGCAACCCTCTTTTCCATCATTCTTATCTTGCATACGCGCTCATATTTAGTCAATTTTTCATTCTTCCTTTTGCTTCCCATGTTAAACTAAAATCCGCAGATTCATCCCAGGGATTTTAATATACGTGGCTCTTTCAGCATTATCATTTCTATTAAATGAAAATGAGGATAAGCAATCACGTCGATATAACTTGCCTATTTTTCATCTAAATACCAACAGCAATAGCGATAATAACAATAAATTTCGTCGATATCAGTACAATTGTTATTTCGGTATGAATTTTTATATGTTACAGTAATAGTACAATGAGGCGGTAATACGCTGACCTCCATCCATAAATCCCTCAGAATGATATTATGAAATATTTCCGAGAGATGATAAGAAACACCGACCCCCGTAAACACTGTGGACATTTGATATTTATTGTATGCATCATAATTGATCCCCCTGATATGATATATATATATTGAGTTGCAACTCTGCGTAAAATGCATTGTACGTGACATTAATCCAAAATGCCACATAGAGATTCAATGAATCACGTATTTCTTCCAGGGTATCTTCATAAGTAGAAACTTGTAAATATGTACGCATATTCATGGATAGAAACTGAATTGCGTCCAAATCGATAGCGCGATGTAGACTTCGATCCAACATGTAAATCTTTTTCATAAGCATATGTAAGTTTTTGTTGAATTGTATACCCATGAAGCTATTGAGAAAGATAACGATGGAGAACGCAAATGTGATAGGGCAAGTGCTCACATCATTATGTCATGAGACCACTCACCTTTGATATTTGATACCATACACCCTCTGTCAACTTTATGAATTGTATTCTGATTCTTCAACAAGGCGAGTCAAATAGATATAGCGCTGAACCAATTGATTCGAATGTACTGAGCTCAGGGACAACGTCGCGATATTTTTATTTGTTGAAGACGATACTAATCCATTACTGCACCAATGCACTTGACGTGAACTTTATCCACTGTCAATAATCAATTACGATAGGGTGATGCTATTCATGGAATATATATATAAATAAAGATTATGCTGATGTCTTTGTATGGAGTTTATCATTCAAGACAATACCTGATACATTCATTTTCAGTGGAAATAAAATCACGTATTTAATAAACAATATGTACAGATCGGATTATCCTATAATTATAATTGTGAATGATCAGTGAATTATATTGTTAATAGCAGTTTGGCATTATGATTGATCGTGACAATGCTGATACATGATGGTATGAATCGATTTATAATAGAAATAGTGAAGATAAATCATGGGAATACAGTCGCAAAATGGGAAGTATAAAGTAATAATTTCGTCTGATAAAGACACTTCGAAGTAATTATTTTGTTATCAGTAATCACTGTTCTAGGATTTCAATTGCCTGTAAATTTTGAACATTGCTTCTGTTTATAACAAATCATAATCCTTCCATAAAATGTGAATACGACTAGATTAGAAGTACCGTTTATGGCCAATGTACCATCTGTGAACACCATACTTCATTTGATTCACGAAAAGTATTAAAAAAATTGTTATTATATTTGAGCGTAATTAAAATATTACTGGACGCATCAATGAAATTTGCGATGCCCTTCTGTATTATAGATTACGTTATAGGATTCTTCAGTGTCTAAACTAGACCTAAAATGGCAAAGATGGTACTTCTACTATAAAAAATATTGCGTATTGCAATTATATTGAATGCAATTATCAGTGATCTTGATGGCTGAATATGATATAAATCGATGATTGAATTGAATATAGCTTCGTGGTGGTCGATCGATTGTTACTCAGAATAATTGATATTAATTGATAGATATCAGTCATATATGTAGTTTTCCCATTGACACTGAAATCAATATTTGGGAAATAAATGAATCGTCAAGAGTTGTGGGCAAATTGTTTATTGCCCGTCCACAAGTTGTTCGATACATAATTTCTGAACATTCTCTCGATTCATACTTACAATCACATTATAAATTATCAGGGAGCTAGTAGCGGAATAACCACGGCATAATCATTGGAATTGAAGAAAAAAAAGGAAAAAAAAAATAATATAATAATTAATTCTGTTAACTTATCAGAAATGAAACTCTTTTTTAATGATTTAGGAAGGGATAGCATATGTATTGCGTTATGGTTGTGAATATCACAGTGTCAATGGAACCAATGTTTTATGAAGGAAATTTCAACACTGTACACTGATTTTACGATGCTTACGAGTCCCATATTTGATACACGTATTGCGATACAAATGATCTTATCATCGTTGTTATTCAATCAATCTTTACTGTTGAATAAATTTTACGGACGAATGCATTAGTACCAATATATCCTACAGTACCGCACATGATACCAAGTGCTATACTAAATAGTGCCATGTAGCCGAAATAGAAAGCAGTTTGGAAGAGACCATTCATTCTGAAACAATACGTTAAGTTAATCGGTGGTGATGAAAAAAATATTTGATTTTATTAAACTCGGAATAAATAGCAGATGATATTGTGTCAATATAAGAACTCACTTGGTTTTAAAGAAGAAGTAGTAGAATGAATACACGTATACATAACCGGCAGTCGATGCAGCTGCCAGAAAACTCGTCCACTGCCTATGAAACCATGAAAAAGTAGAAAAGAATCATTATCAATACCTAAATGATCCATTACCTGAGATTTAATTTAAAAAATTATTATTCAATAACGCAGTAATTACCATCTGTAATCCTCGGCATTAAGAAGGAAATACGTGCAAACAATAGTGACACAGACAGTGACAATCATCAGAATAATGAATACTAAAAGCATGAATCCATAGACGTAGTAAATTTTATACGCCCAGAATGATGTGAAGATGAAATACATTTCAATGAATATCGAGCCAAACGGAAGAATTCCACCAAGTAGAATAATCACCGATGGCTCCATAAACCATTTCTTTTCTGGTATAGGTCGTGGTACTGCATTTACTCTGCATGGAGTATCCGTCGTGCCAGCCAAGTTTCGTCCGAGAATAGTACCGACGAGTGTTAATGGTAAGATTACGAATATGCAAATACATGCTACTGCAACCTATAAATTAATAATGTTCGTATGCTGCGATTATTTATATATATGCCATACTAGAAAATGAACAATGTTGTTTTCATATTTACCATAGATCCAAATGGAATAGCACGACTGGCGTGGTAGTATATTGCAATAAAATTGATGAAAAATGCGGTGCCGCATACCATCACTGGCAACATGAATGCACTCAACATCATTTGTTTGATCCACACTCGTCCACCCATACGTGCATACAATCCGCCACCAGCATACCCATTCACTGGAGAAGTTGCGGCATACATGAATATGGCTGTTGATAACATGGATCCACGTTCTGTGTAAAGCTCGCCGAGTATCGCAAATATTATGACGATGAGGACCACTACTGTCACCTGTTAATCCATTAAATATTAATTTGCGTGACATTATTCTGTGTTTTACGTATTTTTTTATGAAATTATTGATGTATGGAACGAACCTGGTAACCTGCACCAATGAACGCAGAAAATAGCATTGGATGACTTGCCGGTCTGAAGACATCACCATGAACTTGTTTCCAACCATATTCATCTCCTAAATCACGCTCTATATCATCCATGTCATCATCTTTACTATATCTCGCATAATCTTTTCTCAATGTTCGCATCAAAATCATTGACACAAGACCGACGAGGAATATAACCATCATAAAACTATTAAATATGCTGAACCAATGAATCTGAAAATGAGTTAATTATATAAGTCAATATATTGTATGTGCTTAATCTTGACTTTACATACCCTATGTTGGAAGAAGTTCCGATCCAGATACTTATCAAATCTATCTTCAAACTTGACATCACTCTCTATCCAATTAACTTCGTACGTGAATTCTATTTTCGCGTCGGGTACCAACTTTGCTTTGGTATCCTCCGTTGTTAAATTGACATCGACAATTTGATTACCTCTATATCCTATATCAAATTTCTTATGTGTCCATATGTAATATTGCGGTTTGCCATTGCTTTCATCATTACTTTCTTTACCTCCCACGACACCTGAAAATATAAATCTCGTAAAATTCATCTAATTACATATTTACATTTACATAAATATTATATTGATTCTCACCCATGATCGGAAGATTATCTATATACATATCATACCAGTACACATTTTTCACTGCATAAATAAATGCCTTTAGTGATTGTTCATTCAGTTGGATTGCACAGATTACACCTTTTGGTTTCGGAACTGTAATAGAAATAACATATTGCATATAAACTTTTAATGTTATTACAATTATATAGCCATATTCAATCGTACATCACCTTTGAATTCTATATGTAAACCGCTGGGTTGTAACTCAAATCCCTGAAGATTGTCGGACAATGTTTCATGAGGATGATTAATAGTATCTTTAGGACCACGACAAAAAGGTAGAGAGTAATATGAATACGTCTCCTGCTGGTTACGATGTGGTCCCACAGTATTCATCCACAATACCACTTCTTCATTATCTTTGTACTGAATAAAAACAAAATATCACAATTATTCACAACACAAATGATGTTTACATATCTACGAAATTATAAAAATGTTTCTCGGTTTAAATACTTACGACGTGAGTGTGCTCGTCCGCTTGGACTAAGTTTAATATGCCAACTATGACAAACGATACAATATAACGTATCACACGCATGTTGAATTAAATAAACAAGTTCTACTGTATTTTTAATCTTAGAAAATGAGTAAAATGCGATAGTAAGGATGGGGCGAGCATCCCATATATTTGTACAGTATCATGAATATCACACTGAAAATAGAGAGGAAAGAAGCTAACACGTATTGACACGAGTACACGCAAACACACGGATGTATACAGAGCTACACAGCACACGGCAAACTTTGCAAAGCACTGTGGGATTATTTGTTGCCTTTTTTCAATCCGTTTCAATGCTCGTCAATTTTCCAATGTCTATAACATTTAATTCTATATATATGCTGTTTCATTCGTTCCTCCATTCACCGATTCATTAATACGCATAGCGCTGTATATACTAGTCAACTATATCCATCTACGCACAATTATTGCATGTAATTATGATTTTATACAACATAGGCAGATGGACTCTCTACAATTAGAGCGTTTTCGGGTTTTGTAGGGAACTGAAAACGGAAGCTTTTTCATTCGATTATTATGTAGAAGAAGTTTTTGGATTTGTTGCATATATAAATGAAGTGCTGGGTTCATGGGAAATAAATTGAAGTAATTTATGAAATGGATTTATGCTGGAACGCTACGAATTGTGATATGTATGATGAAGAGAAACAACCAGGAATACGGAACTGTTTCAACCAATTACGTTACTGCGCGCTGCGCTCATTTCATTTGAGATTGGTCACAAGCGTTGAGCTCCATTGCTCTATTAATGCGCACAGCAGTTCAGTTCCACTGCATATTATTATGTTATCTTTCGTTTTAGTACAGTATATGGTCATCTAATTGATTTCAAATTCCCCGCGCTACATGGAAACCGTTACATATGAAGTTGCGGAGATCCATCACAGGTTTTTCATGGCTATGAAGTACGAAATGGTCACTAGCGCTGTCTGTGGTGTTCTTATGAAGTACTTTGCAAAGCTGTAAAGTACTTCTTGACGAAGTAAAATGCGTTAAGCCCAGATTGAAAAATTGTTTAGCACTGTATCGTACAATAAATCGCAGTTCTTATTTTATGTGCTTTGTATATCTGGAAATCACCCTCGCCCTTTATTCTTGTTTCTTATGTCGTTTTGTCAATTTGAATGGTGCGGTGTGTACATTCTGTACATTCTATACAGTACATATATATATATGTATGTATTTATGACCGACGAAGGCGCAGCCTGGTGGCGTCTCTTCTGAATTTGTTAATCCGCGTTAGTGTTCAGAAAGTCTTGTTCCCTCAGTCGTCTCACGCACGCTTCATTGGTATCGTTCATATTTTCTTACGAAGAAAAATTATCCATTGAAATCATTACGATCGTCATGGCAGAGGAATATTTATACGGTAATTATGGTTAACCGGCGTCTATACCATTGAAGCGAGTAGTTATTTTGCTTCGAATATATTTACTTATCATTTCGTGTTAGTTACAAGTGTGCGATGCATTGGACAGGACGCCGGCAGATTATCGGCCATTGTGACGAGTCCGATCTCATTGTTGTACATTCCATTTTCAATCATTTCACTAATTTATGCCAGCCCTCATTATTCAATTATCCAAAATGTTGGAATTGAATTTATGTTTGAATATGTACTTGAATCGATTGACTGATGAACATTTTTTTCACAGGAATTACTCTTGGAGGCGCCAACTCTAGCGAGGTTTGGGATCCTGAGCACAAAAATGACGACGCGGATGGCGCCAATCAGCATTTTGGCGTCGACCAAAAGCTCATTATCAAAATGGTATGTACATCATAGATAAATATATAATTGATTCATTGTTGGGTGGTGGTTTCGATTGTTATGATACGTTCACAGTCAAGAATTTAATTGATACCAATTTTTTCTTTACATCTATTTACTGTTCACACTTCTCAATATTGCAACTATTAAATTTCGAATCGTATTGTGTCATAAAGCTATATGGCTTAATGAGTCAGTACGATTCCAAAATATTATGATTGTACAATACGTTCATGTTCATCAATCACTCATTAGACACAATTAGTGAAATAGTACGGTCGTAAATCAAACACTGGAGTTCGAACGTACATCATCAATTTGTTGTGTGATTATTTAACAACGTATTTGATAGTCATATTATATTATTGTAATAATTTAAATTGATCACCCCTTATTTAGGCGCTGTTGGGCCCAGATGCGAAAGCCGGTGAACTCAATGTTCTTCAAGTTGAGGCCATGGGACTGAAAGGACTTATAAAAACTCCGATTGCATTATTGGAAAGAGGGAAGACCGAGCAAATTATCCTCGATCTAAGTTTTCCTGATCCACCAGTGACCTTCACTTTGGTAAAAGGAAGTGGTCCAGTTCACATAGTGGGACACAATCTACTTGGTGAGTTGATTTTTTTGTATTAATTTTCAATTGATCTTTTCCTCGTTATTTTTCTCGTTCATGGATTGAATGTATTTTCAATGATTAATTGGTATTAAAATTCGTCCATCTTTTCTTTTTTTTTTTCATAATCCAAGGAACGCATATGGAGGAATTTGATGATATAGAGGAAGAAATGGAGGAGGAGAATATTGATGATGATGAAGACGAGAAGGTAATAAAATGCTTGGTTTTTAATTTATTTCTTAACGTAATTTTCCAAGAATCCCATTCTGTATTCCGATAGTATATTTTTACACTAGTATGAGTCGGAATTCGGGCATGAAACATAAACTGAGAATGAAAATTTCAGGCTGCACAAAAGAAACGAAAACATACCGCCGATGGTAAAAAAAATGGCACCAAACGCGCCAAGATGGATGGGGCGTCAATAGACAAGTAAAACGTTTAGTCAGGTGGCGACGATAAATCATACCATTAGACTAAGTTTTCGAATGCAAAGTCGCTCGTAACAGTTCCATTATACTTAAAACTTTCATTGCCTTTGACGCAAAATGACATATTCATTAACATCAACGACGCGATGGATATTCATGATAATTCTTGTGTTTTGATTTGAAATCTGTTACTCGAAATTTGTCGTAAAATAAATTATTTTATTTGAAATGAATCTTCGAATGTATTGTTTTTTTTCTCCATTTTTTATTTTATTTCATAATGTATTTTCACTTCAAACAGTAATACCTTGAATTCCATCTTGGCGTTGTTTTCATTTTTGGGATTCAATTTCTTGTTCTAATTCTATATTTGCTATAAACTAAAAAATATTTAACATTAATTACAAAAATAGTAATACTCAATATGTGTTTTTAATGACACAGGACACAGAAATTGATGACGACGAGGATGATGAGCCCAAGAAGAAGAATGCCAAATTGACAGCTTCGGCCAAAAACAAAAGCCAGGCGAATAAGAACAAGAAAAAATAAATTCAACTCTCGTGCATCAGATTCACAGGTTTAATATTAAGTTAGGCTATTATCAGTAAGTCTATCGTTGTCACCCGCATTTGTCCGAAATCATAATCATCTCATCCGATTATTCAGTGACAAATTTGGCCGTCGTCGTATTCCACGATCGTAATTGAGTTGAGAAAACCGTAGTGTAATCAATGATGGTGAAGTAAAGAATGTGAAAGTAGAAGTATTCGTTGCCCCGATGGATTGTGATGCGATGTAAATTCTCCAACATTTTCTTCTGGTAAAACAATGCAGTTTCAATATATTTGACTCTTCCTAGTTCTGTGAAGCTGTATATTAAAAATGTAATTAGCCATTTGATATTGAATATGCCTTTTCACGAAATAACGAAAAAGTGAATTTTATTCTCAAACATAAAAATGACGATAATAATATGATGCATCTACGAGAAGCGAAGAAGAAAAAAAAGAAAGTAAAAAAAGAAGAGGATGACAACGCAAATTTCAATGTTTCTGACCCGTATCGAGAACAATCATTCTCATGGTATTTGTTTTGGGGATTAAAATTGTCTTCTCCCAGTTTGTGTATGCGGCTCTTCAATAATATCATTTGCAGATTGAGTTTGTCTAATACTTTATACCCAGAGTCAGCAAACAATATTATGTCTATTAGTGTATGCATATACTGATGGAATATATAAATATATATACAGTTATACCGTCAACTTTTACTCTTCCAAAAAATTCATATTGACCGAGCGTGAGTAAATATAATTTTTCAATAAGAAGTCTCTTAAAAAAATTGACAAGTTGGGAGTCGATTAAGGAATAGGTGTTCTCGATGCCCGAATAGCCATCGCTATGCAATCATCGTCGCGTAACACTACCACATGTTTTCGAATGAGAGGTGCGTCAGAAAATATATCAATACTTTGAGATGTTACAGTCCATTTCATTCCGATTAGTAATTGTACATGCACGATGGGCCACAAATTTACCATGCAAGTTTGTGCGTAACTATGTTAAATGCTCAGACTACAGTGAGGTGATTGTGAATGTATTGAGAAAAATTTTGGCATATTTTCACGTGACCGATTGCATCTCTGTACACCTATTTTGTACATATACAATACAATAAAAACGTTTCACATAAAAAAATCTGTTCACCTTCTTACTATTATGAAATAAGAATATGATTGATGTATTATTCTATGTTTTTCAAATGCGTTATTGCTATGGAATCGCTTTTGATCCTAATCGTATTCATATACAATTACAAAATCACACTAGTTATGATGCATTGATCTTTTCATTGTATAACGTTCGTACTCCAGTATGAAAAGTTTTAATGTGACTCTGGCACTGGCACAATTAGAGAAACTGAATTTTCATTCAATTCATATTTATTCACATGTCATTGACTGATAGAAATAATTACTGGCTAACCCATAATCAAGTTTTTTATATTGAGTCAGAGGTCACAATTCATGTCATTCAAGTATACAATGTATTTGTTGACCCATATTTCAATCAGAAAAATGATGTTATGCAAATGAATATACGTATATGTATACACATATGTATGTATATATATATATATATTTAGATTCTAGTTTCATTTCTATTTACGGGGTCATCACTGGTGACTGCGCTTTCTCTCTGTTCAATTCTAGCTATTGACTATTCGTATAAACTTATAAATTCGATGGTATGCTACGAATGACCACATTTTTTTGGCACAGATCGGTCGTACTGTCTAAACGAAATTGATATGGACCAAACGCGATAAATATTGAGTTGTAATAAGTGGATTGTGAGAATGATGCTGCCTATTTTTTCCAATGTTTTTATTATAATTTGTAACAAAGTAAAAAAAAGGTGGGAATGTTGATGTTAACTTCAACTTTTATTCTCCCAGTGAATGCATATGCGTTACGAGATATGTTCTCCAAAGTGAAATGGCCCAATTATTAAAAATGCATCCTGCGTAAGCGAATACATACCATTTGCGGTTCTTTATTACCTATATCATTTCGGCCATTTCAGTCTGGTGCGTTAATTGGCCAGTCCAATTAATGCCGACAAGTTCGCCCGCCGCGATCAGTTCTCTGTGAGTTGAGCAGTAATCGAGTGTTGAGGGATGAGTGGTTACTCCAGAACACCCAAAACCTGTTTTCTTTCTAGGAATTTCTATTATTTGTTTTTTCTTAATGTTATTTTTTTTCAATGATATAACACAGAGTATATTATGGAATTATCATGCAGTTTCATGCAGCAAAGAAAGTGATAATGTGTGTTGAAGTGTTGGTGATATTTTTCTATTGACTTTGATTTAATGGACACATTCTACGGTTGAAAGTAATATGATAGTCACAAATGACTTTTGGGAAGGGTGTAATGTGGGTGTAATGTGTTGACATGCATGAGAAAGAACAAAATATGAAAAAAAAAAGAGTAGAAACAATAAAAATATAAAAAAACTAATGGAGAGTTGAAGATAGATCTTGAGGGTGAATTAGTGCATATTCAAGTGTCATCCTTTCTCTGTTATGTGAGCAGATCAGGTTGAAGCGAAGAAGTGAGCTAGAGGTTGATTTATCGGCCAATTAGTTAGCAGTACCGGGTGCTCTTCTCCAATACATCGTCTCACCTTTCAGATAATATCCGGAGGTAGACGATGGTCCGTAAGGGATCAAACAAAAAGTCACAAGAAAAATTACACGTACCAAATGCAGTTACACACTAATTTCGAATATATTACCAAGTTTTCTAACAAATTTTTATCTTCGGGTACATATTGTTATGTCCTTTGCACCAAAAGTTATATCAGATACAACTTGATGAAACTATTCATAGCCTTTTTTTAGTAATTTCTTCAGAGAATCTGCATCTATAGCAAAAGAAGATGCTAATAGATAAAACATTCAGCTATGACATTTCATAGTTATAGGATGTAATTACTAAATTAAAAAAACTGGCAATATATATTCCAATTTGCCATGTTTTGCGCTGAAATAAACAGAATGAAGTAATTTATATTGTGGAATTTTTCAAGTGGTGTTTCGTACAGATTCATCGTCGCAGTGACTGTCTTTGCAATATCTTTTTGGACACATGTGGAATTCCTTCATGATGCACTGCGACCTCTTTCAGTTCTCCCCTTATATGTAGTCGTTAATGGTATTACAGTATAATATGTTTACGAATATAGTATTTAGCCAGTCGGCAATATACGGAGTGTTTGCTTGAGTAGACAGCCGCACTGCCGTATAGTCATGGAGCACTCCGTACGTGATGACTTGCTGGCAGCGGCATTGGATCTGCCAGCTCAAATTTCAGTTGCGACTTGCCGCGTGACCGGGCGTTGAAGCGCCGCGCGATTTCGTTTCCGCCCTGGGGTCGTCCAGGGTCCATGCCTACCATATCCATTAGCTTGCTCCATTAAGCATCGAACAATTTTTCATGGTGGTTTCTCGTACGTTGCTGGCCAATCAGTCTGCGACGCAAGCATGTTTGTTATTTTTGGCAGGTATATAAAACGTGATAGAGAGTGAGAAGAAGAAAACGGGTGGTAGTGAGCAAGTAATGAAGTATGCATAGTGTGTGGGTGAGAAGAAATTGTATTCAGAGAATATTAAATACATATAATATAAATAAATGTTCAACATAGGATAGACAAGCATCGTGTTGAACAACTTTTGTCGATGAGCTTCTGTGAATAAGCTTAGCTAGATATTTTACTACTGCGGTGCTTTATAGTTTGTGATACAGACGCGTGCACGTTATATTGTCGGAATATATATTATACTCATCAACGACTATAGAATGAACTTTAATATCCTGTCTGCATTTAATCTTCGTAGTATTAGAGCATGGTCCAAGGGCAAGCGCTTTAACATCACCTCATCCCTGTGTCATATATGACCCTTGTTCATTCTCTTTCGCACTTTATTCATCATCGTCAGCTTTGTTTATCAACATCCAAGAATGAATTTCTATTCTGTGAGTGATTGGGAATCTCAAAATCGAAGATAATAAAAAAATTCTGCTGTTGAGGTCGTACAATATTTAGCGTAGTTGAATTCGTATATGGAGGATGGGAATTTTGGGTTGATGAATTTGAACATTGTAGATATCCAGATGCGTTTAGTGAAATCCTTTCCAACCTCATTGTAATACATCATAAAAGGCATTTATTATATTCTTTGGGTAAATTAACATTTGGATGATTCCAAATGGCCTATGCACCCTGTATAAATATATAATAATAATAAGTGCATGCGTGCGTGGATGTGTGAGTAAATTAACCCTCGACGAATCGCCCGCTTGATCATTATTATACCTCCCTTTCATAACAGCTCTTGTCTCTAACAACGATAACATGCGAATCGCACTAATGTTGATTTGGAAAAATATTTTTACCTCTATTATGTACATATCATGCACATGCGTCGAATTGTATCATATGAAAGGGAGATATGGATTCTTTGAGATCTTCTGTTAAGTCATTATTCAGTAAGAAACAATAAACATATATATATATATAAATAAAAAAATTTATAAGAGTTTGCTCTACCCTCTTGCTATCATTATTTCCGAACGATAAGTTGGCGCGATAATCACCGTTATAATGTAAGTTGAGGGAAAGTGATAATTCGTTCAATGCCAAAGTATCGCTCAAGTTTTAAATTGGCTCTTAAAGTTGATAATATTTTCTGGAACATTCGTCTACCTAAATATGAGCATATAAATATATTGTTGCTTGTATGTTAGTATTTTATAATACCAATATGACTTTTTTATCATTATCCTGTCTAGAAATTGTATGAAGATTTGTAAAATCCTTCAGATGAAAAAAATCTATTTATGATACACATTAATATGAAGGGAGAACGATGAAAATTTATGTCTGTGAGAGTTACCGATGTATCGAAGGTGAGTAAGTGTAAAATGTGTGCGTGGCCAGTTGATAGAGTGATATACGAGAGAGAGAAAGCGATGCAGGGGGGCCCTTCAATTATCGAGCGTTGCCCGGTATAAGGGCGGCCATGTTGCGTGTGCAATCCGGCATCTACCACTATTATATGTATATAACTACAATGTTCATTCCGGCCCCTGGATATTCGTTTATAAATCGTTCGAGATAACTCGTGCACACGGCCCTGGCCACAACCCTGGTGACTTGGTCAGCCCTCACTCCAACTCTACCTTGGTTGCTCTTTCCCTTGCCTATTGCATATGTATTATATGCGATTGTGTTCTGAGAAACTCGTATTCGATACGAGAACTCTTTCGACTCTTAGAACTCGACTGCTATGGCGAATTGGATATATATATATATATATATATGTGTACATCGCGAGTTGGTAGAAGAATGATGACGAAGGGAGAAAGGCGTTACAGGAGAATGGATATATGAGAGTATAGGATGAAAATACGAAGTGTACGAGGTGTGCGACTAAAAAGTCACTTTGCACCTGGCTGGATAATTCGCTCGTGGTTCCTTGGAGACTCACGAGCTATAGTGGTGCACATGACAAAAAAAGATGATTCCTCATCCCTATTGAGAATCAATTTATTCTTGTATATGTGTGATCAGTATGGTCATATCGATATTTGGGTCGATGAATTTTTATAAAAGTAAAAGTTTTGTTTCAACAAAGAATATAATTATGACAACATGTGCAAGGATATTTATCAATTGATTGATAGATGATAAATTATAATTATCGAAGGAAAGTCGTTCTGTTTATGATGTCTCAAAATGTTTGAATAATTCATTTAAAATTTTTTACAATTGTTGAATTTATTGTTTGTCCTTGTTAATGAATGTTTAGTGGCATTTATAAGTTTGTTGTTGTAGATTTGTATTGTACACAATTGTGAATTCGCTGAGAGACAGAGTTGTAAATAATACATGTAGTATTTGGAGTTACAAAGAGAGGATAAAGATTAATATAATTCAAAGGAGAGCAATGAGTGAGAAGGAAGATGAGTGAATTTGGCCCGTTTGTCATTGTCCGAAATCCGATTGTTCGTTTCTGCGACTTGAATCGACATCCCCTCGCTGTCCATATACACCCACTCATCGGCGTCGTTTTCGGTTTCTAATGGACCCTCAATTCTGGGCATTCACCAGTGATAAATCGTAAAATAATCTTGTTGGATGCACATCATGTTAAATGTACAAATGGATGCCCCTGCGGCGTTGCTTGTCCCTCATTCCACTCGAGACGTCGGTTCTTTGAAGCGTGTCGACATTTATAGGTGTAAAACTCTATTAAAGACATTATTGACTGGAAAATATTTTTGAATTGAAGAAAAATCGTGAATATGATACTGTAAGCAATGAACTATAAAGTTAGAAATTAAAAATACAAAAAGCTAACTTTCATTCATAAAGAAATTCAAAGAATGTATTTACCTTTTTTGAGTCAATTTTGTACCACTTTATGGCAGACTCATCATCAATTGAGAGAATTCTATTGTATATATAATGTCTCACACGGCCCCGTAGTCAACGAAAACTGAATACAATCTATCTATCTATCATCTCCAATAGATGTAGATATATTCATATAATAAATTGTCCAGAGGGAAAAAAAATATATACGTGCATACATATGGAAAGTTATCGTTGACAGTTTTCTCGTGACTATATATATATATATACGATCCAATCTATATATACATTTATATATGCATATATACACTCGAAAATTCTGTTTAACGTAACTACATCTCGCAACTAAATTACTCAAGGAAAATGCGGCCGCATAAATGTACTGATAGAAATGACATCGTATAGAATATGCATTTACAATTGTCCTGTTCTATTTGCTTCTTATCTCACTTTTTTCGTGAGGTGAAAAACTAGTAAACCGGAAATATTGTGAAAGAACTTTCGGAATTTATGATGATTATTGTAGCTGTATAGTACAAGTGTTAAAAATCGAAACAAATGCGACTTTTTCCACGAAATATCGGTGATATCATTGCTGATAGCAATATGGATAGAACGGATTCCGAGAGAATAGATCACTCCGAGTATACATAGAGTCAATATCATCGCTGAAAATAATATCCGCGAATATGATTGATATACTGTAACATTCGCGAAGTAATAAATACATTGGCTTCGGATGTCGCGTGAAGGAATTGAATAACATTCACATTCATCGAAACATTCTTCGCTTGCATACAATATATAGATCACAATTCATCCAGACTCGCTTCTCTTCATCAAGTAATGGATAAACAATAGGTCATCAAAATGCGTTGATACGCGCGTACTTCAACCCCCCTCTCAATATATACACATAACAATGTATAGTTGAGAGGTGTCGTGGAGAGGGGTTGGATGCTCGCAGTAGTGTAATCATGGCGTGTCGCGCCTCAACTTATCGACCGAGGCATATTTAATTTCCGTTTAACAGTAAGGTTTCCGCGCGCATTCTCTTACATATACTACCTTGTTCACGTACCCTTTGCGGTTGTCGCGAACGCCCACATTTCGCGGCCGCATCTCCTCTTTTCCAATGAAATTCCACCGCGAATATTCATATTCACATGGACAATTGCACTTCACCAAACCTTCACATCAATCAAAATCCTTTGCGTATTATTTAAACATTTCACTGTCAACGCTATTGAACACTTATTATTATTATTATTATTATAGGTATTATTATCGCTATTATTATTAATATTATTATCATTATAATTATTGTTATTATTATTATTATAACCATAATAGATAAACGAAACTAGCATGGGGTCGATTCATGCGAGGGGGAGATTGGCTCCTGACTTCTCACATCGTGTGTTGTAATGTGAGGGAGTGGTGTGCAGCACAGCAAAAGTTTTGACTGAATACATGAGATCCAACTGGGAATAAGTATGACAATATTAAAGCCCAGATATGTGCTACAATCGTTGGGTAACTGAGATTCAATTTGGGCCACGTAGTGCATTAAACGGCCATTTATGTCACCGCTTCATTTTCCGCGCCCTCTTCGTATACATGTATATATATATAGATATTTATTATATCAACGCGAGACCCTCAAAAATACAACACACTCCTCAGCACAATCAAAATTGTCATCAATTGCCTGTACGTCTATACAATTTAGATGAAGATATACATAGTGATATATGTTTCAATGCTATTGAGTTCATCAAGGGGATGGATGTTACTGTCTTATTATTTATTATTATAAATATATGATTATGTGCAGATGAATATATGGTTTGTGATTAGTATTAATGAATTTACTATTTTACGGTTTATGTAAATACAGAAAAATGAGGATCTATATTAGTTATCATTTATATTATGTTGCATAAAAGTGTGTAAATGAAGGAGAGATGACGGAGAGAATGTAAATTCAATGGACAAACAAATGTCGAATCAAAATGGGAATTGCATTGATTTATATATATAAAGGAATATAGATACATAGGTGCATTATGATTGTGTATATTTATACGCATATATCAATGTATGGATGTGTATAGAAATGGAGCTTGCGGCATAGTTAGTAGCTTTGGATGTTGTAGTTGTTACTGTATGCATATTCTGCTATATACCTTGAGTAAATGTGTATGTATGTATATATTAGGGCAATTCTAACTGTGCTATTCAGCACAACTCAATTTCTCGTTTCATTCCGCAGTATGGGTTTGCTATCTCGCTCACCCGGTTGAGTTGTCGCGGGCGACAGTCGCCCGTATAATACGCCACCTACTGCAGCCATAGTTATAATAATATCGTGAGGGGTGACGCGAACAAGTGAGTACGCGAATATATAAGCGCAAGAGAAAGACGTGCGGAAATAGAGGGTGAGAGAAGGAAGTTACTTGCCTCGCGTCGTGTGGCGTCGCGTCGTACTGCGTCTATATATAATACTCATTCTGGTATTGGTTGATATTTCCAACAGTTATGTAATTTCCTGGCTATTGTCGACGCCCGTTACTCCTATCATCCGCAGACGTGCTCGGGATCCAATCTTCTTTCTCCCTTCTTTCCTTTCTTTTTTTATTCCTTTTGTTTCCTCACTCTCTTTCTCCCTTCCACTTATACTTTTATATTCTACTATCGTCCGCGGCTGTCGTCCTCTCTCGAATAGCGCATCCACCCTAGCGACCATTTTCCTTCGACACTTTATATTTCGCTCTTTTATATGTACGCGTATTCATCCATACAAACATATATGCTTTTTTTTTTCCTCTATGTTCATACATGATATTTGTCTCTGCGTTAGTCCTCCCTTTTTTGCCTTCATTTTTACAATAACATGCGTTCAACGCATATTATAATCATGGTTTATCAATTTCAATAAATATAGTAGTTATCTTCATTATGTTCTTTATAATTATTATTTATTTTTGAATTAATTTTGAAGAAGCATGAGAATTATGACAGGTTTTGTGATGGAATTCTTTATATGAGATGATTTGAGTTGAATTTCAATTCATTTTTATTATATCATCATAGATTAATGCTCGGGTTATCGTCTGAAACATGACTTTTATATGCAATGCAATATTATATTGGATTTAGCTATGTACCCACGTAAATATGTATATGGTATTTTACTGTAATCGCATGATAATTTGTCAATGGCTACTATAATTACCTAGTGATTATCTAGAAATATAAGCGTGACACATCGCGATTTTTATTGCGAATAATTTGGATTTTATCATGTTGCGTGTGAGAAACCTCCAACGCTCTAAACGTCGCTTCAAAAGCCCTGTAAAATTTCTCATGTAGTGAATTAAGTTCACCAGCGCTTTCAATTTTATCCAACTATATTTGTGCTTTTTTTTTCTTATCGTCTTAAAACATTTCACATTTTTTTATATTGGATCAATTCATTCATCAACAATTTTTGCAATAACCCGACAAAAAGAGGAATTATAAAAATTATGAAGTAATGAAATGTAATCTTGACAAGAGATATCAAATGGATACCTTGAACTTCCCATATTTACTTTCAATTTTCAACAAATAATTATCCATTTGAATAATACTCATTATCATATATAAGGGTGAAACTTCGTGGCGTAACGATCGATATATATAAATTTATCCAAGAATGTGGTGGCACCTGAATGTCTGAATTCCTGTTGTTAATTACAAATTTGTCTTCAAGTAGTCAAAATATATTGTCTAATTAATATTGTTTACACAATGTTATGAAGAACTGGATATAGACAGTTTCATATAGTTGATAAACTTTCCTAAATAATTGCAAATTAGCTATAAAATATTTTGTTTTCTATTTAGATTTTTTTCTCCAAGTTCATATTATAATGAATACACATACACATGCATGTATGTATATATATAAACATAAAGGAGACAAAATCTGTACGATATGTGTATGTGTTTATAAACTCGAAACAGTGAAGGCTCTATATTCATGCAGTGTTTGACAAAAGGCAACATTTCTACTTATTGTTCCTCAACGGTACTTGCCACTTATGGAGGCACAGCAATGGCGGAGGCTGTTCGTAGTTTAATTAACAATAAGCGCGTCGCACGACGGCATTGGTGAATCAGCGGGAACAATGAGGACTTGCCGAGTACTGCTGATGACGGTGACGGCAATGGACTATTCCAGGCATAGTTTCCTTTCGCGTGATAATGGCTGAAAGGTATTATGGGTGTTTTTGGGCTTGGTGTAACTCACATTAGAGTATTTCAAGTTTCATCTTTCTCTTTTGTTTCTATGTCATTCTGTGTTATCGTTTCAATTTTTCTGACACCATTTTCCGCTCATTCAGATATGGTCAGTTCGATAATAATATATGACGGTGTATGTAAATATCACATTTGGTTTTGATAAAGATTCATTGGCCCAAATTTTGCATGAGATGGCAATACGGCAATTTTTGTTAGTTAAATACCGAATTGTCTTTCCTGGATTTTCTACATTGTTGTCTTGTTTTTCATCTCGGAAATGAGTTAATGAGGCAAAAATATCAGCCGTGCTATTTTGTTGTAGTCCTGTTAATGCACTTTTGTATTGGGTACGAGCGATTCTTTTTATTCCAAAACAAGTAGTGATGCAATTATTTTCTATTTGACTTTGTTTAATTCAAGATTTAATGTGAACGCAATCGCGAATTAATTACTCATGAACAGACAATAATTTCTGAAGAAATATTTGAAGAAGTGTGACGAGATAAAGTGGTGATGGATGAATTACAATCTTCAGGTGTTACGTATTTGCTTACTTCTCGCGCGTTAAATTTTTTTCATATATATTTCAATAATTTATATTGTTAGATTAACATACATGTTCGCGCAGAATAACTTGGCGATTGAGGCAGACCACCCTTATTTAGTGTATAGTGCGGGAGTGCAGAACATATAAGAGAATATAGTAATGCGGCGTGGTCGCCATTAGATCCAACAGCATAAATCCTTTTAAATTGACAAAAAATCAATGGGGATATCAGCCAACAAGATCTTATGGTAATCTATTACTCGTTGAGATCTGCACACACTATACCACTGGCTCTTCTCTCTGTTTAAGCGAAAAGAAATAATAAAGATCGATTTGTATTTTATTTTTTTTAGCGTCTTGTGATGCAATCTCCAAACTAAATTTTTCGCTATGTATAAGAGCTATTGATTATTATTTAAACATTGTTATTAATATTTGAATTTACACTTTTTGTTTTGAAAAATCAGTGATTGCAGTAGATTGTTTGTTTACCTTGGGTGAGAATTCGTTGAAACGGAGAGGAAGAGTGGGTGAAAGAGAAAAAGAAAGAGAAAAGAAAAAAGAAACAGGATGCATCCATAAGTTTTTTTTGAGGATGGGGGCAGTCGTTTGGGGAGTAAGCCAGTGGCCACGGAATAAGAAACCGGTTAGAGACCCAATTTACTTAACAACGACTGAAGACCCAACACTTACGGCTGTTCGTAAGCGGCTCACCGTTAGCCTTGTTGGCACTGGTTGGTTGGTGCGTGTTTCTCAGAGCAGTCCGAGCTCACGCTCCAAAGCGAAACAGGAACATTTATACGAGTAGAATGAGATGAGGAGATGAGAGGGTCTCAATTTTGTGTCGTGTATATATCGGAAAGCGGTCCGTGTACGGTAGCCACTACTAATTTCTACTCCATCAGTCAAGATAACGCTGAAATCTTTGCCACCGTTTAAACCAAAGAAAGTAAACGAATTAGAAGAATAAGAAAAATAAGACGATTAACTTAATTTGTTGGTATGGTTGACTCTTTGATTGACTGGTATTAAATACCGACTTTCCAATTCCGCTGGTGGATCATATCTGAATTAAGGTCAATTGACACATCCATATCAATTCATTGTATCTATACAAAAATACATATTTAGTTTTCCTTTGTTTATTTTTCTTCATTTTCCTAATTAAAATCAAAAACTACGAACTTATGAAGATATCAAGATGTTTTGAATTAAGAGTAAAGTGACAATTGTGAATGCACCTCGCACTTCACAACAACTTGCACTGGGAATGTTGAAGGGTGTGTTGACCAGAGTCAAATAAATAGAAAAGCAAGAGTTGAGAAGAGAGTGAGAACGAGAAAGAGTCTAATTGAACAATGTACGATTTATAACACCAGTCAGATGGTCTAATGGCTCGCGTTCTTGGAATCCTGTGTCCACCATTGAGACCACACCTAGCTCACTGTCTATACTATACAATGCATCTATATACTTGCTTCAACACTGTTAAAACTTTTTGTTTTATTTTCCTCCGAGTATTTTTTCTTCTTGGATCCTCTATGGTTTCTGCATCCCATCAGCGCCAGTATTATTATCATTTCATATTCAATGTACACTCAGAGATTCTATCGACCAATTTCCTAAAAGGGTATCAACATTGATAATTATCATTCAATGGCAACATTGCATCGATATTCCTATTGATAAATCTTGTAATTCCGTGTGTTTGTAATGTCATCTCCTACATTTTTGTTTTCTCGATATGAAACAAGAATTGATATAAAATTTATAATAATAGTAATATTAAAAAGAATTCGATGCAGGTATAATGAAAGATGTAGGGCAGTGCAGCGAGTGTGGGTGAGAAATCGGGTTAACGCCCGTCCGACAATTATTTATCGGACGGTCCGCGTCAAGTCGAGAATCAGTGCACTAACAAGGTGCCGCGTTGCGGTGTGGAGCGCTGTGTATTGGACGCGCGCCCGCTCGTCAAAAGATTGAGAGAGCGAACAAACGTATATTGGATTCATCCTGCAGCTATCTCTCGTTACAACATTACTGTGGCATCGCGCGTGGTAGTCGAGCTGATGGCGTTTTTCTGGACGGTCTGTTGGGAAGTGGCAGCGCTCCCCTCTTTCGAACCGGTATACATACATATACGGATATAACGAGGGGACGATTTTTTGCGCATTAAAATATCGACTAATTGCCCCAAGATTCTGCAGATAGCTTTTTATATTTGCGCTGAAGCAAACGTGACCCGCCGACGTGATTTTGACAATCCTGTTTGTCAATATTCGTCTCATTAGTTCTCCATATTATCTCCATGAATATCATTATTTTTATATCTATATTGTATATATAGATATTTTTCATCAAACAAATGAAATTAATTTATCAGCCAATATAAAAATAAACAAAAGTACGCAAAATTACTGCAGCTGTGCTATTCTTCCTTTTTCTTCGCTGTATATAAATATATATCCATTGATATTGTGTTAGTTTCACCAAATATTGTACAAAAATGTATATAAATAAATAAATATATATATATATGGTATATCGGTATATATTATAGCTATACATAAGTGGCTCAATTTCGTCGCAACACGAATTCAACCGAGTCGTTATACACCGCGAAACATTGGCCGGCACTTCCAATTAGGGCTCCTTCCTTAATGCCTCTGTCTCACTTGTGCGGGTCGTATCTTCGCCGTTGTACTGATGTCCTCGTCTTTCTCTTGTATAAATTAGTCCCGGTCGCCACATAATGGCGTGTCGATGTGCTACTGTCCTCGTCGATAGCGTCGCTGCTTTCGCTCTTTCAACCTTTCGACTTCTTTTCCCTCATCCTTTCTTGCTTTTTTTTTCTTACCTTTTTTTACACTCTCATACGTTTTTTCGCTCTCCCACTCTCACATCTAAAGTTATACTCCTTTTTTTTTACCCCGATATCACCTCATCGTTATAATCCCCCATGTGTTTTCACATTCTTTCTCACTCGTATAATACTTTTCATCCAATTCATGTTTTCTCTTCGTCCTTTATATTGCCAGCCGTCGTTTGATCGTGCGCCCGGTCTCACTCTGGCTGCCGCTTAATTTACGACCAATTAATTTGGATAAACCCGAGTGAGGACTCGAAGAACCCAATACGTTCGATGCACGCGTTAACCATGAAGTTTATTCGGGCTACTTCGCCACGGCGCTATCCCATTATTGCTCTGCTTCGTACTCCATCTCACCCTTTTCTTCTGTGCTATATATTTCTATGTATAATGCATCTCTACATATAGAATATCTCCACAATATCTGCACTATTCACATCCCTTATTCTCTCTCCCATATTAAATTTCACCTACAGTTCCAGTGTTTCTATAAAATATATATATCTGTGATGGTTCACGCGTGCGTCCAGTAGTATCTAGTAGCGCTTATTGTCGTGTCATACATAGAAATGTGTGTGCGTTTGTGTGTGTATGTACACATAGAATATATGGTGCTGCTTGCTATTCCGCTCTTGCCCCCAGTATAATTGGCCGCCAACTGCACGGCCGACGCGCGCTCCTCTGGGTATCACAAAGACAAGAAATTATTCTTTAATTAATTGTCAGCGCTCGCGCGTTGTGAACGACGTCGTGCGCGAGCGCTCCCCCTTTCCTTCTTCTTCTCTTTCTATATCATCACCCGTCTTTTGCTCTCTCGGTGGTAAAGTCGAGACACCGCTGTCGCCGCCACCGCCACACATAAATTTCATATAAGGTACGTAATACCTTGAAATACATTATATATTCCTTGAGAAACGCAAATGTGACAAGAATCATCAATGTATTATTCGACTTGCGTCTCTTATTCACATATTATCCATGTGTTAATATAGAATGACACCAACGATGTGCATCGCTGAGAGATGTGGTGGATTGTTTTCTTTTCTCTTTCCCCCACTGTGAATTACTATATAATTATTTTCGGTGTATATCAATCATTTTGATCGAAAATTATCTCGTTCTTGTAAAACTCAAATATATTCAATGAATTTAGGAATAGTGAGCTTTCAAATATTGAAATTGTACTTTATTTCACTAAAATTCATCCATCTGCAAATGGAGAAATAGTCATATTACATTTTTACACAGCCCGAATTTCTATATGAAATAGTAACTCACTTTTTCACTTTCTTCATTATTATTATCACATTCGATTATATATGTTCATGAGCGTGTGGTATGTTTGAATCCACTCGTGTTTTTTTTTCATTTTTTTTTATATACTATAGAGATATGTTGCATTTGAATATTTACACGTCGTATCAATAGAATTAGTTGAAACAATAATCATTAATATGTTTGTGAGGCGTCGCAACGTCCGTAATTAGTGTTATTGTTTTCAGTCATGATGATGGTGATGGTTATGCTTATTGATCACCAATATTTATTCGTTCAGAGATCTATCATGGCTCACTAATATGACCTATTGAACTCAGTAGAGTAGAGTAGAGTACTTGAGATACGAGATTTAGCACCCCCTCATATTCATATGAAAATGTATATTTGCCAGAATAAAGAACGAATTCATGCGACCCAAATATTGATTTGAAATCGTAGAATTCATTTGCATACACGCACTGTTCTCAGTATTGATTTGTGCTCTCCAATATATACATATATGTGTTGAGTGTAAGAATGTGATTGCATTCATTTCGTTATAAATAATAATTTTATTTTCATAAATTGATCAAAACGATACGACGACTCTGATATATTATTATTTACATGTTTGACTGTGAATTTACGCAAAAACAATATGAGTTGGGATATACACTATATTTTAGATGTGTATTCATTGTATTTACATTATTTACAACAATGCGATGAGTGAGTTATTATCTATAGTGATTGATAATTCAAGATGAACAGGAGAAATTATTAAGGTCGATGTGCAGGTGGTGCCAGAAACATTGCTGCAGTTGCTGCTGCGGCGTGACTGTGTCTGGCCATGGCGGCCGCAATGAAGGGTGGGACTCCACCGGGAGTACCGGGCGGTCCGACTCCGGCTGAAAACATTAGGCCTGTTCCAAAGCTCGGATGTAACAATGGCCTTGCTGAAAGTCGTAACTTCTCAATTTCAGCCTCTTGCAGTCGCTTCGCTTTTGCACGACGATTTTGAAACCATATTTTCACCTGTAATTATTAACATACAATGTCATGTTGTGCATAGTGATATACATATTTCGAATCACTTTCGACAATATTGAGCTATTTAAATACATATATTTGTATATAATTAAGTGGACATTAAATAATATTGTATATTAATGCAAAAGCTAGTGAAATGATAAATGCAAATATCGCTTCATTATTATCTTTATAATGAGGTGAATAAAATATTTATGAAAACGTTTGTACGCTATTAACTGTCGATTATGTGAAATAAATGGATAACGTTACAAAAAGGCTCTTTCCAAATGCTTATTTATTCATTGTATGAAAATAAATGTGCAAAATATAATTTGACACACTGTATAGATTGTGATAATACTTTCGACTGAAAGTATGTGAAGTGAAATCGGAAAAGTCGAAAAAGTCAAGAACTCAGAACTAGAGGGGAAAGAACAAGAAGTTTAATATGGTGCGATGTGCAGATGGTCAGTAATGAATTTTCTGAATTTTTCCATGGATAGTAAATGTTGTATCGACGTGATTTTCTTCACGACTAATTGATTAAAAATAGGCTATTAGAGAAATTCGTATGATTTTGCTCCAACTGAGATAGTATATGCATCAATAATGTAAATAAGGAACGTTTGACTGCCAATAATGAATTGACCGTTGAGCAAGATATTGTAAACTAAATTATTAGTATAATTATAACAACTGCGAGTGATAAAATTGTGTTATTTACTGAACATTAATTCAGTTAATATACAAACGGTATAGAAATAATAAATTTCCAAACCTGCGTTTCGGTTAGATGAAGTGACGATGAAAATTCTGCCCGTTCTGCTATTGTAAGATATTGTTTCTCACGGAATTTTTTTTCCAGTGAGAGTAGCTGTTGAGTTGTGAATGGAGTTCTTGGTTTTCTGTTAGGTTTGTGTTTTCTTAGAGTACATCTCACTGGTCCTGAAACGGGTCCTGGTAGTCTGAGATCACCTGAAATTTCCGAAGGAAATTATGTCTTTTCATACACTCGTGAATGTAGGATAAGTAACAAACAAACGTACAGACACACACATATACAAATACACTTAGAGACATATGACATTATAGAAGAGCAATGAGTGGTACAGCTAGGTTTGTCGTATCTTGGATATTCCTGAATCGGTATACCAATTATTACAAAGTTGAGACCGCCAATTAACGTCTAGTACCGATGGTTGAAAAGAAGCGAGGCGCGATGTCGGCCTATCTGTCACACCGGGACGTCGTTAAATCTCGTCTGTGACTCGCTCGAGTTCCTCTTTTGCTCGTTCTCTCCCCCTCTCTATTCTCTATCTCTTCCTTCAGTGCTCTCTCGGCTGCTTTCTTTCTTTCTACATACCTTTAGTGGGATATTATCAAATCCCATTTAAACGCGGTAGTATTACTAACGGTGGAGCCGCATCCATTCAGAGCGCGGTGTATAACCATGAGCGTATTGCCGCGAGTGTTTTTTCCATGCGCTAATTAATTCCCGTTAATTACCGGGCAAGAGAAACGTCGCGGATACACGAGTCCGATCGAGTTGCGAGATTCATCCTGGATACAAATTACACAAAGTTGCGTCTTGCATAAGTGATTCTGGCGTATACGTCCACTATGTGTCTTTCAGATATTTTTTTTCATCTCATTTTATTTGTCATATGCGCTCTACATCAATCTGGAGAAAACTCTATTTTCTTTTTTGTTTTTACTTGAGTTTTGTTGGATAGTTTTGTATTTTTTATTTGTTATTTATTTACTATCACTGCTTTAGTTCTATAATGAACATGAAAGTGTATGTATACTGTCATTCACAATCAGAATTGTGAAATAGTTAATTATTCTTTACGTGAAAATATATATCATCATTCATACTTGTATATATTTATTTTTTTTACTGTATTTGGTTATTGGATATGTTTATCTACTTTGTCTTCATGTTTATACAGCACATTGAACAGTCGATGCCGACGATTTTAGTGTAATGTTCTGGAATAATTATAGATCACGAATCGATTGATGAATGTTAATTATGGAATAATCATAGGACTGTTTGGGAATTTGTGTGATTCAATTTGGAGTTCACGACACATTATTCGACGCGGTTATAGATGTCAACACATTCTAATGCTGGAGAACCTGTTACAGATGTTTCAACGATGTATGGAGAAATTAACATTTACGTGAAATGTGTTGGGAAACGAAGAAAGAATTAAATAGAATACGTTAATATAGTTTGGAATTATTCATTTCATTTCTAGAATTAGTTGGTTGATGTGATATAAGTCCAGTAGACGATCACATTTACTATAGACAATTCGTGAATTATCCATTCATTTAGTGTACATTAAAATCAGTAATTAATTTTCTGCTACAGGAATATTGAATAATCAAAAAAAGAACACAAAAGAAAATAGTAATTGAGCGGGGTAGAACAATATCTCAGTACGTTTTTCTTCCTATTTTTTTTCAGAGCATGAATCATGAATGCATTATTTATTTTTTGAGTTTAGTATATGTCTCTATTGGGCTGCGGGCTTGATCATGACTGCACAACAACGAGTGGATTCGTAACAAAAATATAGCAGCGTTCCCTCACGATCGATACTTGCAAGTCCCCTGAATGGTCTGCCGAGATTTCATTCTTAGAAATCGTGTGAGTTTCTCGTCAGATCTTGATGGGTACTCAAGAACGTGTATATATACCACCCGATTTGTGCTCGACAGCTTCGTTGCAATTGCAAACTACTTGTCGTTACCTTAACTACAATTCTTGCTAATTTGGTCACAACTACGTATACACGCACACATGTGGCCACGACTCTATTTATCCAAACCGAAAATTTCTGGTGCAATAAATTCATCATGAGTATGATCTTCATCCGTGTGAAGGTAAATGTAGAATGATTAAATACAATAATTCAACAGTTGATGTTACGCGATGGAGCAAATAGATTTATTTACGTTTGTATAAATCAATCGATAGGTTGGCTCCTACGTATATGATTGAACATTATGGTGGAGTATAGGGATGGCTGATTCTCATTATTATCACCCATTATGAAACGATTCCACACAATTTGGAATTTATATGTATCTATGTAGGGATGACTTTTGCAATCAATACATGTATAAACCATAGACAGGTATATATAATCAGCAGGGCGGATCTCACCATTTGGACTTGTAGGTCCACCTTGGTGGGGCGTATACAGATGTCCGTGTGGATTATGCGGATGTGGAGGTGGGGGCAGCCACGCGAATCCAGCAAGAGAATGCGGAAATGTAGCGGGGGACCATCCGGGTGTTGATCCTGGGGTGGTCAAGTAGCTTGGTCCTGAAGGTCTTTGCACGCCAGGATGTATCGGCTGCGGCACTATTGGACTTGATTTTTCTTTGTCTCTCTCATTTCCAACACTACTATCATCCGCATCACGCTCCATATCGTCTTCTGAATCCATCACATTTAGATCCTCCGATCTTGATGCGCTACCTGCATCCATAAGTCTTTCACAGCTGCCGTCGCCCTCAAGAGATCGCGCTGCTTCAGAATCACTTTTCTCTGTGTCCAATTCATGATGCATTGGTGATATAGAACGATCTGCTATTCTCTCATCGTCCTCATCATCTTCAATATCATCATCGATATTTTCTGTATTTCTTCTTCTAGGCGAGTTGCCATTATTACCATCATCATCTCGCAATCCTTCTCCAAGGAGACCGACGGGTGACGAAGATCCCTCTCTTGTACTTATTCTCGAGAACTCCTTGACTGTGATGGTGTCCTGACGACTATTGAGACTTCGGCTATCGCAAACTGATAGATTGCATCGTATTTGATCTTGATGATGATTATGTACATGATGTTGATGTTTTCTTTGTTGTGGTTGTTGTTGTTGTTGCTGCTGTTGCTGTTGTTGTTGTTGTTGTTGCTGTTGTGAAAGAGAGGAAAATCCGGATAAGATATTGGGTGTGAGAGGACTCAATCTAGCCAACATTTCACGATTTTGTGAACTTTTCTGACGTTCCTGCTCTAAAATAAGAAAATCCCGATATCTACGTGCTTCGTCGTGCATTTCCAACGTTCTCCCTGACGCGTCATTGTTAGCAACATCATCGCTAATATCAATAGAGCTTGGTAACCTACGGTTAACCAAATTGATTGGTGATTTTTTTGTTGTGCTGAGCAGGGCGTCAACGCTAAAGCTTATCTTCCCACTGCGGGGTTTTGGATTTGATGATGTCGATGTGATGTTCGCCATGTCGATATCGTCGGACAGGCTGACACCCCTAGTGGCATCAGTAGTATTTGATGCCTGCATCGACAGTTCGTCAACGTCATTCATACCGGTTGATTGCTATATGTGTAATATTCACCTCGTCGTCGCTTCTTATCTTCTCTCACTTTAAACGACGACATTCGCACGCTGATTTCACACAATATCACAACAACATATATATTCCATCCACCAACAATGTTTATCGATAGTTTTTAGCCTCGTGAAATCGATTATGTTTCACCATTATATCCAACAAGTCTTTCAAATCTGACAACCACAAACACCTTTATTTATAAACAATCAAGTGACTGAATAAATATTGAAAAAAAGTTCCAAATGACATAGTAATGTTCGAAGAAAATAGTGGATAAAAATTCGGTATATTATTGCACACGTTTCACTCAATGTAGTACAGCGATGTTATTGATTAGTATTCAACGGTACGAGATTAATTTGTAGCGTAGCGGCCGCTTCTACCGCGGAAACGGCACTGATTATGAGTTAGACGTTGCCGGGAGCGAAAAGCCCACGACCTCGGCGTCGCGTGCGCCGCCCCCGCGAGTCCCGGTGGACCAGTTCCAATGTCGACCGTGTTGGCTCAACCAATACCGAAGCTCTGGTGGCCGGTACAGGCGTTGCGCTCATGGGCGTTACCCTTTTGCGCATTCTCGCCAATGAAATCATCGCCCGCGAATAAAACACGACCCTGTGATGCACCCCCTACATTTATTCCGCACACTGATCAACCTTCCTCCTTTTATTACAGCTCATGCATATATATATATATATATATATATATTCGCATTGCACTCCCTCTGTTTGTATTCTATCTCTTTTTAGCTTGCCTAGTTACCGAACGGTTGCTGCCTTCGTAATATTTGAAGTACAACTGAGAGAGGCTATGTCTTTCGTTCATGCGAACGTGACAACTCCTAATTGTCTAATTCACGCCTCCAGCCATGGAAATTGATTCAATCATCCGGTGTATGTGTATCTGTACATACGCACCCACACATGCAATTATATATAAATATATATATATATATACAAAATAAATATACAATTGATATGTTGATTAAATATCGATTAAAATGGACACACACACACTACATATTCATACATACAGTAATGGAACGACGATGACAGTGATTAGGCGTAGGGTGGTAAGTTACGTTTAATCTGCAAAACTTTCTGGCGCTCTCACATATGAGAATTTGATTATACACTTAAATATATATCATAAGTAAAATGAAAATGATGAGAATGGATTTGTATTTGCGTTTTTAATAGTTTATTTAATTGAATGATGATAATAATTAGCAGTGTCCTGTGATTTTTTATGTATTTTATATTCAGTATAAGAAGAGAATTAGATATAAATGAGAGAAATGAAACGAGTGTGTGTGTTGAATGTGTGAAGGGGATAAATGACAATATGATACACGAAAAGGGAGAAGGTATATATGTATATAACACAAGACATAATAGCCATTTTAAATATATAGTCTATTAAATGTCTTCAAAGCTAGTTAGTGAATCGGCAATCCAGTTTAGATACAAAATGGCTGTCGTTTAGCAAGGATTAATGATCGAGGATACCCTTGGGGGAGGGTAGGATAATAGGACAGATGCGTGTGGGGATCGTGATCGTTGGTTGTTTGTCGTGGCTGTTACCCCTCGTCCCCTCGACTACGAATTCCTCTCGACCCTCTCGTTATGTGCGTCTATCTACGATATACACCGAGGGATGACTCCATTATGGCTTCTTCTTGTCTTCTATGTACAGGTATATACATATAGTATTGGTGTGTGATCTCTTGTACAATCAAATGTATATGTATGAGTGGATACAGTAGTAAATGTATGATGTTTTCGATACGCTTGCGCAACCGAGTGTATATTCACTCATGTGATGGTGTTATAATATTTGGTCCGTCGTACGTGAACGGCGTTTAGTTTAGTGTTTCACGCTCGAACAACCACCCTCAAATGGATATACCATTCATACATATATATTTATATAAATTAGATTCGGCAGTGTGTTATGTACATTCAAGCACTTTCATTGATGCATTCCGCTATTTTGTTATACAGAACTTTTAATGCTTTTGGACGAACTCTATTAAAATAAGATGGATATGTAATGTGAGAAAAAATACTCTATTACGTATATCATATTACATATATATATATATATATTTATTTGGGTGTGTGAGTACATGTTGAATACAGAAAGTCATGCCCACAATTATTTCTCATTATCTTCCACATTTTTGATAATGTCAGTGAATTTTTAATTACTCAGTGGACAATTATCTTGAATTTATATGGATACTTATCCGCTTTGATTCCAGTTTGCTCGAATAGTTAATTTCGAGTGTTTAACATGTTGGAGATGTTACGTTATGGGCGAGCATAGAATTTCGCATGATAATCTTGTTGATATTATCATGTGAAATTCGCAGCCAAAGTCCAATATCTTTCACACGATATTGTTGGGGATTTCATACAATTTAACATCTAAATTTTAGTTATTTTTTTGTCTGGGATAAGGTTCAAACTCTTTGCAAATTTTATTTTTATCTCGGCAGAAACATTCTTGTGAATATAATACGTATGTTTTTCGTGTTGTTAGAGGTTACTTCTGTAACAATTGCATGGATTCGTGTTGAATACTAAGTAGATTTTTTATTTGTAATTGAAAATGAACAAGGAATCAATTTTTACTGATTGCACAACTTTCAGGTAAAACTAATATGACTTCAAGTCATAGTATTAAATAATCGCCGAGACTAAAATTCACCACATTGTAATGGAGTGACGAATTAATACAAAAATATTTCACTGTATCTATGTGCAATTGAGTACAATATATCATATTTATACAAGCATGAAAAAAGACATGAGCTGAATCTGTATAAATATATAGATACGTTTATATATAAATATATGAATCGATGTAGCCTGACAACGACACACGTGTAACATAATGGAATGGTTTTCTCTGTCGTTTGTACATTAGAATTTCTCTTCATTCGTCTTTATATGTATTATATATATATAGATATGCATACATTGAAAATCGATTCAACCAACCGTATAGAGAACCAGATGGATGCTCATGTGCTTACGCACCGCAGCAATATCTCATTTTTTCCGTCTGCTTCTCTCTCTATTATGCTTGTTTATTTATTATCAATATCAAATTCATAATAAATGTACAATAGAAGCCGTCGTCACGGAGCCCTTTGTGCAACATCCCACCAAATAAGTGATTGTGTCGTCATGCTCAGCGCGCTGCTCGTAATATCAGCTTTGAAGACGAACAATATTTTTCATCTCTATACTACTTTGACTCTTATACTTCTTTCAATATTGAAATTTATATCAATGTATTTGAATGATCAAAAAGCTATCGAACATGTAAATTTACCTGTGTAGATATAATTGTCTAACAATTTAATATCATACGCTTGTCATTATTTGAATGTAATTTTTATTATTCTCGAATTTCTTTTTCAAATGTTTTATTGAGTAGATGTCAATACTGATCTTTTTATACACTCTTTTATATACAGGTAAAATATACAGTTAATTTATATGCAAGAGCAACAAAATGAAATACTTATGTTCTTTGGGAATATTTTTCCAACTTCGTGACAAGTTTTGACAGCACCGTGTCAGTTTTCAAATTTTCGGCTTAAAATTTCCAGTTTTGACGGATTTACCAGGTATTTCCCACGGATTTTACCTTCGTATTATCGTTGTGTTCATCGTTATATATGTGTTGTGTCCGTTTTTGTGCACTACATTGTTATTCTGTCTATGCACGTATATTGTCGGTAGTTTTCTTGGCAAACCACGTAATGAAGAACGACACAAGATTATGTAGCGCTCAACAAAAGGGGATGTGTAATTCGACTTAACTTGAGTGACAACTCAACTTGACTATTGGTCACTCAAGTGAAGGTGCAGTGGAAATTGGTGATTTCACGCGTTCATGTATAGGCAAAGTGTGGAGCTTCTCTGAGAGTGAAGAAAAATGTATTTATTTCCATTCTTTCTATTTGAAATTCCACTTGTATTATTCCTTCACACTATTCAATCGTTTTATCACCTCCATTGTCCATCATTATTCAGTCACGAGAGTTTGAATATTTTTTTTAAACTCATCATCTGCAACAATTGGCAACAATTCATACATCTATACTCCACACGTGTTCAATACATATATATTGTAACATGAGAGAATCAACAAGCTGGGAATTTTTTGTCGATTTCAGAATGGGGAGCTGCATGTGGTAATCGATTATAGCAATACTATAACTGCATGTCATCGTGGATTATGATTGACTTGACGTGTTATAGTGGACTGGAATTGCGCTCATGGAATTATTATCGGTGGTTTAGTTCGATTGTGATTTTGTATTGGATCATTCAGAAATAAATGGAGTGAAGATAAAAAATAAAAACAGTGAGAAACAATTTATTCAGTTCTACGCTCCGCTCACGTTTATTCATTGTTCTTATGGAAATATTATGAATAATTTGGAATTTATTTGCTTGTTTTTGCTCAATATAAAATTCTGGAAGAAACATTGTTTGGAATATAAACTCTGTCGTCTTGCAGAGGCATATCGACAATGTTTGAGTATAGTAAATGCATTTACTCAATAATTATATTTTTTGTTTTATTATTTGGACAGTAGAATGCATGAGACAGCTCTAATACTCTGGTTTCTGTTCCCCAATGGTTCCTTTATTTACTTGTGTGTTTTTTTTTTCCATTTCCTTTCTCCTCCATTTATATAATTGATGACTATTCTCATCTCGGAATATTAATCATCTTCAAATTATGGGTGTTACGAAAAATATTAATGTGTGATACACACGAGCTCACGAACTAATCCTGACTCGTTCGGTTGCTGCCTTCATTTATGGCACTTATACTGTAACCTATTACCCAACTTTCAAGCTCGATAATTGCGTTGAAATTTCGTAATAATGGGTGTTCATTATATATACAATTTTCCATCATTATTGTTTTCAATGCGATTATATATTGGAAAATAGTTCATGTGTGTATTCGATACATTATAATATACATGAAACTAACATTTCACTTTATATTTTACATATTTTCACATAACAGATTCGCTTGTATACCGAGGCATATAAATGAATGTTTGTTCCTGTGAATCACTGAAACGATAGACAAACTTGTTTGTCATCCAGATGATTGTTAATTTGCGATGACTAATTGCCGAAAGTTAATAGCGAGTTATCATCTGCTTGATAATAAACATCAACAGCTACATGAACATGAGATCATAGATAAAGTCTAACTTCATCCCTCGACACCACACGATTAATACTAATTTATTTTCGCAAGGGATCCAATTTAGTGTACATAAATTTTGATATTTTAAATTTTAAATTTTATTCTTTGGTTTCACTTCTGTGCCAACTTCTCACTGTTTTCTTTTTGGCTTCTGAAACTTTTTTCTTTCTACTCATTAGACACAAGTGTTTCACTCGCTGATCAGTGAATACAGTTCAATAAAATAATTACGATAATCAGATAGATTTCGAATTAAACTTCAGAGTTCATTATGTGTTTCGATATGAACGGACAAAAATTTCGTCTGTCTGTATATGCCTTTCAACTAATGCTACGGTTCGTAAGATGAAAGAAGATAAAATTTGGCGAAGGTTATGTATCAGAGAGTTCCAAAACCATCTTGAATGTACATATTTCGTTACGGGCTGAACCACGCCCTGGCGTCGGGCCTGCACAAAATTTAACTGTCTGGCTGAAACATGGAAAGATATATTGCTGTGGCTAGAGCACACGTCTCTCATGTGACCACAACGCCATAAGCTAATAGATTTCACTCGAATGTAAAAATTGTGAACAGTATACTAAAATATTATACGAGCACCTCCTCCATCATTAGTCAATGGTTATTATGTATCTTCCCTATTCGTCCGGAAATCCGTGAATAGCTATCAAATGACGAGTGACCTATAATTCTAACGTTAACTATATACAAATACATATGAACAAACATTTTTTCCAGTCATTTTATTTAATCAATCTTCATGATGACAGAAGATTTGAAAAAAATCCTGATTGGACATAGTCAATGAGCTCTCTGATGCTAAATTATATTTTCAAACAGTATGTTTTATAAAATGATAATTTGTGAACGAGAAAAAAAAAAGAAAAAAATTGAAGATAGTGATAAATTTGGAGACAAAATTGGGGCAGATAATGAATCAAGAGTGAGAAAAAAAGTGGTGATACACTGATATACATACACGAAAATTGTATAAACGACTCTGACTTGGTGAGATAACGCTATCTTCAATGAATGCATTTTATTGTAGGTATATACGAACATATTTCATAGTGTATAAACATATTTTTACAGCTCATGCTCTTTTATTGGTTGCCAAATAAAAATGTCGACGATGGTTTGATGTAAAAAAACACGATTACCCGTGTAAGATCGTACGAGGTCGTGTGTGATTACATGCACACATATACACTCGCACACATTTGTACAATATGTGTGCGCGTGTGTGCTCTGTATAGTATGTGGTCAGAGGTCGAGTCGTATTTATATAAGTATGCATACATGCTCTCACATAACTACTTAAATTACTTATACATATATTTATATATATATATATATATATATTCATGACTCGATATGGATTTCATCGTCATTAATATTCACACATACATACAAGATATATATATATATGGCATTTATAATGCCCCGCAAAGTATCTGGTACAATGAATTAACACATTTATTTAATGCAATATATTATACACGCACCGATATTTATAGTTTATCTCCAATTCTTGACTTTGCTGTCATGCTCATACTCATATTTGTTATTTCTTTCATTCTGTTCTTTTCACTTATCATATCGTAAGGATGATGGAATATGGAGACGATCAACTCGTTATAGCAGTGGTGTGACAATTAATATATATATATATATATCTTATTCCACATATTGCATTCCGTTATGAGCCCAACATGATATTAAATTGACAATGAATGATTTGTCGATAAGGAATTGGGTATCAACATTCATATATTTGTATGTAAATGAACACAAATGATGTGTATAAAACAGATTTCAATACTTCAAAATAACTTTCATTGGCTGTTACTTTGTTGGAGTCTCATATGAGCTATCATACATTTACAAATGCTGTTGGTGAGATGCTTTCAGCTGTAGTGCCAGTTGGGTTGCATTCAAATTGATCATTATTCACTTTGACGCATAGTTTGATGACGAGGGGCAATCTATTTTCACGTTTATTAGCCTCAACTGAGGGAAATTTTATGGTTTTTATTTATTTTCTAAATTGGAATTTGTATCGTTTCCAAGAAATCATATTCCGATGTATAGCAAATGATAGTTAATAGAAATATAACACTACAAATTAAAAAGAGAGGAATGTTAATCTATTAAATAATTACAAATCGGGTGAATTTTCCTACCACTTTTTTTATGGTGTTGATGCATCATCGTCTTTCCATTTATTTATTGATTTATCGTCATCAGCAGTGTTGTTGGAATACATGTTTACTTTATATCATATAACCATGTGAAACGTGTGGAGTGGCAGAGTGATGCGTTGCAAAGTGTACATTGCGAACTAAGACAAATTCAACGCGGTGACATCTAAAGTTTTCACAGATATTATTATAAACACAAGGAAAAAAACATCTAGCACTACCCATGAGAACTTATGGGAGATGAAATATCACGTCACAGACCTGAAAAGGGATCCTATGCTAATTATGGGCTCGCTGTCGGTCTGTCTGTGAATTGTTTTTCGATGTGTCGGCTCCCTGTGTGTGGATTGTCGAAAAGGTTCTACTTTCCAAAGTTTTCCTTGCACCAGCGCCAAAATTCCAGCCGTTATTTTTTTTTCTACCTTTTCGTCTCATGCCTCATCAACGTATCTTTGAAATCAATGGGACAGAAATCATTATCGTCAAGAGATGGAGGAAAATAAAAAAGAAAACTCGTGATGATCTGAAATAGATATAAAATCAAGCACCTGAATATTCCTTTGACTTTATACCGACTAATATATATAAATATAAATTAAACATTTTATTTGTGATCGTTTATTTCATCTTCATATATTATCAATTAGAACTGTTATCATTTTCTGTTACTGGTTTAAATGTATTAAAAAATACAAGAGTCATATAACGATAGCACATGCGAATGTATTGTTTGGCTATGGTATATAGTATTTCTACAGGACAATGAAAAGACGTGACCCTTCGTATTTCATTTTCCAAGTGACAATGCACAAGAGTCAATTTATGAATTGGTGAAATAATTTATTAAGCTTAATTTTCAATGGGGACCAAATTGAAACTGATTTAAGTACAATATGGTATTGTATTGGAACCCGCAGCTTCGGCGGTCTCGCGTGCTCACGTCAGATTGCCTCGTTTGATTCAGAAACGCGCGTGTGCGTTCGTCGCTTCGGCCAGTGCTAACTAGTTATAAGAGTGTTGTGAGTGGGCATCATCGCATAATATAAGTGAGTGAGGCCCATGCACAATCCAACAATCATGTGCGTCATCAGGATGGATGCACGGTACGAAGAATGCTGAGTTGATTGGAACTCAGTCAAGTAGTCGAACAATAATCACATCATCGATGACCAATGAATCTCTTATCATCAGCCAATGTCATTCATTTCAATAATAAATTAACTTGTATTAAAAATAAATTAATAAATTAATAAATAAATAAATTGATTAATGTATACATGTGATTGTGTTATATATAAACGTAAATTGGAGTTAAACAGTACAGGACATTAATACAGTAAGACAAGTCCTGTGTGCTCATCTATTTTAGTTATACGCGGGTGAATAACGATGGTGCATCACAAGCAATTGACTTGGGAGGTTTATAGCATATCTAAGTGTTTGGAACGTGATGCTTTCACTTTCATGATACAATAACAAAACGATTGCGTATATGACACTGCTATCTTGTGTGGTCGATCGGTTACAGAGCGTTATTAGGCACTGTGAATGAATTGACCCAAACGACAATATAGAGAGGCGTTTGTTCAATGAGAGAGACACATTTATGACCCAATCAACGTTGTATTCAAACGTACAGTCTCACCTCTCTACTGGCCTTGGCCAAACAGCACTAAATATATACATATATATATATACATAGCTTTCTTGTAACTCACAAGTCAGCGGGAAGTATCGTTTTGTATGTATACAACTCGATCCACGTGCTTCAAGCTGCATTTTATTCTTCATGTTTTATTTTTTTTCTCTTGCATGCATTGAAGAAGGAAATAAATAGATTCCGATGTGAGAGGCACGAAAACCTGATGGTCTTTCAATCAATGTCATGACAATCATAATAATTAATATGTATATAGGCTGATTGTCAGAATATTCATGTGAATGATTACACATCGGCACGGTGCCACAATGGTGTGATATCGGATTATCATTGTAGAATATACGAACGAATGTGTAATCAACGTCTACCTATGTGTATGTCTTGTGAATATTGTGTTGGGACGATCAGTTGGATATATTTGGAATATATATATGAATAATATATAATTCTGTAGGGTTGCGTATATAGTATATATTTGAATCAGCGCTTGGTAACGAACCTCTTCGTCAATGCTCGTAAACTTACGACCGTCACCACCCTCTCTTGAACAAGTATTTTACAGGCATTTAGATGCATCAGTGTTACTGCGAATTTATGCCATATCCTTTTTCTTCCCTGCTATTATTTACCTTTTTTTATTTTCTTCTTTTTTCTTTTTTTTCCCTCTTCGGTTTTCTTTATTTGCACCCAACTGTAGTAGGGACTTCGTGTGGGTCGTTCACGGAACTTTCTAACAAAAGACACATCAGGCCAGGTGTTGGTGTGCGTCCCGCACTATTACAGAATCGTATATCATTTCAGGGGGACACAAGGCTATAATATATATTTATAGTCACCTTAATTTGCCTCATTGAGTAGATTTTTTATGAGAGTAAATTAGTCTCCAATGGAATTATTAATCTTTGAACGATTCTTATTCACAAATATTTCTATAATCACTGCACTGTATACTTTTATTTATTACGATTATGATGAATTACATTACATTTAAAAATAGCTTTTACTCGGAAGTATATTTTTTTCAATTATATTAATGAGTGGGGCACAATGTGCTGTACTAAAAAAGAAAGAAAGCTATTAATCATGAAAGAAGGGAAGAAAAATAATTGAATTTATATAAATAAGTAGATTTTATTAATATACTTGACACAGTTGACGTTGAATTAGTATCATTCACATGTATATTTACTTTGTAATATTGAGAAATTCTCTGAATGTATACACATGTGTGTATTCTATTATCACAATGAAATGTCAATTAGTTTTATCAGATTCTTCGGTACGTTAATCAATCATGATATTCATACAAATTTAAATTGAGAATTGAGTTAAAATTTTTTTTAAATGCTAAAAGAGGTCTTGAACTCGATAATGTTATTTTGATGTGATATTTCTTTTTCCAATTATGTATTTAGTATATGTTTTACAATTATTGACAAATGAAATAAATGCAAAAACATTATATGAAACAATATCTGTTCACGTTTACATGATACTCAATATCTCAGAGATATACATTTTGTATGTGGATATATAGTCAAATGTTCGGATGTATTAGTGACAATACGTCATGTTCGTCATTCGGGAAATTGCACGTGAAACAGGATATTATGAAATCCAAAATCAACTTGCTTGGATAATCAATTTGCAATACATTGACCAGAGATATGTTTGAATTGTTCGGAAATTAATTAATCAATTTTGATAATTAGAAAGAGTCATTGAAAATATTTTGTAGATAACGATATACCAACATTAAGAGAATGCATGGTATTTATTGTCTATGCGTGGCAGTGAGTGTACATTCCAGTCCGATAAATAGTCTGTTGAGAAATACTGAAAAAACAAAGCACGAGAAGAAAATAGTTATCGAGCACCTGTCCTATAATGGTAAAAATGATCCATGTCGAGCGATTCGAAGTGATCCCCGTTGTGCACGACTATATGGGTTTTTGGGCGTTTGTGTGTGTATTTATTTTCAGTTTTCTTCCCAACATGCAGATACATAGGGCAGTCAATTTTCAATCTTTTGAAAAGATTAACAATTGCTGCCCTCTTGAGAATGGAAAACGATATACACGAACCGCATTCGACTCACGACTTTTACAAGGATTTAACCAACTGCCATAATGGTAGGGATATAGTCGAGAGAATGACACCAACAATAAAAGACCATGTCACTTTATGAATGCAGGGTTGAAAATGATTCACTCCAGAATTGAACGATTTATATATATATATATTCACTTTTCTCCTTTTTATTTTCTCTCATCGTACTTTTTCTTCTTTTATTCCGCTTGCCAAGCTGTTTTTCAGATTTGAACATCTTCAATTTCCATTCAGGATACCATCAGAATTTACCTCACGCCCAATTTTTTCATCCATTATGATGACCTATGATGATCAGTCTTCGTCATAGGTAGAGAAACTGCTCCGGGCTATATAATGTATGATTGCATATAAATAAACTATCGGATTCTTGATGTTACACCAAAATATATTTGATACTATTCATTTCTGGAGTAAGCGATGGAGAAACTATAGTTGAGTTGCCACAAGATACTTAGTAAAATCAATAGTGTTGTCATGAGTGCAACAGTTTGTATGACAATATATATAAAGATATGTAAATGTTTATTATTGGATATTATATTACCATGTGTACAGTTATTAGAAATAAGATGATAAAAGTCGTGTGTTGAAAAAATTGAATAACTTCAAATGAACAATGTGAAAAAAGAAATATATAACAGGGATCCAACTGGAACTTGCTAGCTTCTCTTCATAAGAACAAGTAGAAGGTGTCAAAAACTGTCCGATTGCAATATGAAAGTTTCGAGTGGCTCTCATGACATTGTCCTGCAGAAGGACAGCTGCTTGTTATATTTGAATAGAAACGGTGACAAAATACAAAAAAACTTGGAGAGAAAGGCATGCAGACTCTTAAATTGCAATTACCCGTGAGGAAAAATAAGACCCCTATTTTCCGGTGAACCGCTCAAAAACTGATCCCTTGGACAATGTCACCGCAACGAATGGGATCGTGGGTGTCTATAGGCATACATATACAATATATCAGATCTCCTGGAGTTTCAAGTTGGTTTCTTTTGGCTATTGTTGCGGAGCGTGTGGATCCTACATAGTTCTATTCTATAGCATCACTATACAACAATAAAAATCAATTGTGGACAATTATATACGTATTCGAAAAAGTGCTTTTTGAATATGTGTAGTGTATAGTCAATTAAAAATTTTCCATGACAAAAGTGAATTCGTATGCAGTACTGAAAATAGCGTTTCTACAGCAATCAAAATTCAACTGAAAATATTTGGAATGAATTGGGAATTTATGCTACATTGCAAAATAATTTACACAGTCCCGAATGAATTATTTATGAATAGATGCGATAGTCTGACAAAGCCTTACAGTGTACCAACAGATTGTCACTGGAGCTATTTTACACAATAGACTAACTTTAATAAACTATAATGCTTTACCATTCATTGAAAGATTTATTAGAAGATGAAGCAAATACGAACTTTTATAAAGGTTTGTCGTAGTTTTTGTGAGTGAAGGTGATTGATCAAACTATTCCAATTGCATTCACAGAAATTTCCCAATAATTAACACATCATTTTTTTACTTCGATAAATTTCACGAGTGATTACTCACGCTGATTGTATATACCATTCTCGTTGCATTTCATCGGTATCCTCATCAAGTTTTTTGCGCAAGTGACAGGCTTAAATATATGTGGAGTGCATTGGAGATGTTGAAACGAGCTGTGTCTATTAGAACGACAGTAAGTCTATTAGAGGTTTGAGGTCTAAATAAAAAATGAAAAAAAAGCCACCAAGGGGGAACTAAACACCACCGCACAAAATTCTAAACATCAATAAAACTAAATGGAGAAAGTGAGAAAGAGTGTGCGAAGTAAATGACGTATGGTGGATTCTATTTTTGTTAGCGACCCGTTGACTATAGTTGAAGCAGCAGTAGAATATAAACTCAAAGCGCATGCACTACATGTGCTCAATATTTAAACTCTCGTCGTGGAAAGTCTCTATCTTAGTCTCTCCATCGTCGTTATACGTTCTTCCTGACACGGGGCGGCTTTCATGGGATATTTAACTCTCATTTCTCCCGTAATAAATTACGTATCATTCACATCCCAAAGTGACTTTGGCGTGCGGCATGGAATGCATATCGTTTCTTTTCTTTTTACACAGGCTTCAAATAATCATGCATACATATATACATACATTCACGTGGGCGCGGGCGCAAGAGTGTTAGTGTGAGTGCATGTGTACCTATATATTATGCACAGAAAGACTAATTATCGTTGCATCTATATCTAAATGGAATGCGCGGAGTAGTTGTTATAATTGACCATTGGTCGCACGATGTATCATGTCGCAAGTAATCGAGAATATATTTATGTGAATTTCGAATTAGATATAACGCATAAATGAATTGTGAGGAAATTGAATAAACAAATAAAGTGTAAAGTTGCCGTCGGGTGAAACGATGTGTGTATATATAATTTAATACAATACAGATATACTACAACGCATACCTCTTAATTGGAACGCTTTGCTTCGGTTAAGCGATTTGGGCGGATTTCGAGGGAAATGGGCGTTAAAGTGCATCTACGAGTCATTTACAATTCTCGACATGGTCGTCGCTCGACCCTGTCACTCGTAATCGCTGGAATCCTATCGTGTGTGTACACATAAGTGACATGTGTACACGCTACAAATAAATAACCCGTAGCATATATGTGCATTCACGAATACCATAGAGTATATATGTGACATCCTCCTCAGTTTTATCTTCGATCTCATTTTCGTTTAGATGCGATAATTCGCTAAAAAATTTATATACTTAAGTACACGAGTTAAAAATAATGTGAATTACATTTGTTTGCAATATTGTCCAAGTCTTCAACATTCATTTATGCACACATGCAATTTATATAACATATACACAATATTTTCGGACAATGGTTATATGTACTATTTCCTTTTTTCATATAATCTGCGATCCATTTTGGAATTTTAATGGATTCAATGTAAAACACAGTCATTTATATATGTATGCATGTATGTATGCACTTGAAATGTATAGAGATTGTGTGAATGTCAAAATATAATACAGGGTGGGGTGACGAAGAAATAAATGGAAAAAAAAGTGTAAGAGACGAGCAAGAGATGTTTTAACAGTCAGACTCATTAGAACGAGAGGGCCCGCTTGCTTTTTACAACGAGACATTTGTAAGCAATACGGCAGACTGTGGAAAAAACAAAAAAAATATTTGTCGTTGCAACTGAACAAAGAGGGGAGAATAAGAACTCAGTTTTGTATGCGAGTTTGTATAGCTTTTCTCATTTCATTTTTCTTTTGATTATTTTTATTTTTCACAATTTTCTCTTTTCTCGCATCACACAATGCTTATTTGCTTATCTACGTATTCTAACAACAAACATTAATGAGTTTGTATAGGAAATTATTGCGAAACAAATATTATTAATGTATTTTCAATTAAACGTTAACGCTGTGCGCGACTTTTGATCGTCGGTTGGGTTTAAGCCAATTGAAACATGATCATTGACAGAAACTATATGCAAGCATATATACAAACGAACTCTCGGTTTAGTTGGCGGTTAATTAGAGTCAGGCAGTAATAACCCAGCTTTTCGAGCGGACAAATGTAATGATTACACGAACCGCGCGAAACGCCGAAACACATGTTCTTCTCAGCTAACACTTCCTGTCGTTAAACAGTGTATTTTAACTACTCATGTTTATGTCCATTTTATTTATTCTCTCTTTCACACTGTTGATTCATTTTTCGTTCGAGTCTTAATACTCAACATATTGCTTTTTCGCATTACATATCAAATAATATATCACTATAAATAAATTTTCACAATTCTTTCATCAAAAATGTACGGTATTTATCATTCATATCTATTCAATTCATTATCATAACAACAAAACGTAGAGTTAATGTTGTTATTCAAACACTTTTTCACCATTGAAAGACGTTGAAGAATCAATGTAGTCAGTTACTGCGTGATCATTCACATAGAGTATGCGTTGTCAGTGAAAGATAAAGTGCAGACTGTCGCATTTCAATCCACACTTAACCAGAAATTCATGATTGCTCAGCATATACATGTTAAATACAGTTAGGAAGGATAGTAGTTGTGTATACGGACAGCAAGCAATTAGGGTAAATCGATTGACAGTATGGCTCTCCAAGCTCCGGTATTTTAATTCAACGCTTAAATCCTCTGTGGTGTTGAGTGATCTAAACGAGCAATTAATCTTTGAGGCGCTGTGTGTGAGTTTGTGTGAGACATGGGTAGTAGGGAGAAACTAAGACACAGAGAATCGGCCGACTATGTAAAAAATTACAGTTGGGATAAAAGAAAAGTGTACATACTGAAATTAGGCGCGCAGAAGATATATATAATTATATACACAGAATTGTTTTCATTTTAAGATAAAATCATTTTTTTTTGCAGAGTTATTTTCATTTACATTGAATAATTAAAATTGAATATGCAGAATGTAGTACACGATAAATTTTAATTTACAATTTCTGAACATTAATATACATTTTGTAATCAATGGATGTGAAATTATATTGGTGAATTTATCGAGATAAGATATGTAGGCATATTTTGGCCCTCTTCAATAACAGAATGAAGCTTTGATATGTACAAGTGTTTATATATAGAATTACGTTGATGCAAGCGCATATATATTGTATCCATTGACGCTCATCATCCGCTTTTCTTGTAGCTATTAAATATTTGCTTCATACACACTATTCCAATATGACTGGCCCCCACGGCCTAACTGCATATGTATAATTTGAAGAACTTGTGTCTTGGTGGGGCGATGCGGTTTGGGCGAGCCATGACCAGTTATATATATTAACTATCCACGCATGGCGAACACGTGTCTCAGCTAGGTGTCGAGTTAAAACCCGAGAATCATATTCCCCGTTCTGCTTTTATATACTCTCAACTTCTTTTCTTATAATTTTTTTTTTCTACTTTATTTCATATTTGATGCTAAATCAAATTGTCAAGTAATTATCTCCTACACTGACATCGTTCACGCATCGTTAACATACTCTTACAATTGGTAATCTTTAATTTAGAGTAAATATATATATATATATTATATGTATATGTATTTATTTATTTGAATACAGTTTGATTAAATATTATGAGTAACGTATTTTAAATTATATGTATCAATATACACATATTAATATGACATTTTATTTATTCGTCATTTCGACAAATGATAATTGGATATTTTTTTATCATTTCATTTCATGCACTGCAATTGTTACATTTATCACATTCATGTCATATTTAATATCGATGAAAGGTACTGCGAAGAATCAAGTGAGACAGTATATTAACGTATGCAAAATTAAAATGAAAAATAAAATTAATGGAACACAGACTTCGAGTTATTGAGTGTTATGCTCGCAAGTCTTTTTTCCGTTCACATTGTGTATCCATATAACCAATAACAATTGGTATCCACGTGGGCGCATGTCATGTTGGAATAATAAACGACACATATTTAATATATCTATATTCTAATTTAGATCACGATCATGTGTATGCATGTATATATATATATATATATATTATCATCATCATCATATCATATCGTCGTTGATCCAACTTTATATTCGCTTGCATTATGTTGACTTTTGCGTTGTAAGTGAGCGACAAAGAGAATTGTTCATGTGTGTGTTTGTGCGTGTGGGAGTATTCTTCATATGTATAAGTGAGGGGGAAACAGGCGATGTAGGAAGGGACCATGGGACGGGGGTGCGCGGGTTCTCTCGTACAAAAGGGATGCCCAAAGATTACAATCTTCCATTCGTTCATTCCAATTATTTTGTCCAATTAAAATATCGATTTTCTTCCCCATCGCAGTAGTTCTCCATCCCCTATTTGCAGCTCATATACCTATATGCTTGAATATATATATACATATATTTGGCCTTTTCATTGGTTATTTCGCTTTCTCACTCTCTCACTCTCTGTTCAGATGACATTTCACCATTTTATTCGGGCGATATTCAATTATTGGCGGACATTTCAGTAAGAGACTGCAATAGTAATAGGCCTGAGTCGCTTTTAAATCAAATAATCGTTTATTTTATATTCATCAGATGATATGTATTTTTGTATATATATTATATACACAAGTACATGCATAGGGGCAGGACTTCTGTATATAAATAATAGAAACATCGCTATAGAACATCATAATATTTCCGATTCTTTTTTTCTAAACTGTGTACCATATCGCATAGTAATATAATTACTATGCTTTTATCAATGTTATACTTACGTTAAATTTCTTTCTGTGTATTGTTAAAGGATGTGACGTAAATGGAAAAAAGTCCTCACTTTGAAACCGGTGATTATGTCTAATAAAATATGTTGTCACTCAACACACAATCACATAATCATTCTCTTGAGTTTTAATTATTTTTTTTCTCGTATTCGCAAGAGCGTAATGGATTAATGCTGATTACCGTGACAGGTATATATATATATACACACATATATATAGATATATTATGAAATGATAGTTTTCTAGTACAATTGTCAGCTATTGTAATATACATTGCAGAAATGTAAAGCAAACAATTCGTTTCACACTCAATTGGATTAATGAATTTTATCGTAAGTTTGCGTTGGTATTTGTGTATATATATAGTCAATGATGTGACGTTTATATACACGCATTAAATAGGTTCCTCGCGGTTGGAATAGCTAGCGGGTGGTCCTCATTATGTTGGACTCCCCACCGGTTGCCATCCTATCTATTTAACGTATCGTTTGCCTTGGTAACCATCCAAATTGGCCCATCTTTCTCTTCTCCTATACATCCAGTGTGTGTCACGACGGCTGCGTGTCGCGAAATTTTTCTCCGCTTCCTTTTAGTCTACCGTAATTATTAGCTGAATCGTCGTTTGACACATAACGCTGTCTCATGCACTTGTAGGATCATTTACGCGCAATCATGAAACAACATCAAGAGCGACGAAAAAAAAAAACGAAATGTCTACATATTGTTCCATGGAAAAAACTTATTGTCGTTTTGAAATACGGATATTTTTAATGTTGGATTGGATCAAAGAATACTATTTATATGCAACTGAAATTCATATATAAACGAGAGTGCTTGTAAATATTATGCGATGCGTCATTGGGTTTGAAATTTTCTGCTGAGTATTATATCCCAATGCAAATGAAAATATTCGACGGCATGCACATAGAAATATTCGTGAATGTAGTGAAATATATAAATACACAAACATATAATTTTTATCATTGCTATCGAGTCTCATTAATTTTTGCTTATCGTAACGCTACATGGGCGTCTATTTCATATATATAAATATATTGTGGCTGCAGTGAATATATGACGAACAACCTCTCTCGTAGACATTTATATATATATATATATATGTATAAACGATTACGTAATTTTGTGAGGTTTACGATTGGTGGTTTTAAAGATAGGAATAATCACGATAGTCATTTTGGTAATCAATGAACATGGTCGAACAATTATAGACTTGATAATGAGCGTGTTGATGTCACAATTCCGTTCACTCTTGACACGAAAAAAAAAAGAAAAAAACGAATTCACTTCTTAATACAATAGTAGAAATATATATATATCGATAGTTTAACATGTATGAGTGTGTCTTGTAGATGGTAAATATACTTAACATATACAGTATTCATATAAGATATAACATGAACTTATTGGTAGGTTGTAATATTGCTTATATTAAGAAAGTATACATAAATATTACAATGCTCTCCAATCGTAAATGTACATATACATGATCTGTATGTTGACCCTTCTTCCGGTCCTCGCTATATCCCCGAATAAATACTAATAAAAATGTAATTACGAATGTTGATCGCGATCGGTTAATGAGGCTCTGCATTCCCGCATATCCGATGACATTGTCACGATGATCTTTGACATCATTTTCATTTGGATTTTATTTGAGCGCGACTAACCCGTCTTATTGTCTTTGTGTGTTCTCAACGGAAACTGATCAAATATATTCAAAACATAATTGACTCTGACCTTGCCCTGATAACATTATAATACAAGACACACTTACACACACACGCATCTATAAATTGGATAAAAAATTGTGGTGACTATGAAACTATTTGTTTCCCTCGACATTCATATATATCACTGAGTTGGGACAGAGCATTATGAATATTTTACACATGTATGGTGTTGAATCATTTATTTATCATAGTTATTCATACCATTTATGTAGCATTTACGTCGGTTCATAAATTGAAATTTTCCATGATTCCAACATTTTTCTCTTCTCCGGCACAATCAACGAGTCTAATTGGTCAATTATGCTCATTAACGTCTGCAATGTAGGAAGGCGAGTTGCGATTAAATCTCTCTTTTCGCTCCTACGGCGCTATATCGCATCATCCCCTCCCTATCCGCCATTCACCATGTCTAAATAGCGTTGGCTAGCTTACAAGTAAACTCCGATCCCACTTCAGCGATGCACTCGAAGCATTTGCATAAAAGTTAAAAGCCACCATACCTATCCCTTCCTCTAATAATCTTTCTTCCACTACGTAGAAAATATTCATTGCACGTTTTTGTGTGGCATATTAGCGGATAGTGTAGTAGTGAACACGGCATCTTAGTTTCATTCGCTCTCACCTCAACGATTGTGAGAGTATCGTCGATGAATAAGGGGCGTAGACACCATTGAGGATAACACACCCCTATTTATTTGGTGAAACGCCTTCCACTATAATAACATATGTATATATTCTTGTGATTACTCCCCACTATTTTCCGTGCGCATTGTGAACGCGATGGAAGGAAAAAGTCGTTGGTTGGGTGCCTGCATCGGGATGGTCGGTCGTCAGTCCACTTCGAGAGCTCGTCTGGCTAGGAAGTTATATAGAATGGTGATAGACATACGTGGCGTTACAAACGTTTACATTCAATTTTTATGTAGTAAATACAATTGATTTAGCTTTACTCGTTTATGGATTCTCAATATTATCGCAAATGTTCAAATGTTGCATTATAAAAAACATTTTGTGTGATTTTTCATAACTTTAGAGCAATGTTATGAAAGTGATATCGACAAAAATAGAGTGGTGTGATTTGGATTGAATATTATTATCGGAGTGAAATAGAATGACATGTGAAAATATATCAAATCATAAGTAGATATATTACAAAGAGGAATAAATTTTGGATAAAATTGTTTGGTGTAGAAAAACGAGTTGATTCTAAGAATAATACAAAGACGAGAATGACAGTGTTAAGGATGACTAGCTCGCCGATTACACCGTCTTCGACGAGTCCTGGTTCGCCTGAGCGAATTGAAGCAATTGAACCGACAGCTAGACCTGCAATTCAACAGCGTTTGAGTTTTTCTGTTGCAGCACTTCTAGCTGATACGAAAAAAACATGTGCATCTCAAATTAATAGCTCAGTGTTGCCAGTGTCAAGTGCATCGACAGTTTATCCATCACCCAGTTCATCACCAATAACATTATCATATTCACCACTTCACGATCATCATCGAGAATTTCCAATAAATTCAAATAATTCACCAGGAAGTAGTAATTGTAGTGACACGACTGTGGTGAATTCACGTCCAAAATTTTCTACGACGAGTCATTCGATATCAAGTATAGTAGAAGATTACCACAGACAAATATCACAAAGTGGAAAAAAAAATCCCAGTTTACTTTCATCTTCAAATGGAGATACGACACTTGCCGATTGTGATTCAGAATCACCTCAAAGTTCACATGATGAAGTAAGATCTCGATGTTCCGATATGGAAGATGAGGATGAAGGTTGTTTGGTGGATGTTGAGGACCTTGAGCAACATGAATCAACGAGCCCAACGCCAGTACGACCAATGCCCGCGTATGTTGGTGGGTTTTCAACTTTGGGATCGATACTAGGACTGCCAGCGAGTCTTCATCCAGCTGTTTGGGGTGGTGCCGGACCACATAGATCACTTGCTGCGAGCTATTTCCCCTCACACTTTCCTCATCATGCCCCACTAAATGGTAAATTTAGTATGAATATTATTTCCAAATCTTATCCACAGATTATCATAATAAATATTGACATTATATTTCCATACAATTTTTTCACATTTTTTCTACAAGTCATTCAATATATATCAATCGTTGTGGAGTTGAGAATTTTATGATGAGTATGAGAAAACATTCATCGTACACACAACTAGGCAATTGGCTTACATGATAGTTGATTGAATAAACGATAAGCATATTTGATTAATGCGTAGTAAAATGAATATGTGGTACACTGACACATACTCGTTCAAAACAAATTGTTGAATGCAGATGGATAGTAGTAGCAGTTATAGGTGTGGATGGTTCATGAAAAAGAAGCATTAGTAGGAAATGGACGAAATAAAATGGAGTTCATTAATTTGTGTTCAGAAGTGCCGCTTACTTACTGGAAAAACTTATATTCATATATACATATATATGTCTATGAGTGAGCAATACCAAAGCCTTCACCGTCGGCCGTCGGCACTCGCACTAAAAAGTATTTCCATGCAACACAGTCAAGTTGAAGTGAAGGAATCTCATGAATGAACGTTGATATTTCTGCCCATGATTCGACAATATTTATATGAATAAATTCATCAAATTTGATGATATACATGTATACATGTATGTTGTGTGTATATGTACAACAGCTGTAATTTAATAATGGAGTGGAGTTGAGGTTGCCATAGTTAAATTCGTGGAACAACAATTTCGATGAAATCAGCTAATTATTTTGAATGGGTTCCCAATCATTGGCCTCCATTCAGCAGAAAGTAAATACGCGGATTAAAGTACGTTTGGCGGGACGTTTTTGGCCGGTGGCCTGGCAAGTTCTGAATACCACAGATTGCCGGAGACTAATTGGACCCTTAGCATAGCAGGGCGGCCGCGAGTGGAAGCCTGTTGTGACAAAGGCGAATTGCTTTACGTTTGCTTAGCTCCCATGTCTCGATGCACCAGAAACAGAGGGGAGAGACCAAGTATTTTAAGTGGAGATATGCCAAGGTAGTCAGTTTATAAGCGCGCTCTACAGAGCCCGAATTTGAAATTCAGAAACGACGATAGCCTTTTGTCCCCAGTAGCGGTGAATTCACCAAACGATTGTCGACGCGCGGTGGAAAGATCTTCACCACATCTATACTGCTCTACCTCTACAAATCTGTCAATTGTTTCGGGACAAATCTCAAGGTAATGTCAAACGATACACAGCTTTGAGTTGATACCCTATACATAAATACACGCGCACACATATACATATGATCGTCTTCGTTCTTCAGTTCCTCACCATTGTTGGTACTTGTATAATTTTGCTTTCCATTATATTCTTATCCATTAAATTATACATAATGACCACATGAAACTTTACATTGATACGTTATTGCTAAACTGATGGAAGTGAGGCGCAAACTTATGTACAAAAAATTGTGCAAAATATGAGTGCTCAACCACATATACAAATAACAACCAGCGACTTTATTCACTTTGCAACGCATCGTTTCATCATTACATCGTTACATCCATTCTGAACGATCTCCCCCTGTCTTTTTGTGATTGCATTTCTTTGCTCATCCAAGCAATTTTAGGGATTGTAGCTGTGCGTCCCGCCGTTTATATATGTATTATGAATATATATAGCGGCTTGAGTTTGTGGTTTATATGAATGCTCGCGCGACTAAAAAAATTAATCGACACGAGAATCAGGGAGTGCTCGCGGTATAGTCGCTTTGAAAAATTATGGATTTCTTCCATAAATTGAAAAAAAAATTTAATGTGGTAGAAAAAAAAGAATTGAAATTAAGATAAAATATATATGTGTGTTGTTGATAAGTTTGAATATTGAAATGAAGCTGAATATCACGTCTCATCTGCAGTTTGGAATTTTATTTTGCAGAGAATGGTGAACCAGCTAAACTCAAGTGTAATTTGAGGAAACATAAACCAAATCGAAAGCCCAGGACGCCGTTCACCACTCAACAATTGCTTGCCTTAGAGAAGAAATTCCGTGAGAGGCAGTATCTCAGTGTGGCTGAGCGCGCAGAGTTTTCGTCTTCTTTACACCTGACTGAAACACAAGTACATAAGTTTGTTCCTATTTCACAATAATTTTATTTCCGACATTTCAATTAGTTTTTTTATTTTATTTAGTAATCATTTTGGTATAAATTATTTAACACAAATTATTTTGGTTTAGGTCAAGATATGGTTTCAAAATCGTCGCGCCAAAGCCAAAAGATTGCAAGAAGCTGAAATAGAAAAATTGAGAATGTCAGCAGTGAGGCAACACCATAACAACCTTTATGGCGCACATCATGGATTACTTGGACATGGTGCGCTTTATCCTGTTGGTATGTTGTCACATTCTGGTGGAATGGCTGCATCCCATCATCCGGTCACACCTCATCATGCACGAGAATGAATAGACTCTCAAAACAGTTCACAATACATCACGTTCTTCGACATTCAATCGATCTAATGAAATCGCGAGGATAATTGACAAACAATATATCAATTGCGCATGAAAGTGAAGGAAAAATACATAATGCCCCATGATTCAAATGATATAATATCAAATTTATCATATCAAAATGATTATTTTTGTTGTGGTTGTACATATAATAATGTAAATAACATATTGCCATGATGAGTTTTGAGAGTTGTAAATATAGGTCATCATGAGATTATAGTGAGGAATAACGATGGTGTGCTCATCACGAGTATATCACTGTTTATCGCACAATACATATTATATCATTTAAGAAAAAAAGAGTCCCAAGTCTGACGGTGGCAATTAATCGTATATATTACTCAATATATATTACTCTTTTGTATAAATGTACAAGTCGCTTAGTCTGTAAAATAGAGACTATAAATATATAGTCTATTAAAATGAACCTCGTCACTAATATACTATACTAATCATTCACATCTCGTTATATATATATATATACATATATATATAGGATCCAACTGCTACATTCCATCCATTTCAAGTTCCAAATAAGTATAGAAACAGGGAAAGTAACGAAAGAAGATAAAAAAAAAGTGAAAGTAACAAAATGAAGAAAAATCTTGTTACGAATCACGCTTGAACAATTGATATTAGAGTACTATATGATGTGTATGAAAGAACATATCATGTTAGTTAAATCAGCGAGAAGACGAAAGAAAAAAATGTCTGAGATTATTCTGGCAAGTAAAGAAGATTTTCTGATGCGATTAGTCGTGAAAGAAGAGGAACGGAGAATTCAGAGACGACTGTACGTTACATGTCGCGGCATAAATTAACCGTGGCAATTAGTTTTGGTTCGACCGCCCCGGGCGGTTTGGCGCCACCATCTTGATTACAGGAAACTGAGAGACAGTAGCGAGCACTGTTTGCCGAAAGGCAAGCGTCCGCGAGCTAATTAGTGATGCCCACTAAGATATCAACGACGCACGCTAATAATACCAAACATAAATATTCCAAATTTTTTTCTGTTGCTCCTGTCCACTCTCCCATCCGCCTTTGCTTCGTGTACATATTTTTTCCGATTCAAGACAAGATCCACGCATATCAACAGAATTGAGACATGCTCGTTTTTGCCGTTTATCCATTTCATTTATTGTGATGTGTATCGCAAAGAAACATCATAATCTTTGGATGTTTATCAACTCATTTTTGCCGACACAAATTTTTGGTAGAAACAAACCTCCGCATATTTTTGTTCCCACTACAACCTTCTAATATATATAAAGGGGGTAGTGTAATATAAAGTGGATCTCAAGGAAAATTGAATCATCACAATCGATCAGTCATGTCTCTTGAACAAATCTTTTTGTTCGATAGTTGCACATTCACCAGATTTTCGCACAATGAGAATAAGAATGAAAGTTAACTATTCTATTTTTATTCGTGGACTTTTGTCGGTAAACTGGTTCGGTTTTTTTTTTTCTTCCTCTTAACAACTCTATTAAAATTATTATGGAACAGACTTGAGAGTGATCCAATTTGTCCGACCATCGTATAAAGGCTTACTTGACAACAACACATAAAAATGAATTTGAGTCTGGACCTGATTCACTTCATCTAATTCAATAAATTTCGATAAAAATGTTTCACAGGAATTCTTGATTTATTCAAAGAAACTCACTCATGTTAAATTGAATCACGGTAACACAAAACTCTCAAGTATTTCCGTTAAAAATAAATATTTCTCTGGGTCGATATATCCTGTTCAATCCATCTAATTGATCGTAAGTTATATCTCCCTCTGATCATCACTTCGATATCACAAACATCAGCGCAAATACCGTTACTTATCTAATATCTATGCATGCGCATGTGAATTAGAAATAATGCATGGTTCATAATTCAACAATTCACCATGTTTAATCAGTTCCGAAGATATTATCAGGGGGTGTGACAGAAATTGTAGAGACATTATGTTAAAATACAAATATTCAGTGGATGAATAGACAAATGAGTCGAAACTGAAAGCAGACTTGAGATAAGAGCATGATTGATGAGTGTTTAACATCCCAGTTGTCAACTGTACGTTTCTCACTTAGCCTTTTATGTTATTTTGTATGTGTCTAAATATTTAAACACAGTGTTACATATTTATATACCGTGAGTATGCGTTGAATTGTCAATTTACTAGATGCATTTGACCATGGTCAAACAAACATCAGATAGGAATAGCTACTTCACACCAATTTAGGAGGAGAAAGCAAGAGAGACTGAATATGCAAATATTGTGAGCGTACAGTAATTCTTCAGCTTTTTTTTATGCTAAATGTTTGCAGCCTGATTCCATTACACTTCTGAATGGTCGAGAGATTGACTAAATACTTGTTTGAATAACGCAAAGTGAGTGCCAAGTGGTAGTCCGTGTCATTGTCTGTAGGTGGTCTACATGGATGTGTGTACATCTATCTCTAAATGTGCACGTGTGCAACAACAAGTGAGTAAAATAGAGTGAAAGAGAACGATGCACTTGCATTATGTCCATTTTTTTATGCTATAACGTGATTGAAGATTAAATCGTCATTTCGTGAGGATAATAATACAACACAACGGTGTTTTTTCGTAAATTTATTTGTAATATCATCCAAGTAATGTGAGAAAATGAAAATAGTATACATTTTTATGTATTTTACAATAATTCCAAGAGTCATGAATTCACACAATTCGTTTCATTATAAATCACAGAATGCCATGAACTTTCAAGTTTTTGTCCTTCCCGAAGGGTAGAAGGTATATCCCACCTCTATAGTACCATTCTCATAATGGTGAGAAAAATCCATTCAAAAGACCTCAAAGTCTATATAACCATTGTTAACATGATGGTTTGACTATACAAAAAGAGAAGAATACTCACTTTTAACTTAAGTGGAGAGGACAAAAAATGAGAATGTTCTCTCAAGTATAAATACATATATCATCTCTAATAGTCAATGAGACGCACCAATGCATAGTACTCTTGGCACTGTCTCTGGCTCTCTCATTCATCGTCACCCTTACCATCACATTCGCCCCCTACTTCTTGAACTCTCATCTTTGAATGAACTCATCTTTCATCACACTTTACTATCAAACATTTTTCTTTTCAACATGAAATTAGATATGGAGAGGTGTTTTATTTCGTTACGTTTATAATATATCAAAATTGAACACAAATTTTTTTCTTTCTTCTTCTTCTCTCATAAATAAAATTGACTTTTATATACTTTTATATGTTCGATACACAGAGAATTCCATTGCATCTACACAAATATCATCGTGTTGTGTTATTGGGGATAAGAAAAATTCAAAATTGTTGTACCTCTAATGAATGAATAAACCAGATACACAAATACGCGAAACGAGAAAATTATGCAATAAAAAAATATGGAGAAGTCGATGGTTGGATTGAGAATTCGTTACAAAAGATCTCTAATAATAGCCAAACTGTCCTCATGGCTGTTTGCTCACTCAACCAGCACTTTTCTTCCATTCCACTAATCATTCACGAATTTTCTCGCTCTCCCTTATTATTATTCACTACAGGCTCGTCTCGATGTGAGATTATTCTCATCGTCGTTACCCCTTTACTTCAACAAGATTGTTCACCCGGCGAAATGCCAACACCATTGGCTATCAGATTGTCCGAACCCGAGGGCCGGTGTAATTAAACTCCAACTGAACTCGCTCAGCATTTCGTTACGTGGGAGTTCCTCTCGGTGACAATCTATATTATTTTTGCTCAGTTTAAATAGCGCAACTGCTTACTCTCCATTGAATTTGTCTATACGAACATGTTTTTCTTTTCTTTGCAATATTGACTCTTCCTCGAGTTATTTTTGCATTAGTCATGATATATAATTGGATATGATGATGAAATGAGTTATCAATTCATATAAATATATATTGATTGCAAATTTTATGCATTAATTACTGCAAGATGAATGAGTATGTGTAATATGGTATACGTATATGCAAAGCTGCTTCTTCATACCTACATTTATGTATCTATATATAGAGAGAGAGATTACACTTCTACAATAATCACAGCTATCATACGGCTTAATTGCTCCCTCTTCCTCTCGCAAAAATGCCCCGCTCGCCTCTTGTGTATCACTTCCACATTGTGTTCATTGCTTCAACTTGATTCGTCGTCCGCCATGTTGTTTTTACACATCCCGTATAGGGATGAACACAAAATGGTGGTTGATATCCCCCGTGGCTACTTTAGATTCGCATGGAGACTGTGTTGTTAACTGGTAGTGAGTGGAAGAGAGAAGGGAGGAACTAAGCTGCAATAAGGGAGGGTGATAGTGAGGAAAAATGAGGTGGAGCGGGTGACAAAGTGACAGAGAGAAAGATAGGAGGAAATTGCATCATCCACTGCGCAGAATCCGTTTCGATCTGACACACACCTCGGAAAAGGGTGTTGACGTATTCTAAAGAGGGATAAACTGATTACGACATGGAAAAATATATCGAAATTTTGGGGTGGTGCTGTGAAGTTACACATTTATATTCATTGTCAGTTTAGCTTTCGTGGTGAATTTATTTATGAATTGCCGTCGATGATTGTAATTATATTAAACGATGAAATTGGGGGAGGCGAGCTTCGGTGATGCTCATCCATATTTATAAACTCATGAATATAAATATATATATATACATGAATTCGTCGTCACTTACGTCTTGTTAATTTTTATTCCAATATTATGAAAGCTCAAGCGGTAGAGGTCGGAGTAGGGGAGATTGGCTAATAAATGGTTGGATTGATTGATTGATTAAATCTTGTTAGGTTCATCTATGACGTAGGGATCATTTTTCCGAGGTTGATGTCAATAGAAACATGACAAGAGTATATTAACCCTACAAACAACTGTCCGGTCATGCCAACAGTAGACAATATAAAATTGATGTAATATTAGTACTTGCACATAATATAGAGATACAAAATGATATAGCGCCACAAAAAATGCATAAACACAAGCCAAGTGTTAAAAAATTTGAAATTTTGAAGAAGTTCTCATCATACTCAGGTTGCAGACAAATATAATGCAAATTTTGGGTGTCTGACAGTTCTTACAAGTAGATCACCATAGTGAATTTCATTCTAAACGCGATCATACTCCATAATCTAAATATACATTTATAAATATATATATGTATGCATAGATATTGAGTGTAGTTAAATATACAACTTCTATCGAACGTAAGTAACCTCAGTCAGGTAAGTATATATCTACATAAATATATTCCACATACAATAAGTGCTCTCTTTCTACCTCTATTTCAATTTCTCCATTTTTGTCTTCCTTGTTCTCTTACAGATGGTCTTGCTCATCGCGTTGTATATTGACTGCTCGCAACTTGAGCCGCGTAACACTCAACTCTCGATGCGATGTATATTACAAATATACACATACCCATGGGCCTGCAGACGGATGTATGTATATGGATCCATATAACGGGTATGAGACAGCCTCATAACTTGCAGTTGACTCAGTACCAGAGCACAAATGAAGTTGTCGTTGTTATATTGCGGCTGAAGAAAGAAAGCTTCGGCGACGATGTGATGCATAAATATTATAGAGATGCCTCATATTATTATATAGCTGCTCACAGTAGAATGGCACAATAAAACTCACAACTTTACCTGCTGGTAGTCTGGAACAGCATTAAACATAAATATTTTTGTATAATTTTCCATATTTTAATAATTGTTAACAATTGATTAAACAATCCACCATGACGTGATAAAAAGATGCATCAATAGCTTCTAATAATGAAACATTGCGAATTCGTTGACATATCAATAATGATTTGTCATCGATGACTTGTTAGTTTACCCAAAACGAATATACATTAATCACGATTATATGATATTATGTTTTCTCATTAACGTTTACATACACTTATTTTTATATGATAAAGCATGCTGATGTAGGGATAGTACGAAAACGAGCGAATAGACGAGAGGAGAATGTTAAGCTTGAAAGGGGAATAGTGTGTCTATCGTGTATGTGCAATCTAAAATCATTGAACAATGAACGCTAACTGAATAACCGGATTCGTTATCGCTCTAGTAGATAAGGACTCCCTTTGACACTTATAATTCCTGCTCACTCTCCCCCTACAATATTACATCAGTCCCTAAAGAATAATGTATCTGCTTACAAGCCACTCTCTCCAACTATAGATGAGCTCCCCTCACCTATTAATATATATGTATATATATATTTTATTCACATGATAATAATGCGTGTGCTACGATATCTTCGGGTTGTATATTTGAATAGACTATACATTGGGGTGCGAGTGTTATTAACAATTTTGAGGGCGACCTCTTTCACACCCTTACATCTACCCTGCTCATATCATATATCGTACTATCGATATATATATCTATATCTATAACAATAATATATAATGTTTAGGCTTTTCCATGAATATATCTATCAGCATTGATCCTATTGACTCTGCTCATATCGGGATATATATTGATTCGCCGCGTGCTAAATCAATCACACAATTGCACGGGGATAAACTCGAATAATTTATGTGTCATAGATGTATATTCTGTATTCATATATATATATATATGTTTTTTGACTGGTTATAATTGCAAGACGTAATGGCATGCACATATATATCATATGTGTCATGGACTGCATACGAATTTGTGATGAGTATGGAAAAATATGTAGCGTTTTTGACTAGCGGCTTTCCCACACTTCTCCATGATGAACGTTGCCATGGTCACATAATTGGTGACACTTTGTATTCAAACGTTCTGTTCCCAGAAGCGCTACTGTCTTCAAATGAAGTAGCTGTATGATAATATAAAAAAAAATACGTAATGTATGTATATAGTGGTTTAAGAGGTGTTAAATGGTGACTGAGAGCTCGTTAGGATTTTTCCGTAAGTGCTAACTGCCCGGGGACAATGCAGGGGCCTGTTGGTACGCGATTCGCGCTAACGAGACGACCTAACACCGCGCGGCCCCGTCAATTGTTTCAGCAAACACTGAGACAATGGACAGTAGTGCGGGCTATACTAATGGTCGGTTTATACGCTTCTTATAACCCGCTTTCGTTGATTCTCCTTTCCGTTTGTTTTGTACACAGGCAAAATCGAAAATATATATCTATACCATTAGCAGAAACATGCTTGGAGATTAAAAACAGCCAACATATAGTCAAATATGTCGACAATTGATTTATGAACTCTGTGTATAATTTCATCATGTTGATATTCTTCTAATTATATTGACTACATATCTGCACTGGATAATTAATTAATAAAATGTTTATTCTGTGATATTTGCAAATATGAATGTGAAATAAATAATTAAAGATGAGATGTTACATACGGATATGGGTGGTGGTATGAATGTGGCTCACTTACATATAGCAAAGGGTGTCTGTCCAGCCGTTTAACACGCTATTTGCTATCAAGGGATGTTGCAAATGTTGGTATTATGCAGGAGTCAATGTATAGAGAGTGGTAAGAGATGTAGGCAGAGGGTAGCGCGTTAGTGCATATATAATGGTCCAATATAGCGGGAGAATATGAAAATTGTCGCGGGATGAGGCAAGACGGAAGGCAGAGAAAGAGATAGAGCACCGGGCAGGGAGAGGTTATACGAATAGGAACTAACCGAGTGTGAGAGATTAACCCCTCTATAACAGAGACCGCCCAGTATATCAAGGCGCTGTGATAAAACGCCTGCCTCTGGCTGTGTTACCACCCCTAACTGCCTCTATTGACTACCAGAATCCAATATATTCTACTCCGTCACTGGGGAAAACCGACTGGGAGGCGCCGGAATTTCATACATCTTTTTCGCCATCGTGGCTGATACGTACCACACCTCTTGGAAAAACTCATTCAACAACTGATGGTGGATTGCAATGTCTCTGATAAGCTTCAACATCAATTGACTATTATTGCCTCATATATCATTCACTTTTCATTTCATCATTCATCTTGAAATATAACAATAATAAATTCATATATATTTATATATACAGAATTATGAGAATCAAAATAAATTGCGATTAAGGGATCAATTGACATAACATCAAACATACTTCACGGTATACATGATGAAGGACGTGTCAGCTTATATATATCACAAAGTTTAAGCGGGTTCACATTAAAATTCTGAAACTGCACCTTAATAGCTACGTAAACAAGAAGCATTTATGTTTGAAGGGGAAATGTACCGCTTTGAAGTTGATGCGGATTTCTGTATACGCACCGGCGGTTCCGAATTCGAAAATCTGAACGGAAACGCCAATGCGTTTGACTTGTAAGCGGATAACGTTGAGTCAACGGCTTATATGTGTATATTGTCTCAAATGGCGGGGCGAATAAACATTCATATATATATATGAATACACATGGGCATACTGTGAAATAGTAAAAATACACCAGTGATCAATATGTACCATGTATTTTGCGGCTGCACTCATTCTCTCAGGTCAACCATCACAGTGTTGTGCATTGGAGTAATTTCCCAACTCATAATCCCATAGGTCTCAAGTGTTTGCGCAGTTGAACCAATATAATATATAGTAGTTTTATTTTTCTCTCTCTCTCTCTTCCTCTCTCTCTTCTATATATATGTGCATTATTTACTGACGATTTTCATCAACATGCACACATACACAATTTCTTTGCTATATTGAAAAATTAATATTCGTTATTGTTAAATCGCCAATTGATTCTATGATTATGCGAGAATTTTACGTGAGATAAAATATCTAACGTTGACATAATTTTTGTGACGGTTTTTCTAATTAAAAGTGTATGGGTATGAATCAAAAATTGTATTTTGTTGAAGAATTATCGTCACATCATATTGCAAAAAGTGAACAGAGCTTGTGCTGCTTCATATTTAAGTATAGTACGCCTGCGCTCGTTTGACAATCAATGAGTTGAAGTGACGCGTAAATGGAAATTAAGTATATATATATATATATATATATACAATTTAATAGAGAGATACAATAAGAAAGCGAAAAAAAAATATATAAATGATGTTCTGGAAGTTACCAAGTGTATGATTAGTAGTTTTTCATGAGCCAAGAAAAATTGTCTCAATATCTAATTTGTTTGTCATGTTGGCTCAATTAACAATATGATTCATATATATAATGAATATACAAATCTACCAATATGGATCGATATACAAGTGTTTCTTCAGTCCCATATTGTTGAAAATAATTTATGTATATAATATGTTTCATAAATCAATTTCTAACTGAGCCAATCAACCAATAACTCAGTCGTTTATGAACAAACATATACGAGAATTAATTATGATGAAAAAATTGTTTAGAATATATTATTTTCTTGTAATAAGAGTATACTCAAAGTAATGCTAACATCATTATATCAACAAGAACATCATGTTGAAGTAACATATTTTTCTGATCCTTTACGAGAAAAATCATGCAAAAAAAAAGCACAAAGTTTCTGCTCATGTATCATTCATACGCTTTTCTGGCTCCATATGTATATATCTGAGATACACATTTATGTATAGAAAATTTTTGTAAAAGTCTGTCTCGAGATATTTCTTTCAACAGAATAGTAAATATATATTTGGTTGAACCACTACAGCCCACTTGTAGTTCATTTGTTTCTTTTCTCCTTTTCTATTTATTCCAATTGAATCTTTCAATAAACAATTTTATAGCCCTGGAGAAAAGTCAGCGCCATTTTGCGAATTCGAATGGAAATCCACGTGAAGATCTTGGAAGGGCGGAGGTACGCGTTCGCGCAGCAATGTCAGGATAGGCGTACAGGGGTGTTGTATGGCTGCGACACTCTTAGCATGTAAATTAAATTACTGCTGCTATTTGAATATGAATAGTATTAAGTTCTACTTGCGTTAAAATGACTGTACTTTTTTGTAAACGAATGAGGCTCCGATAATTTTGTGTTGAAAAAGGATCAACATCAAACGATAGTGCGCCAATGAGTTTGTCTATGAATTCATCTATATAAATTAATTAATATAAAAATATTTAATATCTATATATAATAATGTGTGATATAAATTCTGTATATGAATATATATCTATGCATGAACGATGTAAAAAAAATAATTTACCCATTTGGGAAGCATCACTGTGTGCGATCTGATTTTGATAACAAGACTTACTCATACCGCAGGCAGTTATGAAACTTGCAGTGAAATTATTTTGCGTAGCTAATGCTCTAGCACCCTCTCTTCGCGCGCACTTGATAAAGCGAATAAGAAATCATATTTCCACAAGTACCATCAACCGTCTTTCTTTCCCTTCAGCATCATATAGTAGAAGGTATACTGTGGGGGTAAAGAAAAGAAGCTAGCTCACCTGCAAATGCCGAAACTTTAGCGAGATTTAGTGCGTCTTTATGGGAGACCCGTCGTGAATACCCATGATTGCCGTCGGGACTGAAAAATTATACGACTTATAATAAAATTTCAGGGGCAAAGATGGGCGCATTGCCGCAATGATAACATTGTGGAAAAAAAAAGAATAGTTTCCTATATAGACCATAAGATTGTTGATCGACAAAATGAACGAGGTGAATCTTTATTGATTTCAATGATTTGACGCCGACTGTTTCATGTGTGAAATATTATGAAGAAAGATATTATTCATCGATTTTTTTTGACACATCACGTCTCATGGGGTTTTACTAGCGTTTGTCAAGATGGATTCACAGGATAGCGACACGAAGAATCGTTTTATAAATTCTATTCGCCAGACTCTTTTGCATTTTCCTTTTGTTAGCGTATATAGTGCTTATTTCTCACTGACTCGACTTACCCACCAGGGAAGCTTGATTCGCTTTTCTTGGATAAGTAAATATGCATGTGTGTGTATATATGCAAGTATGTACATATATATTTATATAAAGCTAAAGAGTGATGGTCCTTACCGATATCTATATATGCGCCTATTCGCGTTCTCACTTTTTCGCAAACACCCGCACACCATATCGTTTCCAATTTCACGCTGCGATATGTAATCCTCCAATCTACTCTGTATATACTGGAATGTACCTCATGATGGGGTACGCGCAACGTCTCTCGATAAGATGAAATTCAAATGAATCGAATCAATATTCAAATTCAATTCAATGCTCTTTCATTCACTGCTTTGTATTGTTGAACGAGTCAATTCCACCGAGAAATTTTGTGCTACCAATAGTCTCATTTAATTTCTCTATCTTGCATTATTTTTTTTAATTCTTTTTTTCTTTAGTCATTGAGTTATTTAATAGATTGATCGATTACAATCAAACTCACTAGTTTTTATTGTTTCAGAGATACTTCGTCTATTTATTCATGTGCAAGTCTGATTGGAAAATTTGGAAATTACTACAGTTGTAAATATATAAATTACATACAAGTTCCGAACGTTTCAACCGGATCACAATTGATTCTACAGCGCAATAATACTGGCGAGCACGTCTAACATGTTGCATCTTGTATATATAGCACGTCAAGTTCTACTACTCAGTATGACAAAGTATATAAATATATATCTTTCTTTGTATTCTTTAAAAGTGTTTTCGTCTAAAAATACAAATGATATCAATACTGGTTATACAGTCATAATTTAAAGCAAATCGTAAAAATACTCGAAATATATAATACACAAATACTTTTTCCATTATTTCCATGGTGAATTTTCTCTTATAAAATATTGCACTGAGCAAAAATTTACATATATCATCCAGTGTAGAAAATTTTCAAGTAGATCTTTCCGTTTCTTTGGCCTCTTACATTTTTCCACAGTATAGAAATAATATAAATGAAATATAAAGTGATAATGAAGGGAGAATAGAGGGGCAGTGAACACTTTGTGTATGCGATAGTTGTATTGTACTTGTATATATGTTTGTATAGGGCGGACACTAAGCCAGGCCAGTATCGCCGTACGGGGGATAAATATCACACAAAGTTTGGATGATTGATAGGCCTAATATTTCCCATTTTTTTTCTCCTACATCGCTTATAGAATCATGACTCCCCTCCGATTTCTACCATCTCACTTGCCAATGGTCGCTTGATCATGGTACGTAGATAAAACCAGCGCTAAATGAGACAGGATATTTGAATCTGGTGGTGATTAATAGACCTATAAATGGGCGCAATGATTTCATTAATATTCATGAAATGCATTTACAAGCGTCATATTGCTCGTGCGGACTATTTGCCTGTATATTCTAAATTCACTGCACGTGTTTATATATTGTAACGAGGGTGAAATATTTTGTGCAATATATATATCATGTGCACTGATTATACGACAAACTATACTGTGGCAAGTCTATCACATATATATATATATACATACACAATAATATAATTTGGAAATTCAAATATTGCAATTCAAGCATTAAACTGAATAACGAGATGTAGCCCGTTTGAAAATATGAACAGGAGTATGATTTGCGGCCTCGTAAACCCGTTTATAACGAATAATAATGTCGCGAGCCGTGACAGTTTCGCCCTTGCCATGTAATGCCGTCTCTTGTGCCGTTTCATCTACTGAAAATCCTTAATACCCACCTATATATAATATCGTCCAGCCAAGACTTTTTTCATGTCTCATAATGCCTCCTCCGACGAAATTAAATAATAAAATATACGGCGCACGAACGACTGTATATATTTTCCATGCGCGTTGAGCTTCATTTCACTATTACCTCTATTTCCTCTTTTTCTCTTTCCACACTTCTTAATGGAATGCCCTTTTTCCGTTTTCATTTCATCCCTTATAACCGCACACAGTTATATACAACAGTGTCGAGTAATATAAAAATAATAATGCTCGTATTCAGCAGCAAAATCTGTATGAAAAATGAGAAATTGTCAGCGACATTGCAGATGAGTAAATCGATCCGAATACGAAATAGCGACTTGTTAAATAAAGAAATAAAATCTTAATAATTTTCTGCATGCTCACTTGGTAATTGTATTGGATATTCAATTTGTGTCTCTATATATTCAGATCATTACAGTCACACGTTTTTACAAGTTCGTTTTTCTTGCCATATAGAACAGATTGGGAATCAATTAAAATTGATTACATCCTACGTCGAAAATCCTGGGGATATATATATATATATATATATTATAGATATTATGATATATCTGACTATCCCATCACGATCGAAGTTACGTAGCCAAAATTTCCTCTACACAGCAATCGAATAATAAACAAGGGAGACTGTGCTATAATACACTAAAAGTGAATAAATCTTACATAGAGCTTGAGACTAATTATCAATCGGTCATTGAATAGGCAAAAATAATTGAATTACAACAGTGATAACAGTAGCAGTAGAATATTTTCCTACGTTGTAGTTTCAAAATTACAAATAAATGTAGTTGATTTTCCAATATTTTTCCGTATTAACATTTGTATCTAATTGACATTTTTATTTAGCAAATTCAATAATTTAGAAATCAGTGGGAGGATATTCAAAACTTCTTTTGATTATAATTCAAGACATCATCGCACAAAGTCTCGCATTGTATATACCTTAGATATACACACGATTGTGTATCACATTTATTCCATACATATAGACAATACATACACACCTTATAATGAAGATGTCGTTTTAATTGCTGGCTCGCGTGAGGATTTTGCTAATTAACGCGTTCGCCACCACAGGAGTACGGTCTACTCACCCCAACTGTTCAATTCTTTCATTATACTCGTAACGTTGCATTTATAAGTTATGTTCTCTATCTCGATAATTTATCATTTGAATATGAATGATTAATCAATCAAATTTGTTAATTGATTGGGATGTAATTTATTGTACTGGTTGATTAAATGTGTTCAATATCAAACTTATTTTATTCATTACACACATGGCTGTGCGCAATACTATATTTAAAATAATATACATTTATATATCTATAGATATACACTGTGGAATTTTATGGTAGAACTCAACTCATCGTTTAGTGATTATTTTTTTCTGGATATTTTTTTTTCAACCAAGATGATTACACCGTGTGCCTATATACGTAGATGTGCGAAGGTGCGCGGGACTCACATCGTTTCGTTGGCGTTTATTAATTTTTCGACGAAATTAGGGAGCGGTCCAATTAAGGAGCTCGGGTGAAGGCGAGCGTGGACGGGCATTAGCATCCAGCGAGTCTGTAATTTGTGCTTCTCTTAATTAAATCATCCGTTAACCAAGCTGGTCCCGTACGAGCGCTCTTCCTTACCTCCTTCTTCTTCTTCTTCTCTATCACCACCACTCACCTTGGCAATTTTTTTTTACTTTCTCTCGTTGCCCCTTCTTTACTTTCTCGCCCTTAATATAAAGTTACAACAGGGCATGCCGTATATCTTAGTATATATTTCAAAGAACATACCGGTTTATACTTAGTCCCCGTGATTTTTGATATACATTTGATGATTACCATCATAAATGAATTATATATACACTTGAATACTTCAACAAATGCTCGGACCTGTATGTACAAACAATAAATCAAAAAAAATAACAAACAACGAGAAAAAAAAACATCTCTGAATGTTTTTTTTTCCAGATTTATGTGTGATTATTATATGCACATATGTAAAAACTACTCAAGTGCATATGTGAATGATAAAAATGATGAAATGATTGGTTAATTTTTTTTGTTTAATTTTTTTATTTTAAGTAAATATATATACGTGTGTGTATAGATACTTCGGAAACAAAAGTTGTCGTCCGATGGAAGGCAATCGGCAACAATGCTACGGCCCCCCGGACTTTGGACTCTAATATATTACCATTGGTTGCAGTGACGCAAAAATATTGGATCTTGTTAGGCTTACCTGTATAAGGCGTCGCTGACGAGTCGTTCGCGGATCGCATGCGGATTGCTCTCGACAGCCCCGCCTTCCAGCTGATTTCCCCTCGACAAGAATTTTAATGCGAAAAATTACTCCTATATCGGACCAAGAGTTTCCATACGCTTTTGTAAGAGTGTATCTCTTTGCTTATTCACGATAACTCAGTCAGTATCTTTTGTCTCTACCTGCCTTTATATCCTTCACGCTTTTGCACTTCAATCTATATGCAAGGCCGAAGTTGATATTCACATGCATATTTTGAGAAGTGATGATGTTTATTTATTAAAAGTCTTTCAAATAAATGTTTATTCCTTTTGTTCCTCGATCTTTTCCATTTCTTTCAATCAAACAAAAATCTTAATGTTCATATATTGTTATGGTGGTTAAAAAGCCACCATATTAAACTGGATAATTAATATTTATTCCTATGGAGCGTACGAGATTTAAGAGCTTATAAGCACACGTGGCAGAAAATATCCAATGAAATTATTTTTTTACTTAATCGGTATAACAATAAATGACCCAAGCACATCATTTACTCTCTCATTCCAATTTTCCCGTATACATTCACCAATTTCTCAAGATATTCATAGATGCATAAGGTTTTATACATGAATGATCATCTATATATGAAGTCGGAGACAAGGGTGAGGGCGCGTTTTTATATATCACGAGAAAATCCCATGCACACACACACACCCTCTTTTTTAATAAGCTGTCAATGTGCTTCGACCCCCCTGTTTTAACAGTACATGAATTCATAGACGGTGTGGTTAGCTTCGTGGTGGGAAAATATCATCCCTCGAATAACCACATGTAATCTCAGTGGAACATTATCGAGTTACATGTTCATATTGAATACTTTTGTGGGTATGATCATTTTCAATTGACTATCGTATGATTATATGAATAATTTCCAATTTTAAGCAATGGGTATATAGAATGTGTTGTTGTGTACTTGAAACCGATAAAATTTCTGGGAGTATCATCACTAATTTAATTCCATACATGATATTACAATTGTTCGTCCATTAAATTAAATTTATAGGACTGCAACAATTCTTTATCCACACCAGTTACAATTGATAAGATCAATTTTGTTTCACACAACCCATTAACGCTATTCGATATAAATAAAAAATATAGAAATTCCATGTTATTATTATATGAAATACAGAATTGTTTCAAACAGTAACTGACTCTGTCAGTGATTTCATATGTATATGTATAATGTCAAATCACTGTCGTGTAAGTATTATGTGTTCGTGTACATTGTGAGATAGAGTGTGCTTGGGTGTTAGGGTGTAACTACTTTTGAGAATACCGCATCAGTATTGATAACAATGACGATAAATTGACGTTAGGGGAAGAGTTGAGCAGTCCAAACAATTAAGAGGGGAAAAATTGTGGGCTCCCATTATGTTCAAGCATAGGACACGTGACAACGCGTCAAACTTCGTAGCATATGCCATATACTGGATGTGTATCATTTTTAGTATACATGTGCACACGTTCTTGTAATGAATACTCCCTCTGATGTAATTCATATTATTTAACTTTTTATTCGTCTCATATAAGATCAAGCAAAAGCCCTCTGCATATAAAAACTCTCTCTCTCCCCCTAGTTATGTCCCTTGAATTAATTCTGAAGTTAGAGAGCAACTGGTAAATACGATTAGGGGGAAATGACTCGTGTCGATATCAGTCGTCCGAAAAACGTAGGAATGTTACCCCATTTCGTCTTGTTTGACTTTCGCACAGTATAATGTAAAAGTATACTGAAATATATTATTATGAATTATGATGCTGGATTTAGAATGACAGCTGAGGGATAAAACGAATGAGAAAATTATTATAACTGAGAATAAACTGTCTGGTGAGTATCTATTCACTGGTCAAATTACACCTGAATATATCCTATTTTTTTTCATCATCATATTAATCAACATCCAGAACATTTTTTCACATCACTCTTCATAATTTAATTACTTGAAAAAGGAACAACAGAATGTTAATTCGACAGATATATTTTCATATTTTCCGGCAGTTCATAAAAATTGTGAATACGCAGACGTGTGTGACAATAAATTATTTGATATTATACAATTATGGATACAGACATGTTTATTACAATTATCATCTATATGCATACTTATTTATACTGAGTATCTAGAAATGATGAGTTGATGAGAAAGAGACTTCATGAAATGGCGTCTATAGAAACTAATCAAATTTGGTTGGGTCGATACTCATTTTATTTTAAATTAAACCACTAATGCAATGATGTAAATATATTTCTTCCAGTCGAGGGTCTGGAAGAAATAATTTCATCCATATATCCACATATATATTGGTGGGGTTCTGGGTATAAATGATAAGTACGTCGTTTCGCAACTAATTTATGGCAGCACAAAAATTTACGATACAGCATACGATAGACAAATAAAGATGATATAATTGAGCATCAGTAAATTGATTTGTGTTAATTAGTCGGTGCCAAATTCATTCACATACAACTTCTTGCCCACTATATTATATTAGAAATATATTTTGCTAATTATAAACAAAATGGATTTTCATGTGTGCAAGAACTATACATATAGAGACAAAAAAAAGTGAGAGTCACGGGAACAGCTAAAGGGGCGGACGGCTGATGTCCCGGGGGCGGCCTGACACAAAGTCCAGTTAATAGAGTTGTTCCAGGTACAGTCGAGAGTGAAAGTATTGGTTTGGTCAGGCGCCACAAATCATAAGATTTGAAATTTAAATTTGGGCCGAGCATTTATAGACAGCCGTGCGCACCACGCGTGGAGAAACTCTAAAATTCACCAGAAATCTCGATTTAGGATCTATACACGCTCGTCTTCTGCATCTTCCAATACATTTATTCTTTCCATTCACTTCCTTGTGCATTCACTATACATATACATTATAACGATATGCTACGAGACTCTCATGCAAGTGGTCGATGTCGTCTGTGTACATACATGTACATATATATATATATGCATGGGGGGATGTGACTCCATTGCAATGTAGCGAAAGAACAGTATTTGAATAACGGCCATTGTATATTGCGTCCCTTCGGAATTGGAAAGTTTATTCATATATATATATATATAGACATTATATGTAGATATGTAAAAGACGTATGCTTGTATATATTTCTCATGTGAAGGTATCTGCAGCGTTTCGCCAGCATCAACGGATTTATCAGTACGAGAAAATTATGATATGACATAATATAATCTGTGTGTCTTTGGAAAAATCACGCATCGAATGTATTGTAAATTGAAGTGATTATGCTGTAATACGATCGGACTCAAGGTATTTCTAACAATTGTACATGAAAAATACGGTGAGATGTACCGACTTGACGGTCAATTAGGTATTATGATGTTAACTAATTAATCCCAACTCACCCCTACATCAGTGTAATTTTTTTCCACTTCTTAATAATCAAATTATTATTGAAAATATAATAAAAAAAATTAAAAGATGAAATATTGAGGCGAAATATATCAAAATCAATAGGATAATTAGGGAGAGCGTGTGACAGCGTTTGTAGCTCTTTCAGCGCTCATACATATATATAATATATTTGCAGGTGGAGAAAAGCCTAATCAGCATGCGTCCCAACCAGCCAATTAGAAATAGTCTACTGTTTTACCGACTGTCACTGCGGATTGAGTATTGAGTTGTATCGGTCAAGTTATGTTCGCTTCGTTAAGCGAACTTGGGGAGGATATATAGAAGGGAGCAAGCGGATGAACGAGGAGTCGGCAGCGAGACTATCCTCTCTTTTCTCTGGCGCTCATGGTGCAGTTGCCGCGGTTGATGCCGTATGGGTTGGTTCTTGATTTACGGCCAACCAAGTCAGATTGCCGAAGCCGCCTTTGAGTAAGAAAGAGACAAAATCAAAAGAAGAAACGATGAAAGAGAGAAGGAAGTGAATGGGCGAGGGGTATGAGGAGGGATAAGGATGGAAATACTACAGTAGACTGTTAATAGTCTCGAGTCTTTCCTTCTCACAGCCCAACAAATATTCTCCGGTCTCTAATTGGAATTGATTAGGAGGGCATGCCTGCTTGCCTGCCTGCCTGTTTGCTTGCCTGTTCGCTTGCTGGTTTGATACTTACCTACAACCAACGAATAATGCCATGTAGGCTCAATCGGATTTATCATAATAACTATATGTTTTATTATTCACAATGGAAATTGCGGCCACAATATCACCTGTTATGTTTCAATCACTGATTTTACCATATATGACTTTCATATTATTAATAGATAATCATTAATATCCACATGCGCATACATGAGAGGCCGATAGTATATGTATTCACCATTAACGAAACGTAGAGCTATCTCTTTTCCATATGTAGAAATATATATCTATATGATGCCAGGTGTGTTTTATCCTATTTTCACATTCCTCTTTGGTTTCTCGCTCATTTGCTATCCTTCAGTTGAGCGCTAACGAGCCTGTTAGCAGCAATTATTCTAATTGATATTTCTCCCACTTCTACGGTTACCGGTGCGCATGGTGCGCCTGTTACCGTCTCTCGTATCATTTTGTTTTGCTTTTATGACATACACACTTGTATGCATGTACCAATATATGTATATATAAATACTGCATTATTTGCTCTCGTCCGTCACAACACTACTCTTCTTGTCATTTAGTTCTCCACGAATAACTATGCGCTTTACGACAACGCTCCCTCGGCCACTGTTTTTTCGTTCGACGCGTGATTGGCTATTACGTCTCTTTCCTCTGCGTTAGTTACCGACGTGCTGCCAAGCTGCATTGAGTTTTAACCATTTCTGTTCACTCCTACCTATCTTACCTTCCATGTCTTTTGTCAGTTACACTCATGTCGCTTGGACGTCCTCCTACTACATCCGTTTGCTTTTTTCTTTATTATCCCCTATTTTTCTTCATTTTTTTTCCTTATCTCTAATGCGTAATTGAAAATTACTTTTTCTTCCTAGTGTTATTACCTCATTGATATATTGCACTTTATGTTGACTTTATGATGATTGAAATCCAACATCTACGTTTCAAGATAAATCTAAAATTACTCTTATCACCTCATAGACAAATCATTCCACCCTAATTACACCCTTTACCGAAATTTCAAATTTTTAATGAAGCAGCAATAGGATCCAAACAAATATTCAACTGCAGCATATACTGATGATATACAAAATTAATTCCAAATTCAACATCACTTTATTTTTGTACAAAAATCACCTCCAAGTAATTGCACATGATTTCCTAGTGTGGCCAAACATATCTCATCCAAAGATGCTGTAGGCATATCAGAACAAATAGATTGAATTCACGAATTCCCCGGTTCGGAAATATATTTATGTTATATGTCGATTCTTGGGATTGAACAAAGGGTGTTTGATGCTACGGCATAGTATCCATTTCCCGGCAATACAATATGAAAAAAAAGGGAGTTATGAAAGAATAAAGGAAGCAAACGGAAGAAAAAGAAATGCAGAACGAGAAATAGAAGGAGAATGAGGGGCGAGAGGGAGGTGGTATATGTAGTACTACAGCGCCGACGCAGGACAAAATGAAGATGAGGAGGACACAAAAATATATATATGTATATATATATAAATGTGCAGCGTCGCGCAATATAACCACCACTGTTATTGTACGGCCATACTATATAGCAGTACTATAACAACAGCAGCAACGTGCGGCCCTCTCCATTTCTCGGGTGAGAGATCTGGGCGCAGAGATAGCGAAGTGATCTGTGAGGCCCGGTGTGTGGTACCCTATTCGCGAGTCTGCACGCTTTTGCACAGCGTGGCGATATGAATGTGGTAAGAGAGGTGGGGTAGGTAGGGGAGAAGAATCAAAGGGAGTACATAAGGGGTCTGTCGATGGCTGCGCGCATATACATATACCAAGCCAACGGACCCTCCAAGGCGACCGTCCTCCGATTGAGACGTCGTGCCCTCTTTCTACACGGCCAGAAGCAAACGACAGTGCTTACGAGAAAGAAAGAGAGACCGAGAGAGAAGTATATATATGGTAAGAAAGAGTGGGAAAGAAAGGAGGGGTGTCTCGCGTGATGCTTTCGAGAAAGAGCGTATTTACGAGTAACGCTCTCATGCGATGCCACGGCGATCGCGCGCGCATTTGAATTCGAAGATAAAATGAAGAGAAAAAGCGAGGAAGAGACGTGGGAGCAGCGAATAGGTATAGAGATAAACAGAGGTAAGGAGTGAAGGCGCAGTGGGTTAAGACAAGCTCCATATATATACATATGTTGAGTAATCGATAGTATATACGTATGAAATACATACATGAAGGTATGAGCAAATATTCATTCGTATTTTACATTGAACATTTGCTTGCATCCACATAACTTCAAATTAATTTTATTTTTCTACTTTATCATAAATATTAAAACATTGCTGCATTGTATATCTAACATTAATCATATGAGAGTTGTTGTATTGAACATTTCTATGCAGAATTCATAGATTTTGAATTTGTGAAAAATATTGGGAATAATTTATTATGTATGTATAGTATGTATTTGTTGATAACACATCCGACGTCTGAAGTAAATGAATAGTGCAGATACATACACATATGTAAACTGTACAGGGTGCCAATCTATTGGACTATATATTAGAGTTAATATATATATAGATATATATATATGAACGAATGACAACAGAGATAAGTATCATGGCGATTTGCTGATTGTGCTCTCTCCATTCTTCCACCCTTCTTCATTTGTGTGTATTATATTTTTCTCTCTGAGTTTATATTTCCTATATCTCTCACCTCGTATATCTCCCGAACGCTTTGCAGGTGGTATTGACCATGTCATATAAAGCCTAATAAACGACATGGGAAATGCTAATTGGCAGTAAGCCTTTGAGAATATCTGCGACAGAGAATTGTGATACGAGACACATCAGATAATCTATATTTAAAAATCATGATTTCTATCTTTTAAAAGAACTATTAGAAATGGAGCAGATAATTGTTTATTTATAAAACTCTATGATAACGAATAGGAATTTTATAACATATTGCATTGAGCTGAATCTACCCAAGAGTTTCGTCAAACGTCATCATGTTATCAAAATTCAAATAACTGGTCTTTGTATGTTTTTTTATTTTCGATATTTAAATAGTAATAAATATTGATGTAAATTTAGTTGTATTAAAATCATAACGGTAACGGATTGAATGGAAAACATGGGCAGTGCGGATCGTGTGTCTTCTTTTGTACAATTTGAATGAGGCAAAAGGATGTTTGAGCACGAGCCGCAAAGACGTATATATCAATTATAGATTGTCAAGTATATTGAATGACCGAATATAGTTTATGCATTGCGGTGACGGTGCCAAGACCTCCAGAGAAATTGGCCCACTATATATTACTCAGCAGGGGGTTCTCCACCCGAATTCTTCTAGCCTCATCGCGTTTTCTCACTCTCTATCACATTTCAGCGCATCCTGCTCTTTCTTTAAGCTTGAGTACGCCCATACACCAGTCGAGCAGGTTGTCACGGACATTTCAACATCAGTACACGGGTCAAACCGCTTGAATGCTATTTATTCTTACAAACTAAATTAATTGTTGGGCAGTAAACATTTGTCTCAAACGAATTATTGTAGAGGCTGTTGACGTCGGCATCGTATGTTCGATGAAGAAATTAACCCGTAAAATGTAGTTGAGAATGATGCCAATAATTTAAAACGTTGTAAAAATTCTGTTGACTTAATTCAGTTCTCGTTACGTACTCGTCGCTGTTATTGTCATGTATTTCTTCCGCATTTACTGTTTTCTCTTACGTATTTATCAATCAACTGCTTCGTCAGATAAATGTACTGACTCAAATACGTAGGAATGCGTTTCTATGCGCAACATGATGAACTATCTTCATCCAAACGCAAGATATTAAAATATGGGAGAGGGTCAGAGGCATAGATAAGACGATGGACCGAATTATACTAATGTAAGAATGATAAGAAATTTGTATACAATGTTTAGTATTCATATGAAAAGTAGAGAAACAAAAAAATTATCATCGCTTATGTAAATGTATATGTATACATGATTATATATATCGATATATAAAAATACATCGAAACACAAGACATTCACAAATCAACATGCACTCAATTTCAATATGGAATAAATATGTTGTAACGATGTTGTGAAAAAAATTTATGACGTGATTAAAATTCATCTTCTCGTCTATATTTTTTTATCATGGCCTTTGGAAATGTTATGAATTGCCGAATAATTCTATTAATTACTCTTCTTGTATATTCACAAATTTAATTATAAGTGATTACGATTTCTGCAGTTATTATAATTATTTATATGATTATAGACTTATTGTGAACAATACTAAATGTTGTGTTAATTAAATATTTGTACGTTTTGAATTAAACAATCGAATTTTACTTATTATTGAATTGAATAAAGTACAATAATTGCTCTTACATTTTAATATCATGAAGTATCTCAATGTCTATCGATAAATGTGAAAAAAAATACAACTATGACATATATGAGCATAAATGTCAAATTTTCTTTTTTTTTTTAAAGAGATTAACGCTCTAATTAATTATGTCTTGACAGTAGAATTAATTCATGGGCGTAACGAAATAATCCATAGGTTCAACAGTGAGGAGATGCTGATAGTATAGTAACGAGTGGACAGACAAATAATCCGAGGACCACCTTGGGTTTTACCCCCCGTTGCACGCTGCATCACGTCGGGAAAGATATCACAGAATGATTTCAGTACGTGCATGTAAAAGAGTATACTATTTTCATATAGAAGACATATCGAGATATTAATGATGAAAGAGGCAAAAACACACGTAGAGATGTTCTTTGTCAAGCCCTCATTTATGTCGGTGTTCTTTATAATTTTCTATATCTCAAAATGTCTGACTGATTAACTGCTCCATCCATTATCAATCTTTTGAATGATTAGCACTATTGTTCAACGTATATTTATTAATAGCTCCTTTTTTTTCCATCAGCTATATAAATACTTAAATAATGGCAGTAATATAGTTATATTATGCATTAGTGTTTATGATGGTGAAACTGCCGATTTATTGTACTTAAATACATGAGAAGTGCAAATTGATTTATAGAAATATAATTCACATAAGATTTTTTTTCTGTTATTATCCAGGGAACATTCACATGTTTTCATTATGATATTCCACTTTTCTGTTTGAGAACGAATCCTTTTTTATTATTAGATTATTCTTGAACAACTTGTATCACGGATGAAGCGGAGAAACAACTCCTCGGCTAACGTGTTGTGCAGACAGAAAAAGTAGAACATCAATTATCGTCAATTGAAGATATTTTCCCTGGTGCTGGCATGTTAAAGTCATAATTGAACTCGAACCAATACTTTTGTCATCATAGCAATTATGAATAAGAGAGAACCATTGAGACTCTGATTGTATATAAATATATATTCGGATTAGATATGTAAATAGACAGATATATTCATGGAATGTGATTCGATTGTGCTCATGGATGGGTGACTGTAAATTTAGTTCATTTGCTGTGTCTTCGATGCATATTAAAATTATAAAAACTAATCCGGTACAATAAATTGAAAAGAAGAGATTTTTAAAGTTCAAGACATAGAAAACAAAGAAGGCTATCGACTCATTGTTATCCTGAATGGAATGTCAAAGCATTTTCAATGATTATTTCTAAACAATCCGAATAATTTTCTAAAATTCGTAGCTATGACTCCAAATTCATCCGCGCGATATAAAATACATTATAAATGAGTTATTAGTACACTTAGAACCTCGCAGATGATATATCGATGGTTACAATTTTTATTCATGATTTTATCCGACGAAAAAATGATTTTGTATTTCATATATGATCGCGCATTGCCATCTGTCGTAGTCGAATGTATGAATGAAGATAAGAAACTAAACATTCATAAAAATTCGGAATCTGGCTTGTTTCCTTTCGATAACTTTTTGATTGTAGCTAACAGAAAATCACAAGTTTTAGCGTTCAGCATATGCTATTTTGTAGAGAGCCAATTTCTATTTTACCCACCGTTGACTTTTGCTCCATGGGCATAGGACAGATGTGATTTCTCGGATCCCTATACACAGACGTAGGTTCATTCACAATTTCTCTTATTTTATGTTATCTTATGAATTTATTCCATCTGCGAATATAATATTCAGGCCTCAAAATATTTTTACCCTCAAAAAGGGTTTTCAGATAATTTCAGAAATATTCTCCTCCTGAAGAAGAGATCCAAAACCAAAATTGAGATGAAATTTGAATAGAGCATTTTATAAAGTATCAATTTGCGCTCTTCTTTAGAAATTTTCATTTGCTCATGACAAAAGTCTGGACAGAAACTCTATTCAAGAGAATTCGATAACGAAAAATTAAAAACTCATCTTAATAACAAAACTGTTAAACACAACAGAGACTCAGCATCATATTTACCGATTTGATAGTAATGTACGATATAGACTGTTTTCATAAAAATAAAAAATAGAATAAAGACATGTCTAAAAGAAATGTACGACAATAAAAGTAGAGGACAACAATGTACTACAAAGATGTGAACTTTTTGTAATGATGAGCATCTTCTTGAGTAGGATGATTTCCTGAAGTTGGACGGACGTTTCTGTGAAATGTAACTGGCCTCATGCTCCGGCTCGACGGGATACAGCAATGTCTAGACAACCAGATCCATGCAATTGTCTGGACTTCTTGTGAGAAAAACATTCGAAAAATCAGTGGGACAATAATTTACAGTAATTTTCGTTGCTTGAATCTGTCAATTTCGTCTATTGCACATTTCTTGTCTTCCCATAGTGATAATAAAATTTGTATACTCTTGATAAATTGCATTCCAATTATTATCATTATTCAATTTAAATAGCATAAGAAAAAAAGAGTTATGATTGAGAAATGAACACTTTCACACATCCACCATGAAAATGTATAATGGAAATTTACGGTATTGAAATTGTATAAATTAAAAAAAAGAGATTTGCTGTAAAAGCTCCCCTTTTTCCCCTCAAGTTACAGGTCTCTACTGTTTACACCATGAAAGTCCATTGGATTTTCTATAAGATGTAGTCGATGGACACAGCCAAACTACGGGCGTTCAAGCGTCGCCACACAAAGGACCCTTTTGTGCTACATGCGGTACAGGCGCCATGCAACTGGATACCACATTGCGGGCATCTCTCGTTCGTTCTACTCTCTACTTCGTTTTACTTTTTCACTGTTTCGCTATCTCTCTTGTTGGACCCCAGTCGCCACGCAATTTACATCTTTTTTTCTTTTCATCCATCATAATATTCTTCCAATTTAATGTCATGTGACGTAATTGTCTCAAATATTAAATGCACCCTTTTTTTTTAATTCGTCATCTGAATTGTTTGTATTTCTTGACAGTATTTATTCTTTATATTCAAATACCTACGTTTTCTTTATTATCATTAAAAGTATATATATCACAACCTTAATGATTTTCATTGGAATATTTTAGACTATTACTCACGAGGATGTCGCGGGTACAACTTAAAAACAATTTTTTCCTTCAATTCCCCACCGCCGACAAGAGCTCAAGGGTTTTCGGTGCCTGGATGTGCATCTGGACTATGTTAAAATTGAAAAAGGGACCCGCGCACGCGTATTACATGTATATGTTTCTTTTGAATATATATGTATTCCCTCATGTATAATAATATTCGATAGTTATTTCGTAAAAAATTTATTTGGTCTTGTTGACACGATCAAATTCGTAACAAACATGGAAGGGATTGAACTTGAAACATGATCTATAGTTAATAAATGTCGCATATAAATGAATGATAAAATTAAATCAGACTAAATTAGTGAGCCAATAATTTCATCGAAAGTTTCGAATTATAGATTGAAAATTTAATATTTAACTAGTTGTATCTGTTGTCTGAGTGAAAATATACATTCAGAGTGCTCGTGATATCATTCTATTGGTTGAAATGATCGACATAGGCGGGCGTAGAAATTTCTCCTCCGCCCCAAATGTATTTTGCGATATGGCTGTCTTACGGTAATACACACCATGAAGACATTTTTATGGTGAAGATTTTGACATAATGAACAATTAAAAAACATTATCATTATACATATGGGAATCCAAAATCGTTTCCCATTCTACATTTATATATTTGTACGTATTAGTATGGTGGATTGGAATGTGAACGATTAATTTGTAAAAATACTGGCAGCTCCGGATGATGGCGCACGCATACTGATGCTTCATGTTCAACGTTTCGGCCACCAACACTTGACTTCACTTTCGGACCAAGTCACATTTGACGTTGGCCCTCCAACCTGATCGTTCAACCATAATCGCTTATTCAGTATATTTGAATTATTCCACTGACTTATACATAATACAGTGTGTGTATGTGGCATTTATAGATCATTGAAGATTTGAATAAATATTTGAAATCAATAGCTAATATTAGTGACATTAAGTACCATAGTAAATAAATATATTTAAAATGCATTAGAGATGTTGTCATCGTCAATCTCATTTAGTGTTCGTGATATTTTAAACGAAAATCAGCATAGAAGTGTCATGGATACATATACTCCTCATGGTCAATTGGCTCAATCTCTTCACACATCCCAAGATTATTGTGGCTTCAACTCTGTTCAGGGGATTCATTGGGATATTGAAAAATACAAGGATCATCAACAGCATCAATCCAATCAGCTAAATTATCCAAACTTTCATGATCTCGGGCAGGTTCATTCATTGGATGATATACCACCGCCATATGAACATAATTCTGTGGCAGAAGACGGTAAATTGCGACAATGTTTTCTATCTGTTTAAATCTTGGAAGAATTTCATCAATTTCAAAAAGTGATTTAGTTTGATTTGAATCAATAGGAAACGTTGTCACATCAAGTAAAACAGAGTTGAGAAAGAATCAGTCGGGCAAAAGAACCAAGAGGAAACCACGAGTTTTATTCTCACAGGTAAATATTGAATGCAAGTGATCTTTATTTAAAACCTGTGATAAATATAAATGTATTACTCAATTAAATTTTATCTGTATATGTATGTTGTTTTTTTCTATCAGGCCCAAGTTTACGAGTTAGAACAACGTTTTAAACAACAACGTTATTTGAGTGCACCTGAGCGTGAGGTACTGGCATCAACACTGAAGTTAACGAGCACACAAGTTAAAATTTGGTTTCAAAATCGACGATATAAAAATAAACGTGCACGTATTGAAGACGCTGAAAAGTTACAAACAATTAATTTGAAAAATCCATCACATAAAAAACTTCCTGTGCCCATACTTATAAAAAACGGTAAACCAAATATGAGAGACGCGGGTAGTCCAAATTATTGGAATGGATTCAGGCCGGAGCTTAATGTTCAAGGGATTCCGTTCGAATACAATGGTGATGTTCGACTAAGTCCAGAATATCGTCAAAATGAATTCAAACAACAATATTCGCCGGGTGTTGTTACAGAATTGAAAAATGACGTGACACTCCATAACAATAATTCTCATCGACACATAATTTCACCAATTGATTATAACAGAACTAACAACTCTACAACAGGCTCGAGATCGATTAAAACTGAATATAAAGAGTCAAACAATCCATCATTATTCAATGATTTCAAATCTCTATCAACCGATGACAAATGTGGGATTTTTGGTAATGATAATCGTGCCATAATGGATATATCAAACACGGATTATACCTATTCAAGCTACACCCACCCGACGAATTATCAAATGACTTACGTAAATTACATGGAGCCAATAGATCAGAGCATTCAACGACTCTGGTAATACTTTTGACCTCAACGCGTCACGTTTTGCAAACTATATGAATTCATATTCCAAATGAATGATACCAAAAAATAAGGCCAAGATAATATTTAATATAGTATCCATATAAACATATACATTAGCATATAATTTTTGTATTGAAAACTGGATATAAATAATTAATAATACATCTGTTTATGCACATTGTTACATATTGCATTTATTCTATATTTAATTTTATTTCGTTTCGTATTTATGTTTGAATAAACTCTCGGTACGGATTACAATTTATTTAAGCAAGTGGTTAATGAACGAGCTGTAATTCAAGGACATTGAATATATATAAACATGAAGTTACCCATGCACTCAAACACATACAAATTCATCTGGCGCTGATAACAATATTGTACCCTTCATATATGCAGTCACACAAGCCGATGAATATTATTCTTTGAATTCTCTCATACAAAAATGAATCGTAATGTATGGTGTGTTAATATATACATCGATATTTATTCATATACATAAGATTGCACATATTCTAACGTACCTAACTAAAATTATGCAGATATTAATTTATAAGTGCTGCACAGCATCAATTTCTGTTGATGGATTTAAGGGGTTGGCTCTGTTATAATATGCACTATATATATATGTGTATATATTGATGGATATGTATGGTGAAGATTTGAAATAGCGAATCATAGCTTATAAATAGGTGAAATTTGACAGGTTGAGCGAAGCCATCGTTGCTTTTAGGGTTATCGCAAGAGTACAGCGGGTCATCTGGCACTCAAGTGGGCGCGCGTTAACGATTTAGCTCGCGTCGATGTGCCTCGTTGATATATGCTGAGACATTGTGCATACTAGTGCTACTGGTCTTGTTGAAGCTTATGGGAACGTACTGATAATGACTTGGAAAAATCTCCTTCTTGCTGTTTAATATCATGCAACGATCACCATAATTTTATGGTATGAGAGTCAGTTAGTTATGAGCATCCACCTGCTTATCCACATACGACGCATCCTCTATCGGGTGATGTTAAAATGTGTAATAAATTCTGATGCAGTTGTGGGAAATAATTAATTAAAAGTCACGCAATATATATATATATATATACGTGAGTAATTTTTTTTTGGAAGGTGCAGAATGCAGAATTATCAATTTTGAATTATGAAATATGTAAATTTGGTATTGTTTTGTAGCGTACGATTGTCTCTTCAAAATAAAATTGGAGAGCACATTTGTGACGGTTTCTGAATAATATTGATTAATTGATATCAAAGTACACTGTATGTATATTACAATTCTAGGTCACATCGCAGTTGTAATTCAATACAGTTTTTTTTACCGATTAGTTCCATTATCAGGGCACATCAATCGCACAATCAATCATTTTTAACCATCATTGAAATTTGATATTATGCGACTGTGAGGAGTCACTGAACTGTGTAGTATTATATTTTATGAGTGTCAATATATCTTTGTGTGCATAGTATTCCCATTCACTTGTGCCATGTCAATGGGCAGCATTTACTACTGTCCAGGACTTTTTCATTGTATTGTTTCTATTGTTTCTATTGTATTGCTCTTCTTCGTGATTATTCGTTGATATAATAATTGTATCATATAATTAAAAATATTGAGGATGAAAATATTTGGCACACAGATCACGATTTTAAGTGTTATTAACTATAGAATCGTCCTTTTTTTTCATCATACAACCGCATGTATAAATTTTCGGGAACTTTAGAGTAAAAATCAGTCTATAAACGAAACAAAACGCATAATTAATTGTGATTTTGATCAGTAACGATTTACCCAATAAAATTGTTAAAGATTGCGTTTGAGATGAATGTTTCAGTCTCTTGGGAACAATTCGATACATTGCCACCAAGATTTCCAACGTTGTCGGTATAATATCATGCGATGGTCGAAAGGAACTGCTCGAGTTACGAGCATGCGTATAATAAAGGAAGGAATTTCAATCTGATTGATATATTATTATCTAACTATGTATGCTGATTAATTAAATGCCAAATCATGAAAAATTGAATTATCCTATATTTACTTCATTCCTCTGTCAATAACTCGATCGTTTATTATTTTAGTTTCATGTATTTGCTTGAAGTTCATATGAATTCTGCTCCGAAAATCCAATGATGAAGCTAATTCTGAAATTTCTTGAACTCTTTTTTAAAATCTTCGTCTGGATTTCCATACAGTTTCCATTGTCAAAAGAAATAGTTGGTTGATTCATCAGATTCCTCACATTTCCACTTGCCATGTGTATCAAGAATATGAAATGTTCCAGCTTGCTATCTGTTGCCAATAACTCCCAATGATCTCTTATACAAGCTGTCGATATATCAGAGATTCACTGGCAACAGACAAGTTGTTTCCTAGAGCTGTGCTCTTCAGTTATACTGTCAGAGCATGTATTGAAATAAATTCCTCTCCATACATCCGAGTTCTAACAAGCGTGGCAAAATTCATAATTATTTATTGAAGATATTTAATTATATATTCTATAATATATATCATATACCAGATGTCATTGCACTGTAATATTAAATTCCCTCCTTACATAACAAATTAATTTATAACAAAGTTACCACACTGATTGAAAGAAGAAAATTAAAAAATTATAATGAGTAATTTCACTATTCGTAACACAGCCTGAACAGAAGAATCACATGATCATATGACATTGCCATCAATTGTAATGTATATCAAAATTAATTTACATTCACGTATACATATAATATAAATTGCAAGAAACAATATAAATTGACATGTCGACGATTATTTATGTAGATACATATAATTCAAAATATACAATGTGCGATACATTGACTTGGCAGTTATAGTTCGAAGAAAATAACAGAGGGAATAAGAGTGAATGAGCGACATCAGTGGTGATGGTATAGTCGCGTTGGCGGCCGTTTCCATATATACTGAGCACTAATATTACATTTCTTCACTGACAGACGTGCGGACTTAAAAACCTAAGACTAACAAACAGTTTCCAGTCATCCGGTCTTCTTGTTTTTGTATTCTTACATAGGCATCCTCGTATATGCATTCTCTCATACTGGCGCTTTACCATCATATCTCATAATGTAAAGATAAATTGAATGAAGCTTTTCACCATCAGTTTAATGATACATTCGTATTTATTGCTAAATCAAAATATTGACATACATGTAGACATTGAGAAAAATCATTTTCCACTAATCAGAAAAAGATGAAACTTAGTCTCACATACATCCTTGAGTAAACATATAAATGTATAAAGGAATTGCTGCTTCACCACGTTGGGGTAGTTGAAATAAGGTATAATTTTCCGCGCCAATTAAGGTCTTTAAGAATTGGGACCAATTGAACGATGGGAGGGTCCGAGCGTTACGAGTTTATAGGGGAGAGTTGTGCTGGTATCCCCACTGTAATCTATTATCGATTGAATAGAGTTGGAAAAGTGAACGAGAGTGGCGTACTTATAAGGCAGAAGTCATGTACTCGCCGTCAAGATAACGTGACTGAATAAGGGTGAGTTGAACAGGGTGGTCGTCTTAACGAACATAAACGTCAACATCATTCCTCACAATAATCGTGTTCTCACTGTGTACCAGACAAAATGTCCACGAACTCAATGGAGCTGTCATATTTTTCGACAGAATTGACAAATCGAGTGCAATAGAAGAACCTCATGTAAAAAATTAAAAACACTTGAAATTTTCTCCAAGGATTATTCTACAATATATGTAATTCACCGAACTTCAACTGTCAAAGATTAGGGTGTTTTCAAAAATTTATTTGACGTAAAAAAATTATTTAACAAGCAAAAAATCCAAACAATTATATTTTACAAGGGAAAAACTATTTGTCGTATCAAATAAAACGTGGTTGGTTTATTTATAGAGAAATTGTTATGGATATAGATATCCTAGTTATTTAATATTTATATATTTATATATATTCATCAATATGGAATAATACAAAGATATTATATATATGACGATAATAATACATATATGTATAGATATATATATATGTATATGAAAAATGAGTACGCGATGGTCATCATCGCGTCAAGTGGAGCGTACTCTTGCGCTTCTGTGGTTCACACTTAATTAAACCGTCATAGTATAACTTGGCAACTCGCACGTGGCACACAATACTGTGAGTCTTTAGCGACAATTGTTATGTAAAGCATAGCCTGTGCGTGTCGACACCGACCAAAGTAGTTCCGAACATCCACAACGAATGTGAGGAACTACATACGTATGGTATTATATAGAGTAGATATATGTATGATGTTGGATATAGAGATGAGAACGACTTTTCAAAATCATTAGTAGCAATTCACAACGTTGCACAGTGTGACTTTATATCATTCTCGTGTTAACTTCGTCTAATCGAGAATTCAATTCAATATATATCGTTGATACTCGAATTTGGAACAATATATCAATTGTAAATATATATTATATGTTTATTTATAGATGAATTGATGCAGGTATCAAGACATGGAATTATTTCATAGCGATATAGTTATATAATAATGATAAGGTGTTTAAATGCGTACGGGCACATTCAGTTTTGCAAAGGTGATCTGAGTAGATATATATATAATTTATCATATATTTTATATCAATATCATTTGGCACGTAGCCAAGTTATCAATCTTGCTATTGCTCTCTTGGAATGAGTGTCATGGTGTGAGTGTTCTGCCACAACGTGACACCAGCGCTCGGTTCACCTCTCTGTACTCTGCCAACACTGGATTGGCTGTGTTGCAAAAATAGATATGATGGGAAATTCTTCGATTGGTCGTTGGGCGAGGCCGTCAACGGAACGAGCATGAGACTGGGTACGTCATCGTCGAGTAGTTCGACGAAAACGAATGACGGGTGAAGCTCCACCTACGTAAGTGCTTCCGGCACTATAGATACGGAAAGGAATGGGGAAGGGATGACCGATTCAAATCCGAAGACGACGCAAACGGTGACAATGATCACTTGACATGGATGAGTGTTGCTCTATTCCATTGCTACCAAGCTATCTTGGCCCAAGTGACTCTTTATGAGTCTTGTCAAGCATATCGGTAGTTGTCATCTTCATTTTCGCGAAACGAAAAAAAAATTCAATCGGTGAAAAAAACATCATAAATCCTCTCATTATTCATCAGAGAGGATTTATGTGTAAGAGTTAGAGTGAGAGTGTAAGTTAGAGTGGAATGGAGCATTAATTCGAAAAATAAGTCCTTGAGGCAGCGAAGCATACACTTGGCCGAAGTACTCTCGGACAGAAGGGTGCAAGCTGTTGTCTGCAGTAGATGCGCACTATTTTTTAGTGGCACAAGTGATTGTGATGAGTGAAAGTCTGTGGTTTAATTCGACTCGTGTTTATATTTTTCCCTCGCAATATAATTATAATAATTATTATTTTTATTCTTTCCTTCAATGACAATATATCATTTAAACATTTCGTATTGAATGAATAAGATAAATGCGATGAATAGTTTTTGAATAACATTCGTATGGTGCAGGTTGAAGTGTGATGTTAATTGAACTACATTGAATGTTATATTTCAATTGGAATTTCGGATATGTCTGTAGGCATGGCTGCTGAGACAAGCGGAATTCTGTCTGATTCACTAAAACACGCAACATCTACTCAGCCCACCCCATTTACAATTGATAATATCCTCAGTCGTTCAACGTGTCACGTGGAGTCATCAGAAATACCGCCGCTAATCTTCGAACAAACATACGAGAGATATAATGTCACACAACAACACCGTGATAATAAGGCATACGAAAAAATTACCGGTACATCAATGGGGCATGATACCACATTATCCAGTAGTTCATTGTTGCTCTCCAGTGAAATGACTTCGTCAAATTCTCGAGTGAATGTTGCGCGTGAATTAGATATCTTAAGAAGAAATTTCGTTCATGGAAATTTACCTAATTTTAATAACTTGCCATACGCGCGGTCAGTTTTTCAGAGTATAAATGAACTTGGTCAAGTTGTCAGTTATCGTAAGATGAATAAAGCTCCAAGAGATTCCAAAGAGTTGGATCATCGACAGCAGGACGAGGCATTGGATATGAGCAAGAATAAATATCTAGGTAAGTTCTACAACAATTAATAACCCTGTGATCCTATGGAGAATATGAATATACTTAAAATAATTATTGTCTAATGATAAAAGTTATTCAGTCTAATGCGTTAGAAAATTTATGTAAAAGCCATAAGGTGAGCTCACCATTCAGTACTCTTTTCGACGTTGAGAGTTTTTAAAGTTAACCCGAGTTATGTAGATAACGTAATTGAATATAATTTTAGTAGCACAAGTGCCACTCGACGGACAGACGTCACGAGTGGCTTGTGCTACTCAACATCAATTGCACTTGTCCGTTTGTAGGACTATCCCTGTTTCGGTGTTTTTTTTTTATTTCTTCAGTCCACATTTTCTGTCATAAACATTATAGCTTTATAAATTCAAAGCATCACATCGTCGATACTTGTGTGTCGGACCATAAACATTAAAACTTACATATATAAATGCTTACATTCGTCAATATATTTATAAATGGGTATTTGAGCTTTAGTGGCAATCAATTCTTATATGGAGAAGATGATCGGTAGAGTATCAAATTACGTTAAGAGTCCATATTTCGTAGCCCCTTTATTGTCAGTAAACATTCATTCCCTTTTCAACCACAACTACTGTGCGGCGGAATCAATCGCAAATCTACGCGTCATTCATATATATTTGAACAGGACTACACGATACAAACAAAACTAAAGTATGTGAAAATAGATACTGATGATAAAATGGAAAAAACCAACTGAATTATATGAAAATTTTAGTATAAACAATTTTGACATTAAAAATCATTACTAATGATAGTATAATGTTTAAAAAAAGGAGGTTTTGATGTTTGGTATACATAATTCGAGACTAAATATTTATGGTGAGATATACACACCTCATCATGCTGGTTAAGCAAAGAGAAATTGCCAAGTATTTGAACATATCAACATGAAACATTTGCGTAATCTATGTATATGTATATGAAATGAATATAAATACTAATACATATAAATTACCAGAAGTTCGATTCGATATTATTCCAGAAATTATTGTGTCTGATTAATAATTAACATGTTGGTCAATAAACTTTGTTATTATAGATGAAATTGAGGATGACATATTTGATGGACGTCAGCATGGACAATCAATTCAAAATAGAAAAAAAAGGAGCAGAGCAGCATTTTCACATGCTCAAGTTTATGAATTAGAGAGGCGATTTGCGGCCCAGAAATATCTTTCAGGACCGGAACGGGCAGATCTTGCGCGAGGACTTAAATTAACTGAGACACAAGTCAAAATTTGGTTCCAAAATCGAAGGTACAATATATAAATGCAATGACACGATTCCACTCCCATCCCTATCAATGATTATTCATTTATCCTTGTTATTATAATTTATATGTTTATTATCGTCCCATGAACGTAAAAAAAAAGCCCTTAAAAATCCCAAATGATTTAATGAATTAATGAGTTGTTTATCGGCTATGGATTATACAGATACAAAACAAAACGGCGGCAGCAACAGGAGCTCGGTGCTCTTGTGAATTCGAATGCGGCGAGACGAGTCGCTGTGAGAGTATTGGTGCATCAAGACGAACATTTGAGTGTGGGATTGTCTTCGTTACGTGGCAGTTCGAATCTTCAGGTATCAGGACAAATTTCTTGCCCACAGCAGCATCATCCATCAACAAAAAACTTTAACGCGTTTCCTTATTACTATTTACCTTATCATCCACTTCTTTGTCCATCTATACATTCACCTCAGTTGCAAATGCAATCAAATCATACAGAATTAAATCAAACATCGCAAATGCAAAATGACATTACCAAAGAAGATATTGCGAAATAACTAGTCGAAGTGTTCCATGTTTGTCACAATGAAATATTCAGTTGAATGAAAATGAGAGCGACTCTTATAGATGACACGGATAACTTCCATTAAAATTTTCGACTCATGTATTGATCAAAATATAGCACAACATCTACTTAAACTACGTGGAATATTCTTAGGTATACATATATATATATATAAATATAATTTTACCTATACGTGTATGTCCATTATTATTGTCAGAACCAAATTTACGTGATGTGTTATTTAATAGTCCACAAATACGTGTATATTAGTATGTAAATAAATGTATAGGTAATGATACGGTCTGTTTCACATTCAGTCGCATTGACATATTTCAAATACCATCCACCAAATGAACACATTACCAAATGTAATGTACCTGTTTCGTTGAATGGAAAATTGTCATAGAATTATTTGGGGGATTGAATAAGCAAGTGAATATCATGATAATATACACTGTCAAAGTGATAATCGCCAAATATAAATCTACATATGATTGATGCATAAATAACAGTAAGTAGTATTTTAAATTCTCCATCAATTTATCTCCTACCAATGAATAAATACAGGTAAACGGATGCACTTATATGTATAGGTGAAATATACAAGCTATACACATTTGGAAAGATATATAAACATATTAAATTGTGCTTGCCATATGGATACATAAATATAGGTATCTACACATATGTATAGAAGTCATTTCGTGTATATTGTATGATGAATGCAGATGAGACTCTGGCGAAAGTGATATGATGTTGCTCTAACATATTCGACAGCCACGAGCACAACCGCGAGACGTAGACATATACAGACACATACAAATATAATTCGAATGATTCCCATGGCGTTATATGATTAGAAAAAAAAAAGATTTTGTTTCGCTGTCAAAAGGGTGTCCAACTGCCGCGACACAAGTGACTTTTTCCTCATAAGTGTTCAGATAGTTCGTTATGGGTGGCCCCCGTTGAGGCCTCGAATGTGTTTATTTAGACGTTACGACGGGACTGGCAACTCGACCGTCGTCTCTTGAAGTAAAAACCACTGCGCGGGTTCTAACATCCATCAATCGGGGTGAAAAGGGAAGACAAGGGACATTGCCTTTTGAGATACTTCTTGATGCGCTAATAAATTTTTTACATACTCACTCTTAAACTTCCACCTTTTAAATTCACAGTATAAACATATAGCTATTTATTGCAAACCCCTGTATCATCAAGTGATCCAATTTAAAACATTGAAACATTTTATATCCCATTTTCAATGTGTTCTCCGTTTTTTTTTTCTACAATTGGAATAATTGAATTCATAGTCTACACATGGAATTCTATGTTTACATCAAATACAGTAAATACTTTTTTATTGATAAATTTTATTAAGAACGCATTAAATGAACTTCTGCAGTTCATTATCTTATTGTTTATCGTCATTTATAAACAGTGAACTGCAGTTATGAGCATTCAGTGACCGACTTGACCGAGATCTGGTGAGTCTCATATAGAATATACATATATATATATATGTTTACAATGCAAATTCATTATTCATTATGTCGCCGTTGATCACTTCATTGATTATACCAATGTACTACAGCGTACAGTAGAATCTTCAGAGAAATAACGTATCAATTAAATAAAAGAGTGAAAGCGGACGAGTGACTGATTGGAAGTAGTTGCTCGTCAACTTTGTCGTTAGAAATAAACGTTTTTCTGGGAGTTGGGGGATAGCATAGTGTTGAACTTCTCCATCGTAACAAGAAAGGAACGATTTAACGCTCAATCAACTGACTAAAGCTAATTTTCATTAGGTACTAACAGCGTGGCAGTCGGGTGATGGTATTGGGTGGCAGTTGGGTACTAGTCAGCCGACGACCCTTTATATCAGTTGTCTCTCCTCATTTACTATTCACTTGCGCTCTCTTATAGTACATCAAGACAACAATAATTTTAGTATATGAAAAAATTCAGTTTGCGTCTACACAATTTATATCAATTTGTGCTTCTATTTTTATTAGATTTATTTATATCCAATATAAATAACAAACAAAAACGCATATATTCTTAACTCATACATGGATTTGTGTAATTTTTACTGTTATTTTGCCAAGTTGTAACTGTTTAAATTTGAAACTGTTCAATTTATCATTTCGGATGTATTTTTTGGACACTTATGAACATCCTGTTTGAATTAAAAATGATGGTGATCGGGAATAAAACAATTTGATATTACAATACGAATCTTTTATTCATAATTATGTATGGAAAATGAGGGATGTCAGCGTTAAATTAACAGGGGAATATAATTAAACAGTAAATAAGTAAATTTCTATATATTTATGCAGAGTGAGTACTTATATTCATGCCAACGCGATTATCAATCTATCACGAGTCATTTCATGGTAGGTGGAAAGATAAAAAAAAGCACCGATTTTTTCACATACATTTTCCTTGCAATTTTCACAATTCGTATGACTGGTGTATGTGTGAATTTGAAAGTATAATGAACGTCGATTTGTCGCTTATCTTCATATCTGTAGTTCACCCCACACATATATTCAAATATACAGAAATACAGATATATCATATTGATGTGAATGGAAGTACACGAGAATTGAAGGAATGCAAAAGTAACATAAGCTAATAATTACTCGTATATAAATCCGCACGAAGTAAGGAACCCAAGTTCCCTTTTTACCTTCTCAATAATCCGAGTGGCAATGCCTCGGTCTCCCTGGCAACGATTCCGATTGAGACGCGTGTCGGGAGGCGAGCGTGCAAGGTACGTGAACAGATATGAAACGAAAAAGAAGAAGAAAAAAAAGGCAACTGGATGGGGCGAATAGTCTCGTCACGGCGACTTGTGGGACCCTGTAACTTTATATATATATATACCTGGAAGACGGAGAAAACTCTCAAGAAAATCTCCAACTTGCAACCGGCAATTCTGTTGACGAGGGGATGAGGAGTAGGAGTTCCCTATATATTCGTATATAAATGAATACGTTATAGTATATAGCAAAGCCACCCCACTGCACGAAAGCACATTGACAAAATTCAATCGTTATTAGAGGATACGAATGAATTTCATACAAAAGTATCAATAAACAGAATGAAATAATTGATTTAATAAACGTATTGATGTATAGGCATATGTTTGACTCCAATTGTGAAAATTGATTTTTGATAGATACGAAAAAAAGTAGGCCAGGTCTGTTTTATACGTTTGTATATGTGAGAAATAATAAAGATAACGAGAAGGTTACCGGAAATTGTTGAGATTATTTGTGGTTGATTGGTCCAAGAAGAAACGACAAGACATTTTGTGCGAACAAGTCTCAAAGAGGCAATTTAGCAATTTTTCGCGGTGAACTCGACGCCAAGGGAAAATACCGTACGACTAAGGCAATCAACAGCGTTTCATGTGGTCGAGTAAACGGTATAGAATAGATGATTGTTAGATATATATATATATATATACATGAAGAAATTGTCCTCTATAGTCGTGGAACTTTGGAAATCGCATTGCGTCGATAAAGTTGATATCAAGTTGAATGAAAAGAAATAAAGGCGGTAATTGGCTATAAGTGTATTGGTTCATCATGCACGCATACATATAATTCTATATATGACAACGTGATGTACTGACAATGAAAAAGTATTAAGGCATTCTTTTGTGATGTAAGCAATTCGAAGTGGATCCTGTCATCGAAAATGTACGGGGACAATATTAGTAGTATGTTACCGAATTTGCAGCTTTTCTCACAGTGGCCTAATAAACCACCCGCAGTTAAGTCATTGTATGTTACTACATATGCACATTTTATGCATCTAAATCTATCAAAATTGAATCCTAATATATTAAACATTTTTAAACTCAACTTTGATGATCTTTGAATAAGTCAATTGACCAAAAACTTCATTCACACAACTGTATATACTCAATTATTTCGTTGAACGTTCAAACGTCATACATCTATAAATAGTTCTCAAATTACCAAGAGGGTCTGTGGCGAAGCAGCGTTTTAGCAGCCATTTTGGAAAAATAAACGATCGTATAGAAACAGATGACTGGTTGACTGGCAAAGCGGCAAGAGAACTCGCGGTAGAGTGACAGCCACATGCATTAATTGTTTTTCAATTTACGTTATCGTTTCTTTTTCATCTCAATATGTATACATAAGTATATAAACTTGTTCCTTTTATTTTTCTTCTCTTTTTTTTTCTCTTTTATTTCATGAGTTTCCAATATACCTGCTTTATGTATACACAAGAGTAATTTGGGGCGACGTCGGCACTCCAATCAAATATCCTTCATCTAAAATTGCCTACAATTGCGCACAATTGGTTTTTCTTCAGATTTCAAAATCTCGGCGATAAATCAGATGAATTGGATGTTCTTCATTGTTCAATTACAATTATAAATAAGTGATGACATTATAGGACTTAGAATTCAATTTTTTTTTTCTTTACGATGAGATTATTGCGGATTTCTCAATCATTCATATTGATTGTGTTCTGATGTCCATAAAATTTTACGATTCATCACGCAATATTGATCATTACATGAGACTTATAATAAACTAGTTAGTGCCAGATATTAATATTTTTTAATAAATTATAACTAAATAAACTGCTTTGATGCAATTTGATATACAATTTATTAGAAAATATTAACAGTCGGCGCCAACTTGTTCATAGTAGCTTAAAATTACAGCAATCGATACACAAATCAGATGATGTACCGACTGTTGAAAATAGCGAGAATTTAGTTTGATAACTCAGTAAAAAATTGGAGGGAAGTGTCCTAAAACATTATGACATGTCGATAAGCTATCGACAGTCAGTAGAATCGGAGTGGATGGGCGTGTACTCAACGCATGGACATTGGATGAATAACACAAATGAATAATAACCGCAACTAGAAAAGATTCTTATCGATTTGCTCAATGGATAATTTAACATTTACTTAATTTTTAATTTGATCTCATCCTAGTCATTATATTGAGCCATATCCATGGTGCGATCTACCAATTTAATTCTTTACAACAGTGCATTGAGAAGTGCAATGATTCAGCATCTACTTTCCTCTTGGACGATTGGAACTCGAGATAGTTCTTTCAGACTATCCGCATCCAAGCAATTACCACCTTTAAATAGTAACTCGAGTTAATAGGAACTGAAATAATGTGGTTAAGGCACGCGGATGGTCAAATTGAGTGGTAAGTAAAATCATAGCTTGGACGTAGTTCCATTATGTAATTATTTAATTATAGCTTGTGGTATCTGAAAAATCAATCTGAACAATATTAGTCTTCTAACGATATTGTGTGAAAAGACATTCAGATGGGATACTGGGGCGTGAACGATTTATTGACAGCCTAAATGGCATTCTCGTCAATCACACGAAAGTTCTGTAGTGTTGCAAAAGTATCGAGACGTTAATTTTCCTAATAGATTAATTAAACAGCTTGTACTTTGTCATTGAACAAAGTTGTATGTGCTAAGTGAAGACCTCGGGTGGCTTGCTCGCCATTGTTTTACAAACAAAAGACGTCCGAGCGCGTCGAGTCATGGCGGTACTCTTTGTACGCCCCTCGACCAATCATTGGCCGCATTTATAGTGAGCTGATATGCAGAGAAGCACTCGGCGTAGCCCGAAATATTCTTTGTGAAATATACGACAAGGTAATCGAGGAAGCTTTCAAATTAGTTGCATACAGTGTTTGAATTAACAATGTAATGTGATGTGTTGAATTTACATAGACAAATAATACGCATAATATACATATATATAGACGATTGTATTGGTACGTTTACTCTTCAGTTTATTGGATAATCAATTGTCTCTAAGAATATACAATGCAGGTAAATTCATAGATATTGGTCTACATCATATATATCAAAGACTAATTGAACTTGGAATTGATCAAGATCCTACCAAATAAGACAACGAAATGTTTCCCAAGAAAAAATAGAAAAAGAAAATAGTTACAAACGAGTTTTTTTTTATATTGAATTTCACTACGTAATCGTCATTGACCAATTGAATGAAAACTGTGGAACTCGAATCCACTCGCAAAATTGAAATCTCGTGGAACACAAATACTTTATAAGAGGAGAATTTTGCAAAAAATATGAATAGTTGTTAAAATTCACATGTTCACATTATCATCCAACAACACTTTAGAATATTTGATTCGCAGATACATAAAGCATAAATTTACAATACAATTTTCGTGTATATTTCCTTTGGTATGTTTGATTTTATTACATGTGAATACATATGAATACTCATTCAGTGATTCGTGTGAATGTATTAATTATAGTATGTCATATTATTGATGGATAAATTTGGTAAAGATGAAGATAATTGCGAGTAAAGAATTAACGGTGTGGTAACGAACATTTATATGTGTCTGTGCTTACATGTGAATGCATAAGTATGTGTAAATGTATGAGAGGCGCAAAATGAAACGAGCGGGTGAGAGTAAAAAGTAAATTGGTTTCTCCCAGAAAGTCATTTTTCAAGACGACCAACGAGAAACGCCCGCGTCGATTCAATTTGATTCCACCGGTTTTTTGTACTTTCTAAGAAAAAAAACGCTTGCGGCATTGGAGTTGACGTCGGTCGGTGTGAAATCATCCGCTTCCGAATTTCCGTCTGAACTGTGCATAGGTATAAATATGATACCCTCTAGGCATATACCGCCGGTGTATTGTAAGTGGCGCGAGACGTGCGGACTCGTTCATCCGATTATCATGAGAAAGGGAGAGATGAACAGACAGATAGACACACATACACGCGCGGACACACACATACAAATACACACGAGAATACTGAGGCTCAATGCGGCAATGGCTAATGTCAATAATATACCCTCTCTCAGATTGTTCCATCTTGTTCATGCAACGAAACCTAAAAACGAGTAATTAAACCAAAGGATGCCGCCAACGTTGGGTTACACTACAGTAAAAACACCGACGTCAGTTTCCAAACGCAGGTTGCGCATTATTATGGGATGATATAGTAATAAAATAAAAAGCACTCCTCTGCGCTCCCAAGACACCCAACAGATAACACTCCAACCTTTTTGAATCCTCATTTTTTGTCTGTTTCGTGCAATTGAGGTACATTAGAAAGTATTTACAAACTTTTGTATTTATGACGTTATAAAATCTGAGTATTTTTTTTCTCTCCCTTTTTTTCCAAACATTTTAACATATTCATAATTGGTAGTATTTGCTACAATATCTTCTTTGTGCTTTGCATTCTCTGCATTGTATGGTTTATCATTCTGTTATGACGTCTGGAGGATGTCATATAATTAGAAAAAACTGATATTCTCTTTATTTGTAACGTCTTATGAGGAAATTAAGTATGCTTTCATGACCATGATCATACAACTGTGCTCTAAGCTCACAAAGTTATCAGGGTAACGCAGTAACCCAGTAAACATGAGATTTAATTTGATATTGAAAAATCTTTTCATATCATATCAATGAATTATCGACATTTTATGTTTCTTGTATTCACTCAATCTTCAACATTCCAAATAATAATAAACATGTTTACGTAGAGTGCGTCCCTGAATCGGAGACTATAGAACGCTCTCGTATCTATTTATATACATATAATATAGTGTTTTTGAAGTATAATAGAGGTTCTTAGTCGATCCTCTCCATCAAACAGGTAACATTCTTGGCGCCTCTATAGTCACTCGCTGGGCATGTTCATCGTATTTTTCTCGTTCTCGCTCTCTCAAACTCTCTCGTCTATATGTCAAAGAGTTTGCGCATCATAGCCAATATGATCAAACTGACATGATGAGTAAATACATGCTTCACTCATTCCAAAGATATTTTTGCTCCAATTCTAATTTTCATTATGACTTGATGAGAAGTGTAGTTGAAAAATCGGTTGTAGGAGTGTCCTCAAACTAGCCCAAATATTCCATCTATCATAAACAAATAAATACTTTGGATAGTGAAATCAATAAAATATCCTTCAGATAATGGGATATAAAATCGACAGATCACCTCAATTAAATGGATATAAAATGTTGTTATGACAGGCTATCTACTGTGGAATTTGATTGGATGTAGATACTTGGAAATTATGGGTATTAATTGTATTATAGGATAAATAGAATGGCGACTACTCATAGAAAATATAAATCCAAAAATGATGCATAGGAATGTGGACAGATAAATGTCATTTCCGATTTTTTGTAACACTAACCGTTCAAACAATTATCTGATAAGACGCCCATGGATATTTTCTAAATTATTTTTTTATCAATGTAATACTTGTCTAAACATAACAGTGTACTTAGAATTTAAATTATAAATTTTATATTATGTGAGCTGTTACTTGACCTCTATCCCAGCTTACATTTTTCACACCATTGCTTTTTTTGTCGTAATAGTTTTGAGAATTCATCAAATTTAAAATCACTTCCTTAAAGTAATTTATTCTGATGATAATTCTTGATTATACAATACAAACCCCGTCGGCTCTGTGTCCTCTGTGGTAAATTCGTGAAAAATGTTTGTCCGATTAGTCCAGATAAATTCGTCACAGGCAATGGGGTCCTCTTTCGGCGATCCATGGCGTCGGCAGAACCATAAAAACCGTAATGAACAAAATACCGGATCGTTATTGTTTCTTTTTTCACTTTTCGCTGGTCCGACGAACAATTCACTCGAGGGAACCCGATTGCTTCACAATAACCGTTCATATCTTGCTCATTTTCGACATTTATAAAACGGAAGATATGAAGATAAAATAATGCAAAATTTGTTATTTATGGTCTTTTATAGTCTATTAAATATTGATACCAAGTGCAAGAAAATACGATTTTCTCAGCAAACGTTTATCGTTGGTTATAATTAGAGACGTCAACAGCAAAATGAAAATATACATTTATCGATTTTATCTGATAAACATTTACTAATTGTGAAATTCCAGTTAACGTGATAAAAATGAAAACAATAAAAACATAACGAACGCTAAATCATGTCGGAATGATAAAAGCCCACTCTGCCAAATGAAGTGATAGAAATGTCAAAAAAAAAAATTCATTGAATTAATGTATTAAATTTCAACTATAAATTGTTAATCATCAGTATTTTAGGCATCAAAAGAATGTAAACTCTGTAGCACAACATGTGTGCACTATCAGAGACAATATGCACAATATGATTATGCAAGTTTTTGCTGTGAAAGGAAAAAAAGGAGGTACATCTATGTATATTTACTATACAAAATAAATTGTGTCATTCGTAGGTATTTACTATGAATTTCGACAATAATAACTGCCGGATCGTATCAGAAAGAACATGAGCAATTAACTAAACGGGCTTGCAACCACGTTACTTGTTTAACTCTATCTGGACACTATTGAAACACCAGCAACCGATTTTTGGTCCGTCTTGTTCACACCAATTCTATCATCTATATTTATATATATATATATATGTGACCATTTGCTTTCTTCCTTTCTTTTCTCTCCCTCTCCTCTACTCATTCACCTTATAATGATCCTTTTCACCGAGCATGTCCTTTTTCATTGGAGAGCCAAGCTTAGCATTTCACATTCACTCTGTCCTTTACGACAGCTGGCATTCTCACTTGCGCTTATTGAACGCGCACGCGCGAGTCTCGCTCGACTCGTTTCACCCCTCTTCTATTCTCTTTCTAAACCCCCCCTACTTCCCACTGAAACGTTCGTGGATGTTAGTTTGTCTGCGTCAAACTCTCACAAAATGTTTATACTGTCCTTTAAACTTAACTCTGTCTCTACATATATCCATATATTGATATATATCTGTCTCATTCTGGTTCTCACCATCGCGAGAGTGCGCATGGCGCGTATAATTTTCGGAAGGCCGATCATCTCTCTCGCGCCGTAGCAATTCACAACTACCACACGAGTTGTGCGCTCTCACTCGGTCGTATATGGCGGCACGGATGAAGGAAAGCGGCGTTCTTTGAAGTCCAGTTGGGAGCCAATTACACGAGTCACACAGGGCCGCAGCTCAATGTTGCGCGCCGAAAATATAGCCACTCGAGTATCGATTAAAACCGAGAAATATGATGGTTAAGAAGGATTGGGTAGGGACGAGATAACGGGGCAGTGAGGGTAAGGGATTAAGTGCATGAATTAATTAACCACACCATTGCGAGAGACCGCGCCTAAGCGGAAGTTGATTAACGACTCGTCGACGTCTCGCATTTTCATTATCATCGGGGCATATATTTTGGTTATTAACAATTTTTTCAAAGGCATCTTCATATACATTCATCCGAACCCACCTGCACTATCAATTCAAAACTAATATAACTCATTATCTTGTATTACTAATTGTCCACATATTCATTAGATCATATGATTGTGACATGTGTTTTGCGCGAGCATAACACAAAGATACATTGGAATTGATGACAAGTATCTTTTTCGTACGTTAAAATTATTAAACAGCAAGACTTTTTCATTGAAATCCATTCCTTAAAATCTGTATAGTAAGAAAGCCCATTCAGATTATAAAATGAATTATAATCATTTGAACGATAATACAAAATTTTTTGTACAAAATATAATGAGAATATAAAATGGTTTCTTCCACATATATAATTAAAATTATTACAAGAATGTAAATTCCATCGTAGCATTTATACCAACATTTGTACAATGAATACAGAAAGATGAGTAGTATATGATACTATAAAGATGAAATTGTTCATATCCCGTTTGAATTAATTAAGAGAATGATAAAGTGGCCACACTCGATGGTGTTTTTTTTTTTTTTTTCATCATTCGCAATACAGCAAACGATGTCACGTGTGAAAATAAAAATAATGATTGCGAAGTTCGCCATATTATTACAAAAGTTACGAATAAATTCAGGCAGATTATCATAATTTTATACGGTAATTTCAGAAGCATTTGAGAAAAACAGAAGTGTTTGAACTTTACCATAATCTTGTACTCTGTAACTTTCTCATTGTGCTGTGCAGTCAATTTTTCTCATGGATTCTGATCTTGGCGTACCGTCCGAATCAGTACTCTTATCTGTTATATATCCGGGTAATGTTTGCTATATTTTCAACTCTTTCATTCTTTCATATTTCTTTACACTTTTTCAAGAAAATATATATATATATATATATATATATATATATATAGAGAGAGAGAAATTGCCTTGTCGTATACTATATAGAGTCCTGTGAAGTGAGTCTCCTCTTGTGAAAGACCACCCACCTAACCTATACTTAGCGAGGTGTCGGCAAATTGAGCTATAGATGCGCTTATGGTAAGGTAATATGGTGGTATGAATGGTACAAGGAGAAGGGAAAGGAAAGGAAAAATACCATCAAGATACATATACCATAAGGTGTGTAGAAAAAATATTAGGGTCCACCATTGACTGAACTGATGCGCCTTTATCGGTCTGCTGCCACTCTATTTCTCACTACATTTCTCACTCTATTTCTCACCGTTGCCGCATCTATCTTTCTTATTGGCCTGACATGTACTACTAATTTTTCACCACCTGATGGTGCTACCACCGTTCTCTCTTCATTAAAAAACTCAGTTTTAACTCACGCCCCTATTAAGATTGATATTACATTGATCGTCGATGTGTGTCATATGAAACAATGTTACGGTAAAATGACGATCAATTCAATATCTATACCGATGCACAATGTATATCGATAATAACAATAAACAAAAGAAATGTTCATTTACTCGATAAATGCATTTTGTGTGGATGCGCTGTGTGAAGAATGGAAAGTCTTGTGCGATAGAGAATCGTTGAAGATATAATACCTGTGGTCTTGGGGTCTTTGGGACCGCAAGACTTTTCCGGTACAACTGCGTCATCATCGGTGCGTTTGCATGATAATCGTTAAGGTGTGGAGAAATGAGCCTGGCTGCAAATTCAAGATATATAAATGTATATATAAAGATGAATGTGAAGAAACAAGTGAAAGAGGTGATAAAGGTGAAAGAGGTGAAAGACGATAAAGTGGGAGAGAAGTAGAGAGAAAAGAATAAGGCGGGCGATTGACCATCAGATGAGGAGTAGTAGAGGGAGAATAAGAGAGATGGTTCGGCCTGAGGGCGAAGGACGCGACACGCCGCGCCGCACGTCGTTTGGCGCGGTTTCTTTTGAGGCCTTTGTCGGGTCTTGCGGCACTTGGCGATTTGCAACTAAAATCATCCCCCGTGACCTCGCGTGATTTGCTGCGAATTTATTAAAATCACGTCGTCACCACAACGTGGGCGAAAAATATTCATGTATATATTCACTACACCTTGCGCATACTCATTTATACATCAACCACAGTAAAACTATACTTTATATAACAATACAAATATATTCACATGCATTGATACAATAATCAATGATCCTATTTATATTCATCATATTTACAAGCAAAATATTTATCTTCTAATCAATTACTGATCATCCGAAATATACAAAATTTTATCCCTACATATGACACACACACACACACACATGAATATATAAATTCAAAGTTCACACGTATGTATATATATATATATAGGTCGTGAAAATATACAGTAGATGATTTGCCGGTATAGAGAATCATCATCTCGCTTCTCAGTGTTTCATTTCTTAGCTGGGTATTATACTTTTGCGCGCACTCCGATTGAGTATACGAGCGTGGAAACATGAATAACATAGACGGCGCAAGAGGAATATGTATGTGTATATGTATCTATAGGTACAGCAGCGCCAACGATGAAGGAGGAAGAGTGGAAGGAGCACGAGTAGAGACCACCCCGTGGCTTGTCGGCTCGTTTGATCTTCTCCCACCCTATCCAGCCTTTCTTATCCCTCCCCCCCGCCTATCCACCTCTTAGATATCTCTATCTTGCTCAAACTCACACCTTATATACTAAGCATAAATATTCTCTCGCTCGTCGCACTGCGAAGACGAGTTGGACACGTTGAATCACACCTTCCACAGGTCTACACATATATACAATATATATCCAACATGTATACTTTGCCTACACATACGAAGTATATTTAACTATGTAACGGGGACTGCGCTCTCACTGTATATACAATAATTCCACACAATCCTTCTCACACTTCTTCCAGTTTATATATATATTTCCTACTCACATATGAATTCCTCTTTACGACATGACAAGAGCAATATAGATATCGATTAAGAGAAAAAAAAAACAATTTGATGCTTAATTAAATGACGAATAATATTCAATGATAATTATCGTTTGCTCGTTGTTTCAATTGTTACATTTCTCATCTGCAGGATATTTATTTTATCGTGGAAAAGTATTTGATACGTTTCATATAATGTTACAACACAATAATTAAATGTCCAAATATTTTTTGAATATTTGTGAGTGTATCCATGTTATATTATAAAAATATCGGTTTTAGGCTTGAATGTATGATAATACGTGTATTATTCGTTGTTATTGCGTTGTTTCGTTATTTCGTTGTTCGTTGTTCGTTATTCGTTATTCAAGGGTGCTACTTAATTATCTTGTGGCCTCTAATCTAACCGGCGTGCCGACGTACACGCTACTGCAGACTGCAGTCTCGTCCGTTCGTCGCGCGCGAGCTATACAGGGACCCGTGCGATTCATATATATCTATATATATACAAATTGTAAAGAAGTTAAGCTGTAAGTGTGAGCGTGAGAGAGAGACGACATCTTGGCGTGACGTACCTAAACACTACACCACACTCTAACATATACAGACATATCCAGATACGTCAATATATTCGGATAGCGTTTAGGTGAACTTAGAGCGGCGGACCGAGTCGATACAGAATGAAAAAATTGTGGGCTCGCTGTTCAATTGGGTGTTCTGCCACGCCTGCAGTTGACGCCAGACCACCGGTGAGATATATCCGTAATTAAACATAAATATATTATAATGAATATCGTGTTGTTAATTCATTGACTACTTGTAATATTTTTGGGTTACAAACTTGTTGATGTGCACCCATAACTATATATAGAAATCTTTGTGTTGGACAGGCTGTTATTAATGATTAATTTCATTCAATATTAGTTGGGAAATTCTCTCTCCATTCTCAATCTGCTATTTCAGAAATAAACAATTTTACCTCCAGGATACAGTTTATTTGAACAGAATTTTGAGAATAACATCAAGATTTAATTCTATCATACTATTCTTTTTTTTTTATATGGGAATTCAAATACAGATGATAATTAATAAAGTAATACTTAAAAGTGTTGGAATGGAATTAACCATTTGAATAAGACAAAAAAGAAAACGGCGTAATAATTCTCGATGACGACTTTCATAATTTACTCCAAAAGGATGTGATTGATAAATCTCTATTTACAAATATGCATCATATAATGGTATAAATCGAGCAAACTATCTTGACACTCAAGATGGTATTGAGATTAGGTATTTATGAAATACATGGACGGCATTTATTTGAACAGATTCTTGGCGCATGCTGAATCAAATCGACATAACAATTATCTCTCAATCTACCTCTCCCTCTTCTATCTATATATAATATATAATAGATTGATACGGTACCGCCAAGCGTTGGGACGATCTGTAGTGTTGTTGGACCGACAGAAGACTTTAAGATAGTTGAGGTGAGAGCGAAAGCGAGAGCTGTGTATATAGTCACTGTGCTTAAGAGAGTGTAGGAAATATCTCGCATCGGAGTCTGTAATCAGGAGCCAAGCCGCTGGCTGGCACTTGTGCTGGTAGGTCCGGAGCGCGCACCTTTTTGCTATTAACCTGTGCGGCATACTCGTGAAACCCGTGCGGAACAGTCCGCGAATTAGAGACCGAAACAAAGTTTTCCTATGTATACGCATTCACTCGCATTTTTTTTCATATATTAAAGTGCAACAGTATTTGACAATATGAAATATGTAGAATGGACTGATTTTTAATTCAACAAGTAATACAATTGAATCAATTGTTTCATAGTAATATTTTGATCATTCATATTGAATCCTTGACAGAAATGAAAAAGTAATTGGGCTGATAGGGGTACATACTTGATATATCACCACACGCTATAACACAATGAACATTCTCTTAACATATATGACACAATTAATACAAACAAAACTCGGACGTTTTGTTGTTTGGAAACGTGTGTGCGTGCAAGTGTGCGTGTTTGTGCGTGTGCGGTATGGAGAGTTCGTTAGCGGCCTAGTTGTCGAATATCATGGCTTTTTAGCCTCTAGGTGTCATTAGGGCGCGGACGGACTGACGGCCAGACGCTGATTGGTCTCGGTCGATCGCCTCAAGGGACACAGACCCATCAGCTGTCCCATTCGCGCGAACGCCGATTGAAGATATCCCGCCCCGTTTTCCTTAACAATAATGTAATACTGTATATTCTTGCCACATCTCACGTGACTCAAATGTTTAAGTGTAATTTGGGACAATCAAATCTTTCGTTGCATCTCAAAAATATATATATATATATAAATATATAAATATATGCTCTTTATATTCATGTTAAAATTGCCGTGGAAAGGTGCTGATGATTGTGTGAAAAATATGTTGAACTTTGAAATTTATATGCACATACTTACGTTTACTCTTCAACAATCTTAACTCACGCAATTACATGTCGGATTGACGTACATTGCCAATAAATTGGAAAATAATCGATGATAATTAAATGTAATTTACATCGTTACGATAATATAGCACAGTCTTTAGTTTGTATATGATAATATACTTGAATTTTCTGATTTATATTTCAAGTATCATGTGAAATAGTGTAATACAGTATAGTAATCATCGATATTCCAATTATATCGCTATACGTGTTTGTATCAGGGTCGAAATAAAGTAACACAACGACGAATCGCAGTGACAATGTAAAGTTCGATAACTTCAATGAAAAGTAATACATAATATATAATTCTCTGTACATTTACCATTGAAGTTATGTAAAATGAAAACCTGTCATATTTATCTCAAGTTCGAAATAATCCACGATACTTCATGTGTTGAATAAGTAACTTGCGTGCATGACAGCATGTGATCTGTCATTGTGTAATACCTCATTTATTACTCTCATTAGTATATAATTATGTAATAATTAGAAGAACCAAAGTGTTAGTAATATCTGTTGATGCATGGGTGATTATCTTTTTCTCATGTGTTTCAAACTTTTTCTATCTAACTCTATATAATTCCGTGACTTTTGAGGATCTAATTATTTTTTGTTACATTGTAAGCATTAACTTTTGTAATTTATTGTATTTAATTTTTAACTATATCTTTAGATATAGTTCTTTAGATAGTATCAGTTATAGTTATAATGAATAATTTTGTATTCAAATGTGGCCAGTGAGGTGGTACTACGTGTAAAATAAACGCGATCGCCTTTGCTATCGCATAAATAATAATAATCACTCTTTACACCATACTATGTACACATATTATGTATCGGAAGCCATCTTTACAATGCATAAAAAATAATGAAAAATAAAACTATGGTATACAATACCAACTACATGAATATTGGTATACCTTCAAATATATATATGTGTAATTCACTTACTGCTGAGATCGATATAAGATTGCTTGAGTTATTGATATGTATCGGATGTATCGAGAAAATTGGTGCAAGTCATCATCGCTATTAGGAATTCTTTATCTCGTTGTAGTGGTGGCGGAATTACAGGGCGGCATGGGCTACCTTGCTTACCGTTTCATATATGGTTCCAACAATATTATAGTGATAGTTACGACCTGCCGCCTGTCGTGAGCAACACTATTTTAAATTGAACGTCTAACCGCTCACGAAATTCTCATAGCGTATTTATCATTTAACGTGATGAAGCAATTATTAACATTGAACCAAACATCATGGTAATTTTAATCTTCAATTCAATATTATGAAATTGTTATAGAAAAAAAAGTTTTAGATAAATACAAACGCTTTTTTTTTTTAGTAGAGTATGATGAGTAATGGCAGCTATATTGGAATTGTAGCGAAAAAAACGTCATAAAATGAGTGAAATATGTGGATGTATTTTGGTGAATTTGTGATTCAAATATCCGGTGGATGTTATGTCAGTCAGCATTTCGTTATGATCCGTTCCAGATCACTCCAGTGTCAATAAGATGTAACTGTTGCTCATTATATACATCGAGCTGTCGTCAAATGGAATTGCAGCAAAGCAGTTGCCGCAATAGATCGCTTGAGGATTTATTACTGACCGTCATATGCCACGTATTTTTCGAGACTTCACAGAAGCGTCAACATATCAATTCTCAATGAGAATACGTGAATGCAAAAAATGTAATTTCGTAGGATATGGCATAGGTGAGATAATGAAAGCTGATGAATTCATTAACAATATCACTGTTTATTTCGGATGCTTCAATATGTATGTATACACACATCATCACCCTCCCATACACGCACACACATCGCCACAGGCATGGATTCAAACATAGACATATATCTATACATATATTTATATACACATACATGTTTGCATTTTCTTTTTGAACCTAATTGATACAAAACATTCGTCAAATTTTCCACATTAAATCTGATAATTACGATATATTGCATTAACCCATCTATAATATCTTCAAGTATTTTTTTCAATACATTAACTATTCATTACAATGACTAATGTATCATTATATTCATTTTGTGCCATTGATATAATCAGAAGTGATGGATCATTATCAGTGCTATAGCTTTTTTCCCATATTTTTGTCATATTTACAAAGTCTATTTACATAAATATTTACGTCACACAGATATGCATAAGAATACTTTTACGGGCAAATTAATATATATTTTATGATTGATGTTAAGAACTATGCCAATAATTTATTATCATTATTTTGGAAATATTTCATATTTTTATTATTCTCTATCTATCATTCAATTTTTCATTTTGCCTTTATTTTTTTTTTTCCTTTTTCCCATCGTTTTTTTTTTCATTTTATGAACTTTTGATAAATACAGTATTATTTATTGAAAATAGTCGCTGTAATTATGAGCGGGACTGTATTTATCTCTGTACTTTGTTATTGATTAAAGTTGAAATAATAATTTATTGTATTCGAGTGGGCAACTTGAATATATCAATTGTGCAAACGCGAATCCGTTCCAGTAAATATTGAAATTGAAGGGTGATTAATTTATGATTTGTCGTCCACTGAACTTGGTAACGGCCTTTTCTTGAGGATCCCAAGGTCCTGAACATTCTCCAAAAATGTTTTATGGTGTTGGGCTACAATAAGAGGATTAACAGTCTGAACGTCTTTTTTGAGTTCCTCCATGTCGCGTTTGAGTTTTGCTCTTCGATTTTGAAACCACGTAATCACTTGAGCATTACTCAAACCCAATTGAGCTGCAATTTCATCTCTGTCTGCTGGACTTAGGTATTTTTGATAAAGAAAACGCTTTTCCAATTCGAAAATTTGTTGATTCGTAAATGCTGTTCGACTTTTGCGTTTTTTCTTTGGCTGCTGACGATTATTGAATAGATTGAGGTGATTTGCTTGATCTGTAATCAATAGAAAATGGATGACAGTTAGTTAGACGCAGTGAAATGAAAATCAAAGAATAATAAAATAAAAAAATAATGCAAGAAACATTTTTGATTGAATTATCGGCAAGAAATTGTATGTGAATAAATATTTCATTGGTTTATATACACGTAGAAAGATACGCTTGTGTTCACAAATTTATATATAGATAGCTGCGCAGGAATTTTCTCATAAAAGTCATATTACACATTCGTTCTGAACAGACATGAACCCAAGATGCCTATCCCATACTGCTCCAGTCAGTATCATGTCAGCACGGCAATGCAATGCATAAATGTAGATAAACACCATATTGAAGCTTCCAATTTTGTACATATCTCAAGACGTAAAGATGTATCTATACTCTGAATATGTTTATGAACTAAACTATAATTATAATAGTTGCGGTACATTCGAAGGAGCGTTTTGCTTAAAACAAATATCGATAATTCGCTTCATGTGTATAATAAGATTATATATATATATGAAACAAAAGTGATGGTAGAATCATTGAGACAATGATAGAACAGGATCTATACATATTGAGGTATCGGACAGAATACCTATGTTGTTAGTGGATCAAAGACTACCGCGATTGGTCACACCTGCGCAACCTCTTGTACAATTCATTCTGAAAAATTCAATCCACCATCATGCTCTGTGTGTCCTCACTTGGGGCACACGTAATGATGGTAAATATGAATAACAAGGAAACATGAAAGATGATGATTAATGGGTCTAGTCAAAAAAGAGTTTGGAGTAACAAAAATAATGTGATTCAATTAAGTAAATTTCCAATAAAACAATAATATTAATGATTCATTTGACAAAGCGGCTGTAGTAGAATCTCAATTCTTCAGAGATTTCATTTCAATCCTATTCATCATCATTATATTTTGGTTTTAATATATAAAAGTGCGTTAAGAGAAATATATTAATTTACATGGCAGTTTCAATACAATTGATACAGATGATCTATGTTATGAAGATTGAATGAATGTTTAACAGGTACATATAGAGCATGTATAAGGGTATAGAGCAACCTATATTTAGAACTAGAAGACGTCACAAACTCTGTATTGAGTCAATATATACACTTGACGACCAAACGACACGCTATACACACTAAATTCAACGTTCAATTTCACTTTTATTCATAATAAATGAATATCTTCTCATGTTCATTTCTACTAACCGACAGATATATAATTATTTCATTCTTTTGTTTATTAACTTCGTTATTATATATATATATATGGAATATATCTTTTATAACATAAGTTTGGTGAATAAAGAGGGGTAATCGAACGAATGCGCCACTGTGAAACGTCCATTTTGCCGCGCAACTATTAGCAGGTAGGCGAGAGAGTGGAGAAAGAGTAGCTAAAACATCTCACATCCGTTGTCTCACTCAATCTACCGTACTGGCTTGCAAACGATCAACAAGCGAGAGATGAAGGGACATGGATGTGAAGAGAGATAGAAAAGCGCTGAGATATTAGTTTCTGCGGTCGACTCTTCGCGGAGATTTAATTCGTTTGATGTTCACAAATTCGCCGCTCTGCATCAACCTCTCTGCGTCTCACCAACATCTTTTCTTTGCATATATACATGCAGTGTTCCGTGATGCCAATTTTTCATTTCACGAATTATATCTGTATGTATGATTGTGTGTATGCATAGTTATATCTTACATTTACAACAAGTGAATATTACAAGCATAATATGCACACTAAAATATTGTACTACCGTCCTATTGTTTGGATACACTTAGACCTAGGCAAAAGGTCTTATGTGAATATACCATTCGTGTCAATTCATATTTCATATCATTTGATGCATGGTAAATTATTTAATGAATCTATGATGTAATATCTTTGCTGTACAGTAAGAAAATTGGACGAAACAACCCGAATTATTGTTCTGCTAAAAATGCAAATTTTCCTCCAGTGTTAACACAAATTTTACACATTGAATTCATTGTACATCCAATTCACTTAATTTCAATTTGATATTGATGATGAGTGCAAAGAAATCTTCATCACAATCATTTGTATTTATAATTTCATGAATGCATAAAGAAAGATGGATAAAAAAAATAGGAAGTGACTTTTTAAGAGGGCTACTTTGAAATTGGAACGCCAATCATTTGTCTCATCTGTCTTGTGACAACATGTACATATACAGACACGTGTATAGTCATATATATATATATATATATATATATATATATATATATACATGAGAGGGATGCAGCAGGCGACAGAAGATGTGGTGGGTTATCTTCCTTCTGCTCCCGAGAAACGAGTGGCGTCGTTCGCAGTGCGGCATCAACGGACCGGGGTTTTGCCCACATGTCAACGATATATTTTCTGCAGAGCTACAAATCGTTTAGCGGGTAATTTTGAAATTGGAACACTTATTTAGTCGTTTAGCCCTGCGGGCACACAGCGACAGAGATTTATCGTTCTCGATTTTAGCCAAACGACCACCACATACACATTCTCATGAATCATGAGGTTACGTGAATGTTTACTTTTTCCATCTTTCCACCCGGTTTGTAATTATTGAATTCGCTATCGTCATCGTTTTCATAATGTTCAATCACTCATTTACTCACTCATTCATTATTATCTTCATTATATTCTTATTGATTCGATTATTCTACCGTTTTTCAATGAATGTTTGATTCACAATATAATGACATGACAATTAATTTGATAATAGAGAATCATTAAATTCATAAGTGTATCCATAAATAAAAGAGCATATTTGTGCGTAGGAACAGAAACTCTTTTACCCCTATCCCAATATAAATATGGTTGAATCACTCGCATCATGCTCTCTGATTATAAAATATGTATACATATCAGAAACTAGACGATAACTTCACTTGAAAGAAATATCAATACTTTGCATTTATGTATTCATGTGACGTGCTAGCCATTATGATTTCGAAGTACGTCAATTTTATATTCACATTCTCTATCATATTATCGTATAAGAAAGTTGTTTGGGAACATACAAATTTGATTGTATAAATGGTGGAAGATTTTGGGTGATGGTTTTGATAAATAGTTGATCGTGATGACAACTCTTCTTCTGCTTCAGATCATGCGCGGCTATTTTCTATGTATAGATATTCAATTGTCATAATGATAATTAATTACAGTCAGTGATAAATAATAAAATAAAGTAAAGTATGATTATGAAATGATGTGAAAAATGAATATTGATTCCATAAAGATCCTTAACGAATTTAATCTGAGTTTATGTAGATTTGGATTACATTAACGCAGTATTTCACTCAATGTAAATCTCAATGCCATCAATTTAGTATATATAACTTGAGGATAACAAGTTCAACGTGTTGATGTTAATATCTATATAGACGTCCATGTGAATGACGGAATGTATAGTGACTTATTCGTATGTATAATTCGCCTATCACACTCTGAATTTACAAAAATAATTCATCATCTTGCGAGGATAAATACGATGAGAATCAGCAGTGGTGACTGCGGTGGGTAGATTCAATTCAATCGTTGGAACGAGATGAAGGAAACAAAATTGTTTGCCATCTCCATCAAGATTCGTTTCCATTAACAACGTATGTATCTCTCTACGGGGCCCAAGTGACTGAGTGTGCACCACCTGGCATACAGATATATATACTAGTGGATTGAAGGACATTAGTGCCCGATGAGAATGACGAGGTGAGCTCATCAAACTGGTGGTCTTTGTCGCCTCGCTGAACGCGCTTGTATGTATTTCATCACTCCCAAATGGTAACATCAAAGCATAACACTTTTATCCAAAAACATAACACACCTGACGCAACATCTTTCGGCGCCCTTAAACCCATGTCCAATTATCATCAATAAAATCTTATTTTCATTTGTATCTTCGATACCTGTCTGATAACAGGACATTCAGACTCATGTATATAAGAATGTTATTTATTTGCATTCATTCTTTGTCACTTTGGCCATTTTTTATTGGATCATTCTATTTATTACTAAAAGATCAGGAAAAAGAAATGGATTCTTCCACATTTGGTATTTTCTCCATTTAATTTTTACTGTTCTCATAGAAATATGTCAAAAATTGTATTCATATATATTTCACGATTTCATCACTCATGAGTACACTGGTGTTGATAATAATTGCGACCTAACCTACATTTTTGTTCAACTTATCAATGTATATGTAATAACGCTATCATACGCGTCATCTTCACTTCCACATTTGATTCCTATAATAAACGTAGACATATGGGAATTCCTAATTCCCGAGTGAATGGAAACGTCGAGAGGTTGAATTTTTCTTGTCACCCCATTCACACCATAACACGGCATGTTATTTAAAGCAACTGAACTTGTAAATGTAAATGAGTCAATGATCTGTCATCAGGAATACAGAATTTGGAAACATCGATGAGTAAAACGTCCTGACATATTTTGTTATTTTTTTTTGTTCATAAAATTCTTATGTAGCAACAAGAAAAAAAATTTAAAATACAACTCTCTTTGCTGATGAAGAAGAGGAACTTGAATATGATGTCACGTGATTCGCAAGATGTTAATCTCTTAATACTTGATGAGGGGCGGGAACTAAGGATGAATGGCAGGATAAAAAATCCAATATTACCCTACAGTGCATACGGTCAGCTTAATGAAAGTTCGAGAAGTTCTGACAGTCTAATTTATCAATTATATGAATGAAAAAATAAGTTAAACGATTACTTTAAAACATAGTGAATATTTTTTCCACACGAACATGCATCCATATCCATCCATTTATAGATGTATTCCTTTTCCAACATATATAATAAATAAAAAATATTTGTCATTTGGAATTGTTGAAATTTATTGTCAAATAAATATCATGCACTGCATAATAATGCACCGCTTAATAATATAGAGAATTGTTCCATTTTCGTACAATTTCTCCTACAGAACTAACACTGCCGCGGACCATGAGTGACTGTGTATGAACCATATACTTAATTTGTATTTCAACGCGTCAATAGACAGTATTTCGTCGCAAGAAAGCTGTTTTCCTTGCTTTGATGTAGACGTCCGGCCATCCTTTGACAACGATGTTTCAACGTATAAAACACATGAACACTCGTCTTTTCATGTCATGAACCCTCATACGCAATTTCTAAACTTATTCTCTTATTTTTCACTCCTCTCACCACCATCCACATTCACCCCACCCTAACTGCATTGTCCCCATACCACTTTACTCTACTCCACACACCTCCACTCCATGGTCTTTCTCCTCCCACTTCTCCCATCTATTTTCTATCTCATTTTACATCGTACTTTCTGTTCATTGCAGTTACATTCTCTTCTCCTTTCATATGTTCTCGTTTACAAATCATTCTTTCCTCTTTGTCACTCTCTTCCCTTTATTTTTGTCTCCACGTCACGGCGACGTTAAACGATGCAAAACACCAAGGCGACGGACTCTAATTAGCACTTGCAAACAATCTCTTTAATTTCTGTGCTGAAAAATATCGCAATCACAACTATAAATATTCGATAATTCCATTTGCATTCTATAAAAAAAATTTGTTGATAAATATGTATATATCATTGCATATCAATTTATTTTTTTTCCAACTGTATCTAATTATATACTTTTTATTTATATGTATAGCATGTTGTCAGTTGTGTTGAGTGATGCTTTCATATCAGACAGCTGTATCAATAGCCATTAATTTAATCAAATTAGAATTTATTTATTTTCACAATCATTAGATTTTGCACGATATATGTGTTGACAATAAAATATTTCCATTTGTCTTGTTTGAAGTTGTCATAGTATGTTGTTGTTATAAATACAATACGTATTGATATAAAAATTTTGTACTATTTTCCTTCATAGAGCAGCCGAAAGAAGCGAATGACTATAACACAATGAACAAAGTAAAATAGAAGTGAAAATCAGAGCGTTATAAACACATGGCACACAGTTTTCATGTTTCATTCCTGACATTGTTATGAAGGGTATGTATATGAAATAAAGTATGACCTCATGACATAATGAATCAAACAGTAGTTTCTACGACATCATACTACTCAACTGCATGACCGTGAAAAATAAATATCAGTATATAAATGAGTCCACCTTGTGTTGTAGACTGAAAAGTTGGCTATACGTTATTTTAACATTTTAGTTCACCCTGTGTCTGTTTTGTGTCACTTTACGAACGTTAGTGAGTAAAATATTTCAACCGTGCGATTTAATTGCATATATATTTGCGTATTTTATGATATAACCATGGTATAGAATGCAGTAACGGCAACTACAAATATCAATATGCATTTAACGCAGACATAACTATTGAACGCCAATTCTGTCAATAGTTAACGAGATATGGCGAGGCGAACGAATCAGGTGTAAATAAACGTATGCGATTATTATTCATGGTTAAATGTACGTATGCGATAATATAGTTAATGAAGTACATCTGTCTCAAATTAATTGATGGATTTCCAGTTAAGTCAACTCATGAATCAGAAGAAATTGTTTATTAGGTTAAGGATTAAATATAATTGTTCTTTGAAATTTTTATAATGTAATATCAACATTGGAGATGATTCAGAGAGAATAAAAGCAAAATTGACATCAAAATATATTGATGAATAAGCATTGAAACCCCTTTTGCATTATATATGTCGCAAGCCTATAGGAGTCTGATAATTGATATATAGGAAATAATGCGTGAATATCTCGTGTGTTAAATTAAGGATGATGTCGTTCGAGCATTCAGAGCCGAGTCTAATGCATTTTATCCGAAACTAATGTGAATATTTTTGGACGCACGAACGATTGATCAGTGCGGCAACGGCAGGTGCCGATTTCCAGAAGACTGGTCACCCAAATGGGCAATGAAATGCGCAATTGATTGGACCTTTACTTTTTATATTGTGTCCAATTGTGGCGATTAAAATTTTGATTGATTGTTTCTATGTAGTTGAGAAATATCTGATTTACATTGAAAATCGAGGATATATATTTTATATTCTTGCGTTGGTGTTTTGTGTTATGACAACTGTAATTTGTTACATTTACAATTTCATCATGGTCACAAGAACAACAGAATTATTTATATATATATATATCATGACACTATTACAAACTATTGCCCCGCATTGTTGATTTTTTTTCATTATCTTTTCTTCGATGATATATCTATATATATTTAGTTATATTTATTTTTACAGTAATTCGTGAACATTGTAGAATTTCACAGGATCCACAAATCTTTCGTCGCCTTGGAGAATGTGGTAAACAGCTTAATTTTAGCAGACTCGTGTGGAATTTTAGTTGGAATAGTCGCGAAGAGTCATTTGCCCACTACGCGAATTAATTCACTTGATAATCTGTTTCTTTTTCTCTATTGCTGTGGATATTCAATTTTGTCAATAATCATTCTACAATCACATATAGTGTGATGATGTACTCAGCAAACGCAACATGAATATCAACCCTCACAGCTCATTGGAATATTCAACTAATTAAATAATGACAGTGAGAATCATCAAAGATTTTTTAAATTATGTATAGTCTTATTCTTCATGGCTTTACATGCATGGAACTATAGTCAATTGTACCATGTGAAGTATCAAATGCCACTTTCCTTATGTAAATGTATATATGTAATAGTTGCATGGGGATTCATGTTCATTATGCACACGATTTGAAATGGCAAAATGATGCGTTGAACATGTAGGTGATATAAGTAGTAGATAGATGTCGTCATGTCGTTACACGATTTTTGTCAGGAGAAATGAATGATTGAATGGACATGTATAATAAAGATAATGTTTTCAAACCCGTTTGAGTCGATCAGTAACTTTTTTCTATTTCCAGCTCACTTCACCTTTATATATATATATATATATATATCTGTGCACACGAACGCTTATACAATTATAAGCAGCAACATCCATATCCATGGTGAGTCTCATAACACGGGCGTGATGTCGGGGTGAAGAGGAAAATTTTCTAGGGTGTCTTTACATTGTGTACGACATTAATCGTTCCATAGGAATTCGATTCGCAACGGGACAATTGATATCCTAGGGTGTAGATATATATTCACATGTGAGGGATGAGGGATGGCAATATATATATGCTATCAAAATGAGTAAAACTTTGGACCATTCATAAAATGTGCATGAGCTCTGATACAAAATAACTGGTGGAAGATATCCGCTTAATTATTTCTCAGGAATTTAGCAATTTTCCGTTTTATCGCACCACCATAATGCAATATGTTATTGTGATGCGAGAGACCCGCAAGCTCCATAAACACATCTCAACGGCACAACGACCGCCCCGTACAGATAGAGGGGTTGAACAATGAAACGCACCCTCTTCTCACTATGTTTGTATATGTATGCATGTATAGATTTAAGCTGAATCAGATAGAGAGAGATAACTGAATTTATATCATGTATATATATATATATATATACATACATATATACAAACATCAGCGAAAAAATGTGGTGTGGATGTATCCATGAAATAAATGGTCCGATTTATGAGAACGTTTATACTTGATGGCAACTCGCTCCACCCGTGTCCCATTCCGTGCGGTAAATAAAATCAAAGCTATGACAATAAATAGGTACACTGACATGAAGAGCACATAGCACGTATAAACTTACGATACTCATTAATACATATACATATATATACATCATTTAAAGTTTTTACATCTCACATTTATTTTTATTGAATATTCACCCAAAAATAGAATATTTTACTCATAGAATTACCGCACAAATCCCACAAATGTGAATGACTGACGACAGAATTGACATTCAATGATGAGTTGTCGTTGGAATCATCCCTGGTCGTTTCTATGTGTTTTTTTTTTTTTTCCAATTTAAAGTTTGCCTGTTTGAAAGCCATTCCCTCTCGTGTCCTTTGGTACATAGGTATACATATAGGATACTTACACATGAATACACTTTGATACAGAGTGTGAACAATCTGTATACATATAGATACACAACCCCACTAACGCAACTTGACAAAATTGTGGGTGTCGCTGTGATTCACCATTTATCATGGCCTCTCGCCAACTTTCTCATTTTCCGTCCGATTTGCCTTAGCGCTCCTGATGGGACGACTAGAGACCTTGTCGGGTGTGTGTATATATATGGGCACGGGATGTGATACTCGTGATCCGTCGTTGCTCTATACCTCGTTTGTTATATACCTCTCTGGCGTAGCGAAACTCGCGTAACGTTTACGAATAGAACCGGATCGATATACATATACATATATACATGTATATGAATATCGACGTAGACGAAAGTATATCTACGTATACTATATATATATATATATATATTGAGTATATAATAATATATAGTCTGCGCCTGTAAATCGAGCTATACGCCATTATCGGGTTGTGTTGTTACGTTGTTGCAATGTCACGTTGTCACGTACATTACATCGCTGTCATATGTTTTAATGATGCCGGAAGTTTTTGGTCCATTACAATATTGAATAAATTAATGTTATCTGACTGATTAGACAAACGTGAATCTATATATATATATATATATATATATATACACATCATTTATGGTTTAGCTATATATACATGCGAGTGCGTCCAATTTATGAGTTATATTATAATGATCGTGAAACATAGAGGCGCATATATCAATACATATACAGATAGTCTTGTTATAATGAGATTGTGAAACGTATATATCAGTATATCTATAGACATACTATAGATATACATAATATTTCCCCATTTTCCCTTGCCATAATGTATGCCGGCAATATTTTTTTTATTTTTTTTTACATCGCTCACCGCAATATTCTACTCGTTTTGTTGAATAGTAATACTCAGTAATGTTCATCCATCGATGATTATATTTATATCTACATGTTTCTGATCAGTATTGAAAATGGGGTGAAATTTGATGCACCCTCTTCTCATATCTCTCTTGTTACATTGATGCACCTAGAGATTCTCATGGCCCAGGCTCGTTAACCCGGCAACTTCGAGTCAAGCCGCTTTTCTTCGTCAGTTAATGAATTCCCCTTTCAAAATCATAATTATGTGTAGCATATATTGATTTGTGTACTGGAGCATTTTGATAGTTGAGTAAATTTATATATAATTGACATGGAATATACGAGATTAAAGACAACGTAATCATGTGAAATGTACACGTCTCAAAAACTCGATTTATTTATCATACTCAAACATCGTGTCTGCATACTAAGTAATTCACTGAGCATCCGGTTTTCTTTTTTTTTCCAAGTCATAATTGCATTGGACAAAAAATGACTATTATATTAATCTGAAAATTACGTGTCTAGTGAAAATGATCACTGAATTACACAGTCGTTATCGACAATTAATTTGAGTTATTGAAAAGTCATTGCAATATAATAAATAAATTTCGGTTGCCAAAGTATTGAATTATTAGAAGGAGTGCATCAGGTATTGGATTATTCCTATTTGGAAACTTCAGAATTTATGTTAATCTTCGATTAAAAAAACCAAATCGGTTATGAATGTTTTTATAGGTGATTACAATATCTATAGATGTGAATACAGAGAGTGAAACGTTCCAGGAATATTCGATTTCGCGATTGGGCATGTTCCTGAATGGCCTGAAATTATATGATTCATAATGTATGTGCTATTCCGTGACTATGATTGGTTGTTCATCGATACAAATGGCTGTCAATATTGTCACGCAATTTCACATTGAAATCGGTATGAAAAGTTTCTTTTAAATATTCTCAGTATGACATTTGAGCGTTGTTACAATATGAATTTGTAAATTTTACCATAATTTTGGATTAGTAAAATAAACATTTGATAAAACATGTAAATTAACGATACATATTTACATGTATGTGTATGAATAAGGTTTTATTGTAAGGGAATGAGGAATGCTTGAAAAACCTCTCGACATGTTAGGAAGAAAAATTTAATTTTATAAAAATAAATGATGATGTGGGTTCAAGGTGACAACACGAGTTAATTATCCAATCACCATAATGCACAAGTGTTTCTCACATATTCTATTCATGAACCCTTTTTTCTTTCTTACTACTCATCAAATAAATGCCCTCACCGCGATGTGGTGACAGGCAGTGCCCTCATTGGTTTGTGATGCCATTTTCCACACAAGTCAATTAGCCATTGCAAAGTGAGCAAATTTCATATCCCAAAGAAAATAATTCTAAATTGTGAAGGAGTAATTACTGTTTGCAGGTATTATTATGATAGTGATTTTTATCTTAAAAGATCCAATTTACCAAACTTTAACTCTGTATAGTATTTCTATGCCAAATTATTCGCTGCGCTCAATTAGCCGGATGATTGAGTTGAACTGTGAAGTATCTGAATCAACGAGCAATTCGCTAACATTTATCATCATGCTATATAAATATAAAATATATCCTATGTTATGTTCAATCTTTGCGCCAAAGCATTTGAAATGTCATGTAGTTTGTAACAATTGTCCAACTGTTTCGAAAGATTTTGAGAGAAACTGAAATTCGTCCAATAGTTGTGGTAAGAAAGACTTGTTGGCACAATGTAACCATCATATTTCATTATAATCCATATTAACTTTCATCTTATAATGACTCGATGAGTCCAATGAACCTATTGAATATTAACAATCAAAGAAATCTAAATTCATTAATAATTAAAAAATGAAAACATATCCAAACTTGTTGACATTGATATAATATAAATAAATAAGTTGTATTGAAGACATGTATATATGGACAAACTTCCATATTTTTTTTGGCACCTGAATAGTGACTTGACAATCACCAAAATTTCTATTATATTCTACTGTTGGCAGTTAGCACGGCCATAAACAATATAGTCGGTGGTAGCAGTTGTAGCACTGGTGGCTGGATGAATTTGCCTGTTCTCTATTCCAATGTGAAATTTGCATGTGAGAAAAAAAAATGGGCAGACCTGCATGCAATCATTCATCCAATAGAATTCATATTGGATCACATTATGGTCATTGTTTGGGAGCCTGCAAGCGGTGTAACAAAAGCGTATGTGGAACAATAAACAAAACGGAAGCAAAGTGTGGTTGGATTTCTTCATTTCGTATTCTTCAACTGCGGATCTTGTAACGCCTTTATCCCTCTCTCCCCCTCCTCGGCCACAAACCATTCACTGAATAAAAATATGGCCTCAGACTCGGACGATGATGACTTGCGACGTAAAAAGGCCCCTGAAGCTTTGCCTCAGGCCACGCCATACTTGTGAGACACTTGGCGGTGTGGTTTCTACACGCACACACATTTTTCAAATTCTGACAAAACAATGACCGATATAAATGAAAATTAGGAACTTCATCTCATGTCAAAATGTGAATGAATGTAATTTATTCGATATTACATAGCATAATATCGGAATATTTTCATTTTGCATGGAATTCTGATATTTCGAATGAACATTTTATAAGCTGTTTTATTTGACATTCATACATCGTCTCAATTAATTCGCTATTAATTAATTATTATACACGATACAATCACGAATCAGCCCCCCTTCTTGGAATCATATGCGGGTTTGTATAATGAGTGAACCAATTACTTATGTGGAGAAATTATTATATATACATAGATATGTATATATATAATCACTTGAAACTTGATAATTGACGGATTAACGGGAATATCGAATAATTGATGGAAAATAATTCATGAATTTATTTACAGTAAATCAATTCAATGAATACAATCAAAGAAATCAGAGAAACACGATTTTTCTGAAGAGATGAAAGATGAAGGGCATGAACAGTTGTTGTTCCAAATTTTTAATGTCAAATAATAATTTTCAATAAATCAATACTATCATTCTATTCATAATACAGTAAAATTAAAGTAATGAATCCAACATGACTTTGTTTTTATTTAACTATTCTATTATTCAAGCACGGCAATAAATATAATGACCACCGTGAGAGCAATTTTCAAATAATCTGCCTTGAATTTATTTCTATTTGCCATTGAGGGTCGGTAGCGATTACCCCTCATTGATTTAGGTGCCAAGTGAAAAGTGACGACGCCAGCATGAGCGACAAATGCTGTACAAATGGGAAACCATGTGATTCGAGAGGAAGGGATCAGCGGGGGCAGCATAAACAGAGATGGATGGTTATCTAGAAAAATAGATATACAGATGGATGGAGGCAAGATAAACTATGAGCAAATCATCCGACAGTCATCGTTAACTAAATTGCTTGCAGTCGTCAACAATTGTCAACGTTAATATATTAATTCCTGGTAGAACAGTCAAGTTGAATATTCCCAAAAAAAAAAGAGAAGAAAAAAACACTCAATCGAAAATCGGGAGATCATGGACAAAGTGAGACCGATTGGTTACATAAATCTTCCTCTACACGCTCCTACATAAATCCCATAGGTCGTGTTACCGACATAAATACGACTTAACGCACTGCAATTTACAACTAATTGAAAGTTATTTGTTGCAATAGATACAATTCACAATATCCAGGTCTCTTCACCATTTTTCAACTGTATTGCGTACATTCGTACACTAATTGTAATTGATGCATATCTACTTATATCATTTTATATGAAGTTAATCGATAAGCTGGTGGAGGAAAATGGTAATACAATTAGAGGTGAGTATATTTAATGAGAAAATATTTGTATCAATAATGAGTATGATGAAAAGAGGATAACATTTATTAATTAGACATGAATGGTTATCGTCTGGAAATGAATTGAGAGAGGTTGCAGCATGTGCATTGTAAAATCTGAAACGGGTCATTCGAACCGCTTGTAACCTTCCACCAAATGGAACTTTTCCATTTTTGAGTGGGGTAGCATTTTGTTTGCACCAGAAAATGTCACAACATCTTGACCGAACCAGAACCCACAATCCACCGCCCTTTTTATCTCTATTTTGTCCTTTTTTTTTCCCTTCTCTATATAACTTTATGTATCCTTAGAGAAGTGCTTCTTAACTACTCGCACGCTCAATAAGGCCGGAAATTCAAGTGGTTTTGTACCCTGCTGAGCTGTCATCTGGTCAATATAACAGTATGCAATTAATTATGGAAACACATCTCGACGCCACCAAATACTTAAATACCAAAATGTATATATTGCGTAATAGACGTAACAGCTAATTCAATTTTCTAGATTTTCTGTACAAATCAGGATTATCATCATCACATGATTGAGCACCATTATCATCTGCAAGTATATATGTGCCCAACGATCAATATACGAATATCAAATGAAAGAAGTATAGCTACACAGAAGAAGGGGAAGAGAGGAACAGGAGCATTGGGGAAGAGAGAGATAGTAAAAGAGAGTTATAATCAAATGTAAATTACAAATACGTGAGGCTACCGTGTGAATGGCTGAACTATCTAATCTTATTCGAATCCCAATTCTACAGAAACAGCGCAATAATGTGAACACGTATCAAATAATATACTCTACTCAATTCGATATCATGTGCAATTCCATGAACGAACTATTCCGGATGGTATATATTATATACATAGTGTTTTAAGAGCATATTTATATCGATCAACCACCGACAGAGCATTTCTTCCTTTTCTCTATAATTTTGTCTTAATAATATCGACATATTTATTTTTAGAATCATTCCCAATGTTTTCATTATTGTGCATGGTTCATGGCCATTTAATTATCTGTATATCCTACGCATAACTAACTATGTGACTGCACTCACATCCTCGTCTGTTCACTGACATATGCATATTTTTTAAATATTTTACAAGCGATCATGGGGCTCAAAAAATGTAGCTGAAAGACACTACCATTTTGCATTGAGGAATAACAGAACGACCCAGATTTTATAATGCATCCACATTATCATTTTTGAGTTAATTCATCTCTTTTATTTTGTGAGAGGGAAAGAAGATCAGCAGTATGTATACGTTCGCACATGTTTGTATAATTATTCATGTAAGATCATACGAAACCGAATTGTCTCACGATGCAACAGACGTTGATGTCGTCTATTCATACAAAACCAACCGTGAGGAGGTTTTTACGGAAGCCCAGAAATTTTCTTTTGTTGATACTCTTCGTATATTGACGCGGCCTCTCAAAACTCGAACAGTGAACTTTATTCCAACGTATCACGCTATATGCAAATGAAACATATGTGAGACACAGCATGAACCATTTACTATATACATACGTAATAAATTACATGCGATGCAAATAGGTGGTTATACCATCCTGTACGTGACGCTACAGTGGGTAACATCCATTTATTTTTCAATACAATTGGCCACAAAGCCGAACCGATGGATTGACCGATTTCGTCATGTGAATTTTTCCAATGAATACTTTTCATGTATATATTTTTATTTTCTTCGCTGTCTAGACATAAATTTTTTTTCTCCATAGTTTCTCTGGTTAGTGTTTACATAATGATGACAGCATTAACGAGTTTTCGAATTATTGATTGGTCTAACGAACTATTTGTAATTATATAATTTCATATATCACGGTCCAATATTGTCACGTACTTTGCCGAGTTTTTTCACAGATTAAAGACAATAACCCATCGTTGAAGCTTGCATATATGAATTATTGGCATGAAAGAAAGTTTATATTATATATTATTCTACTAATGTCTGCGGCGTGTCTGTTATTTCTTAATAATTAAGATACACATCTATATTACAAGGATTCAAAGAGTATTAGATCATCCTCGACCCTTTTTCCAACCTTTCTTATCATCAGATTGTAACATATGTGCATACATGTATACACAAGATGAGTATAATTGAAATAAGTTTAGTAGTTTGATAAGTATTATCCTCTCACCTTGACTGTGTTCTCCTGCATCAAATGTTTTGCTCGTCATCTGGAAAAGTGCATCGAGCGGGCTGCCTTGGCCAGTATTTCGTTTACCGTTTTGGCCGCTTGGATTGTTGTGTTGCTGTTGAATTGTTTTTCTTTTAACCTGATGTTGCAGCGTTGAATGGTGAATACCCGAGTGTAGACTATGGTGCATTGACTGATGGTGTTGATGATTGTGGTGATGATGGTGAAGATGATGATGGGTAAGAGGATCAGGACTGTCAGAATCGGATACTGAGCTCCTACCAGAAGACGACGAACTGCTAAGTGGTGGTTCGCTCATTGAACCCGACATAGAAACTAACGACATACTCATTAAAGACAAATCTCTCGCGGTGGAATGGGCTATAGAATGATGATGAAGAAGTTGCTGTTGTTGTTGCTGCTGTCGTGATTGATGTTGCTGTTGTTGTTGCAGTGAATTTCTTTCATGATTCGATGACTCATTTGTATCCCAAGGACGAACAATTTTCGCTTTTGGCCGATGGGACAATATATCGAGGATACTAAATGATTTAACACCTCTTTCATTTGTATCTCGGTCCCTCTCATCTTCGTCGTCTGATTGTTGAATTGGAACCATCTTCAATCTCTTAAGCGGTTTGAAGTAATCATCAATGGGACCAGCACGACCTCTTCCAAGTCGTTCATCATCATCATCATCGTCATCAACAACATCGTTATCATCATCATCATCATCAACATTGTGATCTGGATTACTTAAATTTGTTTTTTGATCTGTTATACTTGACTGTAACCTCGTATTCGGGATCATACTACATTCTACTCCATCTCTGCTTGAAAGTCTTTCATCATCATCCAGATAGATTTTGGGTGTCAGTCTCTCACTATATCCTTCCCTACATGAGCTCAATCTTTCATCATCTTCATCTGCATGCAACGTATTGGCTACTATCAAAGGCAGTGGACTCGGACAGCCGACAGATATTTCATCGTCGTCTTCGATATCATTTCGTGATTCTTGAGCTTCTCGTACTTTACTGCATGAGTTTCTTGATGGCGTTATTCTACCTACTGGTGAGCCAATACAACCAGAGTTGGTGCCACTCGATGAGGCTGTCGACGGCGACATTGTGTACCCTTCAGTCATTTCAGTGGTACACATGCTCACTCCGAATTTCGTCGGCCGATCAATGTCCACATTCACTAAAGTCATATAGTAACGTTAAGCTCACGTCCAAAACAGCGTAGCGTCGCGAACCGTCGCAAACCTTTAGGAACTGGCGTAAACCGTCGCAAACCGTTGCAAACCGTGACAAAATGTCGTGGACTGCAGGTTTCACACCATACACGTTTTCAATTGAGCTGTATCACAGTTGTTATTAATTTTTTCGTGAATTCATATGATAATTAGGACACTAACACTTTTGGCACTGTATACAAATCATCCTTTATACATTTTAATTCATACAAATTTATTCAATACAAATCATCACGTGTGACACCAGTCTTTTGACATTGTTGAACACATGTGCTTTTCATATCACTTTCAGACCATGGTTAGAGCTTACGTTCAGTTTTTCCCATGAATTTCCCCATTATGTCCTTTGCTCCGCACTTACCATACGAATCTCAAAACTCTTCAACAAAATTACCATCATTAAAAAACTTGTAAACTTACAAATTTACGTCACAAAATCCATTACCCATCGTTAATTTTGCACACATCGTGTTCAAAAATCAATTTCTGCACTCCCATACCGGCTTTTAAATATCATCATCTTCAAATTTTATTACAACAAATATTGTATTGTCCACTGAAAATGAACAACAGCCAGAAGACGATGAGTATAACGCGCACGCCAGTTCAAGCCAGTGACTCGAAACGGTTTGAGCCGCCAGCACTTGCTCGCTTATGCCTACGCCTACCTTAGCACTCTCGGACTTGTTCATCAAAGAGGGGCTTGTCGGTATATATCAAAGTCACTGAGATGGGTGGTGCGGCCTCTTAGAAGGCGTTGCCAAATGTAAGTCACGCCTACTCACAATCCTGATATCAACATAGACCCCGTCGGTTAATATAAAGCTATCGTAATAATACAAAACTTTTTCAAAATTTTATATTTCAGATTTCCCACAATTATTCCACGCTGTCAAATTATCTTCATTTAATCTTCTATCAATCGATTAATATTAACATTTTCATTCACACGTGAATAGATCGATAATGAGATGGTGTGATTGATGCCACTTTTGAAAAAAACGTTTGATTTCAAAGATATAGGGAAAATATAAATAACTCCCTGGAAAATCTAACAAAGAAAGGTGAACTAAAATAAGGGAAAAAGTTTCGTAAGGTCCTTTCCAAGCTCGGTGGAAAACTGAACTCAGTGGATTTTCAGAGGAAGACTGATGATGTATAAAAGCTGGCGGCTTCACACTATTCCTACACAAAAAGGTGCGAGTCATAGCAAATTATCATGATTTCATGGCCAACGAATTTCATCGGCTTGATAAATCTTACCGACATTCACAGAATATTGGCCGCTGATATTGACTATAGTTTCAAAAACATAAATCATAATGAGTATGAACTAAAACACATACTGCCCTACAAAAATCTTGCGAAATCACAATGCGATTCATGGTATGACGCACCCATATCACACTGAAATGTGTATGGGGGTTGAATTACAGTATCCTATGCATACGCATAAGTATAAAATTAAATGAATTCCAAGAGCTCCGATTTCAAATTATTCAAGGTAATTACACACTCAGGATAGAATTTATTTGTATTGATGAACACACATTCATAATAAACAAATTCCATATTAACAAATATAAAATTTGTATGTTTGAAATAGAATTGATTTAATTGAGACAACACTTTAAGTATAATCAAATTAGGATTTATTGATTTCCAGACATATAAATATATATGCATGTGACACATCCCAACATTAAAATTTTGTATGAGAAAATATGTTCTCCTGCCTCAACACAAAAATTCAATATAATATATATATATACAGTTGTAATATCCAATGTATACAGAGCACTTGAATTATATGATGGATATGATGGATATACTGGGCATGATCTTTATCGTTCTGAAGATCTTACCTTCGCGTTTTTATAAGTACATAATGTATAATACACACTTAATATTCGTGCGCACGATAAATACATACATACTTTAATATATATATATGTATATATGAAACTATATATGATAATTGGGCATATATAGAATAATAATATAAATTTTTTCGATGTAAATATCCATCTACCACATTGATGATACTCCCATCCTACAATTTCGAAATCTATTTATTGCACCTCTGGTGAAATCTTGAATAACAAATTAAATGTAAAACAATGAACTAGACAAGAATACAAATGAAAAATTCAATGGAGAACTATGTTCACTAGGTTGGATGAAGTAAAAAATTAATATAGATATGTAACGAATCTTCGTGATATGAAGGTTTACTTCATCACGTAAAAATTTGAAACACCACAGTTGGATATAATCTTGGATGGAGCATAAAGTGCAGAAGGTAGCAGAATTTCTGACCATTTCGTTATACAGTTTACGCACTGCTGAAGAATAATTTTTATCTGAAAAGCCACGCCTCCTGATCGTACCCATTGGCCGAGTACTTTCCCGCCTCTGGGCCGAGCGTAACGTCTGTTCTCCGGTATAGTCGCGATTTATGCCTGGACAATTTTTCGCATTTTCCATGATACTTCTCACAAGAAAATTTTATCAGCCGTAACTATTTTATCGTAAATGGCGGATTCAGAAAATTTTACTCCTTCCTTCCCTATCTAATATGCAAATTACTTTTATACATGTGAGATTGGAATTCTGTACATATATATTCTAAATATTTTTTCCATCGTTAGGGATTAACGTGAGTAATGGCCATGTAATCAATTTTTGGCAAGAAACAACCAACAAAATATTTCCTTACAAAAGTAACAAAATATTTATCATAAGTTGGAGATCATAGACAATATTCTGCATCATCATTTCAGTTTCATGTACAATTGACCTAACGTTAGCATGGCAATCATATGTTACCTTACATTGTTCATATAAAAATCAAAACCTTTTTGCATTACACTATAGGACAACGCAATCACCTAACTATAATGAGTACCGCACGTTATCTTATAATTGAAGTCAGCTTTCAATGTATGTATAATGATAAGGTATGACTTGATTCTGTAGTATCCACAGTAATTCAACATGCACTCGTAATATCCTCATCCAATCATATGCATCAAATATTATATGCAATAATGAAATTACAAATTGTAAATAATTCACAAAATACTTGGACACAAATAATTAAGCTATTCATAATATCTACAACTATATCAGTATTTTCTATTAATTTTCCCAGCCTTTGCTACGAGATCGTAGGACGAAACTGAACAATATCAGAGATGTCTTTATTTATTTTTAGAATGTATTGTAGCGTGCCTACACAGCAATTGTAAAGGTATATATACCCGTGCTCTATCGAGTTCATTATGTCGATATTGTCCATGGAAATATGTAATGCCCTTTTGATCGCATCAAATACTAACGAAAGTATATAGACGATTTGTAATAGACTGTCATATAGATGATGCAGAACAAATTTAGCGTATCATGTGAGCTGACCAAATCCCAATTAAGAATCAATTCGTTTTCTTTTCTAACGCTCTTCATATCTCAGAGAGAACACATCTACATATATACATACTGAATGGATATGGTGACGACAGAGTGCCATGGGTAATATGGCGCATCCGGTGCAGAGCTTTGTAAATGTTAGACACGCCAGTCCATTGTGGTCCGTAAACTGCATAGTCGCTACACTTATGCGAGTTGTACAGCTGCACTGAGTTAAGAATCAGAATTGCCAGTTGTGACCAACAACGTAGCTCTAATCAATCCACAATATTCCAAAGTGTCAGCGCACTTTCATCGCTAGTCTATTGCTCACTCTATCCCTCTACCATTTGTATTTTTCTCTGTCGGTTTCACCCATTATGCACATCACATATATAAATTTGAATGAAAGTTGTACTAGCAAACTATAGTTCTTCATTCGTTCCCCCATTTGATCTTATTCCATTAGCTTCTTTGTATTTACAATCCACGAAAGTTATAATATACCGGTCCGCATTTATGAGCAAAAGTTGTGAGGGTTTCACCTGCACGTTGCGCTTTCTAAAAAAGCTCCCGCAATTTCCGCAATTTAAGTTAAATTACATATATAAGTATTACACGTGTTCCCTCATTCATATAGGGGATTCGATATCGACGTGCAATTTATTTCCATTTATCAGTTTTAAATGCAATCATATATATGTACATATATAATAGTATCCTGCATGCTGGGGGTCTGAACGTTAAACGACGAGACATCGCTAAATATAAACTCGATGTCGTCACGAAGGTTACCACCATATTACTAAGATGTATATATATGCGTATATACGAAGCAAACGGATAATAATTGAGTTTGAGTACAACCTCACAAACATTGACAATATATATCTGTACATGTGTATGTATAACAGAGCCACCTATAAAGTGCCTGTCCTGTCTTCAATACGCATCCCCTTCATTCTCTTTTATTTTATATAGAATATCAAATTTGCTTTTGCATCAATGAATATGACGGGCATTCTTTGAACAACCGAGCTGTCACCACTGTTCAAAGATTTTACAAACAACATGTTCGTGCACGGATGTGCCTTATAATGTAAATTGTCTTATGACAGCTTAAACCAACGTATCACACAAATGCTATACTTGTTCGCATCTTTATGTTTCGTTCATATATGTTATGTATAATTTCTACAGCTAATTTCGGAGTTAATGATCGAAAAGAGTTGTCAGTTACCTACCAACCGATTTTAATTTATAAATTTTCTATATATGAATGGATTAGGGGAAGTATATGACTAGACAATCCCATGAATGGCTGTTGTATTTATATCGAAAACTGAATAATTTTGGTATACACAAATAAAATAAGATGATGTTTACCCCTCATTTTCGTATATCCTTACACCACATTTATTTCAACTAAATTAATATATACAAAAATACTCCAATAAATATTTCAACACAGTGGTGGAAATTTTGCGCTACAATATGACGCAATACATCATAATTGAGCAGTATATCAATATATATTAATTCACCAAGATGTCGTTCTGCCTTCATGATCGTACATACCTTCAAACATTTATTTGTCTATATACAGAATACAATGAGGGATTGGTATTGAATGAAGAAACGAATGTGTCACTTGTATTGGTGGTAAAATGCAAAATGTGTATATGTATATATATAATAAAAATATCTATTAACGTTCATGTATTTTGCCGTAAGTTTGGAGGGACCGTGATCTATGTATGGATGGGACGGGTGCGACACCATGTAAAATTCGTCACGCGATGGGCGCACGTTCATAGGCATCAACTTGACACCTCTTGAGGGCTCTTCAGTACTGACTGAATGAACTCTTGATGACTTGATATTGTTGTCCTCATCAAAAAAGAGGGTATATATTGGGCGTCATCATCATTCCTTTTTCATTTTATTGTTGTGGATAATATGTATATGGTTGTGGCACAGTATACCCTAAACTACCATAACTCTGATACATTTTACTTTGGACCCATACGGGGTAATAAAATTTGTCTTCTATTATGTATTCATGCCGCTTCATGCTTTATCTGTTCGCTTTCTATCGTATATATAGTTATATATTTCGGATAATTAATTTTGCAAATAGTGACAATGTAGTATTGCAATAAAATATACATTCATATATTTTTTATTTGTTAACTTTCTGTTCATTCAATCACAGAGTTCTTCTGAAATTTAGAATTTGTGAATATATCATTTCTTCCTCATGAAAAACCTTTTCACAAAACGACCCAACTCCCATTCTGTAATTTTACCATGTGATGGGCGTTGATTTCGATGTAAATCGATTCCAAGTTTTCCTTCATTGATCTGACTTTGCATGTCTGTTCTACTTATTATTTAAATAATGATGTATATAATGAAGAACCCTATATAAAATTAAATTGTTCATCATTTAGAATGATTACTTTCTAACTATATATTAAAAATGTTGAATAATTAATTTTGTACTCTTCAGTACATGAAAAAATTGGGGTGTTTGTTTTATTGTAAGATGATTGGATAAAAATATGTAATATATATATGCATAATATTTTTTTTTTACTCAACTCTTGGAGCACCCTCTCTTTCTTTTTTTGACTACGACGGTGTTTTCGTCAGCAGGACACCTAAGTATAATTTTGTTTTTCATCACTAAATGATACGGCAAAAATTCACAGTAATCTGTAACCAAAAAGATATTGGTATTAAAAATTTACAAGGCATAAAGCATAAGCATATGGAGACGATTCGTGTGTGGCCGGGAGATTGCCGGTTCTTCACCTCGCAAACAAGAAGTCGGTTCTCTTTGATGTTCTATATACCTATACACGCGTTGGTGGGAATAATTTTCCCCTCGCTATTATATTCGTATATATACTGACCATATCTTTTTCTGTCATGTACATATAAGATACTCTTTCACCCATTCGTAATCTTCAACGATGCTTTCTTCATTGTCAATTTTATTTGTCTATCATCTATGGCATCCAAATGTTCTATCTCTCTCATTCACACACGATTACAGACTAAATTACTGATAAGAATTTATGTTTGAATGTAAATAGCATTCACATGACACTGATTTTAATGTAAAGGAAACAAAATGACTCATCCGGTGCACAATCGCAATGTGCATTCTATCTCCATTCTAAACTCCATATCGGAAAAACATTAATGGTCACCATGTACACACCAATGGCGTTATGGCAGTTGTAGTCAGTTTGAAAAAAAAAAAGAATAGCAGAGTACCCCTTAATAAAGCTGTCATTGATATAAATGATACCAAAAATGGCTACAACGCGTATATTTCTCGTTACAATCTTTTCAACTGGTGTGATCATTCTGTATCATGTTGAGACACAAATAATAAAAGCACAAAAAATATCATGCCATTAAAATGGTAACAATGAAAATCCAAAAATGAAACGATCCAATAACAAAAGAAGTAATGACATACAGAAAAATGAATGACATCTACAGACTTCACAATTGCATTAAACTTCACATGATTGAATGATAATTCGCGTATAAGCAAGATCGATTGTATCTGACTTGAACCAAGTCATCGAGCAAAGCGAGCGGATAATTGGAAGATGATACACCACACGGCGTTCGGCATGAGGCGAGCCACACGGTAATTGCTTGTGTAATTCTTAATTTCACGTCACGCCAGGGAACCCCCGAGGCTCATCTGCTCGTTTAAGAACTGCTTGTATAGCAATGGTACATGACGACTTTATATATAAATATATATATGATAGATAGTGATTGTATATGTATATATATATATATGTACGTTATCGTTAATACGACTGAGTAATTCATAATCATATAATCTATATCTTACATTTAATAAGTCAGAAGTTAATAAATGTCAATACTTGAATTTACAGATTGTACCAAAAATCAAAATGAATTTTTGGATGATATCGCAAAATATTATTATGAATAAAAAATAGTTATCCACCATTTCATTCTTTCTTCATATATATCATGAAAATTATAAAAGACAGAAAAAATGCTTGCTGTGTGCACGACATCATACCACTCCATCAAACTCAGTTGTTTTAATGACATTTTCTAATCTCGATTACCCATTTTCACTTTGCTTACGCGACACGTTAATAATTCTTGAGATATTTCACCTTTTTTTTTTTTTTCCTGCACTTCATCTACCATGTACCATTGTAGTGTTGAATTGCGGTGAGTTGGATATAATAGTAGATGCCCGCTGGGCTTGAGCTTTAATTTTTTCGAGAAATTAATTACTGAGTGAAACGCTGCTGCGCATGGCTTCCCAATTTTTTCGTCATTAGAACGATATTACGTTTGCTCGTGGAAACCTCGGACAATTTACATGCACCAAGGTGGAATATAATGTTGGATATGAGCACTGATGCCGGCCCAGGATAAAGAGAAAATGGTCGGTTGAAGTTACGGGATTTCGCTGATTACCTCACGAATCAAAATCGCCGGATGAGTAATTCACGCGCTCTCTCGCGGCAACGACGATTTATATAATTCGCGAGTGCTCTTCTGTATATATTTATATTTGTATGCATATCCGCCATATTGTCTTAGCTTATGAGAACAATCAACTCTTGTTATATACATTGTTGCAACAATCATTTAAAACAAATCGATTCTGCATCATCAATACCAATGCAGTGACAGCATATGCGTGTTGTATTTATAATATGTTGTGTACTCTCACAAATTTGTTTTGAAAACGTATTCTTTTCTAAAATTATATCGATAACATGCACTAGTCGATACACAATTGAATAGTCACGATTTGTGAGATAATTTATAGTATTTGCCAATAGAAATAATAAACAATGTATATTTAAAGAAAAAAAAATCATCGCGAATTCTCATTGGTCAGCAATAAAAATATGCGTCCAATGCATTGCATACTTCAATGCATAAATAGATCAATCATTATGATAAGTCTTTCTCGTGCAACAGCAATCAAATTGAAAATCTGAAAATAACGATAGAAATACATTGACTCGATTCGAAACAACCTTTTTTTCTCGCTAAAATATTCAGTGTATAGAAATCCCTTACCCTACATAGCATCCGTGTTTACAAATATTTTTACGTTAACTTGATTTTACTCCAATCCCAATGTTGATTCATGCACCGATACAATTCGAGTGGTGAAGCACGAGAAGTCCAATGTAGTATCTTGTAGCATATAATATATATATATATACGTGCGGATTCTTGTCTTGGATTCTCTTTCTTGCACCAATGTCCCAACATAAACCGGGCGGCGCCCTTTGATCTCCTCACCACGCCCCCTTTTTTTTCCCTTTTTTTTACTCCTTAAAAGGCAGATGGACAGAGTGTATTGTAAAGTGGCAGCAAAACTACGCTGTAGGTGAAGCTGCCGAGCCGTGTCCAATTACAATTATTAAGGACTGTACGGAGAATGAGGAAGGAAGGAAGAATGGAAGGAAGGAAGGAAGGAAGTGAAAAAGCAAAGAAAAGTTGGTATATCTACAAGTTATGGGATCATAAGCAAAAATCGAATAATCAATGAAAAATTATGGATATTTAATTGAAAAGAATACAAATAAATATATATGAATTTAAACAATACATGAAACAAAAATATATCTATAAATAAATAATAATTTCGTAGAGTAAAGTAATGCTGCATTGAAAATTCTCATATATATTCATGCACACACACACATATATATATATATATATATATATATATATATGCATATATATAAAAATAGGATGATTCGCCCTGTGATTGCAACATTTGTGTTCCATCCATTGTGTGGCGATCATCTACGTTCCAAACTGTCTCGCACTTTTTTGACATTTATGATGTATCATGATTTATGATTTATTTATGCCGTCATCTATTCTCTTTGTAATAACAATAATAGCACCTTCAACGCGTCTGAGGGTCGTGCTGCCTCTCTTACGAATAAACGACCGCTATTTCGCAGGACCTTTTACTCTCTAGTGCCGCATGTAATACTTGGCAATCTTCATATTAAATTCGATCTTCGTCTCCTCAACTTCGTCCTCCTCATATTCCTTCGATTATTCTTTTTTATCACCTCTTAAATTTTTTTGTTTATTCCATTATGCAACCAATAATTTCAATACATACATGCAAATCATATATGTACGTATTGGATTGACGTAATTGTGATAAAGATATACAAGGTAAGATGAAAAATCAATTTCTCTAAAGAGAACCATAGGAATGAGACACAAATAAAACTGTTAGCGAATTTCAACATCACCCATACGTTCATATATTGTACAAGCGTGACGTACACAAAGTCGCACTGTTTATTCACATTAACACTGTATATATATGAGCTGCTATATCCCTGCGTATATCTATGCCTATGAGTAAATATATATATATATATACTTGATATACGAAGTCTTGACCTTTTGTTATGCATATATGCATGCAGTATATATATATACATCCAGATACACATACACAAAGTATATGCATAAATGACGCGACAGCGATAAAATGAGCTACCTTTTTTACGATTATTACCTCGGCAAGCTGTCACTACCGTTTTGTGTTCCCCACGATAATGTCGTGGCTGCATATCCCACCATACAGGATACGGTTTAATACCACAACGTTTGCGGTATATATTGCTATTCCTGTTCTTTATTCACATCCATCTCATCCAACAAATTTATATTTTAATCTTAATCGAGTTGTCGATGTCTAGATATTTAAAACAAATGCAGTGATATATAAATAAAAAATCACGTGCATTTTCATATATGTTCATGTACAGAGGTATGAAAAGATATATAGAATAGGAAGAAAATTTCATTATCATTAAGTGATATCATGCAAAGTGATAAAATGAAGAGTGAACAATATGTAAACAATACGGGTATTTATACAACCATTTTACATGTCCATGAGTCTCGTTACATCGTACTCGAAAATATGTGCTGATGCAAGAAATAGATATATATTTAGTTTATGACAATTACCAAGCAGGAATTAAATGTCTAAAAGGAGAATTGTCGGGTGCCTGTTGTGAGATATGTACAGTCTATGTATGCATGTATGGATGTTTGCCATATACTACCATACGTACATAAATACATGTAACTATGACTGCAGTATATTCCGCGTCGCTTGGTAACTGGCATCAAAAAGACCTCGCTAGAAAGCCGAAGACACATCACATTTATGAAGGAGCTACGCGCCGGTGCCTCAGTTAAGCACCCGCTAAGTATCTACTTGTAGTCAGTCATTTTTCTTTTTCAATACCTTCCCCTCTGTCATCCTTGCTTTTTTTCATACATGTCTTTGCCATTTTTATTTTCATTTTTTTTTTCTGTATGAAATGCAATCTATGAATAGATATAAGTGATGATAGGAAATATATACAAATGCTAAGTATATATAAAAATATTTTGGACACCTTATCAACAATGTTTTCTTTCTCTTGATGATTAAAAAAATATGTTTACAGTTGCGCTTTATGACAATTGTATATATGGCAGCAGTTTATTATTTTGGGAACTTTAGATATTATCTAGTCTAGAATAATAAATTAATGTGAATTATTATATTGACACGCCATTAACGAATTAGTGAATAAAAATATAGTATATTTATATGTATATGAGATTAGTAATATGATGGAACAATTGAACTCCTTGATGTGTGATGAGTTTAATCAGCTTAAGGAGTTTACAGAGAATGAATACTGAGTACAGAATATATATATGAGGCGTTAATTGTGAAGCACCTGTCATCCCTAAATCTCGGTACTTAAGTCATCCGGACACGTCACGCTCTCGGATACGGGACACTCTGTGTCGTTGTATCGCGTTTAATTGGCTGGCGTGTTGCACCGTGCAGTTTCCTTTCTATTTATAGCCACGAGTCATTAGTTCATTACTCGCATTATAGAGATATGCGTGCAACATCATGTATCACCCACACATAGATAATTCTGTAATTGGATACACTTAAATATATAAATTCAATACATTATGCATTTGCATACATTTAGATTAACAACATATTGTACAATGAATACAACTAAAGTTGATCTTGAAAGAAAAAAAAAGGATACTAATGGATGAAGTTCTTAGTCAGATGACTGATTATTAATATTCACTGAAATCCAATAATTTTTACTCGATAAAGAGTTACAAATAAAGAAATGAAACAATAGAAATATTTAATACAAAATTGCAAGAAATAAATACATGATATCGCGTGCACGCATACATGCATGAAATGAGTATACGAATGCATATGCAAAGGTGATGGATTTGCGTAACGTGGATTTCCGCTTCTCGTTTCCACGAGACGACACCGGTTAATGTTGTTTTAATTAAGTAGGCGGTTGAGAGAAAAAATATCTCTATCTCTGCCACTCTCTCTATTTCTTTCTCCCTCTCTTATACTCTTCTATTTCGAGTAAGACTGTATTATATACAACTACACGACGACATATGCCACTCGTATGTTCAGACGTGATGGACGATTTCGCATGACTAATTGCTCTCCTCCCGGAGAATCTCCGGAGATGAGGATGTGTTATTCAGCGAATGCACTTGTGATTTTACATTCCACGACAATAATGCTCATTCCATTCTACAAAATTTTTATTTCAATGGGTTTATATAACTACATTGCTGATAGATATTTTAAACACATACAAACAATGAATTATATCGAAACTTATCATTCGTATTTTTCAGATGTTCAATTTGGATTTTGTTAATCATATCAACAATTAATTATAATCAAATGAAAACGTCAGTAATAACATAATGCTGTGATAGTGTCTTTAAATGTAAGAAGACGAGAATTTGTAATGGACTGTGTTAAACAGAATAAAATTCATCAGATACTTAGATAACAGTATATCCTGTTTACGGATTTTCATCAGCGTATTAAATTGATTGTCTTCCGTTTCGAGTATTTAAATCATAGATTCATGTTCAGCGCAACTTGTAGCAGTGCGTGTGTGTGATTTTAACTGCTCAATTACATCAGTGTCATATTTTCTATGTATCATAAAAAAGATAAAATGTATAAATCACTCTTTAAAATATATTGCGAATGAAAATGTAAATATATATGCGCCCACTATAATAAAAAAGATAAAACTAGTAAATTAATGAGTGAGTGACGTGTTCAAAAATATTGGCAGTGGAAGAAAAGGCAGAGATCAATAATGTCTACCATCAAATATCTACTTGATGATGTAGAAGTGATGTAGAAATGAACAATCGTTGATTGATAAGTAAGCAATGTTACATCACCTCCTATATATACAACCGATGTTATAAATATTAGGGTGTATCAACAGTCAACGTTTGTATTCTGATGCTGATACAAGACTGAAGCAAGCTCACCGTTTTTACCGACAACGATCGCTCTACCATACGATGGCCAACATGATGTTTTCAGCCCCATAGTACGAAGTGTTCTTTCGTTTTCATTGACGGTAAAACGCTTTCAACATTGAGGCTAACTTGATGATCATTTAACATCAATATTTGTTAAATAATATTGATAATAAGTCGAATATTTTATATTGAACCAGTATTGAAGGAAAATTTTTATAAACATCAGAAATATTGTCTTCTTCATCCATCAAATTGAATGTTTCAAGAAATCTTGGTATTGTTCAATTATTTGTTGATTAAAAAAATGATAATACTTGATGTTAAAATTTGAGTATAAATATTCTTTACTCATAGATGCCATTGTCTAATACACATTAAAAAATAATTTATGCTTGAACACACATATGATGAAATGACGGAAAACTTAAAGAGTCAAAGAGTTAGGAGAGATTTGTATAATGTATACGCTACTTCATCGCGTGCCACCGTGAGCGCCCCTCGTCACATAACGCCCGGAACGATGGCTACAGATCGAGTCGCGTTATCGTTGGAATGTTAAAAGGCCACCTCACCGTCAACAGAAATTTATTCGAATTAAAACGCTGCAATGCGGCGTGCTGACTCTCTTAAGATAAGACTCGGTGTTACAAACCGGAATGGTATGGGGCCGCTCATCGGTCCCCGTGTCTCGTCTATATACAGATACATATAATACATTTATACATCTTACATACATGTATATAGTTTTCAGTATATTCACCGCGTCCTTTGCTAAGACTTTGCTTTATGTCTACACTTTATGCCTCCGATTGCGAACAACACCGGAACGCTCTCAACCCAACCCAATGTTCCAACGTCGGGTCTCAACTCTAACTGCAAAAAAACGGATAGGAACACGTTTAATGCAAAGATGTACAAGTTGAATATTTTGCTCTTCTGTTTCTCACATGAACATTGAAAAATAGGTCACATTTATTTTTATCAGTGATATCATAAGTAACAATTTCCAAATACATAATAAATATTAAATATATTTAATAATAATTGTATGTGATATGCCTCAGTTACAAATCTACATTATACTGATAAGTGTAATATATATTGATACTTCATTAATACCTATAGATCAATAACATCATTTATTCTTGGAAAATTACCATATACATTTATATAAATGTAGTGAATTGATGAACAGTATATTCATATTTTCATATACATTTTCATGATTGTTATGGGTCAAGAGTCAAGATAAATGATTATCGATTGCGATGAGAATGATAGAGCAGTGATTGTGGATAATAACTAATGATATGTCTGTATCCTTTGCGCAGCTATATATATTTATACATATTGAAACGCCGCTCAGCGAAAAGGGCGCCGAGAACCAATCTCTCTTCAATTCAAATCATCATTTCGCCAACTGTTGCCGAGGCTCAATTTTTTTTGTCTTTATTATTTATATATATATACTATACAATGTTAATTCTGCAATCGACGCAACGACACATATACATCTCATTTTATATCGTGTATGTGTCGCGTTTAATATATACGATTTTATGAATTTTATTGTTGTAAATAAATCATCTTATGAGTATGAATATGCATTGCATATATATCAATTCATGTGAATACAATTTAACCACGGCATATATGTGTAGATGATATGCACTGCATTGCCATTGCGCCTCTCAATTCCATATTCCAAGATGGCCGGTCGCTCAAGTAGGTTGGCGCTAAAAAACGATGAACGTAATAACGTAGTATCGCTAATGGTTGGGCAATTTCACTGGATACTAATGCTCTACGGTTTCGTTGTCCCTTCATTCTCTCTTCCCTTTTGTTTCTGACCTCCTTCTCTTCTCATTTTTTTTTTCTCGCATATATTTCGTATTTATTCTGAGCTCATATCAAAACTATATAATACATAGCTATGTGCTCTGTCAACCTCTTAAAACTTCAGCCCCTACATCACCCTAGCAATACAAATGCTTAGAATTGAACGAAACCTCCGTGCAATTTATTCATTCAACACATTCCGTAGATTTCACACAATTGTGTTCACCCAACTTAACAATTATAGCTGTTTTACTGGATTTATGACGCGTTGCGCGAACCCCTCCCTACATCACGGATGTCTTAATTACAATGTACATATTAATCAACTATACAAAAACAGATAAAGTTTGAGCTTTTTGTTGTTGAATTTTTTCTTACTTTTTGACAATTAAAGATTTTTATCATTGATATCTACAATGATCATAACACAATGTAATCAAAAATATTATTAACGTCCAAAAATATAAGTGCCATAATAGCCCTTGAATGTCCCGATAGCGATTCATAACAGCCGGAAACATGTGTACGCAGAGTGATACATTAATGTTAGAAAAAATTATGGGCGGAAGGAGAAAATGAAAAAATTAAATGAGTGAAGAGACAAAAGGGCGAAAATGTAATGAAAAAAAAAACACCTCATTTACAGCATATTGAGAGGCTTTGTGTGCTTGATGAAGTACATATAAACATTAAGTCATTGTGTTCCTCGTCGTTATGTTATACAGAATGCATATGGCTGATAGAATGGGTTCACCTTGGCAGATGTATAGATATATGACCACAGTAATAATACAGATGAAGATTGAAAATATTATTTTCAAATCACCAAGAATAGAAACTATGAAAGAAATAAAAAATATCCTATTATCAACTTTGTTTTTTTTTCGTTGTATTATAAAAGTTATTATATGACCGATAATTAATATAAACGTTAGGTATATACATGTTGTCTAGATATAATAGTTATATACAATGAATATACCTCACTGTATATACATTTTATATTTCTGTTGTTTTTTTATGTGAAATATTGTATGAAGTGAGAAGTTATATTATTGGTATTGAAAACTCTGCCTTGTTACATAGTTCTATTTGAATATATATCAGCAACGAGTGAATTTCCAGCCCTCTGCATGAACTGAATTATAATATAAATTTAGTCGTGACCATCAGCCATTATCTTGGCCCCAAACGATCAACATGAGGCATCGCAAATACTTTGTCCATAAAACGGCAGTATAATTTCGTCGGGCGGTTATTCTCATTGAAATGTGTTCAAATTTCCTCATATTTCATCATGGAAATAACGTTTCTATATATTCGATAATTGGCTGGTCAACAACAATTTATCACTACGTTGCATGTCGAGTTGTATAGTCTCACTTGATATATCTATACACAAAAATAACGAACGACCGCGAGTCTCGTTGCACAATTATAAATCTCTGGTATTACACTGGCATTAATTGGCTGGTATATGCATTTCCATTTTGTCATATATGCAGACATATAACCAATTCGAATATTACAATTCATAATTTTCCATATTGCGGACAAATTTAGTTGTACAAAATTTCAATTTATGGTTTTGAATTTATAATAAGGAAAATTCGATATCATCGAATGAACATTGGGAAATTGCAATATTTTATACAGACACATATCCATAATATTTGCGCAATTGAATGGTATTTATGAATTTCCCATGATTATTTTCGAATAGCAGAATAACTTTCGTCCAATTCAAACACATATACATTAACATATTTATAATTAATAAATATTGCTTGGCGGAAAATTTATTAACATGTAGTGATATTTCACATTTGATTATATTCGATGTGATTACCACACACGCTGAACGTCTAATAATATAAGTACGGTGGCTCTGGTTTATTTTTCATCGCGATATACTAAGATTAAACCCTGCAGGCACAATTCCAATCCGACAAAATCTGATTGGTCAGTGCAACATCGAAAGGCAGGGGCGGAGCAAGCGTAATGAGTTTCTAGCTTATGCTACCCCGCGCGCACCGTTCTACACGGCTGGTCACCTCGCGATTACTTTGCCGCCTCGTTTCATATGCCATATTCCAACCATCATAATCCGATCTCCACAATTGTAAGTCTAACGAGGTCCATTATTCACCGTCTCTAATCGATATATACATATACATATACATATATATTGTATTGCCATGTGACCCAAACTTCCATTATGCACCACCATAAATTATATCAATTGCAATAATTGCATTAATAATTGATAATACTCGGTGTCGAAATCCTGCAATTTTTATATAAATGTTTGTCATGATATTGATATACATATATACATGTGACATTTTGAAATAGAAAAGATGTCTATTATCCTTGCAGACGTCTCTATGTATTCCATATAAGTTGATGCAAAAATAATGAACTGAACAGTCTATGATCTTCAAACAATGTGACATAAAAGACAATGGTTTATAATCAATACAGATGACTTTCCAATCAATTCTGTAAGCATTGCACACCCTGCCTTTTTATTAAACATAAATTGCTGTGATTCAATTTATCTAGAATGATATGAACATTTTGTACCTTGAAAAATTTATATAAATTCAAACGACACAGTAGATTTATATTTTCATTGCAATAAACGAGTGTGATAATACTGAATAATTGTTGTGTGCAATAATATGTTGTATGGTTTTATGCAGAAGCCGTCGCTACACAACCCTATTTGTCCCTTATAAAGATCCATTTTGCAACGTATATAGGACTGTAGTATTTACATATGACGATTAAAACAATAATTGATAAAATAGTTTATTGTAAAGTCAAAATTAATCTCATGTAATGTCATTCTTCGACTTACTATTTGTATGAATTCAACAGACCTAATTCGATTGATCAATATAAATCCACAGACATAAAAGTGAAAATGAATGTCAGTAATGTGAAATGTTGATATACACCATACCTAACCATTGACATATACACCTAAATATATATATATCTATGTGTAAGTAGATAGAAACATGGGCGACGCAACTCACTGAATAGCGTAGGGGTGATGGTGTAGTCACTTCAATCGTATTAACTCTCGCGTGCTTATACATATATAACATCTGCTTGTTTGTTCCTGATGTGGCATCTTCATTTCTGGTCACGTATACCCATATAAAACAAAAGAAAATACATTCACTGCACGGGAGCGTGAGTACTTTTTCAATATTTAATCCCTTGTGATTAGTGAAAATTGTGTTGCCAACTTCTTTAATACAACTATTGACATAAGTGTAAATCAATGATGAAGTCACTTTCAAGTTTAATCAATTATGCATATTTATATAAATATATTTCAGAATAATTTTAATTTGAGCTGGATATAAATACAGCAATGAAAATTTGTCAGAGAACACGAATTGAGTTATTACTTGTGCGATGGAAAAATCGACGACTGTTATAGATGAATTTAAAGTTCCCATAAAGAAAACTGGCTCGATAATATTAATAATCAATAAATTATAACTCTATTCATTCTATATATAAATTTGAATAAACATGGAAGTTTAGTTACTCACATTGGAGCAAATCTAAAAGTATAAAGATTGTTTCAATACAGTAAATTGTTCACTAAAAATATTATTGACTTGATATAAATGCACATCTATGTACTCAAGTCTCTTACATATACTCGTGAATGAGTAGAATTTAATCATGTGCGACATCTAGGCACTGCATTCATCTATGTATGTGTATGATACTGTATATATACATACGAGTCTGGTTAACGTCAGACCGTAACCACTTAGCCTATTGGTGTTTGATTTATATTTCTCACGTCCAAGTGTCGTCAGGGGAAAACGATCTGTGTCCTACGGGACAAAGTCTATTGTATTTCTATTAAGTCGAAAACGCATTCTCCCTCGGCCCTATTGTTGTGGGAGCTATACCATATTTTCCAATTTATCTATGCGTATCCAACATATATATATAGCTCGTTCTGAATGATATTAAACGTCATTCTCATACGATAGAATATTACACCAAACAAAAATTCAATTTGATAATCGCAAATCAACTCCAACTCAAGCCCATCACTTTCTATACAGATTAGTTCAACCAACGCCTGTACAATACACAAAAAAAAGGATGAGCATTTTATAATCAATAAATTAATTGATTCATGCAAGAAAATTTACCTGATATGAATCAATAAGAATTAACTTTATCATAAGTGATTTGATACAAAAGTAAAATGACCTGCACGAGGAATGGGCTTTGAGGAATGTGGCAGAATAGAAGAATAAAATCGGAAATAAATACCGCAATGGCTAACCAAGTAATATATATATCACCTACTCGTCCCTCAAGTGGCGGGACCAGCAGTTCCATTCTCTTCTGTTTTTCCGCATATATCTCAGATATATACCCACCATTCGCAAAATCCCCTGGCACTAAATAAATGTTTTACCCCTGACGGCAACACCGCCATGCCAGTAGCTATATACCTGCATACAGTGACTATATATACATACACACACATATACGAATCCACAGAGCCGCATGCATTGTGTAAGGGCTGGGCTGCATTGGTTTATATATATACATATATATTCACTATATGTTCAGACGTAGTCGCACATGTGTAAAGTAACATCGTTCCTTTCGTAGGTGAACTTTTGTGTCACTAAATGTTGCAAGATATAAGTGACCGCTGTATATATAAATGTATCCAGTAAACCAATCGGACGTCGCATATATTTATATATATTTATATATATATATATGTGGAACGGCAACTTTAAAGTTTGCGTTTGTACACGGAAGCGATTCGTGGCCCACACGGGACCCAAACTTTGCTTTTGCCGCGCAAGGCAATCCGCCATAAAATCCTCTCGGGAAACTGTGCTGGACTAGATAGTGCACACCATAATTTTATATATCTCCACCACAATTGAATGCGAAACCTTCTATCGTCAGTATCATATCCTATAGTGAAAAACGTCAACGAAATCAAAGTCAAAACGACGTTAAATATATTTATATCCATATTTTTTTGGATAAATACTTTTATTTATCTTTGTTTTGTCTAATGTTTATCAAATATAGCATAACAGTGAATTATTATTCAAGGTTGAAACACAGAAACCACAATTTTTCGTACGTATATATATATATATATTGCAGGAGAATGGCATCAAGTTTATAAAGAGAATGTAGAATTGATGAGCTGCGTATATGCCTGATATAAGAATTATTAAAGAGAACAATTCTTGTCATGGTTATGTTCACACATATCATATATAAACTACTCAAAGTCTGACAATATGAAGTCAATTATGACAACTCATGTCTCAATAATGTCTAATTCTAAGGTGAAGATAAATCGTGCACAATGCGAAATGTAAACAAATTAAATAATCATGTGTAACACAAACTCGTGATGATATCCACTTTAAGTCTCAATAGTTTATCAAAGTTCATCACTGTCTGAACAAAATGCCAATTGATCTACTGACCCCTCCATTCATACATCTCATGACAAGCCAATCGTTTGATATAATTCTAATGGCTGTTTGGTCGAACAGTATTGCTATATTGAGAAGAGAAACGATGGAAAAAACATTGTTAGGGAGATTGAGTTGCTCACACGACCAGTGAATTCCCTTGAGACTGGCCCAAGGGAATAATGTACTACGCTTGCAGTTAAAGCACATAACTATATGACAGTTGTTATATGTATATATATATAGAAGTGAATATTAAATATCTTTTATATTCTATGTTTCCTACTGCTTGTGTATATATATTATTGAATGATATTGTGATTGTGAGTGGGAAATGCCATGCGATTGAAGAGAATTACCAATGGATTATACTAGAAATGAATTGATTTGCTTTTGTTAATAAATATGTTCATGATAAATAATCTCATAATCATAGTTCTATTATTAAATATAACATTGTGACGAGTTTAATAACTTTGAGGGAACAATTAGACGTATATATTACTACGAGACACAATAATATAGAGGTGTAAGACACTCTCCAAACATTTTCAATTTGTACATTTCCTACATAAAACAAACGTAACGTTATACACTTGGAAATGTTTGAAAATTTATTTATAAAGCTTTCAATTGGAACTCAAACGTTTGGTAGATCATTAAGGTAAGTACTTCATAATCAATTTCTCACTTTGAAAATACAATCCACGAATTTATTAATCTCATAAATTATCTCAAGTGTTTTTGATCTGAATTTTTTTCAAATACATTCGTTACTGGTCCTAAACCCTGGTTTATTAATACTTAAAAACAGATATATATATATGTAGATATGTACGCTTGTCGCACACGTGTTTGAATGTGTGTAAGAGTAAATGTACCCTTTTTCTCCCGCTGCTGCCATGGTACATTCATGCAAAAGGGGTGGCGTGAATAATTTCGTCGCCGGTGAAAACGCCTAAGTGACGCGGGGATTCCTGACACCTAAATTGATCCTCGATCGGGGTCGTACCGAATTCAACCAGTCGGGGGACCATTTTCTTGCATTATTCCAAAGACTTCGTATCCCGAATCGGGTTATATTGTCTCATTTAAAATTCTCACATTTAGGTATATATAGTTACTGAAAAGCAACGTATTTGGGTGTCACGCATCGTTTTCTCAACTCCTTCATGCATATATATATATTCAACGCTTCAACTCCTCTTGCTATATATATAGCTCTCACCTCTTAACTCCTATTCGTCTGTCCAATTTCACATTATATATTTATACATACTCATGCGTCATGCATGATATAAATCAGTGAGTGTCTATATGTATATACAAATAACTTCATGTGAATATGGCTTACAGATATTGAAATAGTACCTTTGTTCATACCATGCTTGAAAAATAATATTCATTGCGTTGAAGGCGATAATTTTAATGGAAACGTATCATAATTTCATGGTATAGAAATACAATACGTTACAGTTATTGAACAGTTGATTCAATCAAACGGCGCAGTTTCATTTACTCCAACTATTCTAACGCATAAAAATAGTTTCTCATGAATATTTTGAACGCTCAGAGAATTTCAACTGTAGAAACTCTGTTAGTTCTTAAAGAAAATCTATATATGTTTGTTTTGCGGAATAAAGGGCATGTTGGAAGTAGCGGTGACAGAGAGAGAGAGGAAGAGACCATCAGTGCATATATATATATATATATATGAGGAATGTAATCCCAGAAGAAGAAGAAGAAATAGCACACTGGCGTACACGGTATTCACGTAATTAAGTTCCACAGCTACCCCATCGTGTTTGTGGTGTGCGAAACGAAATATATATATATATATGTATGACTATAGAAGAGACACAAGTAAGAAGATGTATGTATATATGTAAGAAAATGTGTGCGCAAGGGGGGCGCAATATAAGCATGGAAATAAGAAAAAATATAATAAAAAAAATTGACACAACCAATAAATAATAGAAGGGAAAAGGCGATCGCCTACAACATTCTACTCAAATGTTAAATAAGTATCAATTCAGTGTGTACCAATGAGCGGTGAATAAGGCGTGACTAGCGATTGTGCGATTGGCCTGTAAAATAACGTGGGCGTGAACGTGTTAGTAGTGGGCCATTCGATTACGCGAGATGTCACGGTGGGGATAACCACCTGGGATCACGAGTTGTAAGCCGTCACACCATTGAGGGGATTCACTCTACTACGACGAACCGAGCACATCGGTTCGGCTTTACATTTAAACTGATGTATGGTCATTTATTTTTTTACGACATGAAATCAATTAAAACAAGAATTTGTGGTGATGATCGTGACTAATTCAAGTGAAAATAAAATAAATATATACTCAATAAATTAAGTTATTATTTGATTGACAACTCATTTTTTTTTTTCGTCCAGCTGTGTACATCAAGTGCTCAGATCAATGTGTGATCCCCCACTTCTATTCAGCGTGTTCTTGTTCCGCGTTTCGACAGGGAATATGTTAAATTACTGTTGAACATTTGATGACATTGGATGAACAATCGATGACGTGAGGTGACAGAGCTTTTAAATCGTTGTAGATTTTGGATAGTTAATTTTGTGCATTGTGCAAACAATTTTAAATAATCATCGTTGGAAGTGGTATGTACCTAATGAAATTAGCTGACAATTCTTAATCAAATACATCTCATATTTGGAACAAAGATGGAAAATGTATATGAGATATGCGTTCAAATGTGACAGTTGAAAAATGTTAACAAGACATATGAGAAAACTGACTGTCAATTGCTTTGGTGTGTGTTAGTGTACGTTAATGTGCATCACCGTTTACGATGATATTTTAATAAATTCCATTGCTGTCTACATACTGCATGGTCAAGAATATTAGTGCTATATATATATATATATAAATAAATTTAATTCATTAAGTAGTTTTCTCGACGCACTTATTTGGTTGGTTTGAACGCGAAGCAAAAGAGAGTGCGATTGAGAACACAACAATTACATAAACTGCGAACCGATCATCGGAATAATAGGGTAGAGAACAAGGTAGCGTATGTATTTATTGGTAGGGCGCACGCATAGCAGCTACGAGAATAGTCCAGGTGGGGACGCACTTTACCTGGAAAAGCTCCGTAAGCATTTATGGACCATAAAATGGTCGACGAAGAACCAAAAGCAGAACACGGTTACGCCAATGAGTACGAGAACAGGATGCTTACTGCTGGCCACATACATGCTCCGTAATTTCCAAATTAAAAGGATACCTGTATGCGTAATAACCACGAAAAAGTGCAATAAATCCTCAGCGAAATTGACTCGATGATGTTGAATGTTCATATGGACTCAATATATTATTGAATATGAATATCTTTATCTATTTCAATGTTAGTATAAATGAATCGCAGTTTGATCATAATTTGTTCTCAATCAACTATTATTGTTGATGCAATCAATTCAAAACCAAACGAGCTTCGTCATCTCGATTGTATTGGACAATGTCAGAACACGGTGAACACGAAGAAAGCGATGTTGACGCAACTGAGGAGATTAATGTGGATGAACTAGATTCACGTAGTTGTAGTCCGAGTAATTATACGAATAACCTTTGTAATGGTAACAATGGAGCTCCGTCGGAGTGTTCAACTTCACCATCACCGAATAATACGAAAACAACGTTTGTTGGCGAGACGTCAACGCGCAGTCACCCATTCAGCATTAGTCGACTTTTAGGTGACAGCAATAGGCACGATGGTAAATGTGCTAGCTCTGACGATCCAGATAGTGACAAAGAGCGACAATCGTCGTGGGCCTGGGACGAAACCCATAACCGTAATTCTCATCTTGAAGATGAAAGAAGATCGTGGGGCGTTGAGCTCGAAGAAAAATTGTCCGAAAAAGATGATGATGATACAGGAAGTAATCCAGAATTAGTTCCAAATGCCTCAATACATCCAGTTGATTTATTATCACCGTTCAGACTATTTCCCGGTGGATCAGGTCTTATTTATACTGGAAGCGGTGTAATTAGGGTGCCAGCACACCGACCCCCTGGATCAAACGGTTCAAATGCATCAACAGGATCAAATCTTCCGTCCCAAACGCTCATACCGCCATGGAGTCTCCAAGCTATTCAACACAGCCAACAACACGCAGCAGCGGCGGGTCTTCATAGGGCAAGTTTACTTGCCAATCTCGCGTCACATCCACTCCAAGCTCATTCTCATCTCAAAGATCGCCTCGCAGGTAACAAACTAGACTAATTCTTTCAAATCCAATATTTATCTTAGTTTTTATGTACTTATCAATCTACGTCAATGTGTATATTTGTGAATATAAGCGACAGTGAGCCAAAAAAAAAATTTAATATCAAAGGCATTCACAATAAGATCATAAATTTTGATATTACTCGCATCAGCATTATTGAGTACATAAATTCATATTACGCACCTCGACATAAATTGTGATTCGAACAACCGGATATACATAAATTTTTATTATGCAGCTTATATAACAATCAATTGCAATACATTATGAAATTTGCGGATTATCGACAATGGTCACTACTGTATTTATTCAATTTTCTTTTCCTCTTTCTCTCAAATTCATTCCCAGATGAATATCACTCTTTAGTACACTCAATCCAATAGTTTATGTAGGCACAAACATAACGACGAATAACTGTGCGAAGTATGTCCGTGTGGCGCAACGACTTGCCTCCGGCCGGAGATAACCGGGTACCGGGAAGCAGAGAAAAAAGGCATCGCGTGACCAAAACCTGAAACAGAATCCACTGCAACTAACTTCTCTTCAACTTCAGATGAAATACCTTATGCCGACTGTATATTACTATAGGTGTGTGTTCTCGCCGAGGTTCTTTCGCGTTTCACATAACTATACAAATATTATGTACACATACGTATATATATATTTATTATATACATATACTTACGTACATCCGTAGGTACATGCGTATTCATACAAAGGAACATCATGATTTAATTAAAGGTATTCATGTTCTACCTACACATGTATGTGTCAAGTTTTTCACCAGTTCCGTTATATAATTGGAAATATATCTATACGCATATTTGCACAAAAGCTGCTCGTAGCAAAAAAAAAATTATACAAAAAAAAAATCACGGTGAGACAGGTATGGACTACACACGGTAGATCTACAGCTTTTCACGTCCAATCAGAGTCAACGACTTGGCATTATATACTCACTCATTTACATCTATATCGGATAAACTTGCATACATATGTATATGCATGTGCGGTCGTCTATAAAAAAAACTATGAATCAATAATATCGATTCCTGATGAATGAAACAACAAAATTTACATATATTATTACAACTGATAAGAATATTTATTTACTTATCTTTTAATTGAGAACACTCGTCCAAGTGAAATTTCGATGAAACGGGTTCATCACGAAATAAGAGTGAGTGATATGAAGGTGGACTCCTCAATTACAGAAGGTAAAATGGAGGCCAAAGGGGAAAATGTGAAAAAGAGAAAGATGAAGAGTGTCGAAACGCGTTGATTCCTGTCCTTCCTTGGCTCTTTCATTTGCCAAATTTACATAAAATAAAAAAATAAAAATATGAGTGTGAAAACATCAAAAAGGTTTCACTGTATGGCATATGGAAGGAAATAAATTCCTCAATAAATGATGAAAAATTGATTGAAGAGACTTAAGACATGAAACGATATAGAATTCATTGACCGCACATGACGCATTGTGCGTTTTGAATACTGAAAATTATATATATGAAACGACCGCACAAGTAACCTGTGGAATTGTTAAAATCACGAGTTTTTTTCTTTTATTGCTCGACCATGTGTTCATCAAAACAAACAGTGGAGTTCTCTAAAAAAAAATGGAGAATTTTTGCATTCATAATGGATATTTGATATTGAAATTATGAAACTCACAAGAATAACAGCGATAGTTGATAAATTATGGCTAACAGTAAAGTCAAAGTTTCAATATTTAGATATTCAAGCTCATTTTATTTGAGTGGTATCGATGCAGACGTCACCATCACAGAATATATACAAATCAGCTCTTCCGATAACCGTCATCAAAGTTAACCGGCTCTTGAGATGCCATTTCGATAATGGAATGGTGGAATGTCAAAAATACGAGAATTGTGTGACGCCTGATTACAAAGTAGCATTTTAAGAGTTTGAAATGGATACTTTTTGAATGCTTTTAAATGATATCAAATACACCAATTGCTACTGACATTAAGGCTTTGACTAGGACATAAATCGTTTCAAATGCTACTTTCTAATCAGTGATGTGAAGATTCAATTAGTGCCGCAAATTCAACAGCATCAAGATAAGAAGTTTAGTGTTGTGTCGATTCGAAATTGAATACCAGAGTTATACATATAAACCATAAAACTAAAGTTGTTAAACTGTATTGATCAGATATTCGACGGTAGTTAAATATGCAAATATACCAATGTCAATTATTAATTTCACGGATGGCCAAAGTATCGAAATATACATTAATATATTGATAACCAAATTATCAAACATCAATTATCGATAAAATCAACTATATTTGCAGAATCAATGTTTTTCAATTATGGAAAGATATTTGTACATAGATATAGATTGTAACACTCGCAAAACGAACTGGTCCAACAAAAAAAAAAAGGATTATTCAGGGCAAGAGTTATGTTTCAAGCCAATTAATTTGAGACAGATTATAATGTAGTTGAACAAGGGTGTGGGGTGTTGACTGATAGCGTTAACGTTCGTATTAGGTATTTCGGTGTTCAAAGTTGGCAACAGTGAAGTTTGGTGCGCACACGCTTGCGTCCATCATCGCTTTTCCACTATCTCTGCTTCATAACCATGCGGGTTATGTGTCCTCCATGCTGAGGGCGAGAATCATATACGCCAACTAGCGTAAAGTGGCAAGTTACATTATTAACGCAACTTGAATTTAATTTCGCTGCAGTCAATCAGCCGAGTATATTGCCATCCGTCAACAGTATTACACTACTATATCAAAACATAGATTTCTGTGTAGATTTTTGACGTACCCCTGAACGACCCTTTATTTTCCATTTCTATCTCAAGATAAATATAAATGTATTGAAAATCAATAGAAACGTCTTGAATTTTTATCAATACTTGTACTGAAAGATGTATACGATAGCGATATTCTTTGTGTGAACGGAAAAATACAAATGAGACGCGATGCATTATTGGAAGAATAATTACAATAAATCAATTCATACATCAATTATCTCATCATATAAATTTTATAACTTCCGGGAATGAAGTAAGAAAATCATAGTCTATTCTCAATTAATTCAATTGTCATGATAGAAAACGATGGAAAGAAAAAAATCTACAAAATGATTCTTAAGAAGAAATTCCCTCTGTAGTTCGCCTGGTTGTTTCTGATACGCTACATCGATATATGATGTGAACTGAACTCATACAATTCTATAAATATTCCGCTTTCCAACATACTATTTGTGATTTTTCCGAAATCCCCAGAGAAATCGTGGGATTTGCGTCGGGGTATACGTAAACGTCATGGCAGATATGACTGGTGAGGGTGCACCGTATTTGAAATGAATACATGATTCCTGACACGATCAATAAAATTCACAATTCTACATAAACCACGAGCTTATCCAAAAACTTATGACGCATTGAGTATATAAAATTGTGCACCTGTAATACATATACCCATATACAATTAGTTGAGCTTTGTAGCAATAGAAATATACAGTCATATTAAATAAATCGAAACATTTTTGTTTCGTGTTCCCCATTAACTGCTGAAAAGTAGTTTTAAAATGGTCTCACACCAGTATTACAATATTGCTCAGTAGTGTTACAATTTCATCATTAGTTAATTGGTTGTTTCAAATCATTTAAATGTAAAATTTCGTTTACAGTTTTCAATTCTGCAATGAGTTCTGATATTATAATTCACAAAATTAATTTAAACACCAGGGGGTTTTATTTTTTTTTATAGTTAACACAACAATACGATCTCACACTGATTTTATCACAAGTGGGAGAGACTTGGGGATTAAATAGCGTATAGAGAGTTTACGCCAAATTGGATGGCATAGCTACGAGAGAATAATATAGGTAAACCGCAGCAAACAGATTTCAGAGGTGTCCTTCCTCATGCAAGCTTGTGGTTTACGCTCATACTTCCAGAAATTCATTTGGCTTTCACGGCATACTATGCGAATTCCATTAATACATACAATGAATTAATGATCATATATATATATATGTACTTATATGGCAGCACAGAGATTGACCTAAAATGATATAATGCATATTTATAACACAAATTTGAACGAGTAGAGAAACGGAAAGTGTATCATGTTATATGTAATTATCAACAGCACTCGGAGAATAATTACCGAGCCAATTTCGTCACCATGTGTGAAGCATCACGCGTATGTGATATATCATTGTGAATAGTCTTTTCATGGATGTCATGAGCACACAAGAGCATCTATATACATCAACTAATCTGTTTTCATATCTTGTGTATCGTTTACAACCATAATTATGCATTTTCACATCGCCGATATTTTACTTGTATTAATAATGAGTAACATTTGACGGCCCATTTCAAATGAAAGTTGAACAAACACAAAGTTTGCTATGCAGTAATTCTTATTATTTGCTGAACTGATCAATAAATTTTATTTACATGCCAATTATATTTTTGTGTAGGAATTAATGCGAATAAATAAATAACAATTGAGGTGGTTTAATAGACATTTAGATTGGATATTATACATTCGATAATTCATGAATTCCATGTCATCGATGAAATATAGAATAAGTGATAAATATAAATTGAAGCATGGTAAAATACATGAATTAATATCTATGGTGTGTGGTGGCCGTCGATAGTGATTTCTGCGGATATGAAGCGCGAAAGTATACATGCAGATAATTTTGGCATCTGCTGTTAATTCTTGGAGAACTCTATATCGTGCTCGATAACTAAATATGTCATCACGTTATGGCAAGATTTGATTGATCATCACTGTTAGGGCGACAAGTTTATCAGTAAATATCTATAAATATGACGTCCTAATAAAAAATTACCTCGATGGTAAATTCTGAGCGTTGTATATTAGTTTTGTTCGCATTAACTAGACCCTATATTGATCCAATAAAAAAAAAGTAGTGAAATGAGAGAATTAGTGGGGAAAATGTTGTGTACGTATATATACGAGCATAATTTCATGTATCCATATGAGTATATATAATGTTGATTATGCTCATTGTTAAAAGAAAAATGATCATGGTTCTGTAGAGGGAAAAATACATTCATAGTTTCTGTAATATAGAATTGTATAGATGTAATGTGACAGCAGATCTCGATTCATCGAGAAAGCAATTTACTTCGAAGGCCACAATCTTCATATAAACAGTATGCGCTGAATATAAGCTGCAAAATATAATGACTTTCGCTGAGTCCCTGTTATGTCGCGCAGATTAACGGGCCTATTGCGTCATTTAAATCACACCGACCTGACTCACTTTACCTCGCTTTGCCTTGTTTTGCCTCGCTTTACCTCACTCTGTACAGCCGTTAGAACTAACTATGAAACTCCACCATCACACCAAAGGTTATGTCTCAAGCTCACTAGGTCGGAGCGTTATTACACTGAGCCATTATAATTTAAAATGTTATATGTTCATTATTACTCTTCAGTACAGAGTGTTATAAATTGAAGTACAAATTTATTTATTTAATTTTTTTTCATGTATAAATAAACGTGATGTGAAAATATGTCATTGCAATTTTGTGTTTCATCATATTGAACAATATATGCGTGCCAATGGCGAACAAATAAGAAAAGTAAATTGAGATAGTTTATATACAAGATCGCTGCGATTTTGAATATCACATCGTCATGCATATATACCCGAGAGACAAAACTTTGGCCACTTTCCTGAGCGCCCCCGGCGGCTCTCCTTCACTTTTGCCTCTCACCACCCCGATCTCACTCCGGCTCGTTTATTTATGCCGGCCATTTTGCGGCGAGCGACGCCATCTTGTTTTTACGACCACCCCCGCGAAAAGAGATGGGGGAAAACAACTCTGATGTGATACCTGGCTTGCATCAAATGTATATTTTCTATTGTTCATTGTCACTCGCATCTCTCATCATCACATGAAACTTTCATACATATACGATTATACACACTTGTCATATCTATGAGAAATGTATATTTTTTTTCTTCATCACCACAACTTATGTAGTTTGCATTTTGTCTTTACTCCTTTTTTAAAGTTATCACAGTCACAAATACCGAGTTTTCTGAATTATACTATCACATAGTTATACATCTTCATGAATAAACTGCATGTACAAACTGTCAACCATTGCGACATTGACGGCGCAAAATTTTATTCACAGTAATCAATTATAAAATGACACGTCAAATATCATTCATAAAAAGCGTTACTTAATAGGTTCATATATTTCTGAATGATTTGACTCGTGACGCGGTATTGCGAGAATTGGTTATACCAAAGTGTCAGTGTACATGCCACAAGCTTTTATACGTTCACTGACACAAGTAATCAATGAAAAACCACACGGACATCGCGTTGTTTTTTGTAGCATTATCTTCAAAAATGTATAAAAATGAATTGATATGTTCAATCAATGTTATACACAAAATTATAATCCTTGGTCGATCAACGATGTACATTTTTCTATTACATCGTTGAATAACTTTGCTATAATATTTCGTCAGCTTATAAATTCAAGTTGAACCACTGTTTCAACATATTTACAGGTTTATGCACAATAATACGATGTATAAAAATATTGTTTGATGTGAGATGATGTTTATTACGGTATATAATACCAATTCGTGTTATTGAACGTGTATTCAAACAGAACATACATACGGACGTGATATCGTATTTTATTTGCAGTCACATGAATGTCCGTTGCATAAATTGAGCGTGTACCAATGCAGTAAAAGGAACGTGAAGTTTTGCAACCAGTGAAGGTCTTTGTGTTTACATGACGAAAAGTCATATTATAATCGGGGTAGTTGTGTGCACGTAGGCTCTCGTCTATAACAGCATAAACAAATTACAATGTCCCGCGGTAAAAAAAAAATTGTTCTTTAATCATTATAGTTACCGATAAAACACGAATTTATGTTTAAAAAGTAACTGCAATATCCAAAATGAGGGATGTAACCTTCTGAAGTTTCAGATTGTAACAATTAAGTTGATAATATACTTTTATATATTTTCTTAAAATAAAAGGTCAATGTACAATTGTATAGTCTATTTATACGAATTCATTTTTTTTTCTTTCGCGTGTAAATATATTACAGTGGCGGGTGCTTTTCCGAGACGTATTGGCCATCCCTATCAAAACCGGACGCCGCCAAAACGAAAGAAACCAAGAACGAGTTTTACGAGGCTACAGATAGCGGAGCTAGAGAAACGTTTTCACAAGCAAAAATACTTGGCATCAGCAGAACGCGCAGCCCTCGCCAAGTCACTGAAGATGACAGACGCCCAGGTGAAAACGTGGTTCCAAAATCGACGAACGAAATGGAGGTGGGTACATTACTTCAAAGTATTCATGTTCACACATGTATAATATAATTCCCATGTGATTACACACATTAAACAAAAAGAAACAATCCATCAATAAGTGAGACAAAAAAAAGAGATGTCATAACATGAAACAACACAAAATCGCTTAATCGCCCTATGTTTCTTGAGGAATTATTACCTGTATACATATTGGGATGAATACGATATTCTTATATACGTTGAAAAAATATAAATTTCTCTACAGCATTAGGGATAACTTTTCATAAAGAGACAGTTGGCCATATCAATGTATATACCCTCGGCATTCCACCCAAGTTATACCGAAATGTAGAGGTATAGAAGGTACGTTGTGATGAAACTAAAAGTATTCCGATGGCGTGTCATACGATTGGTATGTTAATAGGTTGGTCAATAGTTAAAACTTTTTTCGTAAAATGAACAAGAGTTATCCTTTTAGAGATAAGCAGAAACAACAACACATCATTTAGATAACTTTTAAAGTTGCATGAAGTTCTCATATCAAGGGCGCGTCGACCAGGCGAGACGGCCAATACAAGTAAAGTAGCTATAGCTTCCGATATGCGTGCCAAGTAGGTTGATATACATATATATATACTGTTATCGTTGTTGAGGAGTTGACGCAGGATTCGAAAAGAATTTCACAGTCTAACGAATAAAATTTAATTCAGTCAACAGAATTTTTTTTTGTTTCGGAGCCGTCGTCGCACGCCGGCAATGTTGTCACTTAGATTGGTGCTATTTATAATAAATGCAATTCATACTAATTGTTCACAGTTATATTTTAAAGAATAATATATGTGACTGTGGATGTATGATTCATTATAAATCACTTTCATCGAAATTCGCGATGAAATGAATACTAAATCAATGTAAAACATTTTAATGTGTTGAATGCTATTGAACGAAAAGCCAACGACAACTGATGTGGAGCAAACGCCGCCATGTATAACGAAGAGATGACCGTAGACACACAGAAGCGAAAATTTCGTCTCAATAATTCAGATATCTAACAGCTTGGTCCTGTCCCGCAGATTATATAGTCTCTAGCATACCCGCCGTTATTCCCCTGTGACCCACCCTTTCCATTTCTGGCCCTCCCGATGCTTTTGACTCCGCGATGAGAAACCACTTTATATATATATATATGTATATGAAAAGAACAACGACCAACGAGAACAACTCTATTATTTCACTTATTTTTCGCTTAGCCATTCAAAGAAAATGGATATATTCATAGAGTCGCGATGCAGTGGCCCAATTACAATGTAGCAAATGGTACGGAATGGCACAATAGGATAAACGAAAAATTGAGAACACATTTAAATTTGCATTGATAATAATTCTTGCAAAATTTTCCGACTCGACCGATCACATCAATTTCAAAGACAGCTCTACGCTGAAAATTATCAGTATATTTCTTGGTAATTGAATTGAATAGGTACAAGCGCAATCATTATGCATTAAAAATAAACTCGTGGTTCGCTAAATGCGGTACATAAATCATTGCACATGTATGATATCACCATGCTGGAATTTGTGTGCAATTTATCCACATGAAATGTCAATCCACTTCGTTTGATCAATAAAATTCGATTCTAATATTGACGTTAGTTCTTTTCATACGAACTTATTCGAGATAATTTGCATGACAATCTATTCCGGATATTAATTCCATGCGATGGATTTTTTCATAACTTCATGGTGAATATTCAGAATTTTCATGAGACAATAAATTTGATGTGTACTCATTTTTGTTTTCTCTCATTCATGATTAACATTTCAATAGACACCGCTGAATTAATTATAATATAGACAACTGTTGCCATGTCATCGGGATATTTTTTTGACAGTGAATGTCCACTTGCCATTGAAGATAAAATGCTGATGAAGTCAATCCGTTACTCATATTTAACATTGTTCAAATTTTGACCATTTAGCTACTGGTGTCTTATTCTTTTCATCATAAAACCTTTGTCTATTCAATTTAAATAGAATATAAATATATATTATTATACAATAATATTTAAATAGAATTGATGATTCAACAGTGCCACTCAATAGACAAAGTAGAATAATTTTCACTGTAACAATTCCGGATACAATATTAGATTGAGGCATTTTACCAAATATGGAAACACGTTTCCTATATAGGCTCTCATTGGCGGCTGATGAAGGTGCTGGATATACCGTATGATCAAATACGCCGAAACTCATATTGACAGCGTAACAAGGTGTAAAATTTTATGGGTAATACGGAGAACTCGATTATTAATGGCTAATAACAAGCTCAATTATACCTACAGAAGCAAATCGACGCCCGTAACTGTCACTGCGAATGAGCGACATAAATTGAAAATTCAAGTTGAATATGTGTAAACGAGGGAAAGCACTTATATCTCTGCTCATCTATTGAGAAATTATATTGATATGTAATTCCTATGTAAATTATATTTATATCCACATATCAGAATATGAAAATTGGACTATACGTTCACATGATAGTAACAAAATTATAAATAACAGAAGCATTGTTATTATTTCAAAATATAGATAGATAAAAGGGGAGAAGTGAAGACACGCGATGATCGTAAAAATCGAGTAGAGTTGAGCAAAATTACAGAAAGGCGTCTCATGGTGGAATACGGATGCGGCGCGTCGTTAAATCAGCGAGATACACGTACGAGCTATTTTCCAGCATGGTCGACAGTTGGATTAGTACACGTAGTGATTCGGAAGAATGAGACATGACACTCGATCGGCTCGCTCACTTTTTTATCCACTATTTCAGTCTCTCACTTACTCACTTTTTCAACCACATTTTGTCTTTTTCTTCCACTCTCTTTTTTCCTCCTCCCTTTCTTCAGCCGTCATCCTCTCACTTCTTCACTATTTACGTTATACAGTTCTCCTTCTCCAGTCTTCTCTTGGAATTAGCAGTAAGCGGTATTGCCGACGCAGTCGTGAATCGAAGAACCAGTTTGCGTTAATGATCGGTCTTGGAAAACCTCGAAATTGGTCCGAAATACTCACAAAGACGAGCAAACGAAAAGAAAGATTGAAAACAACTGTGAAAACAATTTATAATTTTATATATGACTTTTGATCGTTTATACTAATCACTCAGCGAGAAAATACACGAATTGAAATTTATATAGAAAAAGGTTGATTCATAGTATTTGAATATTGCAGGAGGCAAACAGCAGAAGAGAGAGAAGCTGAACGACAGGCTGCAAATCGACTGATGTTGTCACTTCAAGCAGAGGCACTTGGTAAAGTGGGATATCCAGCTGGGGTGGCAGGTCATTCTGCAAATACGCCGATTACAAATGTCGAAAGTCAACAAAATACATCAACTCTTGGACACACGGTAAATCAATGGGCTTCACCTTACGGGCCCTCGCAACCGCTAACCGAGCCTATTTGCTGAATTTTATTATGTTAAAATTCCCATACAAGTAGATTCATCCATTCACTAATTAATAACTCGTAGCATTAATAACATTAATGATTAATATTAACGTTAGCATTTATTCTCGATTATAAAAATAGAAATAAACGCCGTCATATCTTTTTATAATCATCACAATTTAAAAACTACTAATGAATGTATAGATTCGTATGATGAATAATAAGCCATGTGATGTCTGTTAATTATACATCTTTATATGTATGTATATATATGTATATAAAAATATATATACATATATATATGTATATATTTGAGAATATAAATACTAAATGCAATAATACAGCGTCGGAAGATAATGTAATTTCATGATTTTTGACAATGAAATTTATGAGGGTAAGTGCAATGGAAGTATAATATATTTTGCTGCTACATCATAATCTAGGCCTACGCAGATACACACATAAACATCTATTCGTGTGATAAATCAACTTGTAGGTGTATAAATTGAGATAACTCTTCATTGTGTACATATATTTCCTATATATATGTATATAAATGTGTAGATGCACAGACGTAAATATTGAGGTATCATCCCCCAAATCATAACAACATCCGGCCATTTTTTTCAATTCTCATAATAGTTTTATTTCGCCGTAACCATTGCCGCGTCTTTATTTTCTTCTTTTTATCCGCTGTTAGTCCTAGAAGCTCGTCTCTTCTCACCGGATGTGGCCACATTTACTACCTATAATTGCAGAGAAGCTACAACCTACCATCCTGCCCAATTATTCGGAGACAAAACGTTAACCAACAATTGCTGACCTGTATGAGAGGGGAATCCTATACGTAATATACAAACACACTATAATCCACACAAATACAACATTCTCTCCTGTCCTCGACAATTCACTATTTAAAGTCGAAAAATGAGTTCTTCCGGCTATCCTCGGACGGTGATATCGAATTGAGTTTCAAAGTACAGGTTCATTTCTACGTCAGCTGTTTAAATATAGAAAACGATACGAAAAATCTTATGTCTAATGAACCAATTTCCTCAATGGATGAATCATATGCGGCGGGGACAAGACATAAAGACAAATGTCTGTGTAAAGTTGAAAAAATGACACGTTTGATGATGAGGGTAAGTATTATTATACCTATTTTAAGCAACATCGTAGTAAAAGAGATATAAAAATCGTAAATATAATGAATATATTCACCTGAATATTGTGCACACAAACATTGAAACAAATATTACAAGATTAATGATGAATGATAATTCATAATATGATGTATATGCAGATATACAGATACATATGATATTTATAGAGAGAGATGGTTCACGTGGTGAATTCAATAGAGCGGAGATACAGCGCAGATACAGGTCCCGGAGGACGCAGCACACGCCCCCGGAATTAATCCTCGGTCATACATCAGTAGGATCCCTCTGATAATGCGCAAACGCTCGAATAAGAAAGACCGACAATTTTCAACCCACCCACCCATTGCTGTAACCCTACGAGTATGCGCATCGACCACACGTGCTCTTGTTCCCCCTTCATTTCGCTGTACATACGAGACAATATAGGGTAGTGCGCTACGAGTGCACCGAATTAAAAACTAATCCAATATTAACTCTAGTCTGGTCTGGCAATTTCGAGTAATTCGAAGCAATTCGACAATTATATGTTGGTCCCTTGAGTGCAACTCGAGAATGTCGAAACAATCTTCCAATACACTACATCATCTGCCACATACACCTATACATAATCTCTATGCAATACAAAATAATATACAAAATGTCCAATAATATTCACATGGATATAAATTGTGAGAAACAATTTTTCGGCCAAATGACAAGAAGAACATATTATGTTATAACACTTTACAAATTGTATCTTTGTCGAAAACTATAGTGGATCATTTCTTTATTCTTTTTTTTCTTTTCTCTTCATCTTACATACGATGTATGTATGTATTTAAGTATCTTTCTCGTCATCGTAAAGATGAGAATGCTTCGCAGGAACTCGAGTCTGTAGCACTATATATTTCCAAACACTTTGCGGTCAGACTCATCAATTTTCAACATAAAAATGAAATAACTAAAATCGGATATTTAATTTCACCCAACAAAATTTGCCCCGTCAATTTTTTTCATAATTTTTCATGTAATTGTTTTCAATTGACCTACTACACCATACATCATCTATAATTATGAGCGATGATAATAACGGGATAGTATCGCAGTTGGGGTAACAACCTTCCATGAGTGAGGGCTGATGGTCGTCAATATACTGAAATCCCCCTAGGAAATGTATGTGGTCGATGTAGCCATTCACGAGAGGGTTAATCCCAACCAATCACCAATCACCTCTCACCTTCCATAGTGTGAATCCCTCATTACGATACGATTCCTCATTATCGACTGTCGGAATAACGTGTCAACGCTATGTCTTGATCAAATTAGTCAAATTGTCGAACCATCAGACTTGGTCTATACACAGTTAATCCGGTATGAAATCAATAATAGCGAACGCTCGCAATATACACATACATATTTACCCCTTTCATTATTCTTCCGTTTTACCAATGGATAAATTCATTTTCACACATATACAAAATCCAATAAACCTCACGTAATTATCATTTAAGTGCTGAAAGTGTGAATTATTTATGTAACTATGCTGTTCATACTTCAACAGGATATTAAATGTATACCCATATGCTCACATTGGGCAGACATATTCAAATCCACAGTAGAAATAGATTGAATCGAGTCTATACATTTTATATGTATTCACTTATACATGAATTCATGCCTATATATATATTGTATATATACCTTCCCCTCTTTCTCGAACGCTTTGAGCAGGTTCATACATGAAAAAAAAACTTGGGGCGCACACAAACATGAGGACAACTCGTGGGGGATGTTTTTTTCATACGCATAACTTTTGTCACGAAGCTTCAATATTTAATGCAATTAAAACGATCCCCAACATGCTCCCGGTAATTGGTTTGTGATTAGTGATCAGGTTTCGAGCGCATTATCATAAAACGATATATGAGAGATTCCGAAATATTAAGCATTGCTTGTTTGTTAATGTTTAAATGTTTGAGTGAAATGATTACACAGTGAATTTTCTGAAATTTCTTGTTTTTTCACTGGTGAATGTGAATATAAGTTGAAATGTTTCGCATGCATTGAGTGAAAGTATTTAACATCCACACCGTATTATAGTATTTGTGTATTTATACGATTACAAACACACATTCACGTTATTTCATCTGACACATATTTAGGAATGTTATTGGAACCAAATGTTGAACAACTTCGATCCCCAATCTCTTATCCGATAATCCATCGACTCATCAGCCCGTCTCTCCTCGCCAGAGTTTCACTCCATCTTGCTGCTGACAGAGAAAATCCCCTATGCTCAACATAGCTTGCTTCCCCAATATACCCACCGTGAAGCTCGACCGTCCAATTAGGCCAGCGGAAATTTAATTACCGGCTCACGTGCAATCGGTGAAAACTATGGAAACCCAGAGATGAATTATACTCATCAACACCATATCAAATTGTCAATATATATATATATATATTCTGTACACACACGTATGTATATATGTATGTATTTTAAGCTAAGGAAGGAGCCATGTGGAATTTTCGAGATGATCTATTCGTTCCGTTCGTTTTTTCTCTTCTTTCACTTCCTAAACTAAATACAAAAATGGACATAAACTCCGAATTTCACAAGAAATGGTTGAATTCATTCTAGGACATGTTCTAGACTACATCAAGCATCGGTCTCCACCATCTAAAGGGATGGAAAAAATGATAACATTCATTGACAATCATAATAATATAATTTTCAATTTAGTTTCCAAGACCTCTAACAATGAAATATGATAAGGATAATAAATATAAAATAAAATTCATGCAAACGCACGATATCGGTACATTATATGCATTGTTTCATTATAATTTTCAATTGATGGAACTATCAGAATTGTCTCGATACATAATTCACAATCACAAAAATTGATTGGATGCTTTGTTGAAGTCAGTGGATTGCTGTGGAATATTTAAAGGTCCGCGTGGCAACAGGTAGAACTGCAAGAAACAATACAATCAATATAGAATAAATTTGACTGTGTCATAAATTAAAATATGATTATGTGTATTGAAAAGCTGACATTTGTAATTTCGAATATTTTTATCCTGAATCATTCATTGGTCATATTTTTTTTTTGTTCCTCCAACTTAGAGATGATTGAAGGTATTTCAGATGAAACAATGATAATTACCTTGTCATTATTATTTCCCTGTAATATGGTCCTCAACTTTTGCAAATCACAATTGATAATTGCTGGGATAATTGATTTTTCACTGAGTTGACGAATACCAGCATAGCGTGACTTAAATTCTGATGGTTGATAAACGCTGAGTTTTGTCATAATACCGCTCCGTTTTCCATTCATCCAACCATTACTGTACTGAAAACTTTGGCAACCCACAGCGATGATTGACAGTGACAGGATTGTCATTAAAATATATAATCGAAGAACCATCTGTGGTAAATAATACATAACAATGCTTGAATTGAAATATAATGACATATATAAAAACCAATTGAATGGCATGTTGAACATTGCGAACAATTGGCAGAACGAAAGATTGAAAGTGCGAAATCGCTTTTGTCAGAAAAGTACATTTCATATATATTCGAAGAACGGCCTGACTAATTTTAAAGCGCCATTAACGTTACTCGTGTCTTAAGTCATTAAGATAGAAGTAAGTGCTACTAAGTGTCTCGTGGATAAGGGGCAGAATCAGGGTCTCCCTCACTCAAACAGCTGAGCATTTTCAATATTGTGCGACGTATAAATATATGCACATCTTATATCTATATAACTTAACTTCATGCGTATTTTAGTTGCATAAACTATAACATATATATAAACAAAAAAAAAGTAAATCTATCTGGATGACATATTTGTTGTGCGTTGACAATCAAGCATTATTGATGCCCAACAGTGAATTCTCATAAATCATTTCATAAATTTATAATTTCATTTCATATTTTCAATTAATACGAAGAGTTTAGAACGATTTTAGTTTTACTCGTTGCTGACTTTCCGACACTTTTCCACAATAAATTATCCAGGCAGTATAGCGATGAACTCTGATGTTCAATAAGGGGATGAATTTACGTGCCATAGGCGAGATCATGTCATATTCGTCTCGATGAAGAAATAATGTCCTATTCACTAGGCCAGCCAGGACGACTGAAAACGAAACGAATTCTACATGTACTCTGACGTAGCGTCATCTGTCTGCTCAACGCCATACCGATGTTTCACAGATGAACCACATATCTGAGAATACCATGATAATACCTCACGTCAACATTGTAGACGGGCATTATCATTCGAAACTGGATATCACTCGATGTCAATACATAGAACATTCACGTTAATGATAATAATTATCATCAGATTGAACTGTAACTAACCATTGGAAATATCAATAGGATGGATCGAATCCAAGTTTCATTTTTATCTCAGCGACAACGAAGTTTTGAACCAAAACGAATACTACAAACAATTATCGCGATGTCACTCTGTCATGAATAAACAGTAATAATAGCAATAATCTGCAATCATTGATATTCTTATGTCCGACTGTTTCCAATTGTTACAATAATTGACATTGAACATTTAGCACCACATTCGCTATATATGCCGCACGGCATGTTGTATATTTCATTACAATATTTCACATGGTTGACTTTTGAACGAAACTGTAATTTTGCATTATTTATACAAAATGAAAGGTGCGCACACGATTATAATTACTCACAGCTCCGCTTACCTTTGATTGTTTTATGATTTGCTCTTGATTAAACTCGCGAATAATTATAATTATGATGTTATGAATTTAAGACAAAAGAATCATTCGATGTGCGATATACTAATTTATGAAGCACATACTTTTATTTTATTTCTTTTAAATATAATTAAAATTTATCGTTGCACGTGGGAGAATTTTTCTTGGTCTGTTGAGAGTACCAATTCTGCGAAGGCAATGTAGAATGAAGATGATGGTGACAGTGCCTTTATAACACAGTCCCCACTCGAACTTGAAATAGTTACAGCTTTGAAGTAAAAGGAGGGTCCGTCTTCTCAATCTCGTGTATTGAAAATTATTATAATTATTCTATCGTACTTCACGAAACAAACCCAACCCATTATCTAAGTATACGAGCTTGTCATATTACCATTTAATTATTGTTAGCTACTATTGTCACATAATCAATGTTTTGCGTCAATCTCAGAATTTTCGTTGTGCATGTAATACCGCGTGTTGCATTGAGGGAGGAACGCGCATCTTATAAATTTATCGCTGAACGAATGGCATTGAATATTGAACACTTTAAGAAGTGTATATATTCATTATTGAAAGAGGTACATAATACCTTTGACATTCATTGCCAATGCAATAACATTAACATATCAAGGCTAATGATATAATATGGGGCAGATTAGTTCCTCCTCTTATATTGAGACTTGAGAGCTCATTATAAATTCATACCTATAGAATAGTCATCCCAATGTAAATAAATATACTTATCGCATAAATGGATGAATTTTCCTAATCAACAGCATATTTACAATTGGCAAACGTGCCGGTATTGATGTGCTATTGCTATTATACAAGATGAATTCATTATTGTATCATGATACTTGTATTGGAAGTATCAAAACGAATAAAATCCATGTGAATATATTTGTCTTGATATGTGGACATTATATAACAAAACACCATGAGAAAAGTGTGGTGTTTTTAAATTTGTTTATGCATGGCGCTTTAATTGGAATTGTGAATGATGCGCAGAAGTGTTGTGTTGAGATGCGCACACGAATGTGTGTGCACAAATGCTGATGACGCACGCGCATTCATCAACCAGCTCTATGAATATTTAATAGGAAGAGAAATTTTGTGATATTATCAGCATGCTGTGGATATCGGCGGATATCGGTAGATATCGATAGATGTAACGATGTTGACTGCTGATTGTGATGGTAGTGATGGTGCTCGTTGGTGGTTGTTGGTGCTTTTCCGTGGTGGTTGCTGGTGTTTGGCGCTGTCGCTTCAGCTGCTACAGCTGCTACACACAACATAACACACTACATACATTTCTGTTGTGCACTACGCAACACCACGGCAAACAGCAAAACAGGCAGTACCCCACAGTGCCCCACAGCACCCCACAATATCCAATACAACGTTACAAATAGTTGGGGACGTGTGATTTTTATTTGAAGTATAGTTACTCTCAGTTACTTTGTCCATGCCACTTGCTCTTTACTCTATACTATGTGTATTTACTGCTCTTTGTGAATGTGCGTTATACTGAAAAAAATCAACGGAATATTTTTCATCTTTCCGTTCACTCTATTTTGCATGGGAAGACAAAAACATTCATCTCATGTCTGTCTATATAGTATGTGAGGATAAATAGAGTGGAGAAAACGGAGCTGACGAGTCAATAATACTCCGATTTAACATTTTCACGACGTTGGTTTTAATATCGGGCGTCGCTATGACGCAAGTGCAACGACAATATATGAGAAAGGCGCAGTGATCCGTGCGAGAACTCAACGTTGATCGACATTACTCCAATCCTCTTCAACTACTCCAACTTGCTCCAATTCATTCCACCTTGCTCCAACTGATAGACGAGAGCCATGGAATCCATTCGAAAATGGTTTTACAGACCTAAGGTAGAAATGTCAAAGGAAATACGCAATCGCAATTTCGCAATCTCCATCATATTATCCTCTACAAAATTTATTTTATCCTGCACTCCATCGCATTCTCATATCGTGATATCATTTCTGAAAATATCATATTTATCATTATCACAATTCGAATATTATTTCGTTTATCTATAATAATCGTTTCTATTGTTTTCATCAGATACAGGCACACGACATTTATACCTTGGCACAATTTCTCTGTCCCCAGTAGTCTGTGTTTAACCTAACTCGCACTTGAAAATATCAGTCAAAAAACATTGAGTACTCAATCATGACAATATGTACATATCATATTCTATCACAGCACATGGCTCATCAAATCACAAAGACATGGGTTATTAATCTGTTTAATTGGAAGGCGAAAAGTGCATGACGAAGTCATTCATTAACTGCATAAATACAAAAATAATTCACATATACACCAAAACAATAATCATAGTGAAATTGGTATATTTCATATTTAGTTGATGAATTTCTTAATATGGGGCAATAGGATTATCAAAGTATGTAATGTCATTTATTGTCCATGTCATTATTGTCCATACCAACTCGTTAACAAAAGAATAAAATGTCCCTACCTATAATTTCAATACATATCGAATATAACTTAAAATCCCCTACTCTGTTATCAGTGATGTTATCGAATCGAATTCCTCAACAGAGAATAATCACTGTTGATACTTGTATTTTCGAGTAAATTATTTCTATACTGTGTCTATCATTGGCTTACATATTAATTCAACATTGAGTGTATATAAAGGCTAGTTTCTTGCTGGCCCGACAGAACTTTACAACATATTGATATAAATATCATCATTATCCTATTGGAGCTCACGTAAATTATGAATTGCCCTCACATTCACGTCATCGATGGCTACAGATAATATCACAACTATTATTCATGATTATAACATTAGTTACAACCTCTTTATTCTATCATGCCAATATCTATTCATATATTACAGTAATAGATAATATAAACTATGCTGGGAGCAAATTCTACCCGAATTAAAATTATGTACCGTACGAATCGTAGTTTTTCTCTATTGATAAGAGAAATATCAGTCCAAGTTTAAATGCTCGAATCACGATTACTCACTGTATTAATTGTACCAAATTGCATGTGACAATTGAATATTATGCATACCCTGGAATAGTAGAAACCACATAAAAGAAAATACGTGAACAATTGAGATAGCAGAATAATTATCCTTAATCTAATATGATATTCCAAACTTGTATCAGGCCCACGGATATTCATACCAAATATTCAGCACATTATCATGATCATCACCACCTTAACACATGATAATAATTTATTACAGTCACAATCACTTGCATTGAATCATTTTTCAGCTTAATAATGCTCAATACATAGCACCTTGTTATTATATGTTATAAATGGTCTTGAAGGATAACAAGAGGAAAAATGAATTCATCCCAAATTATTAACATCATATACCTCTTCTCATTAGTCCTGATAACTTCCAATGTAATAGTCAATTTTTACAAGTGTTATGGAAACGTCTGATGAATCCTTTGTAATGCTTGAAATAATATATTTAAAACCCCATTTTGAATAAGTTTATTGTCAAAAGGATGCCTGTCTTCATTCACATGGGAAAAGTTTTATGATTATATGTTGGATTTTAACCTTTCGTATTTCATATACAACATGCCATAGCTCTCCTGTGAAAATCATTAATCATATAGTACACTGATGGGCTATTCAATCTGGTGTATAGATGATGTAGCTGCATGATTTTCACTACTCTTTCACAATGAACATACATCTTACCTTCAACCGTAATTATCTTGCAATCAAATTCATGGTTGAGACAAAAGATTCTGTTGACGCGACACCAAACTAATGATAAAGCAGACGCATGAAAGTACATGAATGAGCTTTTAGTTAATTCATTAATCAACTCATTGATATGGAATGATACCCATACTCATAAACCAAAATAGATATTTGTTCATTGTTCATATGTGTGAGTTTGTGTGTACATGTGAATATAACCAAACTCCTTTACAGAGAGACGATACTAGCCTGTTGGCGCAATTTTTTTATGCGAATGATGCCCTGACGGCAGTAGCATGTGAGCTTGATTCATTTGACGGTCGTCAAGAGCCAGAACGTTGTACAAGGCTTGTTAACCAGCTACGGCACTGCCAAGACAAAATTTTGACGATATGCAATCAGATAATGGATGAGCTTATTCCGGATAGTCGGGCTAATCGTGATTTCCGAGTGAAGTTCCCAGATGATGTAATGCAAGAAAACCTAGCTGGACAGCTATGGTTTGGTGCTGAATGTTTGGCTGCAGGATCTTCCATAATGAACCGAGAAGTTGAAAGCTCAGCAATGAGACCTTTGGCAAAAGCTCTAACAAAATCTCTCGAAATAGTCAGAAATCTTCTTAGAGAGCATGCCTTAAAAGGCCACATGAATTTGAAGGTAATAATTCAAAATAATTTTACTTTGATCGTTATATTTGAGATTTATATTTAAATTAATCGTATGAATTTCTTTGTCGTAGGAGCTATGTCAGGCGCAAAATCCATTTGAGTTAGAAAAACTCGTTGAGTCATTGAAAATATTCGATCGGCTATTTGCCGATTTCGAGCTGTGCTACGTTGCAGCTATGGTACCTGTAAAATCAACGAAAGAATATGAACAGCAAGAACTTGTATGCGTTTTGTTTTCGGAGACGCTGCAACGAGCTCTCGAGCGCGGTTTACTCAATCAGGCTGATGTAGATAATTATGAGCCTGCGCTTATGTTTACCATTCCCAGATTGGCAATTGTTGCGGGTCTCCTAGCACCACCTGGAGGACCATTATGTCTCAATTCTACTGATTCTATTAGTGAGATGTTCAGACCATTCAGAGTAATTAACACCCTGCTCCAATTATATTTACAGTATAATGCGTTGTTATTTTATCAATATCAGTCTTATAATATAATAGTATTTTAATACATTCGTAGAATCTGCTCCTGAAAGTACGAGAACTTTTATGGACATTAAATAATCGTGAGTTATGCATGCTCGAGAAACTACTATGCTCGAATGAAGAACCAATAGTTCCAATTTCGCAATCTACAAAAACCATCTTCCAACAAGATCTCGAAGAATTTGTTCATAATTTTTATACGGATTATCCGAGCTGTAAAGACTTCATCGTAGACTTTTATACAGTGACAAAAAATACGGGAACAAATATGGACGAAGTAGCAAATGATGCTGTCGATATATTGAATGAAACAAATACGATGGCTGAAAGAAAAACGAATCCAGAACGTGTGAAGCGAAGAAAACGTGGAAAAAAACGTCCGGGAATGTCAATAAATTATCCTACACCACAAATTAATCCACAGAATCATGAAGAGTTTGCAAACTCGCGAATTCCAACTGATAACCACGTTCATGATATGATGTGTACAGCTAATTTAACAACTAATCCTACGAGCACAACGACAGCATCAACAATATTCACTGACATATCAGTTTCAAATGTTGAAAATAAAATGAATGTCTTGGCGTCTGGTGGCAGTGATCTCAAAACTCTGTTGTCCGCATCCTGCCAATTGCACGGTCACGATTACACGATTCACAATTCGAATCAATCATCTTACACAACGCCACGAGTTTGTGAAAGAGACGAAAATCCAAGTAGTAGCGTTGGAACTATATTAGAAAATAAATTTTTAGATGATCTACCAGCGAATGATGGAGCGAGTTTCTTCAACACAGATATTTCTCAAATACTCAGTGTTTCTGTAAATGTTGAAATACCACAAACTCAATATCTTCTGAATCAGGTCTCACATGAAAATAATATAAGTAGTGATTCAAGGCAAATGGAAAATTCACTTCCAGATATGGATTCGAGAAAACTGATATCCGAGGCGAATAAAACTCTTTCAACTCTTTTACTCGATGGTGGTGAATGTCCAAATGAAATATCAGAGCAAACTGACTCAGGCATTTGTACTGTTATATCTTCTGAGAATACAAGCCTATATGATAAAAGCCCCGAAGAGAAAAAAGTATTTGCTAATGATATTAAGGGTGAAAGTGATGTGACAGAGTCATTACCACAGAATTATAATATGATCCCAGAAGATCCGCATGTCAAAATATCATCACATTCATCCTCGTCAGCAGAACGAATAGACCACATACAACAAATTGATCAAGTTCAACAAATTGAGCATACAAGCATAACAGAACGCTCAAAGAGAATTAAACAAATAAAGGATACAGATGAAGAGAGGTTATTGAATTGTCCTGCAGCCGAAAACTCCTGTGAATCTGCTGCTGGGTGTATTTATAACTACTGTTTGCCTGTGCAGAATCAGACTGAAAACTGTGATACCATTACTGATGATGTCAAGCCGTCAAGAACATGTATTCCATCGCAGAACATGAAAGGTAATAGTAGTGGTGAAGGACTTATAACATTGGCATATAGCAATAGTCAGGTTAACGTTTGTACTGCGGATCATTCTTCAATTTCAACAAATTACACCGATAATCTAGATAGTGTCAATTCAAATAGAACTGTATCAGCTGAACAAAACGAATTTTGGCATGATATCAAATGTAAAAACGGTCAATCCACATCAAGAGATATAAAAAATACTGAGAATATCATTGAGAAGCGCACTGAACCGACAGGTTTGACTGCAAATGGATCGTTGAAAGGATGCAAACTGCGAGTTAGAAATGCTCGAAAATTCCAGAAGAAAATTAATAGACGGCAGATTGGCAAAACTCAAGCACATTGCTGCCACTCATGTCACGTAAGATGCGTACATATCCCATCGGGTACAACAAATTCCCTGTGCAATACCACCGACCGTACTCATGATCCAAGAGACAAACAATTTGTCGCCAGTTTAAATCCCAACCAGAATACCCGTCAAATACCAAACTTTGGAAGCCATAGTCCCCAAAGGAGTCCGCGTTTATGTCATTTTGAGTCACGTTCAAATACATCACACCAAAGTTCTTCAGTCTACAATCAGCACCATAAAAATATGTCACCTCACATTGGCACATCGTTTAACCGCAGTGACGATATTAATGATGGTAGTGATAGTGATGATTGTGATACAAACGATATGTCCAAGAAAGCAAATTTCATTGAAAAACATGAAGCTTTGTTAAATAACGATATTGATTATAACAATGATGAAGGTAGACTTCTAACCAATAGGTCGAGCTCGTCAAATATTATTCATAAAAATTGTCGCTCACACTATTCGAACGAAGGGAGTAATGGTGAAACTGCCAGATACTATAATGCTGCAGGCTCAAGTGAAATTCCATCACAAACCACAGGTGAAATTGTTTGCAACGCACGGACACTGATGGAATCAAATGAAAGTACTAGTTCCTCCAATTACTGCGAGTCAAGTTCTGAAACAAGTGAGTTTCAAAGTGATTGTCAAGACGATGTCGAAATTGCACTGGCAATGCAAGCTGCCGAAATAACTAATAGGAATCAAATCAGAGCTAAATTCAGGTAAGAATCATCATACAAAATTATGTCAAATTCATTTTATACTGGCAATATTCAAAAATATACTTACCCTATTTTCTTAACAATAGATCATCTGAAGACTTGGTTCATCGACTGTTCGTATGCATTGCTGGTGTGGCTGATCAATTGCAAACAAATTTTGCCTCTGACTTACGGAACATTTTAAAATGCGTGTTTCTGATGAATAGTAGTCAAATTGAAAATTGTCGCGAAGAACCTATTCCTTCGTGTCAATTCAAACAGTATGATGTCAATGTACATTCCACAGAAGTTCCCAACACGAACAACCGAAGTGACGAACAGAATAACATAATTGAAGGGAGCAATGACGGTATTGGTATGCGTGGTGACGTAAATGATGATAGTTATGACGATGATTATGATAACGACGTAGATAAGAACGATGCGAAGCATGAAGACAAGGATACCGATGTGAATGAAGACACAGATGAAGCCAAAGATGATGAAATTGATATCGATGTTGGAAATTCATCATTAACAAATGAAACAAGTAATCCATTTCTCTGAATACTTGACCTAATTTTTATATACGAACATTACAATATAAAGAATAATTTCCCTGTTCGCAGCATCTGGGGTGACTGAACGGGGCGAAGAATGTGTCGAGCGAGCACCTATATGGGTACCAGATAATGATGCGCCTAGATGCATGGCCTGTCAGGCAGGCTTCACTGTTGTACGACGTAGACACCATTGCAGAAATTGCGGCAAGGTATTTTGCGGACGCTGTAGCAGCAATAATGTGCCTCTGCCACGTTATGGTCATACAAAACCTGTACGTGTATGCAACAGATGTTTTCTTTATCAAGTCACTCCATTTACAGTCTCTCATATCACACAAAGAAGCTGAATATCGTTCGATTTTTGTTCTATATCATCACTCATTGTCTATCTGAATGATATGAGTAAGGTTTTGTGCCAAATATCGGGACAATAAATATTCTTATTGTTTTGTTTACATCAATTTTATCTGTTTTGATTTGATCATTATTCACAACGAATCATGTATGAGTACGTTTAGTACATGCGCTGTATATCTCGCTCAACGAATGTTCATTATATTATTCATCGATTTTCCATTCCGAAGTCAAATAGAATAGTACATTTTATCGTTACTATTCTTGCAAGCGATACGATAATTATATTAATGGGTTCTTGAGATAACAAATTTGGGAATCATTAATGGATACAAATGCATTAGTAATGTACAAAATGTGATGATACATTCATACATAGACTCATGATCTTCTCACATATTTCCAATATTGATGAACTCGATTCGTGTTCCATATCCGTATTCATTTACTCGTTCGAGTACATACTTGATCAAATGATCTCTATTGGCATGAACGTATCAATTTTGCTAAGATAAACATAACAGGAGGAATGAGAAATTCACAGTTTCTCATCATATCGAATAATTAGAAGGGACATATTCAATATGCACATGTAATAGTTTAAGTGTATTTGTACAAACATTCGATATTATGTTGTGATTTAATTTGTAGACACTGCGTGTATCTGATTCGCTCTGCAAAGATTTTCAAAAAATCGTTTCAGACTTTCTTCTTTATCCATTCAACTTCGTTAATATGGCGTATTCTTCATAATTCAATGATCCGATATCGAAATACACAATTGTTAATAAAAAACCATACATACTTACAATGAAACAGGGAATTTTTGGAACCAAAAAATATTTAATAGTATATAGCAAAATAAAGAAGCTTCCATAATTCAGAGGAGGCAGTGAAGATGTATATCGAGTGAATAGCATAACTGCATTTTGAGGGAATATTAAACAAAAATATCTCCCTCATCGTCCTAAAAAATATTGTAGACACCAAATTGAAAATTCTCAGTCGCTTGCACATGAGAATAATAACATTTATGTGTATTTAGCAATACCCAAATTGCACATGCAACATCAATGTTTGATCCACTGTTCGCAGTTGCGTTTACAATGCAAACGTACAAAACTAAATTTTTTGATCAATCGATAGATATTATTATCCAAGTGTGAAATCGAAACGAGTAATGATAATGGATGAAGCATAGTACTGAAGAAGTTCACATTTTTCTTTTCTTTTTTGCAACTATATATACAATGAATGCTATTGGATTGTAGATTCTATAAATTGTTATCGGAACATTTTGCCCCCATTATCTTTCTCGATGAAGATCGTATTTGTAAGTGCACATTCATGTTCGCTTGTGAATCATAACTTATGTCAGTGATATAATCGGCAGTAGAGAGAATGTCCGCGCAAATTTTGAGATGATACCACGCTGATCTTATTGTAAAATTCAAGCAGACAATGTGATACGAGGCATTGAATGTATATATATATACTCGAAAGAACGTAAGATGTTTAGAAAAATTGTTCGATCCATAACAGCTATTCTCTTCCTCTCTCCTTTTCTCTCTCTCTACTTTGATCATTAAAAATGCGAAACTTAGTGACGGATCAATGTGGTTCAAACTTAATAAATTGTTTATATCATTTTCAAACATATAAAATATATGAAAACATACTTCGAAAATGTTTGCAAGTGATATCAGCCCAACTGTAACTTATATTATTGATTACTTGTATATGATATTTGTTGTGGTGAGGGGACGATTAAAATACCATTTGTAAATAAAAATTTGTTATAATACCTGAGACGAAGTGAACATTAATGTTCCCTGATAAATAAATAATAATTAATCGATTTCTGAACTGACATCGTGATATATTATAATTCAATCATCATTGTAGTTATGCGGTTCATCAGAAATTCGTTTATCGTCATGGATACTCATAAACACATACAAATGCACACACACACCGATCAAAATAAAGGAACCTAAGATGTAGTTCGTTCCCAAAATCGATGGCAGTCAGTGTATTTATTGTATCATACCTCTATCGTGCAATATCACATTCATTCTGGACGTGATATTCGCAACGAAAATCTATAATGGAAATGGAGATGAATCCAGAAATGGAGAGGGTATGTGCTTCATTTGTGTAAATGATTTCTTTTTCTGATACCAAATATATCAGGATTCCGATGAATTTTCTGATTCAATGTGATCAGTTGGTGTCAATTTTTCTTTTCTTATTTCATCTGTTACTCTCATGTCTCACATATCATTGCAAAAAGCATTTTCATGTATGGAATAAATTTTCCTCTTGTATGATCCTTCTCCAAATTGTCAATCACACACATATAATCTTGCGAATTATTTGTCTAATGAGTGAGTTTTCAGGATGATGCTAGTGAGAGTGGCAAGTCGAAATCTGCAGCTGGGAGTTCAGTTGGGAGCGTATTTTGCAGTTTAGAACGGGATTATGCGAAGGTGAAAGCGAAAATTGACAATGAAGAATTCCTAACTCACCTAACTTCATATATGTTCATGAAATATCCTGATGGTATTTGTTTAAATAACAGTGAGATGTGTGCAGATTGAAATACTTTATACACTCTGTTATTTGATAAAAGGATTTTTCATGTGGGATCAATTTATTTCCTGATTTTTTATGCCCATACTTGTATTATGTTTATAGTTGTTGCATGCGATGAGTAGTAATGAAGCGTTGACCCCATATAGATCCGAATATACTCGGCTGTTCGAGGCTTTATACAATTGTCATCAAGTAGAAGAAGAATTGGTGGGAAAATTAAGGATACTGCAGGTATACTCAGCTTGTATTTTACGTTCAACTGCTACACCACCCATAATTTATTATCGATGATTGAAATTGGTTGGAGAATTAATCGAAAAAATTACGCAACACGCAGGAAGATGCAATCGTGAAGACAAATAAAATTCTAGAGCTTGAACAAATGATTGAAAGTCAAAAAAAAACTATACATACACTCAATGAAGAGATAGTTGGAACATCGAAGCTTGCAGATGCAGCTCATACTCGTGAACAAAGTGCTCAAGGTATTATAGAGAACTTGCGATTAACCATCGTCAAGTTGAATCATGAAATCGAACAGAAAAACAGGACATTTTCTATGGATGAATCGTAAGTTTCATTAAATTACTCAAGAAATTAATGAGATGAATGAAAATATATATTATTATGAACGCGAACATAAATCAAAAATGAACTAATGTAGTTGACAGAACTGTCACAGTGAAATGATGAAGCAAATGAAATTATAGTGTTTTGAGCAAACAACAAAGTGGAAACTCATTGAAAGATAATGAACGATTAATAAACGAAATTGAAACATTGAAACAACGGATCAAAAGTATGCGCATATATATGGAGGAATTGGAGAAGAAAATAGTTGCATATGATGAGCAAGTAATTAGAAATCAAGAGCAAATGGAGGTTCAGAGTAACGAAATTTTGAGAGAACGCACAATTCGTGAAAGAATTGAAAAGGAATTGCGAGATGTCAGAAATGAACTCGAAATGAAAAATGGCCAATTACAGGTATGAATTGAGAATATTTACAACATCTACCTCTTATCGATATTCAGGATTATTTATAAATCTTAACAATCAATTACTTCCATTCCCGTATATATCTCTTGTCATTACAAATAAATAAAATTTTAATTATAAATGTTTAGGCAACAAACGCATCAATGAAAATAACTCTTAATAATAGCAATAAACTAGAAAATACTATCGCAGAGCAAAAAAATGCGAATGAAAAATTGCGAAAGGATGTGAGTAGATTAATGGTCAGTGAAATGAATTTACAAAGAGAATATGATCACATTAGCAAACAAATTGATAAAATGAAAATGGTACTTGAAGAGAAGAGTAATGAACATAAAGTGTTGACACTTGAAAATAAAAAGTACGTATTAATATTAGGTAGCTAATGTTGAGTCATCAATTGATGCTTCGTAATATTTTACAAGCCTCCGCACAAACACTTGGTATTCAATTATATATTTACAATGTTCATGAATTTTTGGAGATTGAAGAGAGAAGTTACGAAATACATAGCTCAAAATGACAACACAATGAGCAAGTGTTCAAAGAGTGAACATGCACGGGCTCAAATTGAAAAAAATCTCAGACACACTGAGCATATGTTAAAAAGTGTCGAGACAGAGGTGATCTCCTGTCAACGTCAAATAGCAGAGGAGCAGCGAGTTACTGAATCAGCGATTCGTGATAAAAACGCCATTTCAAAAACAGTTCATAGTATGAAAGATACAATAAAAAAAGTACAGCAACAAATGGATATAACAGAAAACACAAAACGTAGAATTGGAACAGAACTTGATAATATGGTAGAAGTAAATCGTATCATGAGCAAGCAGCTGCAAGTCATTGAGAAAGAAAAGGAGAAGTATTCAGAACAAATTAATAGTTTGACTCAGCAGGTTATAATCATTCATCATTTCAATGCAAACATGCCTGTAGTCATAAGAAATCCTAAGTGTTCTGAATGAGTAATCCAAATCAAACATTTTTCATCAATTGGATCGTTATTTACTTTTCTTCAGGTCAAAAATTGCGCAGCTCAAGTAAAACATAAAGACAAAGAAGTATTAGATTGTAAGATGGAATTGTCATTATTAAAAAGCAAATTGCAACAGCAACAAAATCTTTTTGAAAGTGTTACATCCGAAAGGAATATGTATATGAAGAGTCTCTCTGCGGCGCAAGATGAAATTCAAGATTTACGCGACAAATTGAAACTAATGAATGGCCAAATTGAACATGTCAAAGAGGACACGATGAAAAAGCTCAATACTATTAATAAAGGCGAATTTTGTAGGTATTTCTCTTTTTTTCGTAGCAATACTAATTGTAACATGTAAATAAATAAAAACAAGTAGTCATTTGTGTTATATTGATAATACAGGGTTGAAAAAATTGGAACAAGACAATGAGAAAATAAGAATTGAGCTGAAAAGTGCGCAGAAAAGTGTCGATGAATTACACAAAACAATCGCAGAGTCAAGAAAGATGGAAAAACAATATAGGGAAACTATAAAAACGACAAATACTGATATAGCCCACTTAAAAAAACAAATTGAACATGTGATGACTGACCGTGACATATTAGGAACACAGCTCGTGAGAAGAAACGATGAATTGAGTTTATTATATAATAAAATAAAAATTCTACATGGAACACTTTCACGTGGTGAAAGTGAATACACCAAACGTCTGGAGGACATCAAATTACTTAAATTGGAAGTAAATAAATTGGCTGCAGAGAAGGCAATATTAACCAAAAGATTAAAAAATATGAGTGATCTTCGCCATGAAACTTATCATTTGAATCGTGACCTCACAGAACAACGACTGAAGGTTACAGCTCTCGAGGAAGACCTCCAAAATCCTCTCAATATTCATCGATGGCGTAAACTTCAAGTAAGCTATTCTTTTCTTTTACATTTCGTATAAAAAATATTGCTCACATATTTCGATTAAAGGGATCTGAACCGAATACAAATGAGATGCTGAAAAAAATCCAAATGCTCCAGAAAAGAATAATAAAAATGAGTGAAGAATTAATATTAAAATCAAAGAAAATAAATGAAACGGAAACATTATACATGGATTTGCGCGAAATTATCTTGAAACAACCTGGACCAGAATTATTGTCCACTTTTACGCAAACCAAAAAGATTCTTCAACGTCGAGACCAAATGATAAAGGTAACACACATTCAAATCCGAATTGAAATAAAATACTCATCACTGAATGATTGTCTAATTCATGTATTACTCTTTATTTCAATTATAGTCTTTAATTGCTGAACGCGATATGCAAGAGCATCGATCAAACGAAAATTCAAACAAATTTGAAAAAGCGAACATAGATTTACTTGTCATGCAAGAAAAGTATTATGCACTAAAACGCAAAGCTCAAAAAATTTCATCACAAACGAACACTGACTGCACTTTACCTACTGTTTCAACCAGCCATAAAAAATACTGCGGTGGTGGTTTCACAATGCTGATAGCACCATCACGGAGTGCCTGGAGTATTGAATCAAAATAAAAAAGAAAAATGATTGAAAACACCAACTCCAATAAAAATATATCAAATTTTTCATATATAATGTATATACCTATACATGTTATTGATATTTAAATATATAACATAGGCAGTACTTAGCAACGAATAAAAGTTAATTATACATATGGTGTTGTCATTATATGCATATTTGTTGCAATGCTCTTGATGAGTAGGAATGGGAGAATAATGCCAAGCTGTGGAACAATTATTATCGGAAACTTGGTTATTAATCATTTAACTAGCAATTGGTTCGTATAGGCATGCTGCGGCCTCGCCACCATCATACTATAACCACTAACGTCCATTTATTAGTTGAATATTATTCATAAGTCATGAAAATTCTATTTTACTGTATTTATATGGTCAATTGAGAACTATTATTGATTCACATGCTTTCAAACAAATTTTGATCGATGAATTGGCCCGAAAATTAATTTGCATTGAAAACATGATTTAAAGTTTTATGATTATAAATTTAGATGACATTCGATGAGAACATGGTTGATCCATTGGTGATGTCGCCAAGTATTGGCATTTCCGATATCCATTCGCATCAATGTTGCACCAAATACATCAATAATAATCCTGTGTTCGGACGAAGTTTGGTACATGAAGAGAGTAATTGGAACAATATTTTCCGACCAGAGGAATATTTGCATTGTGTACAAAGTTTAATTGTATAATCCATGATGGTGAGATGCAAATTTGCACTTGTTATCCCACATGAGAACTTTTTCTTTACTTAGGTATCTAAAACATGTGAACCTTCGAGCTTAGATAATTAACTCTGATGAACTTGTAAGTGAATGGATGAGTCCAATAAGCCCGCATGATGCACGTCAGCTATAATTATATACGCCAACCTTGAGAGACAAAAACTACATAAGAATGAAAGGATTTACAAGGAAACATATCAATCCAAACAGACATGACGAATTGATGTACTGAAAGCACAAGAACATGGCTTACATCGAAGGGGAATCTCAGTTCCAAACATAATCTCTATTAATGAAATTTCAGCAGGCTCTTTGAACACTTCCGTTGTGATAATAGCTGTTTTATTTCGTAACAGCACGATCAATACACATCGATCAGAGATGAACACGTGACCAAAGTATTGGATAAATTGTATATGGTACAACTTTCACAACTTCTTGGAAAGAATTCATGTAATCGTGTGAAAAATTGAATTTCGAACTAAACTGGTGCAATATATCACTGCATTCACTGAGAATACGAATAAGGAATAACTTCAGAAATATCAAATTCATGCAATCGAAATTTTAACGCACATATACACCTACTCGGAATCTTCATATGGATCACACAGTTCTCATCCTATTTCCAGAAGACGAAATGGACCCCATGGACACGTGCCACTGCCATGAATTACGTTGATTTCAGTAGAGTAATTTTTTTGTAGGAAAAGGCAATATACGAAACTAAAATGTTTATTAGCAACCAACCCACTGTTGATTTCAATTAGAAAGAATTCAATTATTCAGCCAACACAAGTTTTCTTTCGAAATTTCCCGTTAAGGTTGAAAATAATTTCCAATGACACATACAATCGGTCACACTCTTGTCATTATGGATTGATCATACTAATGTTCATGTAAAATATTGAAACAGCCACTATGACCTCATGAATTTGTGAAATCACATTGTTTCTGCGACCTATATATAAATAGGCTTGACAGTAATCAACGATGCGATAATTGAAACCAGTCATTTAATCATTTATCGTTGATGCTAACAATGAATATATATATATATAAATATATTAAACCAATTTCAATATTTCCTCTTGCGTACACATATTTTGTATTTACATGTCTACATAAATCACAGTGCTCGCTCCTGTAATAAGTAATTGCATAATATTGTGGTTAAAGTTTGAAATTGCAGTGGCAACAGCCTCGCACCTCTTTCACAACTATATTATCCCTGCGTGTCCTGTTGTAGCACTCAACCCATCAACCAACTGTACAGTTGTACACTTGCTCTGTTCGCAAATACTCGACTTATATATAATCATCCTCGTGATTCAATTGAAATGCTGGAAACAAATTAAACTGAATTCAGAGTCGTGGAAAGTGGTGTCTAGTCAAGAGGGGTGTAATTGGCCATAATATTAATAATTTTTCGGCTCTTTCCATGAAGAACTGAACCTTTTTTTAGGCATTATAAATATTTACTCATATTTGGCATTGAAAACAATTGAATTTGCAATATTTAAAGGAATAATATTGAGAAAAAATATTAAATGATACAGCTGGTGTATTATAACCATAATTTTTTTATTTCTACGTCGCTCTACCTACATAAATTCACGTCTTCAGTTTTACTTCGTCCACCATCTCCGTCAACCATTCAAAATCGTTTAGTAATACACAATGCAGCTCTATATGTGTACATGTATACATACCCATATGAAATACATTAAGAGAATTGTGATTTTCTAGGGTATCATTACATTCGTCCTGATAAAGTAGTGAAGTATTTCTATTCACTGAAAACTAACTCTATATAATATTACTGAAGGAGTCAATCACAATTTCTCGTTATGTGCACAATAGCATGTATATGCATAAGAGAAGGTGGAGCATAATCAATACGGAAAAGTACAATGTTGATGATTCGGAATTTCCGCTACATGTACATTCTAGCTGCACGAAAAACATCTCTCATCTTCAATGCAATATCTGATGAAAAAGACCGGAGACATTGATAATTCAGACAAAAGAAAATTCCATGAAGAAATAAAATTGCTTTGAGGAAGAGAGAAGCAAAGGATATATAGTTGTGGTGGTTGTATATGCACGAGGATCAAGATTAATAAAGCAATGGAAACGTCCTTCATCATACGAATACGTCGAGCTCATGCCCATACTTATATATGGAAATGATAGAAGCATAAAATAATTCCTGATTGCAAAATGCAGAATCCCAAACTATAAATAAACAAAATAAAATCTACACAGTAACTTGAGACGCGTCGACTTCGCGTAAACTCTGAGGCATATTGATGTGAAACAACAATCTTAATTGAGACGCATAGAATACTGAAGGGCTGATGAAGGAGTCGCTCCAAAATATGATTGATAAAGGTTCACACGAATATGAACGAATACGAATATTACTGACAGTAACAGCTTATGATATGCCGAATGATGATTCATTGTAATTGTTAACAATTTTCACATTTTATTCCATTTATCTCATTCATTTTTATCCTTTATTTACTCACTCAAAAATTTATATCGAATGAAAAAGCCTATACTTTATCATTCATTATGCATACAGACAATTTCTAACTGTTCTCAATTATTCCATACCATAATCTCAAATAGCTTCACGAAAACAGTAGGATAAAATAACTTTCATATTAAATATTAACAAAATTAGAGATAGGGAACGGAATATATCTATATTAGATGGGCGGATATTATTCTTCAGCTTGAAGAATAGATGAAACAACTAAATAAAACACAACTCCTCAGAGTAATGCACTGTAGGGTGTCGCGATGCATATAACGTCACGCATAATATCAAGTGGTTTTCCGGATAGGGCAACAATTTGGCGGTGCGGCGCTTGCGCCACAAGCAAAGTCCAGGTCAACGGCAAGAACGTCGTCCCAGTCTAGTCGCACGACGGACGTCAGAGGATAGGAACCCATAAGCCTGGCAACTATTATTCCATGTCAAACTATCATTGAACGTTTGATTTGAGAATGACCGCGTTCGTTTTTAAATTATGTTGGTCAAATATTACTGCACAATATCTATTTCATAATAATTCAATCACAAAAACGCGTACCGAAAATAATTTTGTTCATTTTTATTTATATTAATGGATCTAAAATTTTCATCGATACATTTAAATTCTGTGAAAATTTAGTGGAAGTTCATTAATTCATATAAACATTTACTGTCAGCGCATAAATATTTCTTTGCAATAAAATTGCAATAATAATCAATTTCATTTATAATGACAGACTACGATAATCATTACGACTGCTCATTTTAAATACTGAGTGCCTTCAGAGTCATGATTTTTGAACTAAACACATCCAACTCATGATTCTTTATTATATATCAAATTCATATGCATGTACATACAGGTGAATTTTTCATCAACATTCGTCTGTGTTCCTCTCAATTACCTCGCAAAGCATGAGGTCCTACACATCATACTGATACGATTATTTAGTAATAATTTTCATTGACAGAAATGAAGATGAATTCATAAAATATTATAAGAATTACGCTGGATTTAACGTGGATTTAATAAAGATGAGTACAGCATGAAGAATAACACTGAGAATTGCTAGCCAAGATCTTCTATTCTTTAATAAATAAATTATTTCCGCATATTCTTGTCATTCTCCCGTGATAACTAAATTATTATCAGTCGGTGATATTCATTGAGCTTGACCACAATTGCAAAGTAATATTTGAAAACGTTATATATCACATAAAAAGTATTCTTGGCAACGAATTTTGATTTGAAAATAATAGTGCGAAAGTGTCTGTATAAGAAAAAAGAACTTTCAATCCATTAGACTGGTTTCATATGGTGAGTAATCATTTTGTGATCTTTCGTCTATATGAGCTTTCGCTCACACATATAACAATATATTATATATCTTATTTCAATATGTGAAGATACTATTTCAACCTGACAAGGTTTCAGCCAGATCACGTCACTATTTCTTCATGTGTAGGTTGAGGGCGAAAGACGTGATAATAATTTGTCGACTCACAGCGATATAATCACATGAAAAAACGGGATATGAAACGATTCGTTGCACTAATAACAATTATGATATTGAGTAGTTTAAATATTCTATAAGCTTGTTACGATATATCAATACCAATAGAGCTCAAAGCGACTAAATAAATATTCATATAAAACATATAGATTGCACATATACATCATCCCACAACTTCGGTGACCGACATCTACAGTAAACAAATATTAATTGACTATGAATTTAATTAAACTTATAGAATGTACTTCGTGTCAAAGAATGATTTGCCGTTGCACATTTCTCCTGTTTGCCTGGTAATTTCACGAGGATCAACCAGTAATTTAAAAATAAAGGAATTACAATAAAAGAAATCAATGAAATACACCAATACTCATAGATGTGATGATACAATGAAATGTTATATAAACTTTTCATCCGCTTCCTGAAAGTACAAAATATCTATCTTGTTGCGCAAACTTCGAACATGATGTGTCAATAGAAATATCAATATGGACACGATGATCTCCAATAAATGAGGATAATCGATACATGTTTATACGGCCGTTTATGTCACATTTGATTAACTTGTTCCCATAACCTTTAACCTTGAATGTGTTTACATTACAGTCTCGTGTCTGGAACGGGGCGTTAGAAATCTTGGCAAGCAGTATGACGCGATTTCCACGCAAGGATACCACACGCTAGTATTCATGTAGGTATAGTTTAATATGAGAATTTATAATACCCGATGAAATACATAAAGTTTTTCAATAAATTAGAGGAAGGGGCATTTACAGAGATATTTTATCGAGATCCAGAATTTCGATAATTGAAGAAATGAGGAAGATACGAGTTTTAATCGGTGTATGAGTGTGAGAATATATTTAGTGGCGCAGGCGACGTAAAATCGATCGGTTGGCACAAACGCGAGTGGGCTTGTCGCACACGCCACTTGATTGACCGGCTCGATTGTCTCATTCGTTTTTCCCCATGTACGCATATATATATAATTCATCTCGGCAATTCTCTTGTCAATGTTTGTATTTCATTCGAATAATATAAAGATATGCGACACCTACCTCACCAATATATATATATGTATAGATATAAATATTTGTATATATATATTTATATGAAAACCGAGATCGAATACGAACTCACTGATTGAAACAACAGCAAACAAGAATATAAATAAATACAATACAATGCAAAACAAATTCAAACTTTCGTTCAAGTCAAACTAAACTCCAACAGCATTGTTTCGACTATTGAAATTTTTCGTGTTCACATTCAAATACAATATAAAATATCCCGGTTGAAAAAAAAAGAACAAATGTAGATGTATGCTTATATGGTCGCAATGACTTTGTATTATATGTCGATTGTGTGTCGATCAACTGTTGCGCCGAATAGCACTGCGTATAATGTAATTCGGTATTGCGCAGTGATCAATTGAAGCGAGTAAAGTGTTTGGCAACAGCTTTTGAAGATGATGCTCTTTTTCATTTTCATTGGGGGAAAAAAAATACTTATGAACTCTTCATCGTTTTATATTATGCCCAACTGTTGTAAGCAGTTCACCGACCTTATTCAGTCAAACTCCAACTTAATAGTTAACGTAGTTAACTTTAATCAAATATAACATGAGGAAGTGATAACTTCACCATCATAAAATATTATTCAGAACTTGTGAAGAATAAGGGAGAGAGCTGTCGATAAAAATATTATTTCATTAATTCAATTTCTCTCAATTGCGTTCCTTCCAATAATAAAAATAACTCAGTCGAATAAGTGAGTAGATTATGAGTATACAGAACAAGGAGTATGGGTGCGATAGAGTATTGTCACGTATCTGTTCATCGAGATCATTAGCCAAGTTCAAATAACAATGAAAGGACGAAAGTGCATAAATCACAAATAGAAAAAAATTACAGTTTGTTTATACATATGAAGTTATGATTGATCTCCCTGATTTTTAATTCACGAATGCATAACCCTTCACACAAACAAGAGATGGACAAGCATAATTACACAAACATGTATTTTCACGTGAAAAAAAAATAATCACGAGGTCGAAATCGAAGTATAGCTATGCAGTTTACTGATAGAAAACAATAGTATGAACGGAAATTTCTCTCAGTCAATATGTAAATTGGTGCACCCTATTATACAGAATAGGAGCTATCGATTTCGACAGAAAAGCAGGCACATTCATAAAATGTACGTCGATATATTCCAGAGTTACTTCAGAAAATAAATCTACAATAAAACAGTTTAAAAGCACAGTAGTAACAAAATAGAATTTTCCCAGTAATTTATCCAGATTTATATAATTAAATAATGATTGCATATAAACACTAAATGGATATGCAGAATATAGACAAAATTATATCTATCAATTAGGGTGCGTATAGGAATAAGCAGGGAGGGCTCACAAAATAAATCATGTACAAGCCAATATCTTGTATACACAAAACCGACAACTTTGAGTAATATTAGAACAACATAAAATTGATTATATCAACGGAAATCATGTGAATACCCTTGGGAATATTGGGCGATGACGGACACTATGCCCCTGTCATATTTTAATCAGAAATTTACTTGTTGAGTTTCAGCACATCTTTTTGTCATTTTTATTATGTGTTGTACTCAATTCGATTGACAAAATACGGGAAATTATCTTGATTAGCCATCCATGAAATGAACAGCTTTCCTAAACGTATACGCACAATTTTCCGATGAAAAGTGTAGCCACGGAAAATATGATAACGCTGGATAAAACAGAATATTTTTATCGTTCTATATGATATTATTATTCACAATAATAATATATATTAAAGGCTTTTCGACATTTACCACGTTCTTTTGTACATTTTTTTGCATAGAGAGAAGTAGCTCTGCTTTAATTAGGACGAAGCATTCAAAGCGATTTGAAATGATTCTTTCTTCAATGCTTTTGAATGCTATAAAATATTCCGAATGATAATAAGCTTTAACTTTGATATAAATTGGTTTAAATGCTTCTTTCTAATTAGACAGTCGGCAATCTCTCAATATATACTTAAATATATTTAACTGAGTATCAATTTGCAAAAAAAAAATGATAAATAAATAAGTGTAGTTATGTTTCGCAGCATGAAAAAACGCACATTATGCCATCGTTGGATTGTTTGTTCGACGAAAGTCGTGACGACTTGGACAATCAACGTAGATATTAAACATTTGGATTATCAACAATGTTGGAAAACAGTGATGGGATAGGTCCCAACGATAATTGAATTCAGAGAAATGCTGTTGTTCCCGTTGTTAAACCAAAAAAAAAATCGTGATAATTATAAAAAGTAATAGGAAATAAAGAAGAAAATAGTGAACAAACGTAGAGAACGTGATGGAGTTGAAGATGAATTGCGCCCTAATGAAGAGGCGGAAGAGCGTTTGAGATGCTCTGGAGAATTGGTTAGGATCGTATGGAGGGGACTGACGCAAGTACGCAAAGCACTTGGCATCTGACGCCGATTACATCCCAAGATTCTGAAAATCTTTCTCACCAATTTCCGGGTAAACATTCACAATACACAATTGGACAGGCAAGTATCTATACCGTTATACAAAATTACTTAATATTACATTCTCAAATCTAATACTCAAAATTATATTTTTATATTTCATTAACTGATTCATTTTCTAACACTTTTTTTTTCGTTTTCTTCACTACTATCGCAAAATAAACTCATACACTAACTATAAACACATGCGCATGTTTAAACATACAAGATAACACTTCCGAGGTCATCAATTATTTTCAATTAATGTGCTTTTGCATATTGCTATTTGTATTGTTGCAGGCAATTGTACTAACGCTCGTACTCGGAAGTATTGTAGTAGGTACTGTAATTGGAAACATTTTAGTTTGCGTAGCGGTATGTCTTGTGAGAAAACTTCGGCGACCTTGCAACTATCTTCTCGTTAGTCTTGCGGTGAGTGACCTTTGTGTTGCAATTCTGGTAATGCCAATGGCCCTTCTCTACGAGATACTTGGCAGCTGGTCATTTGGTCCTATTTTATGCGATCTTTGGGTGAGCTTTGACGTCCTGAGTTGCACCGCTAGTATTCTCAATCTCTGCATGATATCCGTTGATAGGTAAACGATTTTTCACATCAATTAATGTTATTTTATTGGTAGATTTTGCGACAAATTTTAGTACGCTGTTGAATTAATATTCAACCATGTATGAAGATACATATGTTGTGATGATGATGATATGTGAATAATAAAACAACAATATCGCAGATATTATGCCATCACGAAGCCATTGGAGTACGGTGTAAAAAGAACACCGCGTCGGATGATTATTTGTGTTGGACTTGTTTGGCTTGGAGCGGCATGTATTAGTATTCCACCACTTCTCATTCTCGGCAATGAGCATAAATTCGAAATGGGAGCCTGGCACTGTGATGTCTGCCAAAACTTTGGATACCAAATATATGCAACACTTGGTAGCTTTTATATACCTCTCATCGTCATGATTGAGGTGATAATTCTTTATTTTTTTTCTTTTCACTTTAGTTTCATAACAACTACGTTAGTTATTTATTCTCTTGTATATGTATGAAATTTTCACGGTTCGATTCAGGTATATTACAAGATTTTCTGTGCGGCCCGTAAAATAGTACAAGAAGAAAGACGAGCCCAGAGTCATCTCGAAGCACATTGCAACCTCGAAATTGAGCAGACACCACACCATACTGGTATAATTAACCGTTCATTAAATTCTGACGGCAACACTGCTCACACGAGTAGTCCTACTATCAAACAACATCGCAGCTCCAGTGCTTCTACAACGGTTAGTATCTTTACACGTATTCGTTTCTCCTGTCATTTACGCTCTAATATACATTATCGATATTTCTTTCATATTTTTCATCTTCCCTTTCCTCATCTCTATAAATTTCAACATAATTTTAATATGTAACTATTGGCAATATTGAATATATGAAATCTTCTACCTCTTCACTTTATATTTCAAATAAACTACAATAAACTCTGATTTTTTGTTCTCTGCATAATTCATTGTGAATTTTGATCGGGTAGGGGGATAAGGAAAAAGAATGATATGTAAGTGGATGCATTGTCAAACAGACATCATGACACCCTAAATTCCAACTCCCCTTCTAACTCGTCAATTCACACCTGCGTTGTTATCAAAAGCAACATGCAAATGTCACCTAGTTTCGAACGTGAGCAATAGAGATACAAAAAAATATTTGTTTGAGAACTTCTTACTATAACCAAGATGACGAGCATGACGAAATACTGCTTGAATTCTGATGAGAACAAATTCCTTATCGATATTGTAAAATAGTGATTATCTTCCATCTAGCGACAAAGTATATACATGTAGAGATTTTTTGATGGATTGTGATCCGAGGATGCAAAAAAACATCATTCTGATGTAGAATTTGATAATTCTAGAGTATATTATGAATTCTAACCGAAATTCATTGCGACGTAAAGCATCCAGGATGAAAATATTGAAGTCTGGATTTACATGGTGTTTCCGACTATTTATTCTGAAAACGAGTGGATTTCGATCGGTGTCAGGGTTGTCACGATTCATCCAGAGTCTGAATGGCTTAAGGGGATTTCGATTAGCCCCTGTGGAAACGTGATGCTTTGCGGTCCCCAAAACTATACGTCATTTGCCATCTGCAAGATACTGAACCCCACAATATGGAATATAAATTTATCAACTGTCAATTTATATAATCAATTATTTGAATGCTATACATTTTCGGTCATCAAAGTGACCAGTGGTATAAGAAAAAGATTCTAAAATTTATTTTATGCACGGAAAACGAGTGTGGAGATATATTCCCTAAACATCTTAAAGAAATGTGAACTTTCACCATGAAATAACAATATTCCAAGCAATATTTCAAACACCGATTGAAACATGTTATAAACTGTCTCATCATTCATTCCATCCGATGCTGTAGAATATCATCTATTTAATTCAAAGCAGATAAATAAATCAAGCCGAAAAAATGGCCCCCGAGACCCAATTCATGCATCCAAATAGCCTGAAATTTGTTCTTGTATGTGTCAAATATACCGGAAAAAAATCCAAATTGAATGCAGTCCTGATAATGATTATCCTGGTGTCTTGAAAATACCAGCACCGATCAATAATAGGGTGACAGAGAGCTCCTTAAATATGCGGTCCATTCCTTTGACCTCAAATGGGGCGGGATGAAACCATTCTTCCCAGGAGCATCGATCGGTTGAATGAGAATGAAAATATATATTTTATATAGGTGTGCATACACACCATACATAAACACATTCCAATATTATTATGATGATTATTATATGAAGTATTGTGAGTATGTTGACGATATCAACATATAATGACATACCATCATACATTTCGAATAAATAATCGAAATTCATTCGTCAAAGCAACGTAATAATGAATCAATATTGTGCATGAAACTTGTTACAGCAGTAGAAATTTTTGGATTGAATATGTTGTTCAAATTGGTTTTATAATTGCAGTGTAGTGGACATGATGTGAAATGCTTCAGTGGTTCACGAAAGAGTAACGAGTCTCAATGCCCGATGTTGGTGAATACGGAAAGAGCAATTGGACCCTCGACAACACTCATGACTGGAAAATTGAATACCATCCGAGATCATTCGGATAGCACTTGCGTTTCAAGTTTACCTCATCAAAAAAAATTGAGGTTTCAATTGGCCAAAGAGCGGAAAGCGAGTACAACTCTCGGGATCATCATGAGTGCATTCAGTGTTTGCTGGTTACCATTCTTTGTATTAGCTTTGGTTCGGCCTTTTCTAAATGATCCCAAAACAATACCTAAATCACTATCGAGCCTTTTCCTGTGGCTTGGTTACTGCAACAGTCTACTCAATCCTATTATCTATGCTACTCTTAATCGTGACTTTCGCAAACCTTTTCGTGAGATTCTTTTTTTTCGTTGTGGTAATCTCAATCTCATGATGAGAGAAGAATTCTATCAAAGTCAATATGGCGATCCTATTAAAAATTATGTTGTTAAAACGTGTGAGAATGAGGGTGTTCAGTCATTTCATAAAAATGCTACAGAGACGGGATGTCAAGCCTCACACGCTACGAATCCAGCGAACGAAAGTTTTCTATGATTGACACCAATATCGTCATCATACACCTGCGTATCGACAAATTCAAGTGTTTTCGAATCAGTGCGCTCATCGTGAATTTGTCAATCAAAATCAGTTTGTGTATATACTATCAATGTCTCTGTAGCTAAAGAGAGCCTAATAGAGAATATGCCAAAAATGACTATTATTCTATAATTTCAAGGATAACATTTAATAACACAACCCAATCAAGAATATACACAGGTATATAAATATCAAATTTATACAATCATGGTGGGTATGAATAAAGGTCAAATTCAGAATAGCAACCGAAATTGGTGTAGTGTATTATATCAGTATATCTCATACGCACTAAATTCGCGACTAACTAAAAGCAACAAATTATTCAGGAATTGAAGTTCCGTGATAAATATTTTTGCGTAATGAAAACTTGGACTCACCAAGTCTGATAGAGAATTTTCTGTTCTATTTCTTTGGACTAATTAATAGGAAAATAAATGGAACACGATATTTGAAATGTTCGTAATGAAAATTTACAGGGATTGAAAAAGCAAAACGAATGAATAAATAAATACAATAAAATATCATTGATGCATAATCAATAAATAGTACTGCAATCCTTTGTTATGTGAACACAAAGATACAAAATATTATCTTTGTGTGTGAATAATTGATATTACAGTGAAACTATAACGTATCAGAAAACAAAGAATTGACCACAAGACAGTGTCGATGCTTAAAGTATTGAATATAACACCTGGATGAATGATATTGCAGTCCAAATAAAATTTCACAGAAAGCCGATTCCACCTATTCAACATCATTGAAAGTTCGCATGTTTAAGTTCAGTATTATTCTGTCAAGTAATGAGTACAAAGACACGAGTACTCGATCAACTGCCCAGTAATGTGTAATTTTATATTAAGTAGAAAATTAGTTCACATAACGAGCGATGGATGCAATCATGAAAAATTCAGTACAATGGATAAGTAGCTCATGAAACCACAAGAATGAAAAAGAAGAAGCGTGGAAAAAGTTTTCATACTGGGAATTTCTTTCAAGATTAAACATAGTTATTTCGCACAGAATTAAATATTTTTTTATTCGCACACCTTTGTTGCTCTCTCCATCTGCTCCAATATATCCTAATTTATTACTCTCATCAGTTGCCATTGATAAACCAGTCAAGGGAATGAATAAAATATTCAAACAATATCTCAACTTATCTATCCGATTTGTCGCCGAAGAATGGTTGTTTTTTATATGTACTCGTATGATAGGAATCCTTCTCACCATTAATGTTTACTCTCATAGTATTTTGTATACCCAAATGTAATGTCAAAAGATGTGAGGAAGTGTGAAAAATCATTGATCAAATGAATTTGAAAGAATAGAAAGACTTTTTGTTCTAAATATTTGTTCAGGGCGTTGTCGATGCGCCTGATTCAACTGTCCTAATATCAATATAGATATAATAATGATATTTAAGATGTTGTCAAAGAATATGTAATGTAAATGATGACCTATAATTTACATGAGCATCAGAGAGCACCGTATGTATCGATTGTTGATGGTTAATGAAATGCATAAGACCCAAATATTGTAAATTCGTGAACTCGGTAAATTATGAATGCCAATGATATTTAATTAATATTCTACTATAAGGAGAACTTTATAGCAAAACTGGACATTATAATCACATGTCATATCCATGAATTATTGCAATCACTAAAAATCTTAATGCTCATCATTATTATGACTTGGATTGTATCGGAATAATACATCATCAGGAATCATTTAATGAGTATGCTCCCACGATGCGTATGATTTGCATGGGATAATTTCAAAATCAATCGACACTATCCAAGCTTTTTTTGTCTAATTAAAAAGTGCGTCGCCTCTTCAAATTTATTATTCAAGGCTGTCAACGCTCATCCTTTATTTTCGAATTTTTTCTCAGTTGTTACTCATATAATAATAGTAACACAGGATCAAGTGTTTGTAATGTTTGACACAGTTACAAATCTAGTTTTTCTTAAGCAATTTGTGTCCCTTGACTCATCAAGTCATTAATTAGAACTGTATTTGTGGCTGACCTTCTGAAATGAGACAAACCCAATTTTCCAATCAGTAAAACATTGATCAAAACATACAGAGGAGGAAATAAAATATGATAACAAGACTCACACTTATCTTTAATCCATCTAAGCATCAGATTTGGTTAGAATGGCATCTTTCTTCTCCTCTACTGGCGTTATGACTTCTTTTTTCTCAGCGACTTCTGCATCAGACTCATTCGTATCTTTTTTAGTCGCAACCTTGAATAACAACAGTAGGAATAGTATATGTTCATAAAATGATATGGGAGAGCGAGGGCGCGAATATTGATACATGCATTGCATTTTATTCACTGTAAGAGTACTTGAAGAAAATTATTCATTACTCACTTCTTCCTTACTGGCCTCATCGAAATTCTCAACTAGGTCTGGTACTTCATCCTCTTCGTCCATGGCAGCTTTTCCAACAGCACTGCCAGCGGCTGTGCTAGCCAATCTCTTGAGCTGAGTGAGTCCTTCCGGGCCCAATTGACTTAATATTCCGGGTAACATTTCAGTTATTTGCTTATTTTCACCATGGCCAGTGATGGCGAACGTATTGGCTGATAAACTCGCTTGGGTTTTTGGATTATTGAAATGAATGACTGTACCATCATCCTTAATCATATTGACTTCTTCAATTCCGGGAATAGTATTAACAGATAACTTTTTCAAACAACTTTGCAATTTTTTATCGTCAGTAGCAGCGGTGGCATGGACAACCTGGATGAATGAAAAATTCACAAATTTTATAAAATGAAACTATCATGAATATCGCTCAAATTAAAACGTTGTCAAGTCATAATCAATCATTTGCAATATAAAATTCAACATCAATATCAATTTCATTTAACCTCATAAAGTGAAACATAATATTGAAACGATGTGACCATAAAAGGTAACGAAAATTGCAGCGCTCCATGAAAACAGACACCATAAATCAGAACTGCATTCATATCATCAGTATCATTACAGGATTTGATCAATATAATCACAGCTATAGGTATGAATATAATTCCTCACATAACAGCATTAAAAATTTTGTCATTATGCACCATGCCTCGTTCTAAACTCCGAATCTCAGGTATCAAGTTAGATATGCGTGCATTCACGCATAATTGTAAATCACAACAATTAATGTTGATTGCCCTATCAACTTTGAACAATTCCAATAACAACAAACATTATGAATGAAATAATTAGGGTGATCATCAGCATCATCATCATCATCATCACAATTATAATAATAATAAGATTAATAATGGATGTGGTGGCCATAGTCGTAGTACAATTTCTACGAGCAAATTGAAAAACAATAAACAAAAAGAATGATGATTGCCACAACAATGACGAGGGAACAGTTAACGCGAAAAATTCATTTGATGTTGGATTTTATAAAGATGAAAATGAAACATGAAATCAAGATTTGGATGGCTATATAAAAGAAAAAAGAATAATTCGTATTGACTCACCTTCTTCTTACGGCGGGGTGTACCTTTGCCTCCAATTCTAACTTGGGCTTGTAATTTTTTCAATTTTTCTGGATTCATGATGATTTATAATTGAGTGATAATCGTTGTGATATCGGTATCACACGATTTAAATTCAACAACGATATAAAGTTTGTACACTAGAAAATGCGTTCCCAACGACCGGCAGCTAAACACGTGCTCAATGTGAGCTGCGGCAATCGAGAAAATGGAAGTTCGCTTCTATATATCTACGTCATCGGCCACTTCCGTTTCGTCAAGTAGAGTTGCTATTCTTCCGTTTGAAATCAACAGTACTATAGTTAATCAATTCCCACTTTTCGCTAATTTTAAATATAGTAAATGAAAACTTCATGATTTAATATTTAATAATAAATAATGTATCAAACGGCTTTGACTGTATCAATACCATACAGATACTCGATAAATGAATAAATAAATAGTATTGTGATTTGTAAAATTATTAATAGGATTCTACTAGAATCTCTTGATTTGACTCTAGTAGCATTTGTCGTATGGATAACTGAAGAAATGCGTCCTATATAGTAGTGTATGGTTTTGAATAGAATGTATATATATATATTTATGTATAACTGATATGACTATACACCATAACGCCATTAGCTTCAATTTGTTACTGATATTCATAGACTATAGATTGTATGCATACGATGTATTATCATGGGATACATAGGTATATTGATTTATTGGATGTATTATATTATACTATGATATGTTATGAAGCGATCCCTGATTGGAAAGTAGCAGTCAAAGCGATTTGAAATCAATCCTTTTTGAATGCTGATGAATGTTATTATATAGACTAAATGATGCCAATGAGTTTCGACTGTAAGATGAATCTTTTCAAATGTTACTTCCCGATCAGGGAATATAACATTCATTTATTTAGTTGATTCAATACAAAAGAAATTTTAGTTGTTATTTCCACTGTTATCAGACCACTGATAATGATACAATTATGTGAAATGCTCGGACTCACATCTTTCCTTGCCTTTCGCGGCTTTCTTTCGTAGAGCTTTGTAATAGATTGGATATAAATGAATTGACGAGGAAATAGATCTTCTAATCCCTGGCTTCGACTTTCATCAGAGAAAAAGAAGTAAGGAATCAACATTTTATTAAAAATACTGATAGAATTGAATTGTAAAAATACAAATGAGCATTTTGGTAGATATATTTTCATGAAATTTACTATATACACTGCGAAAACCAATATAAATATATGTATCCATCAAAATAATTATTCGTCTTTATTCAGTTTTAAGGACAAAATTTCAACAGATACTCGAACGCACTTTGAAAATAAAATGCGTATATTGTTATTTTTAAATAATTCACACAATATTAATTGGGTGAGTCAACTACTTGGAAATTTTTCTAATATTTCATACGATGATTCATTATAAATTATTAAGAATGAAACTGATAAGTTTTAGTCCTTTTCCATCTTGTGATGTGCCTCATTATTCATGTGACCAAACTCAAACCGTATTCTTAGTTCGCCAATTTTGGATACTGGCAATATATCTGGTATCCATTCGATAAGAAACGGTGTTGGTTCAATTTGATCAGGCGATGTATTGCCTATAAATAATCGAATTATAATTAAACGTATGTATGATTGAGCTATGTATTATAAAAATTTTGAGGATGCCTCATTTTTATGATCGTGTAGACTCACCAACTTTTAAATATGTTTTTAATTGTGAAGGTTTTATAAGAGCGCTCGTGCCGGTTTTTTTATATCGGTCCATCTCATTGTCTTCACCCACATATAATTTGTATGTACCATCAACATTTTGGACGAAGTTTCTAGTGATTTCCAACGGAATAAGTGGTGTTTCAAATATACTTTTCACATGTAATATATTTGTAATTTGCCAAGTATATTTCGTGAAAGTTCCTAAAGGTACACCGTCTTTTCTGACAAATGCAGTAGTTGAGTTTGGTAATCGTTTCTTTTTACCACCACATGATAATCGTTCTCGGAGACAATCGAAAAACATTTGTGGCACATGAAATACTAATGGCTCAGGTTTACCGTCAAATTGAAAATGCATCGTTTGATTAATTCTTTCTGTTATTGAGGCAAGCCACTTGATGAATGATAAATTCGCATTTGCTTCATCAATGTTTTCACAAACATTTTGATGTTTTTTTATCATTCCCGGTCTGGCCTTTCCCTTTTTTGTATCAATCAAACCAAGATTATTCGAATTCATGTTGATTGTTATGAGTTCTTCGTCCCTCTTCCGTTTAGCTGATGATGCTTGCAACCTGTTATTTAGCGTAGAAACTCCAAATTCTCCAGATATTTTATTACTATCAACATTATTGATATTGTTATTGTTGTAAATATTTTCCTCAATATTATCGTGGTTATCAATCACTGGTTTCATACGGTTATCTCCAATAATTGCACAGTTACCTGGCAATTTCATAAGTTTTTGATCAAAATAAGTATGGGTACCAATTATCTGAATACTGCCGTCAGCGGCCAATTTCAAACGGGAATTGTCCAATAAATAATCAGTTCCGTTGACTAAATCATATTTGAGATTTATTCCTGATTGATCATCAAGGATGTTTGGTGATTGTCCTACCGACTCAATAATCTCAGCATTGTCTGTCTATAAACATATTTCGCATTTATAATCATTCCCATTTTGTATGTGTATTCAATCAGGCATAAGTAAAAGTGGAGCTACCTGCGAGTCGATAATACTATGGTTCAGCAATACATGTTGGCATCCAACATCAATCTCTTGAGTAACGCTGGTTGGAAGAATTGTGGCATCTAGATTCAAACAATCCATATCTAATCTGGCACCATCCAAACTCGAGACAGTCAATGTATCATCACGAAATACAAGTAAGTGATTGTCATCTGTCAAACATTCCAAATCTGAAACTTTTTTATAATTGTTGTAATATTGGAACTTGAATTCTTAGCATAGGTAAATACAATCGAATTAGTACTTACTTACCCATTCCGATGATTTTGTCAGTCTCGGTCGTATGAAATGTGGAATTGAGCGCATTATCAATTGTCATCTCGACTTCGTCCATGTTAATATAGTATTCGAATTCATCAGATAACTTAGGGTCGCTAGCGAAAGCACAAATGCACGCATAAAAATGTGCACATCGACTCTGAATATCTATTGTGTAAGCTCCTCGATTGCTTTTATCTGCCATTTTTGTCGGACTCAACTATTAATTGCGGAAAATACTAATATGAGATCGCATAAAGATGAAAAAATGAAATAATGGTAGAAATGTAAGATTGGGTCTTACCTTAAAATTAGAACAATTACATGCGTATCCGTGCTCAATTTTTTCCCGTAACTTTGTTACGTAAAAACACAGGTGTAGATAACCGAGGGGGTGCTTCGGTGAAACCTTACATTTAACAGCCATAATATTCTTCGATACCCTTTGCACCAATGGACCAGATGTTTCAGTAGCCAAGAGCCATATTTCACGCTTTGTTTCATTATTAACATTTAACGATGATAAAATTGAATTTTTCAACGTTAACGGCTGCGCTTCAGCATAACATTTCAAAGCTGCTTGTATATGTTGACATGTAGGTTCCACAATATTATCAGTAAGATTTTTCTCATGGCATTTCAGAACACTCGTATCAAAACTCCTTTCACAACCATCAACGAAACATAGTGCTGATGATTGTGATATGAATGTAGTTATATCATTTGCTACTGTAGTATTCATTAATGGTAATTGAACAAATCCTCGATAATCTGGACCTTTGTCACGAACTCGTACAGAGAATACTTGTGCAGTCGAACCAGTGATGAGTTTACATGCCTCTGTAGATAATTTACGTTTTTCACCCGCTTCTTTAAACACAGCGTCACAAAATTTATTTTTACAGCACGATCCACGGGACCCATTGTACGTTCCACATTTTGGACACTTTTTGATACCACGAAGTGTTGCTTTACCCAAGTCCGACAATAATGACCGCAGACGATCTTCATTCGACATATCGCAATCCTGCACAACCTGAATGGCCAAAAAGTATGTCTATTAAATTTATTATTTTCCACAAATCAGTAGACATCATATATATGCAAATATTGTATATATTTTTTTATCCACCAAGTGGCTACGTAGATGATGCACTTGTGCTTTTCATTCCGATAATTGTCAGATTTTATGTCACTGCGACATTCAGTACGTGTACATAATTAATTCGCAAAAATGGACAATGATTCATAATATGACATAAACGTTCCTACAAATATCTCATAGAGGTATGATGGATAAATAGCATGATGAATCAAGCATGAAAACAGATTCGGTGTTCATATTTACGTGTAGTCTTGAAAATACTACGAGTATTACTATCGAAAATTAGTCCATTTAAAGTAAATATATACGACAGTCTTTTTGATGTCATAACAAATAACGTCACCTTATTACAGCAACGAAGATGACGATTTCAGAAACGGTGGAGAAAATTGAACTCTCAAACTTTTATCTAGATACACACATGATGAGTATGTTGTGTATTGTTTATATGACACGAACAATGTTTTCCTACACTATCGTACACATGATGTATATGAACAATGAGATCTCCGTCCGTTGTACGGCTCTGAACTCATAATTGAAGATACTGTACAGTGTACATGTGAATATAAAAGCATAATTGTACCTTTACCTATCAGAATACTCAGTTTGGCATCTGTCAAACGACACTACGACATCTAGCGATAATTTTTCAAATGAAATTTGAGTTTCACTTTGAAGTATTTCAATATTGCTATATGTGGATGAGAAGGAAAGCTTCTTACATTACAAAATGTAATATATTTGCGATGAATTAGTATATTTCAAATAATTATTATACAAATAGAACGCTTCATGGGTCATTGATAGTTATCTATATTGATTTTGTTAATGATGAATGCTCAAGGCGTCACTCTGAACTTCATGACTGAGTTGCGTTTGTAAATTAGACAATTTATTTTTCAATGATGCAATTCCCATCATTACAATGTTCTCCGGCTTCAATGCTCCACTACTCTCCACGTTGAAATAGTATTTATTCGGCTTGGCTTCCCAATTAAATGGTGCTTCATCTAAAAAGACATACAGTTAACATCTCAATTATATTCCAGCCATTTATTTTTATTACTTACATTGATCTTCTTCTAATTCAGTATATTCTGATTTTGGCCATTCGTCGGGTTTCGGAAATAATGTATGTCGCATAGAATTGTCAGGATCATATTCAAAACTCACACCAGCAGTTGGATTCCACTTTGCGTGTTCTTTACCGAATCCTTTTTTGGCATAAGCACGCAATTTGAGTTCTTGGCCTTTTCTCAATTTCACTATCAGAATTTCTGATAAATTGTACGAATAATATTAATATTTATTCTTTCTATATTTCATGAAAATAATTTGAGTACCATCTGTTTCCTCATATTCGCTGGCATCATCTTCACGATGTCTTGAAGTAATAGGTAGAACCCGTGGATCACTCGATTTAAAATCTGCGGTGGTGACTAGTCTCGTTGTTTCCTCACTACACTTCACATCAAGTGTAAATTCCACGCTACATTCTGGACAAAAATCTAAACATTGACAATCTCTTGAATATTGAATTTTGTCAACGACTTCATCACTGATTAATGGTATCATTCCAATCCTATGTGCAAGAAACTCATCACTCAAAACTGTAGAATTAGCTTCAAGCTGAATCCAATCAATTGCCATTGTTGGTGTTTCGGCGATGAATACTCGTCTCATACTATTTGCCACACTAAAAGCATAAAATTCGTATAATCGACATTGTTTCATTATTATTAACATTGTCGTGTCATGATCTTCATTGAACTCAAATATTTAATGCGAATCGTACTACTAACCTCAGTTCGGTGTCCTCAACTTGAAATTTAACATTTTCCTCTGTTAAATCTGTGATATGGACTGAAGGCTGATTAGCGTATGGCATTTTAACCTGTTAATAAATTTGTTTATCAAAAGCCAAATCTTGAAAATATCTAATGCTTGTAGGATTTCATAAATATTTGCGTGTATATATTGTTTACACTGCACGCTTCAACAAATCCGCTGGCGTTGCGGTCAGTTTTGGTTAGTTTAGAGTAAATTCATGCATTTAGTATGTCGCTGTGCGTTACCGCAGCTGTTCTAGTTGAAATACAATCCGCTGCGTGGAGTTCAGAGCAATACCCAAGTCTTTCAGTTCACCAGTAATTTCTTACCTGCCCGCTGCTTCATCCAGCGCACGTGGCCAATACGTCAATTCAGTTGGAGAGTGTTGCGTACTGGTGAAGAGCACCGATCCATGCGAGCGTACTCTTAGTCGATTGCGCGCTTTTTTTCAAAATTTCGCCTCTGTATGATGTTAGGTATTATTGTCATTTTTATAATTTATTATTTAGAGTATTGGTAGATCCAACGATTGTGCATATCGTATGCACCTGACCTTTATGATGGTAATATGAAAGAAGTATTGCTAAAATTCAATCGGAAAATGATATACTTCGTGAAGAGAGTAACACAGTTTTATTGTTTTCATTCATAAACAAAGATATGATGTTGAGGTGTGACTTTGGTCAAATCATACGGTAGAGTACGTATTCGATATGTCAAGATTACGTAAAAAATATTGTCATTATTGAAACGTAGTTATTTTGTACGAAGATGAATAGACAGCAAAGAAATATTAATATGAAACCGCGTTATGCTGAAGAAAAATGAAATTAATTTTCATTCACATGGCACCACGTTAAAATCTAAATGAATAATTAATTATCTAGCGATATATACGAATATGACATTGTTATAGATGAATAACAGACAGCCATCGGAAAATATTGAACAAGTCTTCGAGCAGTCGTGTTCGTGGGTAACTTTACATGAGGAAAATTACTGTTTCAACTATATTATAGTTAAGTATCACAGCTCATCGGTAAAACGTTCAATATCTTGAAGATAATCACCATAATCAGTAGCTTCACTACCAACAAAGACATCGTGATGTTCAAGAATTTCGTCGGAGGACAATCGATTATCATGATCGTCGTCTGAGGCCGCAAACAAATGATCAACCTCATCTATCGCTAACTCCCTAAAAAAAAATATGATCAAACATATAAATGTCTGAAAATTGCCACGATTCATCAAATTGAACAATGCTATGTTTTATAAAATCATCTTACTCGTTGCTCGGTACAAGCCATGCCAAAATTTCGGACGAATCCAATCTACCATCACCATTTTTGTCATGGTCATGATCAAACTTCTCTTTTTCAACAATCAGCCACTCTCTGTCTTCAGCCTTGGCCCTAACTCCAAGAAACTCTTGAAAATTGATAAATCCATCACCGTCAGTATCTTTCTCGGCGAGCGTTTGCTCCAATAAAAACGGAAACATTCTCGGTGTTTCCTCCGGATGTGTATAAGCGATAAATTCTTCTTTATCTAAGTACCCATCCTTATCTTCATCCGCAACGTCAAATGTCGCCTTGTCGTCGTTGACGAGTTTCTCATCAATAGCCAAGTCTTGGGGATCAGAGCCATACGTATCATGTAAAATTTCTTCCCAGCTTATTTTACCATCATCATTGGAATCTGCATCCTCAAGGCGATCTCGCGACTCTTCCGCAGATAACATGCTGCCAAATTATATCATAATTGCAAAGTCGATATCCATCAACGTATGACAATTCAAGCCACTTCTGATGCATACTCACGCGAATGATCTTAATATCCAAGCTTTAAGTTCATTTCGTTCTATGTAACCATCACCATTAAGATCCATTTTTTCCAAGAGAATCTTCAGACGTCGTCTGGATTCAGCAATTGGCAATTTATCAAACTCCTCCGCTTCCTTCACACTGCCTGTGTAGGTCAATCATACACCAAAAATGAGCAATGAAAATTGCTAATCACAACATGAATCAAAATGTTTTCTGTATCATACCAAGGATAGCTTCATGATCAAATTCCTGATGATGTTTTCCATCTGTATAGTGATCATTGTCTCTTGGACTGAATGCTCCGTCCTCAGATCTCTCATTTGTATTGGCTTTATGCTGATGTGCCCGGATATGAGCTGATGCTGCATTGCATCTGATAAATAAGCCAAGCCCGGTGATAATTGCGAGTATTATAAACAACTTCTTTCCTTGGATCATTTTCACACGCACAGGAAGCTCTATCCAATTAAAATGTCCTGAAAGTAAGAAAATGACAATACTGTTAACCTCAAAATATCCCTTGGCTCTGACAGCCCTGGTACGCCCGGTCAATCCCAGTAACCCGGTGTATATATAGATATAGAATGGGTGTGAGCAACCCTGACGATTTCTACTTCATATTTCATCATGTTCCACTTCATCTCGCGACGTAAAACTATATACAGATTATTTTCACGTGAGACAATTTTCATTTTGCATTGTGTACATACTCTTTTGACGACTATTGATTTGTTGCGGCTTTGAAACTATATCTGAGAAACCACGAGAAGCTGCGAATGACAGAGCGCATACATGTGCTTGACTAATATATACACATATAACTATGTCCCGACAAGATATCACAGCAGGGAATTAACGTAGAAATCGACATAGGCAATGATATTCGGAAGAGCATAAATTTCAGTTGTAAATGTAGAACAACGTAGTACTGACATGCGTAATACTAGAATATCAACGTGGCACGGGTGCATACGTGTGAGTCGTTTATCCTCCAGGGGTATGTACGGTCACGAATTCTACAGAGGTGGTGGCATCACGCCGAAAATAGAAGTGTGTACAAGTATCTTATGTATGCTAGTAGAGAATTAGAGATGGGGAATTGAGTTACGATAGTTTTTTCAAATTGTTTATCATTTATCAAATATAATGAATAAAATGTAAGTTTTTAATTTTTACTTCGACATGGACGAATCGAAAATGTTTACTAATTCGAATGATACTTTGGGTACGCGTACATTCCAATTATTTAACGATGCTATAGAATAGATATTTCCTTATTCAGTTATTTATGATGATGCACTTTTTTTCATTTATTTATTTATGGTCTTATTTTTTTCCCCCGGCATGATTTCCGGATTTATCTTCAACAGAGATCTCTATACATATACGAAAGAAAGGAAACTTCTGAAATCAACGTTACGGTGTAAAGTCAACGGTGCGTAAATCGAGGGGTTTTACAGAGTCTACAGGATGTTGCTGCCTTCCGCGTTTGTCGTACTTTTCAGGCGGTACGCGTTAATTTTGCTTGAGGATCATGATAAAATAATAATATAAGATAAATAATGGAAAAAATTGTAAATAAATTCAATTTGCAAGATGTTTCAATTGAAGTGTCAGTGGCTTTTATCACTCTTTATATAGTTTGGCAATTCACATACGATAAAAGGGAAACAATAAGAATTGATTTCCACTATTGAATGAACCTCCACTTTCATTAGAAGCAAAATGTGATAGAATAGGTGCATTGCACAACTCAATTACCGAGATTAATTATCGTCAGAACATTCATTGCTATTCTAATTAGAAAATAAATCAGTCTTCACTGATAAGCTTTTCTTACATGCACACATGAATTACACAACGGATGCGATCAAACATTCTCTAATGTGCGAACGCATCCTATTTTAGTTGAGCTTCAAATGGAAAACTCTGTAGCCACAATTGTTTTCGCTGTTGTCAAGTAACCGCATGAACATCCTCGAGTAATAAAACACATCAAACCAAAGAGAAAGGAAAAAGAAAGAAAAGAGAGCAACCATACAGGTACCAAGTCGAAGATATAGAGTATACACAATGAGTTGCTCTTGGCATGAGCTCAGTTATTAGTCATAGTGCAATGCGTTAACAGCGGCACTCTGCAAGAGTGCATCCCATCTCTTTGCATTTGAACTTTGTCTTGGAACATAATTTCACATAATTTTATTTAGGGTAGACATAGTAATGAACAGAACTCTCAATAACTTTTTTTTTCGCCACTCGTCATTTAATGTTCACAATTTTGTCACTGAAAAATCTCCACTGAGATGAAACTTTTTTCAATTTTTCTTCCACGATTGATGCATTCACGTCACGCAGGGTTGATATCCTCTCGTGCTTTCCTGCTTCTCGAAAAAGGTAGTCAGGAGGGGAGGAGGCGGTGGAGGAGATAGAGCGCTCGCAATATAAGAAGCGGCAGAGCGAAACGATAGGCGCCGAGCCGTGTCTCCGGTGACCGACACAACTGATGTTATGCGTGTCTCTTTCCGATTGCCGCGCCGTAAACATATTTTCATTATATGTACAGCACGACAAGTTGCGCACCCTTCGTGCTTTCTCATCATACGCTGTGTCCCACCCTATTTGCAGACACTTGATAGGGACGCTCTTATCCAAGCACACCTGCTACAATATATTCATATGTACAATTCATACTTTAATAATTATGCCACTACCAATACTACCACCACAATCACCATCACCTTCGTCGTGCTCTTCCCTTACGGCACCTGCAAATCCAACACAAGCTCATCAAACATCTGTTACTTATGCGCCAACTCAATGTAACGTCTGCCTTGCATATATCGACGCATATTGCTCTATTCTCATTCGTTTGTCAACACAAACAGGTTATTGGCTTTGACAAATTCTATTTTAATATCCTTCATCACTAAACTACTTCATTTAATTCGACAATATCTATCTCCAAATTTTATGACACTGTACAATCATTGACAATCATTTCATTTATCTCCTACGTTTTAGTTTATAACATTCCAAAGTGACATGCATCATTTGCCTGAAGTTTTCTAAGCATTGTCCAGTTAGATAAATTGAATTTTCGTTACAGCGTTTATATAAGATACCAATCATGTGTGTACTTGTATGCATACATCTTGCAAGGAGACATCAGTGATGGTTACAACCATGGTGATTGGAACCATCTGGTGTTATATATCCAGAGTGTTACGGAGAAGAAACCGTCTACTTGAAGAAACCAGCGGCTGCATATATATATGTATATATGCATATATCTCTCTCCTTCTATAAACTTATGAAAATGTTACGGTGTTGAGCTTAGATGCCCGGTTAATGCACCTGCATACTTTGTGGCTAGTGAACATAGCGTCTGCTGTTGATATATATAGCCGATGTTGCTTTTGAGAACAAACCCGCATGAAGAGCAATCCAACAAATTGAATTTTTCAAAAGTTGTATATAGATGAGCCGTGATGAATACGTAAGACCAAGGATAAAAATAAGAAAAAAGAAAAATGAATAATCATTGAACCTTGCGGTGGTGACGGTGAAATTATGTAATGTCTCGGTGATTTATTTTCTCAAAAGACAGAATATGCGTTTACATTTTCAGATATTAACATGACTGGCAACAAATGTTGGTTCACGCCAGACCACCATAGTGTATAATGCCCCTAATCTTTCAATTTTTACGGAAGCCGTGGCTGATGTGTTACTGCACACTCATTGCTGTAACTATTAACTTGAAGATGCACTGATTCATGTATATGGTGTGTTCTCGCTAGGTTGAGTTGAGCGCTCCACTAACTTTACCGACGAGTCCGCTGACCTCAACCGCGTGAGTCAGCATTTTCTTCACTAGAGAATATGAAAAATCAAATTGATATGACGATTGAGGGTAGGATAATATTATTCATGATAACCACAAGTATATTATATAAAGTTCATGTTCAAAATTAAAATGAATAATCACATAAAAATTCTAGATGTGTTCTGAATCATATCAAATTATCGTGTACAGATTGTGATTGACGTGGCTTCTGTTCGATATTGGCACTTTAGAAGTGTACAGCGCATGTAATGTACGATTTAGTGAAAGTGTAGTAAGAGATTTCATTTATCTGTAAGTACAAATATACACGATTCCATAATATACACATACTTGATGTTATATGTCAAGTTCAGATGAATAAAAGTGTCTTACAATATTTCAAGTTTGTTCTTAGAATAATAGCAATTTACCACTGATGTATCTTCTACACAGGTGGGAAATAAAGCAAGAGGTGAATGAACGGAGGTGTAGCGTAGCGAAACTGGGAAAATATACAAAAGTAGTGTCCACCAACACGCAAGTGATTCTATACATATATATGTATCGTTAGAAGTTATCTTTATAGGATGTTTGTAGTTAAATTCTCAAACAGGTAACATGGGTAGCTGAAATCAGCATCCCCTTGAATGACAATATTCTTTTGGAATCAGTGGTAACTCTTACTGATGTCTTTTTTGTGAAGTAATCTGACGAATTTAAATATAAATTTGATATAATTATGGATTAATTATGGTTACCATCAATCCATTCTGCTTTGTGTCAGAATTTTATTAGAAAATTCGAAATACTCATCAGAGAAATAGCTCGAGTCCTTCAATCTCTATTGAAAATTTGTTTACTTCAACTATCTGAAGTCAAGAAAACATTGAAATTCGATTGGTTCAATGAACGTTATTAGATTAATGTAATTTTAGATTCTTTAATAACGATACCCTTCACATTCCACGTAGTCTTGCTGTTCAGTTCCTCGATTGCATTTCTCTGATGCTCATTTGTAGAGATATTAATTCATCGAAGCGAGATAATGATGGTATATATTACATTCAATACATATAATTACTTATGAAACTTGATATATGTCAGTTTTTTTAATTTTCGCGATGAAGTTTTGTACTTCATCAGTACTTCATCAGTAATTATTCTTCAATCAACAGTTTTCTGTATTTATGATAATGCCCATAACGATAAGTTATAATGCAGGTGGAAAAAGCTGTTCAAAGTATTTATTTCGAATGAATTGCTATATATCAGCAATCAGAATCTCCATCAAATTCCCACTGAATAACTATTTTCTAACAGAACTAAACACATTCATGATGACTATGGGAATCGTTTCTATTCATCGATGAATCAAAAGCAACTTACTTATAATGATACATTGATATATTGTTTCTGACTTCACATAATAATTTCCAGGGGCCGCGTCCAGATCGCGTTTGCAATAGGGGAATGAATTTTCTATCAGGGGAATGTAAAAATGGGTATACGGAAGGATACGATCACGCAGTAGTGAACTTTCGGCGCTGATGATCTCCAAATTCACGAATCACGCGGGACAAATGTGAAATCACATTCTTTTCTTTCATCTCTTTTTATTTCTCTTTCATTCTTCTATTCTCTGTTGCTCAATCCGTAATATTATGGTAAGAGTAATATTTGGTCGAATGAAACTATTTCTTATATACAATATGAAAACAATGGTTTTGTCTTGATATAACGGGCGTTCATGTCATTCATCTAAAACTAAAGATTAATCTAGACGTTTATGAACAAAAGATAAAAAGAAAAAAAAGTTAAATTCCACATATACATCATATGTCGAAGAATTTATGTGTCTTTGGTATTTCAGCTCTCATAATTTCTATTCGCCAAGACGTAACTGTACTTCTTTATAAAGCATGTCTTACTTTGTGATCACCATGTAGAAGGTAATATACACAAGTTGGCATTTGCCATGTCGTTGGTCTATTCGCTCATTTGCCATGATGAGTCACACACAACGCTAACTTTAACTCTGTTTCCTCTCTACTTTTCTTATATATAATATTATATTCCTATGATGGGCTCCTTTTCGTTTGCCCGCCTTCTCCACCACCTCCTCATATTCTTCTTCACTTTGAAACTTCATTGTCTGCCTCTCACTTATACTTATTATCTATTCAAATGGTTTGTTCTCCGTTCAAAATACACAGCCCGTGGTGTGCTTGGACTGTGACTCGCACAGGTTGGCTGACTGAGCGCATTGGCTCTTTGCCCCTCTACCTACCGTAACTCACCTAGAACCTACCTCTCTTTCTGCCGGCCGGCACGCAGGTTGCCAGCGCAGTTTACCTGGTATTACCTGCCAGTTCACAGTTTCAGTTTGCTCACGTCACTCCGAGCAACCGGTTCAACTCTCGGACGTGGTTGGGCTGCAACTTGCTACGTTTCGAGACAAACAATTTTCAAATTCAATTATCATTTCTTCCACTTAGTTTCGAATGCTTCAGGCATTATTATAAATACATTCATATTCGATTTTTTTTTCCTTTTGCTTACGACACCGATTTGATCATTACGCATTCTTTATCATTATTACTTATGTCATTATTGTCCTGTTTGTGCAGTTACGTGGACCGGCTATATGTTTATTGGCGCAAATTCGCGTGAGTCAAAAACGGCTACAATTTTATTTTGTCGTTTTTTTCTTGTTTCTTCTTGTTTTCCTTCCTGTTGGACCAACGTTCTCGTGACGCAACCGCATACAACACAAATGGGGCAACTGTTGCGGAGGAGGAATAAAGATGAAGACAGGTAAAAAGAGGTCGAGCGAACGCAATGAATGGGGAAAGTAAGAGAGATGAAGATCAAAATACAACATGAGAATTCGGATGGAAGGAGTCGTTAAAAAACAAAGCACGATGGACAGTGAGGGATGACGACTGCGTAAGGTACGTGCCGAGGGTTTCGAGATCATATATACTATTATTATTTACCGAGATCCTGCCATGATAGATGAATATATGTAGATACATTTATCAAATAATTTCCCCTCACTCTTTAATTATGTGAAGTGCAATGGAAATAATCTCCGAGACCGTCCCATAAAGTACTGTTCAGACGTAATTCTTGGTGTTTTTTTTCTCTTGCGAAATATCTTTACATACATCATTGTTATTATATTTTTATTTTCTGTCATTCGGAAAACGCTCACTCATTTTTATTGTCCTTGCATCACAGTGCGCTTTGAGTCACTCGACTCCTCACCCCTCGCCCCTTCCACAGACCACCCTCACTTTTTGCTACTTGGAAGAATTGCATTGTAGAATGCTTGTATATATATATATATATATTTATATATATAATCCTACATCAACCGGCGCGGTTTGTTAATCTGGAAAAAACGGAAGTGGATTCGCGTATTCCCACAGTCGGATAGCCACATAGTTCAAGGGCGCACCTGTAAAGCTAAAACGAGACGGTGAAACAGATGGGGAAGAGGCAAAGTAAAAAGAAGATGGAGGGGACGAGAAATTGAAAGGAGGAAGAAAGAGATGGGAGAGAGAAAGAAACAAAATATAGGGAGAAGGAGGAAGAGAAGTCGTGAGGTCGTTGGAAACCAGTTTTAGCAGTTAAGAGATCTCAATTTTTTTTATACTTTCTTCTACAAAGCAGCAAACGTATATATTTTCACATGTACATTTATAGCGGTAGATCATTTGGAACGAATGCTGAAATGTTGTTGAGCAGCGTGAGAGAATCAAATTCAAGTTTCGGCGACTAAAGATACGCCGATGATCCAGTCCAATGAACATGCTTGAGAGTTAGATCTGTTGGTGGGAATGTTCACGTCATGGAACGAACAAATCTAAAGAATGAGAGCGTAAAGAACGGGAACGTGCGCACGCTCGTATGAAGGCCTAAGCTTGCCGATTCGAGAAACTATAAGCGCGCAGATTGAAAGAGCAACGAAGAAGAAAAAAAAGGCCAAATTGTTGGATTCACATTGCCAGGATATTTCTGGGGCAAATCCACCCTCCTCAAAGGTTTACAGACTCATTCGGACCTTTTTGAGGTCCACCGATTACCAGTCGTTAAACCATTAAATTTTACCTTCCTGTGTATCATTAACAGATTTAATTCATGGTCGATATGGAGAGATATCTCACATCACTGAGAAGTATTTATTGATATACAAAATGATTCTTCGGCTTGGACACTGTCAATGGCACTGGAAGAATTCACGGGGTATTTTAGCAACGAACCCGTGGAGCTCCCGTGTCATAAACAGCGTTTGGCCATGCAACTAACATATGTACATCGAGGTATACATTACATTCTAATCTGTAGTCGCAATTCCGTGACGTTAATCGCTAATAAAAATATAGACCTATGTTATGCACGCACATATATATACACATACTCACGTACAACACTCTGGCAATTAAACACGCACATACAGATAAACAAACGAACGAACGAACACATACATGTCTATATATATATAGTCGAGCATAGCGACAATGTTATCGAGAATTTGTACGTTTCTATTTCTTTGGCTTGTGAAAGAAACAAAGGTGAGATATCCCTTTTTAACTATGTTCATTCATGGAATATATATATATACATACATCATATACCTCATTTATAAACGATCATTTAATTCAAGTCCATATTCAGAGGATGAGGATCTCCATGTGGATTCATTAGAAGAAGTAAAAAGACAAACACCTGTAATTACACGTTAATAAACTCAGAAACAGAACGTTAAACAAATTTTTCATACCTTGAGTAGAGAGGGAATTACATTTCATTTAATTTTCTTTTTCTGCAGATACAAAAGTCCTACGGTCATTTCTCTGCGAGTGGAAAAAGCATCAAGGTAATGAAGATGTATTTCATATTTTGTCGAAATGTCTATTGAATCAAATTTTCACTTGGACTCCTTGAAGATTGTTTAGTTGATGAATTCGATGAGGCACAGTTGTGTATGTCCAATGATAAACACTCGATTGGGAGAAGTGGGAACAAGACATCCAAGAACATTTCATATTTATGCGTATCATTAATTGTTTTTTTATACTGTAAAGACATTTTCCGTTATAAATTTTGCACGTAGTGACATTCATCATCACTTGTTCCAACGGACGTGGCAGAATTCACCCGTTAAATCAATGCTACAATTCTTCATTGGTGTAGTTGCATTACGTGATTAAAAAATATGAAGATAGTGTGGAGGCTTGTGCGCGCCATTAACCGCATACCTATATAAATCTACTCTGAAAAATTATTTATATATTCACGGAAGAGTTGGTATTCTTAAGTTTGTATGGGAAACTCATAATAAAATAATAAAGTCGCATAAGCATTTGTATCGACACAAAATGGTGGTATATAGAAGAGACTCCGTTGTGCCGTGAACTTGTCGGTCTCATTGTTTGTGACCAGCGATGCAGTAAGCCCGGCTTCCGGTTTCTGACGTGCGCGCTCCCATGCTCAAAGCTGACAAGCCTCATGGTCACAACACGTATACTCAGAAAAGGCTTTATTTTTTATTAACATTTCAATTAAGTTGATTTAATTATTTTCCAGAATATATTTGATGTTAATACTTTTCAATTTTTATCGAACCATCGTAGCGAATATATTCAATAATAAGTTGTCCTATTTGATTTGGAGATGCAGAGTTTTGCATATCAAGTTATACGATGGAAACTTTTCTCAATATATCTTGTGATGCTGGTTATTAAAATGATTTCTTCCTGCTTTCTCAATTCACATCTTTCGTTCGTGTGAGACTATTGGTAATAAATAAAAATCAATTTCTCTCGGAATGAAGGAAAAACGTCTGTGATTTCCCTGTTGAAAGGTCATGTATACGCACTCAACGAAATTTACCTCGATATATAGTTTACATACTCGAGTTGCCAAATGGAAATTGGAGTAGACATTGATATGTTAGTAGAAGCGGGTGAGCGTCTACATTGTTTATATATGTATATAGAAAGCACACATACAGTAAAGAGATGAAGCGGAAGTTGGCGATGGACATACATATGCAATATATGAAGGGTCTTTCGGGTACGATACGCACGAACGCAATTAACGGACGTTGTTGTGCCTGGGATGTGCAGTTTAAAATTGAACTCTTCCGGGCAATGTCGCGACGTCGCTATTCCAGCTTCTCAATACCTACTTATCTTCATACATATTTGCAAATGTATTAAAATGAAATAGACAATATTGAAACACAATTGATTGAAGTGTGAAAGTGACGAAAGTGACAATGACAGAAGAGCTAATGACCGAAAGTGTTCTACGTATGCTACCATAATTTTATCACGCCACCATATATTTATTAAATCTAGATAAGTGTATGAAATCGTCTGAATTATCTCACATTCAATTAATATTTCTTTACTAATCTCAACCTGATAATAAATAGCGATATTGCAAATGCAACGACTGACAATTTTACTCGGAGTACTGTAGTACGTATGCAACATTTTTATTTTCCTTGTTTCTCTTTCTCTCTCAATCGTTTTTTATAATTTGAATAATCAATATTTTCTAGACATTGTATATGCGGGATTAAACAGATATCATCAGAATTATATATGACAAAGAGACACCTAGATAAATGAAACGTGTGCAAATGAATCACAGTTTGATTTGAGTTATGAAAAAAGAAACCAAAGTGATGCATACTTGAATGAGTGTAAGAAATTATTTCTTGTGACACCACATACGAATCGTGAAAAGAACACAGACGGTCAGAGAATGTGAAATTAACTATAGTGTGCGAACAATATGATATGTATGAAAAACCGCAAAGTCCGGTGTTTATACACAAACAAATAATTACAAGCCACTAAGTATACCGAGAGAATGAAAGTCCGTGATTGAGTCAAGGAGATGAATTGTGTTGGTATATTATTTTCATATAGAAATACACTGATGTATTCGAATGGTTCTGACAAACATTTGTTTTGTTTTGCAAAGCGTATACCCGTACATGCATTATAATTTCAATCATCGATAGTTATTGTGACGGCGTTGTCCGCATACTGTCAGAGAGAATATAGAGGAAATTGCGCAACAATATTGCATCGGGCTTCCCAGAACATTGGACATTTCGAATTATCATAACTCTCTTGGAGGTCGTGAGCCCGCGTAATGCAGTCGCACTATATACATAGAAAATGCACTTATTTATACATCATTGAGCCCTGTTGTAGAATAAAATACATGAGTATACATAATAGCATGTGTTGTTTTCATATTATTGACTGAATATATAACAGGGGTAATGTCTTTGTGTACTCGTACACGTACAAGAGAAGGCAATTGTAAGTATAATTCGTCTCAACTCGTCACGATTGCGCACGTTGACTTGGCCTCGAACGAGATAACTAGATAAAATAATTGATTATTAATGGAGCAGAGTCGTTTGGGAACACTTTTTTCTCTACATACTCCAATCGCATAGTGTTTGACGTTGAGTGTCATGTTGCGTTAACAGTATGTATACCATAAATATATGACGAGCGTGATTTATCACTTGTTGCTCTATTTTCGTCCGCGTTGTTCATTGCAATATATATATATATGTATTGTAGAGAAATATCTTTCTATCGTGTTCAACGCTGAGGGTCGTGAATTGTAGATTGTTACGCTGCGATATAACAACATCTACGTGTCCGAATATGCCGCTGCAACTTTTCACACCAGTGCTATTATCGTCATCATTTTTCTCCTCTTTCTCATCTCTCCTGACCCACTCTATCATTCTCAATGTATAAAGTTATGCATGAATGATGCCACCCGATATATCTGTTGGGATTATGAATACAAGCTGTGAGAAATAATTTTTGTAGCAATGAGACATATAATCATCTCAATTTCACTCGTTACAGTTCTTGATGCATTTTTTGTTAAGTGGTCAATAATATATTGACCAATATTGGCGCAATATTACAACGGTACAACATCCCGTACCTCAAATGTCTGTATGGAAATAATAATAATGAAGGGATCGGAGAAAGGATGAGAATAACAGAAATATGGGCAGGTTGTATTTGCTGCAAAATATTTTCACGAGACCTGGCAAAGGCAAACAGGTGGATGCCCATGCGTGTCATTTGAACATTACAGTGCATTAGTGAAAACCTAACGATCAGTCTGTCTAAAACAATAACGTGTTGGGTGAAGCACGAATACATGTTTATTCCCATAAATCTCGCCAGCTCTATGTCCACTCTTATCAATTACTCAATCGACCCTTGAACACGGAAAGTGTTCACACATTTTGTGAGATAAATTAACAACGGACATAGTCGCAGTGTTGATGACATGATAAGATTGGTTGGGTTCTATTTAGGGTGCAGGTGTTTGCAACGTTGCAAAGTGATAGCAATAATGATATGTTGCCTACTTTCATGGCGAAAGTTCCTTTTTAGATATGGATATAATTCAGCAGGGGGATGAAAGTGTGAACACGATTAGGGATATCCCTAATCGTGTTCAACTGTCATTTCGAGTCTTTATCTTTACGGTTTGAATTTTATTTTGTTATTGCAATTAGAATAAGGGAAAAATGATCATTACGATTGGATATCGTATTTTGAATTTAATATATTCATAAAGAGGTTGACAGCTGAAGAGACTAATTCCAGAGATTCTCCTTCATGAGTTAATGAGAGTAAACAATACAGCAAGTGATTTCTATCATCTGGGAAATAAAGTTGAATACAAGTGCCAAGACAAGGGGATGATCACACGTCACAACTCCTGAGAGCTCGCCAGTGGCGTCAATGCGGGTGAGTGCATCTGGATGTTGGCCAGATGATAAAAATAAGTTGGAACTGAAATGAACTTACTAACGGTGGATGGGAGGGAATTTTGTATGGCACATCTCAGTTGATATTGTATAATACAGAACACAAACGAAATGTCCTCCAACTGAAATCCTGAGATAAATTCGATTTATCACATGCGGTAAAGAGAAAGTATCACCAATAGTTTCAGTGTGCTGAGTTTGATTGTACCTATTATATAAACTGAATGTATCTGGCAAAAAAATCTTTACTCAATTTTATTTTGTGGATGTTTTTTTTCTGAGACAGTACGCGTGATTTGCGGGCAAACTTTCATCTGCAATGCAATCCAATCCTTTCACTGTTTGACTTGCTCATAGTATACACCTGTATGAACAGGGCAAAGAGCAAACGCACTGTCTATTTTCCTGCTGATGAAAACGAGTCTTTTTCATATTCAACTTATATTTATATGATCCAAGTCGTGAGAAACGGCTAACATCTTGCAAGAATTTTTTTTTTTTATTTTCGTAGACCGCGAAAAGGTTATACTTATCATACGGATAATATTATGATAAAGATAGATTGAAATGTTATAATTGTCAGTGACTAGAAGTACACTGTAACGTGGTACAGTGTGATTTGGGAGAAAGGGAAAAATAGAGAATAAGTGAAAACGGTCGAGAAATGACGTGGAGTGGGGCGCAACCGGGACAACGAACAGCAAGCATCGTGCTTTCGAAACATCTCCCGCACCAACAATCAGTTTTACGATACTTGGCGATGCTGACGCGCGAGCCACCTTCTCTAGCGTCGTCATTTATTTCATAAACAAAAGAAACGAAATCTGGAAGATATTATAAATTATATTCTGTTTCCGCATTCATTATTCAAATTTTCTTAGCATATATTCAATAATAAGATGGTAGATATGTACAATCATAATCGTGGAGAAATTTCATCCTCACAAGATGTTGCGATGATCGGTAGTGATTGATAATGTAGACCAGGGCTGTAACAATCAAGTGATTGGATTGTTAGTTAATATTGATAAATCACGTAATTCGTGTCCAATTTGTTGGACTGTCGAGGGGCGAATTTCATCGTGTACAATACTAAAATCACTGACAGGGGTTTGTTATCTTGGTTGTGCCCAATCGAGAGTGAAAGGACACACGCGAGTGAATTATATATCGTCATGTCATGTGGCTAAAATTCAATACATTTATGAATATTTGTATGGAGAAATTCAGAGTGAGAAAGGGGGATATGCATTTATGGCAATTCTGCACTGGTTATGATGAAATAAAATTGTGACTAGCCAGTCATAATTCTCATGCAAGTGTGATGATCTAAGAATATCCGTGTTTGCTGTTCTTCTACATTATTGGAGCGTTGAACTTTTCATATCCACGTGCATATCAGCCAAGTGTTCGTTCAATTTACGAGTATCCATTCCAACTTCGTTATACACAATAATTGTATACATACATATTATATGTATTTAAGAAAAAACGAAATAATCAATTATGTCAGGTGAAGGAACATCAGATGACGAGGGATCTCAGGACGATTGCGCGAGATATGATATTGATGACTTGGAGATCATCAAAACAATTGGTGAGTCTATGAAAGTATTGACAAAAAATGATCATTAAGAAGTAAATAATAGTCGCGAATAAATATTTAATCGATGGTAACGAAAAGTGCTGAGTGTAAATAAGGGGCTCTGAAATAAGCGACTGTCCTACAACAAGTTGTTTCCATATAGCTAAGTGGAAAAGAAAGTAAGGCGAGACCTGAGACACGAGAGAAGTGAGCAAGTGGGCCATTTGGGAGTGAGAGGCAAGACATATACTATATTTAACTTGCACCCATCATTTCACATATACGTGAATAAACATGTTCGTACATACGTGTATACACACACATTTCATAATCAATCTTTCATGTTTCAAACATATAGAAGTGAAAATCATTAGATGCCATCTTTAGAGCTTATGAAATTAATAGGAGTATCGGATGATAGTGATAAGCTTCAGTCCATCAACTCCAGTTATTGATTTGTTTGCACACACTCATTAAACTTGACTGCACTTGTGAGACAGTTACTTATGTTTAAATCTTGTCTTTGATTAATTGTCAACTCCAGCAACACTTCAAACAGTTGTGTGACAAAATGTTGTACCGTTTTTTTTCTGAATCAATATTCGTTGTGCTGTCATCATCACCAACATTATCATCTAAATCTAAACCAGATGATTGCTCATATAATTGTGTGGGCATTTCACAAATATGATTTTACTAAATATACAGAGTATATAATTGATCGTGGGCGAATGACAGGTGCAACTGGAAAACTTGTCCTAGACTTTTGCAAGAACACGAAACACTCTATCGTCACTACACCTGTCGCTCAATATTAAACCTCCGGCCCGTTTCGAGTTGACATTGTATGCTGTCATACACTTGAAATGATCATTCGTCGCGCCAATTTCCGATATTTATAGATTCTAATGATCTAAATATGTTGCGGAGGATGGACACATCTTTTTGTGGTTTCCTGATTTATGCTTTCTAGCACTATACACGACGTGTATATCATTTCTATGTATGTTCCTGTTTTTTTATTGCATCTTTCTGTTTGGTCTAGGAACCGGAACATTTGGCAGAGTAGTATTGTGTAGACATCAAGGCATTTCGTTGGCGCTGAAGGTCCTCTCCATGATTGATGTTATTAGGTTGAAGCAGGTGGAGCATGTAAAAAATGAAATATCGGTATTGAAGGAGGTGAAACATCCATTTATTGTTAATTTGTGAGTTTTCGTCTATTATTCGATATTGTTGTTCGTTAATAGTTCTAAATGGAATTTGAATAATGAATTATGGTTCACACAGGTTGTGGAGTGGTAGAGATGAAGCCAGAGTTTATATGCTGTTAGAGTTCGTGGCTGGTGGTGAGCTATTCTCTTACCTGCGTGCAGCAGGAAGATTTTCTGGACCAACCAGTTGCTTCTATGCCGCAGAAATTGTTTGTGCTCTGGATTATCTTCATTCTAAACACATTGTATATCGTGATTTGAAGCCTGAAAATTTGCTATTGGACAGTCAAGGTCATCTCAAAATCACAGATTTTGGATTCTCAAAGAAGCTGACAGACAGGTAAATAGAAAAATATGCAAAGTATTTGTTCAGTATCAGTTTTTTTTTATTCCTTCAAACTTATTCTTCGTATCCAAGTTATTGTGATAGAAGGTAATAATTATGCAACAACTCATCAATTGTATTCTGGAGATTTATAAGTTGACTGACCGGATGTGCTTGCATAAACACATTTTACAGCTATGCTTTTATTGCGCTTTATTTTCGGTCGTTTGACGGGGAATACTTTACACAACGACACGTGAAAGACAGCGAAACGCTATATTCGAGTTCCCGGAATCATTTTATTTATAGAACTAAAAAAAGATGACGCTCATGTTTTCGGAAATATATCATAAGTGTGATAGTTTTATGTACCCATTAAATTTTTCATTAATGTTTCAATCCATTATTTTCGATTATTCAGAACATGGACATTATGTGGTACACCGGAATACCTCGCACCCGAGATAATACAAAGCAAAGGCCATAACAAAGCTGTCGATTGGTGGGCACTTGGTGTTCTTATTTACGAGATGTTGGCGGGATATCCACCATTCTTCGATGACAATCCATTCGGAATTTATGAAAAAATCCTTGGTGGTAGGATAGAGTGGCCGAAACATGTGGATCCTATCGCGAAAGATTTAATCAAGAAATTATTGATCGCCGACAGGACCAAGAGATTGGGAAATATGAGACAAGGCGCGGAAGATGTGAAACGACATCGATGGTTCAAACTTGTTGATTGGTTATCAGTAAGTCCTGCTCGCCTTGATCCAATTTTATAATTAACACAAGCGAAAAACTCATTTTGAATGAATTGCAGGTGCCTCAAAGAGCTCTGAGCCCACCAATAGGGCCTCGTGTGAAAGCTCCAGGTGACGCAAGTTGCTTCGATGATTATCCAGAAACAGATTGGCGCTCGCAACCACCTTTGCCACCAGACCAATTGGCCCTCTTCCAGGATTTCTAACTAATAAAAATAGTCACTTGGAAGTGAGGCGTTCTAAAAATTCATCATATTTGTGGAGAAACATAGCACGTATTTTTTAAGGTGAATCACTTGATATATACGTGCCGAAAGTAATCTCACTGACGAACATTGGGGCGTTTGACGTAAACATTTTTTCATTGTTTTGTAAATAGAATACTGTTGAGTGATGTTTGAAAGATTATTTATTGTTTAAAAGCACCTGATGTGACTGGATGCCTTTATGGCAATGTGAATAAATAAGTATAACGCTGTCAATCGATTTTAATTTCATTGATCTTCTTCCCCCATGATGCGGGCACCGTTATGAACAGTAGATAAGTTAGCAACACTACTACATTATTGAGCGATAATTTGGAACGTTCACATCCACGGATGATAGCGATTGACAATGAATTTAAAAAATCAGAAAGAAAAGTGATGTGACCAATTCATAATGTCAATTCGAATTCAATTTCTTCCACGGATAATTAATTATTGACGAATGTGATATCTCACTATAAAACTCAACGCAATACGATGGTATTTTCACTGTTAAACTTTCCACTTTGAAATCATTCCCAAATGTGTATTACACAATGCAGATCATCACATAATATTACGTATGAATAATAATATTTGTATCATGCTTATCGAAAGCCCCGAGATGTTAAAGTTAAAGGTTGCGATTCCCGGATAAACCAGTTTGGCCCATAGTTCATTTTAGACTTAGATAATAAAATAAATCGGCTATGTGATAAAACATTCCATTCTATTCAACTTTATTCCATTACGTAGTTATAGCTATCATTAATCTAAAAAATACTGTACAAACTACTCGAAGAAGAAAGAGAGGGACCAGTATAGAACTTATAAGAGCTCTTGAATTTCATCACGGTGCCATTTAACGACCCAAGAAGCTATCCGGATGAGTCGATCTCTCGAATATCAATTGTTTACAGTGAGTACTAAAATTGGTTTAGAAGTTTGAGTATCAAAATGGAGAAAAAAACGGTGGAGGAATAGTAATTAAACTTTTTTATCATTCTTTCGGGGTTCTAGGTGAAAAATCATGGCTTTATTTCGATGGACAATACTTTTCATGGTTGCCTTATCGAATGAGAATACATTGGCGTATACGCTAAGTAGAGAAATTGTTTTTCCATTAAGATATGTGGACCATTCAATCAACCTCGAATGTTGCTCAACGAAAGAGGTGCTATTGCCGACTGGAAAATGCGATGACATGAGAAATCAAGATTTATCTCTGAGGATACCAGGAACGGCCCCAAAAAATCTTTATCGAGGTTTTATTGACAGTAATCGTGTCACATGTTTGGTAATCTCTGACAGCTCGATAGAACATATATCGATCGGCGCGTTTGATTTTCTATACAATTTACTTTTCCTTGATATTTCTCGTAATCGTATAGAATTTTGCGATGTCTTAAAATTTGGTGGTCACAATGAACTAAAAACGTTAGTTATTGACGAAAATAACACGCAAGGAAATGAAACGAATTTAATTCTTACAACAGTAGATTATTTTCCGCGACTGGAGCATTTGTATTTTCGTAAAAATTTATTGCGAGGCATAACAGTGAATCTCCGGCAATATTTTCCATCGTTGACACATCTATATCTCTCTGATAATCGATTGGAAGGTGAAACATTCGATGATTTGAAACTTCCTTTCACCCTGACCCATCTACACTTGGAGCGCAATTGGATACGTCGACTCAACAGTCGAGAACTAATTAATTTATCCTCACTCTCTCTCAACGAAAATCGAATCCACTCAATTTGTTCATGGCGCTGTCACGACTCGAACCATTTGAGTCTTCGTAGTTTGCGACAATTGCAGTTCCTGTCCATATCTCGAAACAAAGTCTCTCGCATCGAATGTGATAGCTTCGAGGATGCTCGTTATCTCAAGAGCTTGAATTTCGCCCATAATTCTATAGAAGTAATTTTACCTGGTACATTTGACGTACTTCACGATCTCAGGGATTTGTCATTGAGTCATAATTATTTATCAAATGTGCCAGATTTACGTCATGTTTATATGTTAACAAGTCTCTCAATTGATCACAATCTTTTGGATACAATTTCAACGGGTGCATTTTGTGATCTATCCCATCTCAAGTGGCTATCTCTCGGTGGTAATCGCATTGCCAACATTGGTATTGATGCTTTCGTTAATTTGCCAGCACTCGAAGAGCTTGATTTATCGCATAACCGACTGTCTTATTTACCTCGAGGTTGGATAGGCCACGGTACATATTTGCGTCATTTAGATATTCGTCATAATCAATTCATCTATATTGAAAATCTCTCTTTAGATAATGTACTCACTCTGACGCATTTATACCTTCAGGGTAACCCACTCAATAAAATAAATACACCGGTTTATTGGCCTCTTGCTCACAATGTAAATGTTTATCTGGAGTATGGCTCTTCTGTACACCGTGAGTTGTGTTACTCGGAGTGTAATCGTATATACTCGGAGTATTCAATACCAAGATTAACTCATGATGATGAATGGGCATGGTAGTTTATGTTAGTCGGTGGTAAATTATTATCGACTCGCTTGCATTTCGATTGGTACATGTACTATAGATGTAAAGTTGTGAACAATTTCTCTATGAATTCATACATAATTCTTCTCAACAATTTTATTACGTTTCTGTTTTAACACTACACTACTGTACCTGATACATAAATATTTTAAATCTCACTGAACCTCAATACACTGAAAGATTAAAGGAATTTCAAATTCGAACCCACGAATTCCCTTTTATGGCTTTTAAACACTTTCGTATTGGACATTCTAACATTATGATAGTTAATTTATGTATGTAAATTCAAATATACAGTTTGAAATTTATGTTGAGAATATGTCATATTATAATGATGCACTTTAAAAATGCAAGGAAAGGAAAATTTATTTATCTCTGATAGTTTCAATATTATATTACAATGAAAGCCCTTTAATTGAACGAATGATATATGAATGAATGAAAGAACATCAGATTAAGCATGGAGAAAAGTTGTCACCTCATGGGTGCATAAAATATGTTAGTGAAACTAGGAATCTCATATGACGAATGTCCTCTCACCCATGCTGTGCAAAACATATCCATTTGGGTGTTACATTAAAGTCCTTGGGGGTTTTATTTTTCTTTTGTTGTAACACTCAATCATTCTTTCCGTCGTTCTTTGTTCGATCGTGTGTATTCCCATTGGATTATAATTCTCTCATTTCTTGTATCCATTATATTTTGTTTTTATTCAAATAAGATTAATTTGTATAGGCAAATTGATAAACCAGCAATTGATTACAAAATTTGTGCGGTATACATTTTATCCACAGCTTTGCAAGATATAATAAAAAGTGTGCTGAGTTTGAATAAATAGTTAGAGTAGGTAAAATGGCCAAATGCATGAGATTCCCGTACGGCGGCTCGCCAGAGTGTTTGGGAAATAGTGGAATGGAAGTAAGGCGGGCGAAGCGAGTGATATGGGCATGCGCTAGGGGTTGGCAGGGACGCAACAAGGATGAGAGAATGGGAAGAGAAAGACAGAGATGGTGAGTGTGAATGTGAGTGTGAGCATTAGTGTTACGTATGATGTAAAATCGCATGGTTGTATATGGCTGAGTGGATGAAAGAGCGAGAGAGTACGAGGGTGTTGCAAGCCAATATAACTAGAGAGGGGAGAACGATGGGCCGAGGCTCGACTTTTCCGCGGCCGGTCGCGCCCGATGCATTTCACCACTTTAGTGTTTCCACGAACGCGGTAGAGTTTTGTTGTTATTGCATGGGTGGGTGGTGTGCGTGGTTGACGAGGATCCGCATGATGGGACCTCACTGTCGGAATCATACTTTTGTGTCACTTCGGTAGCCCGTTTAGACGTTCGGAGATGCAGGCTCTGTCGCCGGGGGCTGCTGATAAAACGGTGTGAAATTGTTCGGTGAGTTATTTAAGCGGAATCCAACGATTATGAAAGTGAAGAGGCAAGAGTGAGAAGAGAAGTGAGAATGATTAAACGAAAGCTAAAGAAAGCAGTGTAAAACCAAATTCAGAGGCGTTTAGGAAAATTGAATATATACACGAACACGCCCCTCCCTCCCTGCACTCCCACACACGCACAGATAAACACATATATTTATTCGAATATATACATTTGAATATATATGTATTTATATATATATGGTGGTGGTGGCGGTGGTAGATATCCATTGTAAGAGAAGAAAGGGTATTAGTTGATGTATGGAATCAACATGACGATTATATGATGTACAAACATATATGAAGTATGTACGTGTAAGGGTAAATATATATATATTTGTATATAACAGTTAAAACACATGGAGAACTGATGAATGAAAAAATATGTCGACTCATACAGTGAATTGCACAGAGGGTCTTATGATACCCATGTGGTATCCAAATGAGAATCTTGGCCTCGGAGACATTATACTACGTGGTACTGTCTACTTTCTTCTTCTTCTCTATTTGTTCATCGGTGTGTCAATAATAAGTGATCGTTTTATGGCCGCAATTGAAGTAATAACATCACAAGAGAAAGAATTAGTTGTACGACGGCAAGGCCGTGAGCCGCAGATTATTATCGTTCGGGTGTGGAATGAGACTGTGGCTAACTTAACATTGATGGCATTAGGCAGCAGCGCGCCAGAGATATTGCTATCAATAATCGAGATATGGGCGAAGGATTTTAAGGCTGGTGAATTGGGCCCAGGAACTATTGTCGGGTCTGCAGCATATAATCTTTTCGTAATAATAGCTCTCTGTGTGTTTGTAATACCCAATGGCGAACATCGTAAAATAAAGCACTTGAGAGTCTTCTTCGTCACGGCTACGTGGAGTATTTTTGCTTATGTTTGGCTCTACATTATTCTTGCTGTATCCAGTCCAGGTGTACTTGAAGTATGGGAGGGTATTCTAACATTTGCTTTCTTTCCGGCAACTGTTCTTACCGCATATGTCGCTGATCAGCGCTTACTTATCTACAAGTACCTGCACAAAGGCTATCGAATGAACAAACGCGGAGTAATTGTTCAAGCGGAATCCGGTGATTCGGATATTGGGGTTGAACTCGATATAAAAGAACCCGACGGGCCACACCTAATCGTCGATCATCTTGGTGATGATTGCAGCGCAGAGGCACGCGAATTTGAACAAACCAGACGCGATTATATAAAAACACTTCGTGAGTTGCGCAAAAAGCATCCAACATTACCGTTGGAGCAGCTAGAAGTGATGGCGCACGAGGAAGTGCTTGGTAAAGGACCAAAAAGCCGCGCGTTCTATAGAGTTCAAGCGACGAGGAAGATGGTTGGAGCAGGAAATCTCAGTAGAAAAATCAGTGAACGAGCGCAAAGTGATTTGAGTGAAGTCAAGGCTGAATTGCAAAGAGCAGAAGCTGAATGTATAGATGTTGAACAAGTCAATGCAACTAGAATTTGCTTCGATCCCGGTCACTATACTGTAATGGAAAACGTTGGAACATTTGAAGTTGGCGTTGTAAGAACTGGCGGTGATCTCACCAAACCTTGCACTGTCGATTACTGTACGGAGGATGGATCAGCCGAGGCTGGCTCAGATTATGTTTGTGCCAAGGGCACGCTGACATTCGATTCAAACGAAATGAAAAAAACCATCAAGTTGTCTGTGATTGATGATGACCTCTTTGAAGAGGATGAACATTTTTATATCAGGTAAATATTCAAATTGAATCATATAATGAAATCGTACTGTTAATTTCCCATGAATCATAATGATCTCAACCCTAACACGCTTATATAGTCGAACAATCAATTATATTAAAGCGTTCAGTTTAATGAGACATTTCTGCAGCATGCATCGCTGAGCGGTAAAGCAATTACTATGTTATTCATCGTTGTTCTTTCAAATAATCGCTATGCCATGAGCTAACTCGAAGCTTTGAGATAAATCCTCATGAAAAATTCATAAAAACGCATATGAATAAATTGTAATAATTTCGGTATAATTTATGCCCACCTTAATGTTCTTCCGAATGATTATGAAAAATTCTTCATATTTGCGGTGATATTGAAAAACTTTTGGAATTCAATTTCATGTCCGTGGGGACATATATAAATTTTTAGTTCGCATAGCCAAGTAGAGAAAATTGCAGGCAAATCATGCTACAATGTACCCCACTTAGGTCATTTCTAATGCATATTACCATCCTGCGTACCCACACTCATGAATGCTCGACTAACTCATACAAACTCTGAGAAAATGGAAGTACAACTACCGCTGATAGATACGTACGAATTTATACGCAATTATCATTATCGTACGCTCTGAATAACCAACATTAGCTGAATCTGAATCTTATTGCTATGTCATTTTGTTACTTTTCTTCTTCATAATTTCATAATTTTCTGAGCCAATGGGATAATATTGGACCACCATAGATCAGTTGGTTCTTTATGTGTATATATAGTGCCAATAGTCATAATAATAATCGAGTGATGTAGGTTGACCCCGGAAAATAATGAGACACGCGTGCCAGAGAGAATTAACTTGTTAAACGTGATATTGAAGCGTCAAGAGATAAGAGTGTGCGCTCTTCTTTATCATGATGATGAATATGCCTTTGGCACTTCTCTGTCAGTTCGTTGTAACATGTTGATACAACTCATTTATTTGTTCATAACACATACATGCACGAATACACTGCGACAAGTGACACTTCCGTAGTGCATTTAACTATTAAAATATTCATTATTCCAAGCGAAACACGACACAAGAATAGAAAGAATAAAGATGTGTACAATTGAACATAGAAAGTCTCTATTATGTTCGGCTATTCCCCCCGAGTAGATTTACCAAAGCGAATAATACACATTGTTTTCGCAACCCATTTTTCCTAAGTGAAAAATTGACTAGCATCAGCTTTAACTTCCGATAAAATTCACTGTACTTGGACTGAACTATTTTATCGACTTTCATCGATTCAACCACCATGAAATTTATATATCAAACATGACCATCACTTCATATCGCTTCTAAACTGCATCGACTGAATATATGATGATATATTTGATGAAATTTTTCAAGTCTTTGATTATAAATATGTACTCACCTCATCGTATAACAATACTCCTTGCAGATTGAGCAATGTTTCACAGTCAGCGATGTTAGTGTCACCAAGTCTCGCAACAGTGATGATTCTGGATGACGACCACAGTGGTATATTTGGCTTTCCGGAGAGAGACGTTGAACTTGTAGAGAGTGTCGGCCAATATCCTCTGAGAGTGGTGCGCTACAGTGGTGCAAGAGGACGTGTCGCTGTTCCTTACCGAACTGTCGAGGGAACTGCAAAACCATCCAAACAGTATCTTCACACTGAGGGATCGATCATCTTTGAAGATAACCAGACAGAGTAAGTTCTTTTGAATATTGAATTGATTCTACTCAAGTGTAAAAATCATCCTACTCCATTTTATATATCGCTGTGAACATCAAAAGATAAAACAAAATACATGTGTATGAGTATACAGAGGAATGAATACATAGTATGATGTAAGTGGGCCAACGGAAAGGCATTAAAAGAGGTGTGAAGCCCCAGGGATGCACCCGGCAAGTTATGTTCACTTTATTCTACCAATGTTGTAGTTGTTCCCTAGGAGTGAAATGAAGGGAAATCATTTGCAAAAATCAATTACAAATATAAATCATCGAATGTTCAATGAAATTTTATTGAAACTGCACATAATGTTTCATGTATTGGTACGATTCTATAGATATGATACGTGCAAAACGTTGAAGAGTAAAATTAAATCTCTAGCAAACGGGACATTGGGGAATATATTCGATCGCGAATGAAACGATGAAGTGAATCCGTGCAACAGAATGGAATATCGAGGGTCATGTGAATATATATCTGTGTTATGTAGGCAGAAGTCCAATGACATATGAATCGATGAGGCGCGTAGTTAGAAGCACCCGCACCCGCCGAACACTATATATATCTATGCACGTAAATTATACATAGACCATGGATATATGTATACTTAATCGTGATAAGTTCTCACCATGTTCATATGATGAATTAAACGTCGGATGAGGAGAAACAAAGATAAAGCTCGAGGACCAAACTTTATATATTTTTTTATCATTTTCTTTATGTGTAGTTTCATTTCATACGTTTGTTTTCATTTTAATCGGGATAACGAGTTGAAATTGCCACATGTACGACTTGATACATAAATTTCCATGATTATATCAATTCTTATTGGATGGCTGTTTATTCACTGACTTTTATCCTCATCGGGATTGATAATGAAATAATTTATTTCTGTAATTTAATAACTTATATATCAACTACGCATTCATGAAATAGCATAATGTATACTCGTTCTGCAACCATTATAGATTTCATCGACTTTTTTTTCACAAAACAAGGTTGAATTAGTGTGGATAAGTGTAGGAAGATATCGATCACGGTGAACTTAATTGACGTAGCATCCGATGCGTCTGATTGCCTGAGCTGACTGCCTTTTTCATGACATTCAATTCTGTGGAACTTATAAAGCGATAGGAAATAAGTGACAAATGAACGAACATCGAGGTGAAAAATATATGACACAATATCGAGATTGTGCGATTTTTATCATCCTTCGCCACCGTCAAAAGTGTATCGAAAACATTTCATCCGTGCAAATAGAATATGTCATGGGTGAATGTAGCAATTATTTTTATGACATGAAATTGCATAAAAATAGATTACTCTTTTGCGTCACGTAAATGGCGTAAGTCCACAATACTGACAATAAACAAAATCATAATATATCATTTGATAATTGAAATTGTCAATGAGGATATAAAAGTATTCTTCATCGCGTTATTACAATACAGTTTTTGCGCCTTCCATTTCGCTATACAATTCGAAAAAATAATGGGAGCTGAATGCACAATAGAATATCAATGAAAGAATAAATATCTCGACGTTTGCCAATGAGTTGCACGTATTGCAAGATAAATCTAACGCGCGTCACTATCACATGAATGAGCTTGCTCTGAACAATTTTCACTATTATATTTTGCTCAACACGTAAAGCTTCAAATTCACACTTTTGGTGGGAGAAGCAACTCGATGATAACGCGTGTGGAAAGAGAGAAACATTGAAGAGATTATGGAGGGGAAAAATATCTTGTCCTTATTGTTGAACTGTACAAAGGGTGAGAAATATGCCCATCAAAAGAATCTAAAATGATACCATTATATATCATAAATTGTAATCTTGATATATTTGGAGGGTCACTCATTCTCTTGTTATTTCTTATCTTATCTTTCTTCGATCCTGAAGTCAATATGAGGAGATCTATTTGGTTTAGTTGTTGATGAGTTGTTAAGCATATAATATGCCGGATGTAGATGTATGTGTATCGAGCTTTTACATGGTAGACATGGTAAAACGTCCACACAAACTCACCAACGAACAAGACAGACATGATGAGTAGAACAAGCACTATATAGATTATGCAAAACCAACAGTAATGAGGATAATCAATTTGTGTGGGGTATATACATATAGTATGTTGTTCATGGTCTCTTTCATCACGTCATTCTTCACACGTTAAAAGCGCCCATTTGCGGTGTTGATTAATAATAATTAATGTTCACGGCAGAATTATAAAGGAAAGAAAACGAGAATATATGAAACAATGACATTACAATTAATTATGAAGATATTTAATTTCACTCACCAAATATATCACTTCTTATTCTTCTATCATTATTTTTTCATTTTGATTTCGATTTTATCTCCAATGAAGCTCTGCTTGAGTGGGTAGTGATAACGCTTTTGTGGTTAATATCGACGTGATTGCTTGACTGCTCGATACTATTGTTTTGTTATTTACAGCCCCTTTGGGTTACTCCATTCAGAACACTCCCACGTTGTGTATATATGTGCCACAACATATTAGTCACTTTGGCATATTACGATCTGATTGCAGACGATATGCGTATGAATCACTCAAATATATTACCAAATTCACTCACGCACAGTAGTCGTGATAGGAGTGGTCATTGTAAGCTTGTCTGGAAAAGAAATGTTTATAGTCAAGAGTGTGAAGTTATTATTTGTCAATCATGAATAAATGAATGAAATATTACAAATTGTATCTGATAGAAATTGCTTTTTGTATTCTTTTATAGTAGTAAGAGTGAGTTTAGATGAAGAGTAAATTGTATTCGTTGGACATCAAAGATGAGAAAACAAACAAAAAGAGTTCAAGGGCTTGACCCCAATTTTTTGGCTTTGTTTGCACAACAATCTGAATATGCATAGGCAATATAAGTCAATATTGATTTTAACTTTGCGTAACTTAATAAGTAAAAGTCTTCAGTGCAATTTAGCTGTGATGGCTCATGAATTGGGATCTGCTGTATTAATATACAATTCATGAAACACATTCATGTGTGAACACAACGTAATCAATTTTATGATTGGATAAATAATAGTAATAGTTATCGCTACAAAGGTGAAAATAAAGATCATGTCTTGTATTCACAAGCGTGAACCCAACAAGTTGTAATCGTCACCGTCGTAGAATTATACGAAGAATCCAAAAATAAAGTGGATAAAAATTATTTGACATTTGATGTGTCCAAGTATATAAGTTGTTGGACACAGATTGAGAATAATATTTATGAAGTACTCAGTCAAGATAAATCGAGACAGATGTACAGAAACTGATGTTCTACGTGTCAGATTAATGTAAATCTTTGAATTTATCGCTTCATCCACTTGCTCTTGAACTAGATAAAACTGTGAGCCCAACGGTAAAATTCTCTCCAAGCCAGGAAACTTCTCAGAATTCTGTTTTCACAGTCTTCTTATTCGCTGTCATTCCAATAGTTAGCCTCAGGAGTTTTTTTCGTTTGATCTGCCCTTCCTCTTGATGTCCAATCAGCTTCTCTATCCACTCAAACTTCTAGAGTATATAGATACAAAGGTATAGCTGTTTGGACGCTACGATAGGTCTCATCCGGGCAATGTTCTTTGCTCAACAGACACCAAAACCGAACAAAAATTCTTATCTCTATGCTTTGTACATTACATGATGGAAACTTTGTGGAATAAATATTTAAACAGGTTGTGGATGTGAAATTTCAAGTATACATTTATATAGCTGTGTCTGTACTTCAATCGTTGATGAACACTGACGTCCCTTTGATCTCATGCACCAGACGATGAAACTGACTGAAATCGAGGAAAATAAACTTACAATAACTATTCTCAATTGTGAAGTCAATCATTTATAACAGAAAGTGCTATATAAACTTCACGAGCATTACTAATGATAATAGAATTTGTGAACTTTAGCAATGGAATTTAACTATTTAATTTACAATTATGTCCAATATCGGTTAATTTAATACTATATCAAATAAAATTTTGCAGAAAGACGTTGATGCTTACAATCATTGAAGAAGATTCATATGAAAAAGATGCGCTGTTCTATGTCGAACTGGGTGATCCACAACTGCAGGGAGGTAAGCTTCCAACGTGCACACATATCCATACATTCATTAATTCAAAGCATACCCTATTTGTATCCTGTCACTTGAATTTACGTATACTCATGTGAATATTAAATTCTACCCGCGTTTATACCCGTGAGAAAATTTATGGTATTTGATTTTCGTCAATAAAAAAAACATTCCTTGATTTTGATCGAAAATTCTTCTTATACACAGCAGCAGTCTTCGAAAAATTCGATAGATTCGGGTCGCATAAATATTTATGGCTGCCTCGTTCACTGCAATTTATTTCTTACGAAATATTTTGGTATACGGTTTTATTAATGATTTCCCATCTGGGAAATCATTCTTTGAAACATGAAAACGTGCGATATACAGTTGTTATGCATTTATTTGCTAGTTTCATTTATCAGACAACATCTATGAAACTGCATTGGTTATGTCGCCTGAGACTATATCTCATGGAGACTAATCAGTCTATTTGAACAAATAAAAAAATCATCATAAACTAACTTCACCATTTTGTCATCTTCAAAAGGCAAATAATGAAACAATCTTATAGATTTCTCATCATATTTATTATTGAGAAACTAATGATATACCTATGAATCTTGACGACTGAGTAATTTATGTCTCTTTCATTGTACTTCATTTTGATTTTCAATTTAAAATTCAATTCACTCCCAATGAACCATGATATTATTTAGTCGCTATTGAATGCGAACTCAAATAAACGACAAAACTCAATCTGACAAAAGTCTTCTGCTTTACGTTTTCCTTCGTAGCTGATGGAAAACCACCACAAAGCACAAAAAATAATTCAACTCGGAATGGTAAAAAAAAAAAGAGGAAACTGTACAGCAATCCACACTGTCAAAAAGTTTGTGAGAGATTTATTGGACGCGTTCGTGCGACCAGCCAACAAGATTCATGTTAATCAAAGTTTTGCATTTGTATTCACACTGCAGATATACCCCTAAATCTCTATGTGATTTCACTGCGGTTTGACAATAAATTGATTCGGAAATATATTTAATATTTGAATGAACAAAACTCATGCATTTCATAACGGGGATGAATTTTATTATTAAAACTGAACAGCAGCCATGCAATGAAATTGATCTTATATAGTGTTTCTGCAATAATTATTTACCAACACGCCTGCCGACTGTCATCCTGGATTTCTTTGGCGACTGGTCGTAAGTTCAACCAGAGAGATAAACTCTCAAGATAACGAAAGCAAATATTTGTTTTTTGCTTATGCTTATTCGTCGTTGCCACCAATTATAATTGCATACACGGGATTTCGTTGATATGTAAAGCGTTTTATAGAGATATAGATTGTATTCTGCCTTTATAGCTGCTACACTCTTGCCATATAGTTATATATGCGCATAAAAGGATGGTTAATACGGTTAATACATTTGGGACGACGCGATAATATCATAATATATATATAAAGCCGATGCACAATGATAATACCATATTTATTGCGAGCTCCATCTTCTGGTGGGCTACACACTTTGATCGGATTCACATATCTTTATTATGTATAGAATATATACCAGTGAGTGTGTCATCATCGCACTACCCCTCTTATATTCTGCCTAATACTCGGCCATATGCAACAATATTTTCTTTTGTGATATTCGAATTTCGACAGTTGGAAACTTAAATACAAACAAGTCACAGCTATGCCTATTCTTATATGGAGATTGACGGAATACGCAATAGAAATACGATGGAACATGTGTGAAGTAAAGACAAAAAGTCATCGATCACAGCAATTAAAACAGCTCTTCACATGGTGCAATGTGGAAAAATATGGAAATCACTCGAAGTGAAGGTGTGTGACAACCTCGATGAGAATGACCATCCATGTAAACCAGGGGCATATGTGCCTATAGGCTACGGGCGTGGGAATGAGAAAATGGATATCGTGTGGAGATATGGTATATTTCAACATTGATTAAACCTTTTTTCTTTCGATGCGACCTGGATTTTAAAAATTAGATGAATTTTCTCATTTTCTTATTTCCGACGGTTTATTCTCAAGATGCTTTCAAAACTATACGTTTTGTTCTTCGTCCTATGTTTTCGTTGAGTAATATTGCTTTCAACCTCAACTACAATGACCGCAAACGGAATGGATTTCATCGTCAGAAAATTGCAACAATTATTTCAGGCTCAAACAATATTCTCGTGGTTTTGTTAGTATATTTGTCACAGAAAGGAAAATAAAGATACAGGTGTTATTCACATATAAACTCGATATTAATCGAGATGGAAACAACAATAAAAGAACAGCGCAGGTCGTTCAGGGATAAAGCAGTTCATGATTGATACAAAAAAAATTGTTAGCCATTGTAATTTAGTTTTCTCACTTGGGCGGTTTTCAGATTTGTTGAGACGATGAAGAAGTCAGGATTGCCTTTACTGCCGAGAGAAAAAGAATAATTCCAACATAATATTGATCGCTGTAATTTGTGTATTTATCGGTATCCATTTGTCTTTATCCTCTATCTGTTTCGGTTCCCTTAGACAGGCTTGTGTTTATATTGACCATATGTCGCATCCACATTATTTTACCCCAATCAATGAAATATCTCTTATATAAAACAGATGTATTACAGTTGAGTGTTCATTGAAGCATTTTTGGCTGAGTCTGAAGTTTTTCCCTATTTCTGTCTTAATTTCATCATATTCACACTCATGAATCAATTATGAATTTTACAAGAAGTGTACTATATGATTTATCTATTAGGCAATTAATTTTCAATCAGTCACTTTTGTCGTCTCACTGAACGAGGTCATTGTCACGGGAGAATATAACCCAGAAACGATGTCAGATGCTGTCATGAGAAATATATAGTCAAGGGAACTTGAGAATGTACAAACTATTGATTTTTTCCGTATCACATATAGACCCTTACGAGGGTAAGACGAAGGAAGAATTCCCCACATAAACATTAAAAACAGCCAAATCTTTTATTCGTTTATCCATCGAAAAACCATGTTGAGCCATGAAATGTGTGCCAGTCTACATGGAAGATATTCAATGAAGATGCAATATGAATAGACTTATATTTCTGTTCCTTCAGAAGAACCATATGCTTGAAGAAGCTCACATTGCCCACTCTAGTCTATGCAATTGTAGTATGTATAGTATGATTAGACGTAGCTGCGAACATCAAAATGCATTCTATATCCATTTTTTTTTCTGTATAACCTTTGCAATTGCCGGATGAAATTTTTGTCATTACATGAAATTATTCTAAACAATGAAAAATTATATATCTGTATAAAGTACTCTGGCTCTATACTTCACAATATATATATAAAGAATACTTCGTGGTCTAGTATAAAATAATATATGCTCGTAACATGAACTTTATGCCAAAGGATGAGTACCGAAACATACATAATGCTTCGGACATATCCATGTTTCATTTATATATAATAGAAAAAGAAAAATAAAAGACTGAAAGAGAGGATAGGTGACTCGGCGCAGAACGATCGTAATGAACACGGTACATGGTGGGAGCGCCATTGTGGCACGAGAAAACTCCCTAACATAATTCATGTGAACCAATCGATACATTTATATGCAGTTAGCGAAGGCAATAGATAATTCTATATATAGATATGCTGAAGATGGATGAGTAAAAATATTCGCATGACTAAAACTATCATCTCGTGAAAATTTTAAATAAACAGAACGAAATAATAATAAAAGTCTTCAACCATGTACCGAGCATATCGTTTCGACTTACGGCATGCTTCATATACATATTTAGAATATAAAAATCGATGTAGCATAAAGGTAATTTTGTCATTACAGTCGAGGCAGGAATAGCTGCGGCCGCCGAATTGAAAGCACCTGAAGAGCGCACAGAGGAAGAAAAAATGGCGCTTTTGGGAAGACCACGTCTGGGTGAAGTGTCAACAGCGCAAATAAGAATTAAGGAATCTAAAGAATTTAAAAATACAGTGGACAAACTTGTACAACGCGCCAATGCTTCTATAATTCTCGGTTAGTATACCTGTTCAATATTCCCATTTCTCAGCTATTCCTTATCTAAAGCTCTACGTAGGGGACAATATTGCATAAAATATATCATCATATCAATAAGCACCATCGTCACTCAAAGAATACCTCAGACCTAACACCTTTAACTTTACCATCTCTCGATCTCGTTCACATTTCGCAATATTCTTTTATTCTACGCATGTCCATCTCCACCACACAAGACTCTCCTTCATTCTTATGTGTGGCGCAATCTTCGCTCTTCTCTCACACTGCTTTGACCCACAACTGAGGCACAGCATTACAAAATATTTTATCTATGTCAACTGGATCAATCTCTCTCATTCCTTTTGAATACAAAGCATACTTTGATTGATCGTATTTCATTAATTGCTCACACGATCAATCACTTTGATGGCATGGATTTTCATATATTCATGTGTGAATGTCACTTGATATGACAGGTACTAGTTCCTGGAAAGAACAATTTACGGAAGCACTCACAGTCAGCGCTGGAGACGACAACGAGGCAGATGAAGCTGGCACACAGGGCGTTGCTTCATCCCCATCACCTGCTGACTATCTCATGCACTCTCTCACCATTTTCTGGAAGGTTTTGTTCGCTTTTGTGCCTCCAACTGGTGAGTACAAATACGTATGCTATCCAATGAATTCACACCAATATTATAGATGATTCACAAAATATTTTTGATGACAATTCGGAATTATATACTCATAACTGTGACAATCTGTGGTTAAGCATTTTGGAATAATGAATATACAGTAATTCATAGCAAGAGATCATGCTGTGTATGTCGGGCATCACTTAGGTGAAAGTCTCATCCTTGAGCATAATACATCTGAGTCGGAAGCTGTTAATGAGCCGAACGAAAATTATAGAATACGTGAGAATATCATGGCACAAGGAGGTTTCTAAACTACGGGATTCGTAATATCTATTGTTTGCGTTCATGCAAACGTAGCCTTTCTCCCTGGCTCCCCTTCACTCCCCTTCTTTCTCTTCATCATGCCTCGGGTCATATTCTCTCACTGGATTTAATAATATACGTGTGATCGATCCACACGTCAGGCGACAGAAATATTTTTTACTTCACCCTCACAAGTGACGCCCTGTTTTTTATCTCCTTCGTATGGTCCATTAGAGTACTTTAAAGAGCATAATGAGAGCTTAATATACGTCTCACACATAGTTGGGAATAGGAGAGCACTTGAATAGATTGTGTTTGAGAAGAAAAAAAAATTCCACTTCTCATATATGAATGAGAAATTTTACTGAGCACTTCTTTTATTCTCCTGTCTTGTTCTTTCCTTTTTCAACAACAAATCTTCAAGCGTACGCGGATAAAACTTGAATGGAATCGATTTTTTTAGAATAAAATGAATCTTTCGTCTTATAATATGTTCATATAATCATCGTTTCCCAACTGGATTCATTAATTCACAATGAAATGGAGTATTTCAGTGATGGTGGTTAAGGCTGATCAATGAGTCGCCGCACACTACATATACTCGCACTACTCATCCAGGCATGATGTTTGAATCACCATTGCAATTCTTCAATAAATAAATTTCTTCGTCAACCATACTCGAGATTATTTCACGCGGATTTAAATTGGTTGTGGCAATTCATTGCATAATTTGTGCTTTTGCATGCATACTTTCACAACACTTTTATATTTCATACTTGACAAAAGCGTCCCATCTTCACAACGTATCTACATGTATTCATATATATGTATGTGCATATTGTCTTGATTGTAAATGACAAATGTTTTTCCCTTTTCAATCTCGTACCTGTTATTGTTGCGCCACAACCTTCATTATGTAGTAATACGTCGAGTTGACAAGAGTAATGAACGTGTACATTGATTAATCTAACTATGAGGTATCCAACAATACTTCTTCCGACTGTTTTGTCGACAATTCAATACCGAAGTTGTCCCGCATCATTATATTCATCCGTTCGTCTTTTCCCGGAAATTATTCAGGCTCCGTTTTGTTCGTTTTGAATCGAAATCCATTTTTTCTCAAAATATTTAATGGGTTCTTTTATATCCCTTGTGAATGAAGAGCACTGTTTGAATTATGTAATTAATATATAATTCAGATATTTATAATTATTTGTCTTTTGATTTGTGAGTTGTATATAATTCATTTATGAACATTGACACGAATAAATTGATCCATCCGTCAATTTAAATTCGTGAAAGCTCTACGAGCCGAGTGATTTTTATATAATGATGCGAGATAATATATTTTCATCATGAACAAATAGAGCTTTTGTATTTATGTATGGATGAAGCATCACGAAGATTTCACAGTGTTGGCTGTTAGGCAAACCGAAATAATAATGCATCAAGCGTTATATTTTGAATACAAAATATTTCATGTTGAGCATGGAAAGAACGCAAGTAAACGTTGAAATAATGAAGAATAAATTAAATATGTATAATGATTGTTGGCTGCACCCTCAGATATAATTAGCCTTTGATAAGTCTTGCAAAGTTCAAGTGTCATAATTTTTGTACTCCTGTTGCAATATTTTCAGGTACTCGGACATTAATCAGTCTAACTTGTTGATGCTAACATGGAGACCAATCCAATGAACTTATTTATTATTGCAGATATTGCTGGCGGATATTTGTGCTTCGTCGTCAGCATATTAGGCATTGGTGTCGTCACGGCCGTTATTGGTGATGTTGCATCGTACTTTGGCTGCACTCTCGGCATCAAAGACTCAGTCACGGCAGTAGTATTTGTTGCTCTTGGAACTAGCATTCCTGGTATGTTACTTTGTCATGCACCAGTTGAAACAAAACTCTTAGGTGTATCATTTGTACCACTTCTCATACCGTTATACCATACGAAAAGGGAATAGTGACGCTTCCCTAATTAGAAAGTAGCATTTGAAGAGATTCATTTGGTAGAGAATACCTAACATTAATAGTATTTGGAGTATTTAATAGCATTTTTCATTAAAAATGATGCAATGGGAACAAATTTTGATGTTATTGTGAAAATTGCGACATAATATGATAATAAAATGTATTGTGAAATTGCAGACACTTTTGCCAGCAAGGTGGCTGCTTGTCAGGACAAATATGCGGACGCGAGTGTGGGAAACGTGACCGGTAGTAACGCGGTAAACGTTTTCCTGGGCATCGGCATCGCATGGAGTATCGCTGCCATTTATCATGCTTACCACGGAAATGAGTTCAAGGTGGAACCCGGCAAGTAAGTATATACGAAAATGCTTGGATGCTGCAATGTAATGACGTGACCGATGGCAGAAAATAGTTGTGTGCCATTCGGGCTGGAAACTTTGTCAAAGTCGTGCTACGCATTGAAAATAGGAAAGAAAATTTATGGAGATTTCGGGATACGATCGAGAGGGACAAATTGATGATATTTTTTGCGTGACATCAAACTGATACAACATCAAACGATGATTTATAAAATAACATTTTTATTCCAGTTTGGCCTTCTCTGTGACCCTGTTTTGTTCTGAAGCCTGCATAGTGATTGTTGTGCTCATGTTAAGACGATCGAAGAGAATTGGGGGTGAATTGGGTGGACCCTTCACAGCAAAAGTCATCACTTCAATATTCCTCTTCTCACTATGGATCTTTTATCTAATAATGTCAACATTCGAGGCCTATGGAATAATTGAAGGCTTCTAAATGCATTATACTCACGTCCGAATATGGCCTATGCAGATGACAGTAACATGTCTATTGCATTGTAATTTGCTTCGGCTCGATTACCTAATCATGTAGCGCATTTCCTCTTCCAAATTATTTCACATCGCGAGTTCATTCCGACCAATTGGTTCCACCCTGATTCAACAGTTACTGTTTAATTATCGTGCGCGCAATATATGAAAACAGATACTAACTCGATGTAGTTGTATGATAGATATTTAACTTCCCTGTTCGCGATAGAATTTTTCAAATGTGACTATCAACGAAAGAGAAAAATGAAAAAATAAGACCGTCATTTAGCAGAATTGACCGAATTGAGAGAAAAAGAGATTTGAAATGTTTGTATCCCTGGTGAAAAAGGTGCCACATTCGAAGGATTCTGCAGCAAAATGTGTATGAGTATTTGCCACACATCACACATATATACAATGTATATAGTCAATGCATTCAATTTGTTGAAACAGAAAATTCCAATATGATATTTTAGTACACACTGAGAGCCCCTACCCTCCTTGCGAATTGTTCGTTGACGTGAGGAGAAAGAAAGACAAATACTCATAATTCATAATGAATATCACTAATTTTGTAAATGCATTGTACGTATAGATATAATGAGAATGTTATCTTGGTTTAAGAACCGTCTAGTCTTCGTCGTTTGCGATAAGTCGACTACAATGAATCCATATGGTTTTAATTATAGTAAGATGATAGAGTTTCGTCGCGAATCATTAACTTCGATTGCTAATTTTGTGAAGATATAATTTAAATCAATTCATGTAATAATTGATGACAGTCTAGTCGGGATGATTGGCGAAAAAAAAAGACATGATGTACGAGGCCTTCGCTCGAATGCACAAGGTTTCGTTGTTCTTCACTGCCTTCGAACGGGGGTCGCATGTCACTATAAAATATAGTTATTTACGCGTGAGTTATAAGGGATAAAAACCTGATAGTAGATCCAGACAGTTGATCATTCTGATAACGTGTGGCTGGAGTCATTGTTGTTGTGTTGCATTACATTACCAGTTATGTACCATTGTGTGCATTTTAGAAATTACTTCATAAAAATTGATACATATACATATGATATGTATAATTGAGAATGAAAATGTATGTTGGGGATCGATGAAAACGAGTCGAACAAATATTGCGGGTGAATAATAGTAAATTTACTCTAGCTATATCTCAGTATTTATGTATAGCCCTAAAGTCATGATGATTATCGAGTTCATGTTTTTGTTTGGTATAATTGAACTTTGAATGTTTTTTCTACACTCTCCCACATTCATTATGTACAGAGATTGATGAACCATTGATATGTTCATCCAATCGTTATCAACTTAATCTTTCTCTCTTCTCTCGCCACAATAAAATTCTCATCACTCTTGCATTGTATTATCGACATCAAACTCTCCGAATCGCACCATTTTCTCGACCAAGTCAAAATGATGAAAAATTGAAATCGATATTCATCATGATTCCATGAGCCTTGTCGAGATTATTATTTATATGTTTTAAGATGAATTTTTAATCATACGTAACATTTAAGCGTCACACGTATTCTTAATCTCTAATCATTCCTTCTATATTCCATGGCTTTTTCTGTCTTCAAATCGACTTCAAGAATCAGTCTACTTTATCCGAATATGCGAAAATGAAAAGAAAATAAATAAATTAATTAATAAAGCAACGAAATGACATGAAGAAAATTAAAGTAAACACATTAGTGGGTGTGTAGCTTCGTAGCAGCCAAAGATTTTTCATTAGGTAGTTGAAGTTGGCGAATACGCCTATAAAAATAGGCATGTGAAATGAAACTCAATAATAGCAAAGCGTCAAAGTGATAAAACCATTAGTGAGGATCAAACCGATGAATTTGCCGAGATTCCTGTGACTGCAATACACTTATGACGCGAGTCGGGATAAAAAGTCCATACATATAAATTTAGATGTGGAATACAATAAGAGAAGATTTGCAGCTGCATTATGAAACGGGAAGATCATGGAACGGAAGATTCTCTAATGCTCGTGCATTTGTCGCATCCCTTTTGCTGAGACTTCCCCCATACTGGAGATAAAAATGTCTAACAATAATAAGAATGTAGAGACCAGTTGCACATTAATGGATTCGATTGAATCATAAAATAAGGCTTAAATTTTTCATCATATATAAAATCAAGATATTGCTTCAGATATTTCATGAGTGTAATAATGGATTAAATATTGAACGGCATTGTGACTACTACCACTATTGCTGCTACTACAACTACAACTACCACTATGAATATATGTCTTATTGCGATTACTGTTCCTGCTATACACATACATATGGACTAATTATATTATTAATATTATGAATCTCACACTTCTGCTATTGTGTAGTTACTATTGCGACATTATCGATAATACGGATCGTCCAATGAGTGTTGATACAAAAGAATGAGAATTCATTGATTCTATAGGGAGAAAAAGCATGAAAGAAAAGTGTGAACCGAAGGTTTTATACGAACAAACATATTCTTCATGAATGCTTTCAACGATGGTATTCTGGTGAGTGGAGTACTGTGCTTTTACCACTCCATTTTCTCGGATTTTCAATCCTAGAACACGTCCAATATATATATGTTAAGTTAAAAGACTATGGCCAGCCCCTCAAGTAGGATATTTCTGAACAAACTCGAAGTAAGTGTGACAAAATGAAATTAATTCTATTCTGCACTTTATGTGGAGTAGTTAAGAATTAGATGACGAAATTTAACAAGGACCAAAATGAAACATATTTTTTTTGTTTACGTACAGCGGTTTTAAAATTAATTATCAATAAAATTATTACCGCGTATTCCCTTCAAGATAATCAGTTTATTCAAATGATATTATAGCTCAATTGAGTGACCGAAAATCATTATGAAAACAGGACAAAAGAAGGGAATAACCAATAAGGATCAATTCGAATTTGGACCAAATAAAAAAACTCACTTCACAGTCATTGTAAACTCATGTTGGAACTTTTTTCTTCAATTTTCAATATAGTCTCAGTACACATGGGAGTATCATTAGTTGAATATTTATTACGCACAGTAGATATCAGAGTGCGGGTCTCAATGATTCAGTCAATATATATTATGTAATAAAACTTTCATTATCACTTTTGGATATTGTCCAGTGACCAACAAATTGGTTCTATTTTCAATTGTCGTGGGGCTGGTCATGAAACATTTTTGTGCATATATTATACTCAAAGTTTTCATTCGTTGTTTCCTAAAAATATTAAACCCAAAAGAAGACATAGAATCTCAATATAAAAACTATAGTTTACTATGTATAAGACTAAAATTTCTTAGTGGAGCTCCCCTAAACTATGGGTTGCGTTCATCTTATATAACTGCAGTGATGTTCTATATCACTACAGTTCATTCATCTTGCAGTCTATAGAGATTATCGTGTAGCGATATTTGACTGCATGTACTTCACTATACTATAAAGTTGAATGTTATAATTTGATACGTTCGCGACAATTCAAATTGAAACATTCGATTTTGACGGGATTCGCAGTGTACCCGCAATCGAAAATGAAAATATAAGAGAATAAGACAAACACTGAACGATGGATGTAGTGAGTGTGTATATGTTTGTTAGACGCGTTATTGAAATTATACAATTATATGGATAATTGCCAGCAGATATATAAATTGTGAATAAACATATATAATTAATAGGCATTGTTATGTTATTGCATAGTATATAAGTAGGTATACATACGTATGAATTGAAGCGGAGGAATAAATAAAATTGATTTCCCGTCTTTCACACTTCCCACCGATTTATTTATATACAGAGAGAAGTATCATTTTGATGCAACTACATTCACCACATCTAATTAGTATTGAGAACAAATGTCTGCTCGAAAACATTCTGTCGTAGGATGCATCTCTTTCAGATTTATGTGAATAAATAATCGAGTATTTCGATTTTTGATATGAATTCTCAATAAAGCGCCTTTCACAAACTGTTTATTAAATTTGATGTAAAGTAAATTGTCTCTCCGAATGTAATTCACAAAATTATAACAATTTATATGTTCAGATCATCCTCGTCAATGCAATGAATTATTGAGTGAACTAATTAGACAAAATATTTTCTATATTTTCATTTAGAACAATCAAAAATAAGTTGAAAGTGTTATAATCATTTTTGTGCTGGCAATTTGTATTTATTGGATAATAAAAACCAAACTATATATTACTGAGATGAAGTCTCTCCTCACATGGAATAATGATAAACAGAATTGCAAACGTAATCCATTGTATGTTAATAATCGTCAGAAAAGGGAAGAAATTAATTTAATTATTTATAGAAAAACTGTTTTATGATTCATATGTACTCGTACATGCCTTCTTGTTGAACGTGGAGTACTGAAACAAGTGTCGATGAAAAATGAAGTTCAAGCTACGAAAATGTAGATGACGAATCATTCGCATTCGGAAAAATAATATAAGATAACTCCCTGGAGTGTGAAATCTTCAAAAAATATGTAATCCCATGGTAATTGCAATGGATTATCCCTAAAATATGTTCACATACATGTTGATCATTAAATACTTCGTTTCAAAACTGTTTCCACTTCTTTCCACGAGAGGGAAGTTAGGAGCGGTCCGCATGCGCATAAGTTAAAAAAGTGTACACAACACTTTGGGACTAAAAGAAGAGCTCTACTGTTGCCTCTATGCACAGTATAAATGCGCACGCAATTGTCAGCAATAGTCAATTCAGATAAAATACGCTTGAAATTGGTTAGAATGTAAGGTTATGAATTATATAAATGGACAACGAAAATAAAAATGAGATATTCAACAGATCCATCTATTAAATTTCTGCTTTAATTCTCCAATGACCATTCACCATACATAGAAATGTCTGCTAATATATTTTTTAAATTCAACTCATACATACATAGATTAAACACATATTCTTAATTTGACGATGATAGCGCGAAATTTCATATACTCATTACACATATAGCTGTGTATACTATAAAGACATGACCAAGCTAATTGTCTGTAAGTTCTATGTGTATTGAAGGAGAAAGCGCGAACATGAAGTGTGCAAGTCTGGAGCTTTGATTGGATATTATCATATATATGTATAGACTTGAGGAAAGAAGAAGAGCTGACGTCAGATGATAGTTGATAATATCACAATTGCACTTATCTTTTTTATACAAAAATAACAATATATTTAGATTCGATTCCAATTAGCCTCAATTGACTCATTCATTTACTGTTTGTTTCTTGTACATCATTCACAGTATCAATTTTCACGAAACTATACATGTATATATATATATATATATGTATAGTGCTTTCCTGTTGGTCTGATTTGGTCCAGGTGATCTCAGTTGGTCCTGCAATTTGAAGTTACTGCTTACAATCACATTCATATACCAACATAACTCACCATATTGCTCGATATCACTCAGTGTGACGTAACGACTCCTCTTCCCCAAGTGATCGGGAGATAAGTTGCCAACTTGGACTTTTGACCCCAATGACGATTAAGCAAACATGATATACTAGTGTGTCTGTGCAGATGTACAATTTACGTGGTGATTTCAATTCAACTGGTTGACTATTCCAAAGCACAATACAAATTATGGCTCGGGTACTCGTTGGAGTGAAGAGAGTTATCGATTATGCAGTGAAGGTATACCACGCATTGTTTATTTGATAGCCCGTATTTATAGATATGATTATTGTTTACCTAATAGCAAGCACATAATAAATGAAGATGTGGAGTATGATTTTCGTTCCTGTGCATGGTAGTTAATGTTTCAAAACCATGTTAAAGTTTGATTAGATGTTACAAAATTGTATTTCATAATTCCAGGTACGTGTGAAACCTGATAAAACAGGTGTGGTAACAGATGGAGTTAAACATTCGATGAATCCATTCGATGAAATTGCTATTGAAGAAGCTGTGAGGATGAAGGAGAAAAAACTTGCTGAAGAAGTTATAGCTGTGAGTTGTGGTCCTGCCCAAGCTCAAGAAACATTACGAACTGCACTAGCAATGGGTGCAGATAGAGCAATCCATGTGGAGATTTCTGGAGCTGAATATGAAGCACTCCAGCCCATTCATGTTTCTAAAATATTAGCGAAATTAGCCCAAGATGAAAAAGCTAATCTGGTAATTGTTGGGAAACAAGCTATTGATGATGATTGTAATCAAACAGCTCAAATGACTGCAGGAATACTTGATTGGCCCGCTGGCACATTCTGCAGTAAAGTAAGTGTTCATATTCGCTGAATGCATGATTGTTCATTTCAACCCACATGCTGGTTTTCATGGTTGTCAATTATTTGTTAGATTGAACACGTGAACGATGGACTAATGATTACTAGAGAAGTTGACGGAGGCTTGGAGGTAGTAAAAATGAATACTCCAGCAGTTTTGAGCGCAGATTTGCGTTTGAACGAACCACGATATGCCACACTGCCTAATATTATGAAAGCTAAGAAGAAACCCATTAAAAAAGTAACATCAAAAGATTTGGGAGTAGATACTACTTCACGAATTGAAGTTATTTCAGTAGAAGATCCACCGGTAAGACAAGCAGGTTCAATTTTACCTGATGTCGATGCATTGATGACCAAATTGAAAGACGGCGGTTATGTCTAGAAGAATAGAAAATCTTCCTCTATGATATTGACAAATTAGTTTGGGAGAGATGGTGTTCATATTTTTGGAAGTTCGTAAAATTTATTACTATAAAAAGGCAATCTGCATATATTTGTTAGTATCTCTGCAGATGAAATGGATGTCGGGTTCTGTTCATAAACGATTATTGTATGAGATGCAGGAAGACATTGTTCATAGAGACTGTATAAAATATATTTTGACCAAAATTATTTTTCTACAGGCATAAGTTACCATTTTTAATCTTTGGCCAACGTGTGTTCAATTTGAACAACCACATCATTCATTTACATAATATCCGTATATCTCCATTCATCAAAAACCAAAAGTATATAACATCATAACGATAACATCATAGCCTATACATAATCTAAATACGAACGAAAATTCCATCAGGTTCTTCCCTAATTCTAAATACTGGGTGCTGCAGAATACTAAAGTGCATCAATAATATACACAGTGATGTGGACACCCACACTTATATTTCCGTACTTGTGTTGGAAACTTTACTGGCACGTTAAAGAATCTCATTTAATATTTCTCGTATGAAATTCAATATGCTATTTGCTGAAAGTTAAATAAAAATGTTGAATTGGAATTAATAATTATCCTAACTCTGCGCTACATACTTCTGAAAGAATCGCTAATCGAATGATAAATAAATAGTGAATATCCATATGCATCAACAATATTATCAATATAGTATTGAATTCGATTTCCGCTTCTCGAGAAGTATCAAGTTGTGTTTAGTTGGTTGTGTAGAAAAAGTTTCCAAGAATCTATTTATATGTTTTTGAAAAGAGATCAACTGTAGGCAAATTATATCAAAATTTTCCAATCAAATCTATTATTGCTTGTGTGAGTGATTGGTGGGAATGGCGGGGGATAGATTTGCCACCCATCAGTTTCTTGACGCGTGGTTAAACAAGCTAAATATGGTACTTTTTGAACTAGTCGCGTAACCTCAGCTGCCGAGGGTATTCGGCCACCCGTTATTTTTCTTGTACAAGCTGCTAACGATGCAGCATGTGCCACTATCAATATATTGCCTACAGTACTATCAATAATTCGTTGCATTAGTCCGTGACTCCTTTCATAATATTGAGCGACATTCTCTTTGACTGGCAGTTGTGCTTTTTCCATAATAGCTTCATAATTCTTATCGATATCGAAGCCTGCATTGATCAATTCTTCAGAACTCATCCATGCTGGTAAACCATTTGGATACCAGGCTAACCACTCAATCAAACCCGGTTCGATTTTAATTGGAACGGTAGACCCGAGACCTTTCAGAATTTGTGATAACGTTTGGATACATCTGAGCGATGGTGACGAAAAAGCCACATCAATTTTAACGTACGAAGTCTTCATTGCTGCTCCAACTAAACTGGCTTGTATCTCACCCACTGTGGTCAAGGGACTGTCATTCTGAAAATCTTTTATGTTACGAGGTGGTAGCTCTTCCGGCATATTAAGGTCTCGTCGAATATATGAACCATTGGGCTCAAAACAGTAGGGAATCCATGATCCAAATGTAAAGTCCACACGTTCACCATGTCGACAAATATAAATTTGTCTAGAAGAGGCCGAGGTTGGTACTGGCGCTTCTATCTATAATAATATAATGAAAGTTTATTGTTTGCGATGAATTGATACGAATTATAAAGAAATAAAAACATACAGGCGCATTATCAGTTGGAACGCCGTCCGGAGTATCCACGGATTCACTCGACGAGAATACTGGTACTTTCCTACATCTCGGAATTTCTGACACTGGTTGGATTGCGCCAGAATTCGTTATTGGTAATGTTGCATGCAAAGTCCATGAATCAGTTTCTGCGGTGCGTTCAGTATGGTTGAGTGGTAAATATCCCGAAGTACCAGTCAACCAAGAGACGCCTTCAACCCAACCATCGATGGTTACAGAACTCGCTTTTTCAGGCAAATAAATATAATCACCCGGTCTCAATTCTAGTTCATCGTGCTCGCGTGGAATATGTGCGTGTGTAACTTTGTGAACATGTGCATTATGCACTCGAAGATCTCTTGAATATAATCTAAGTTCCCAATTAGCCGATATATTTGAATTCAAACGTTCAACCATAGAACGCAAAGGTTGAAAGTGATCGCTCGAGAACTGATAAGCTAACGAAACGTGTAAGGACTTTGTCTGAGCTTCAGCAATGATATTGAATAAGGCCAATTTGTTGACATATCTTATAGCAATAGATTCTAGCCATTTGGCATGTTTATTATCGACAAACAGACCCATAAAATTCGGTGACACGTATGTCTCAAGTTCTATGCGTTCTATGCATTCGTCCTCATGTATGAGATCATCTAGAACATTTGCGACTTGTTCGGCAGATCCATCAGGTACCTATTGATAATAAAATTATTTGATGTCATCAACAATTTGTATATTCCGTGAATATGTTCGCTACATACCATGAAGAAGCGGACAAGTGTGATATGCGGAATGTAATTATGTGCATTATTCCATTCTAAACGTCTGCTCTCTTCCCAAAACTTTTGTAATTTTTCTCCAAGAGGTCCTATTGGACAAGCATAGAGAATGTATTCTCTTGGTTCTGCTGAATCAAGAGCTGGATCACGCACATGTGCTAATAACCAATCCGAAGCTAATTGAACTCCTCGGTGTCCTGTAGCTGCTAATGCCTTTTCCCTATCAAGGTAATTCAAAAAAATCATAACAATCGAACAATACATACAAATCATGTATATATTGAAAAATTATCCTTAAAACTTATAAAGATGAGTGAACCTATTATATTGAGAGTAATACAAAAACAATTTCATGTTTTTGTCATAGACTACACAAAGCTATACCTATATATATAGTGAGAATAGAGGTCAAGTTCACCAGCTGTTTATTCACAATGGCGATATGTTTAGTCGATAAATCTAAATATAATCATGAATTCGACAAATTCAGATGATAAATTGGAGGATTCAGGAAGTTCACTCACGCTCGGTGTTTTGGGAATCCAAGTTGAAGTAATATTTGCAATGGTGTCAAGTTTTCCTTTGATATTTTTGTTGGCGTTGGATTTTTCCGCGGCGGTAACGTCGCCATAGCAGTAGACCATCACTTGAATACTGAATTGTACCTTGGCTGTTTTGTACTTATAACTCTGATTGGCTGTGGTTCACCTTCTGGTTTGCTTCGCACTATTCCATTCTGCTCACCTTTGAAAAAATATACTGTATACAATCTATAAACATGTATACATACTCACAACCGAGAGAGTATATATATTTATATAGAAAATATAGATGTAAATTTTCCAAAAGATGGCAGTGATATATACAAACAACATTCTTTGTTTTTTTCTCTTCATTTGGAAAATGTCAACAAACTTCAAGAAGGGGAACCATTGCCATGAAATTCATCACCAATTCTCTGGTCATTTGTTTAATTTTATTCTCCATTCATAGCAATACACTGTTTTTGTTATTTTTCTTATAATGATGAGCTTCGCAGATCAAAATATAAATTTTAATGTCATTTGAAAATTGGTAGCAGTTGTTCCAACATTTATTTGTACTGGAATTATAGGTAACTATTATATTGTTGACAGAACTGAAATATTTGTTGATCCTCACACAACTTTGTAATGTTGAAACGCTGGCTTATTTTTCGCACAGTCATGAATCGTTTGCCACTGCACGATGCTTTAAAATCATTAGCATGGTTGAAGGGTACATGGAGAACTTCCGAGGCACCTGGTGAAGGTCAATTTCCAACTATGAATCCTTTCCAATACTGTGAGGAAATTAAATTTACTTCTGTTGGACAGCCAACTTTAAATTATGAAGCACAAAGCTGGGATTCAGTGCAAAAGAATCCATTGCATCGAGAAGTTGGGTTTTTAAAAATTATAGAGGGAACTAACAGAGTAAAGCTCGTCTTAGCCCACGTTTTCGGATTAACTTCAATTGAAGAAGGTGAAATTAGTAATAATAGTATTCAATTTGAAACTACATCTCTTGCGAGAATGACTGAAGGTACTAAGGATCCTGTTGTATTGAAGGTATGGTAGAAAGCTCATATTTTGTTACTGATATGAATTGCTAGCATGTCTGTAATACATTTCATATATATTCCGTGATGCCTTCAGCTGAAAAGGGAATTTAAAGGTGGTGGCAATCATCTAGAACAGACTCTATACATGGCTACATCAGTAACGCCAAAATTGACCCAACATGTTCATGCCAAATATGTAAAGTACGAATCAGAGGATTAATTGAAGGGATCTCTGATATAAATCGTGCAACTTCAGAATATTGATGTCACCTTCTTCATATTGGATGAACTCATTTCCTCCCGTGTTGAACTATTGTCAGTTCAATTAATTGATGCCTCTATTCTTCTCTTTTCGCATTTGAGTGTAGCTGTCACTGTTGGAATAATACAAAATATCATAGAATATAATACAGATCATGTATGTAAATTATCCCGATATAAACTGTATGTAATGTTGACGTCCTCGGTCAATATTTTGTATTCCGTTCGATATAATCAAAATATAAACTGGCTTTGTGTGGAGGGTAGGGATTGGGACATCAGTGCATGACTGAATGTCCCGAGTTACCCCTGAATTCAGACGCTACCCGATAGTCGAGCACGACAGGTGCTTGTCGTATCAACCCAAACAGATGTCAATTTTGTGTCTTGTTCTTATTACATTGAAATAAATTTTTCAATTTTTTTACCACAGATCTAAATGTGTGTACACGAATTCAATCAATCAATGTTGCTCAATACATCATTGTTTCGTGATTTCCCTCATACATCATGACTGCGTATTCTTCTTGTCCTGATTACTACAAAAAAATGCTGGAGCTTCAAGAAAAATTACGAAAAAGGTAAATAATTATTTAGATAAAGTGAAATGATAACGACATAATATGATGTCATGTATTCGTTGTTTACGATTTTTCTCCTTTTTTCATTGCATTTTCACTTAGTGAAGCGGAAAGGTTGGACTTAGAGAAGAAATTCGATTTGATGGAACGGGAATCACAATTAAAGTGAGTACGAATAAATTAACCCATATGTCTAAGTATCTTTATAAGGAAAATAATTCCCATTGACATGAGCCTGAACTTGATTCTGGGGCCATATCGGTATATTGTTGCATTTGTTAAGGACAGTTATATTGGTTAATATCTAAAGTATTTCGGATCCGTGGCCCGCAAGATCCGAATCAATTTGCTAATTCTGCCTAGCCAAGCACCAAAATATTCATTTATCTGTCAACATATTCATCATTATCTGACTCTATTTCTTGGAATGCTAATAATCGATTATTTGTCATACGTTTTAAGTTTCAATGAAAGATGACAGTGAAACAAACACGCCAAGCCCGAGACCATATTATGAAAGTACTATAACTATAAAATTTTATCATATGAGTTTTGACTAGGTCCCGCTAAAATCGATGCTGAAGAGTTGAAGCTGGTACTGTGACCCACCTACAGAATTCAATGTCATTCCTAGCATGCCTGTAGTCGTTTAGTCGATGGAATATAACTAAAACTTGTCCCATAACTTCGATACTTTTTGAATGCACGAATGTCTGAATTAACTACTATTCGCTATTGCAGGCACGAGGCATCTATAAATAAGTTGCGAATGCGTTACATAGAGTTCTTGGAGGAACAAAGAGTAAGAGAACAGCGGAATTATGAACTCTTGAAGGCCTTGGACCGTGTTGACGAAAGTTTGGCAATGATGAGTGCAAAAGCAGACAGACTTCACACTCTTAGGGTTAGTTATCCTCTTTTTTTTCATTCACTTATTTTATCGAAATTATCAACACTTCTAATACAATCCATATTTGTTGTTGATATAGAAAGAGTATGATGCTCTCATGATACGAGAATCTGTCAATCGGTGCCAAACTGGAAGTGTCGCGATTGACAGTGGTATTATCAGTCAAAATGGAGAAAGGAAGTCGAGAAGGGAGCCTTACGCTTCTTCTCATTATATGCCAAACTCTCGTATCGACCTTGAACGAACGCTCCATACTTCCCCTGCGTCACAAAGTGTTTCGCAGAATTTGAATCACATCACAAATCATCCAACAAAAGTTTTTGATCGAATATCTTCGCTCCACATGCCAAAATCTTTCCGCAATCACGATGACTTGTCTTTCCAATGTCAACCGTCCCGACTTGGAAATTACAGACGAAATAATGGACCTCAGCCATCTCCGTGTGAGCTTGGAAATAAAACGTGGACTGGTGGATACATATCAGATGATTTTAGTCCGATATTGCAAAGCTATACGCGTAAAAATATAGTAACGGAAGGATTATCATCTCCTCAAAATCCAAAAGGTTTTACGAGTGTACTGAGCAAACCCAAATCGACAAGTGTTCTAGGAGCATTGTTGAATTCAAAGGAAGAGCATGTTGGTTGTGTATTAGAGAATGAATTGGATAGATATATACATAAAATACGGAGCCTCCATGACAATAGTGATTCGCACAGCCTGGAAGAGGTCGAACAAAATACCAGTGGAGACTTACTGAATGTAACACTATCAGATGATAGCCTTCATCATTTGCCAGTTGAGGAAAAAATACAAAACCAGGAAATAGTGACAGGAGTGGGTAAAATTTTGTCGATTGCTGATGATTTAGTTTCTAAAATTATCCACGAAGGAGATTCCATGAACCATGTAGTGGCTCATCAAATTAATGACGAATTAGCACATGTGGTCAACAACGGACAAAACTTCTTGAATGAATCTGAAACAGGTAATGGTGTGGCAGTAGAGAATGTCAATACCAGTAATATCGATACGCAACCCATTTCGTTAACACCTGAGTCTGCTCTTGTCATGGAGAACGCAAGTAGCAACAATGTTGCGATACACACGTCGAAGTCATCTCTATCGGCGGTGAACCAAATTATGGCACCAGCTTTTATGGACGATTCACTACATGCTGAACCTGCACAACGACAGCAAGTTGATTTCAAATTCCCAGATGAACACATAGCCGCTAAAAATGTCGAACATTATGAGAAGATTGTAAATTCTATTAAATTACGTGATCAACCGCAAGTAGTTGCCAATGAAAATCACGAAACTGTGACTGGTGTGGTAATAGGTAATACAGATGATTTAGGAAGAGATGGAAGGACAATGTCAGCGAACGACACTGTTAATTCAATTGATGTATTACCACGCCATGAAAATGATGCGCCAAGTCACAGTGCGGAAAATAACATCGCTGCAGAAATGAAACAAGATGAAACGAGTAGAGAAAATGCTGTGGATACTGTTAGCACTACATCAATTTCACATACAAATATTATTCCAAATAGTGAGAACGATGTGAATGGTGAGAAAGGCGTAATTGCAGATTACGCTGTGCCCGAGCAGGACGTTGAAAGTCTTCAGAAAGAACAATTTGAACAACTCTACACACAAAATCCCCAAGATTATCCGCAAGATCCAAACCAAATGTATGAATATAATGGCGAGCAATATCATCATGATCCCAGTCAGCAGTATCAATATGATCCTAATTTACAGTATCAGCAGAGTCCAAATGGAGAATATCAATATGATCAACAGAATTTGCAATTCATGGAAGATCCAAATGCTCAATATCAAGGTCAACCGTATATTAATGACGGCAATCAACAATATGTAATGAACCCAGATGAACAATATCAAGGATACACCGATGACCCACACATTCAATACGAATCTGAAGTATATATTCAAAATGCAGATGCGACATATGATCCAAACACACCTTATACATACCCTACTGATAATCAAACTTATGTAAAGGAAAATGAATATGATACGTCACAAGGATTTGCTCCTGATCAACACCATCAAGAATATCAGGAAGAGTTGAACCACTATGATACTCATCGAGACATTAATGAAGATACCATGGCGAATCACCGAATAGAAGATTTATCCAACAGTACGAATGACAACATTGGATCCGAGGAGCAACGCAGTTTTGATGTGGTTGAACCAACTGTCCCTCAAGTGAATCATCACACTATAAAAAAATCGATGGATGCGGTCGAAAGTGTTTTAGACTCAGAAACAGACAGTATCATAGAGAAAAATATTTCGAATGCAGAAAGCGATTTTGACTTTAACTAGACAGAGTTTTAATTAATTCATTCGCCCAAAAATATTAGTTGACTATTATTTTTCTGTCGGATATTGAAAACAATTTCATCAATAAACAATGTTTGTGCTGTAATCAAAGGAAAACATTTGTTATTGGTATTGACCATGTCAAAATCCAGCTGCGTATTGACAGAACACTGTGCAACGGGGTATTATGGATTTTCACGGGGTAGCTGAATGAGCCTGCGCCAATCGCTCGATCGGCTTTACAATGCAAAAGTTGAGCAACCCATCGCACTACCGAATGCACATTCAATCGACACCGGTCCGGGAAAATTCACGTATACTCTTGTTGAAACGCATAGCACGCATTTTTATCTTCCATCACTCTATTTGCTCTTTCACTCGGCCGAATTGCTGACTCACCACGACTGTTTTCCAGCGAGTGTGGTGTGCGGCGCCTCTCTTGCTTTCAAAAGAGGCGCAGTACTGCCTGTCAGATAGTCCGATACGGATGCTCCCAGGCAATATTCGTGACCTACGATATGCAAAGGAATTTTCATCCTTTTGGTTTGACAGCAAGTATCTAAACGCCAACATTATTCATCTGTAGAGTGATTATAGCTTGCGTTGTTAAGTGTCATCATTCCACATGCCCGATAAAATCCTGTTATACATTGTGTAGTCGTCACTCGTGTGAAAACAGATGGTGTTTTTCGTACTGTAGAATCATACAACGTGGTATCGCCGTCTTGCTGTATACACCGTCACGCTTACAATAGTCAGTGACTCTCAACGTTGGCTGAACTAATTCTATATTCCCAATAGACATATTTGTGGTTCTCCAGGCCACACGACTTGACCTAGCTGCTGATAAAAAAAGAGGCAAGTGTGTGTTTAACAGAATACAATTTGAATACATGCCAAGAATCATATTGGTGAAACTATCTCACGCGAATGTTGATGCAAAAATTGAGATAATCATTTGCATTGGTCGCCGTTCATATCAGGAGTTGATAAATAGATGAGTAAATGATGGGTATGATCTTGGGGTGTTGTCTGAATGCGAAGATTATCTTTCTTAAATTGATAAAGAGTTCCCGCAGAACATCAATACGAGCTCATATCATAACTACTTGTCTAATCAATCGTATTATTCTTCAATTTGATTAATGGACAAAAATTCCCTTATAATTGTAGCATTATGACTAGTCCGGTTTTGAACGGGTCACGAGAAGCAACTAACACCACAATTACCATGTACGATCTGGAGAATGAAGGAGATGCTGATAGTTCCAACATAACTGGAAATAATGTTGATGAGTGTGATCGTAAGTATAATCTTGTAAATACTGGCCGGCATATTTTATCGAAGTTTTTGTCTTATCTACTTGGATACTTCGATGCACGTACGTTCATTGGCATTAGGATATCAAAATGATATACCAATTTTAAGTCAATTTTCTCGACGTTCAGTCAAAGATAAAATACCAATACAATTATACATGTTCTGGCTCATCTAACAAAACGCCGATCGATTTTTACGGATGCAATTGTTAATGTTTCTCGTGTTAACATTGCACCTTCAATCTCTGTATCGGTAATTTCTAAATCGGAATCGAAATCGGATTTTTATAATTACAACAGTGATTGACAATAATTGTGATATAATCATCGACATTGAATACACGTGGGTATGACCCAGAAATCAAATCACGCATGGCGGACACGATTCATCGAGGATTATACGTCATTTGGTTTGTAAACAAACACATATATATTTGTTTTGTTATGCGGGATAATTTTACTTGGCTGTTCAGAGATATTATATAGACGTTTACTAACACAGCATGACTACACGATCCGTTGTTCCGCTTCAAAAGTCTCTAGTACACGAATAGAAACATAGAAATGGGCATTGCATTTCGTGTCAGTAACATTGGACTGTCGACAACGACGGCTGAATTCGACAGTTCAAGCCTTCTTACGCTGTTCAATCGTCACGAAATCCTGTCACGTAAATTGCTAAATTCGTATTTATTTTATTGTCGTTAGTTTTATTATTTTCACTCTGAAACTTCGGAACGTGACTGGCATCGAGAATTACAACATCTCATAAAGTATCCTCACCGCGTTTAATAATTGTAACACTTGTGTGTTGAATAATTCTCAGTCAAACTGATCGTGGATGCTGCATGACATTTCGTTCAATCCATTTTTTCGTGACGAATAATATTGATAATAAATTAAAATCAGTCTTCATTATTTTTATGATTTTGTCACACAGTTGACGTGTTTCAACGTGCATTACGTATTATTGCGTAAGTCGTAAGTTGAGGAGAAAATGTCAAGCAGAGGCGTAACATCTAGAGGTAGCGATGCTTTTTTTTGTATGCCACATCAACCGAATTTCTCATTAGCATTTGATGAAGGTAAATTCTAATTGAATGGTTCGTTTTCATCAATTAATCAAATAATAAAATAGGTTCATCGCCGACTAAGAGCAGTCTATACTGATGTTATATAATAGTAATAACAAAGATGGATTGTTGATGCCTATGCGATAGCATCTGCAATTAGATTCAGTACAACTTATAAATAAGGTGTGTGTACAGCACGATACAGCTTTAATCCACAAAACACATATTTTTTATATGTGTTTGACGGATTAATTTTCAGAAGCATTTTTGTAGTAGAGCAATATGCGGAGTTGGCGCGAAGTATTGATCGCATTTGTGATAAATATTTCGAAGGAATGTTGATTGCTTGCCAGCGCACATGTTTAATTCACACGCGAAGTAAACAAGGTCAACCTACCAGATGACAGATCTAAATGTAAAGATTTCAATTCATATCTAGGTATTCCGTTATGAGCATACTTTGTATATATTCTTTGAGAATTCGAAGAAAATGATGTGATGGTGTGTGGGCTTATTTTGTTACTGGACTTGACCTCCAATTCAGAGAACTGCAATTCCAATAGAATATCGGTATTTATCACTGATGAGAATTGGCTACAGAGCATCTTGCACGCTATGCACATTATGCATAATATTATCTGCTGTTTCTCGGAGAATGCATCCACATTTTGCAGTAATTCAACCGAGAAAGAATATTGGCGTTCTCATTTTTTCTTGACCCCTTCGAACGGAATGTACTATGCTTCTATTTTCTACTGCATTATGACAATTTTTTGCGGACGACAAAATATGTGAATCAACCATGAGCAGATGAATATAATCCAAGATATTGGTTGAAAAGTCTTTTGTATCTGCGGTTTATCACAACAGCTGCTCAAATCTTTCGAAATCCCCTTCTTTGTCAAGCATGCTAATCATAGGAATATTCCACGCTCTGCGTATAATCTCTTCGATGTTGTTATTCCCGTTAACGTCTGATACTGATCAGTAATTATCCAATGTGGAATCACGTACAATTGATATATCGATACCGTTGCCTGAGGAGAGAAAATAATTTGATCATCATTCCCCTGAAATTACCAATCAATGGCTGTGAAAAAATGCAAAGAATCAAAGAAATCGGGAAACTTCGTCATTTCACTCATTAAAATTTAATGACGAACGTCGTGCATATTGTTTGTTTAGGGAGCGATAGTCCAGCTTTTGATGTCAATAATGGAACTGGCGGATCTATGCGAATAACACAACATGAATTACCCAATGAAATATCGGCCCCGTATGAAGTACCACAGTTTCCAATCGAGCAAATAGAGAAGAAGCTCGCTATTCAACGTCAGCTCACCGTCAAGTGAGTTATAACAATCGTTACTTAAATGTTTAGATTTCAAAATACTTTTCATATACATTTCCACCTCCTTCGATACACAATAAAATCACTTCTGTGAATTGAGATACGATTGCGTTACATCGCTTTATCATGGGCAAGCTTTGCAACATAGACGGTAATACGAGTAGACATACATGGCCACGCAGCGAACTACCGATCAATAATCCAGCAACAAATACAGTCATACTCTTTTCTTTTTATCCTCTTTGTATCTTATTATTTCTCTTCATTTTTTCCTGTTCTGTTCCACTATAATATATATATAAATAGCAATACCTACTGCGTAACGCTATCAACCTAACTCAATAAATATTAATTTAATATGGAACTTGAATGAGAGCCTAGTGAAAATATGCATATTGTTCAATAGTTAGTATATGTAGAAGTGCATATAATATTTTCCAGATGACCTTTGTTTTTTTTACGAAATATGTTGTACGGTCATCATTGGATGACATAATCACGTTGGTTCTATATATGAAGTTACATCTCAGTTTGATGAATAAATTATCTCAAACGTTAAAATTTATAAAGTATTTTGCATTATACGGAAATTATGTGGCGAGAACGCGTGGGTGCACATGTCATTCACAGACGTACTCTCTCACGCCGTGATAGAGGGGATGGCAACCAGTGGGTTACGGATACACTGCCAGTGTTCGTGTGATCATGAGCGGGATAGGATATCTACTTTATTCCAGGCACTTATATCTATCATTTATCGTGTAATGTGCTCTACCAAAATAAAACGGATTATTAAATTGAGTTCTATAAAGAAAAAGTGCAATGAATTATCGTCGATATTTCGTCAGTCCTGGTTGATAAATTCAATTGAAATAATCTCAGAAAAACATTTTATTTAGTTACGGATTCTTTGAAATGTAGTTTTCTATGACAATATATTATTTTCAAGATCATTTTCTGTTTATTTTTGTGAATATACACTATTCTTTGTTCTGAACAACGTGACGTATATTCTATTTGACGTACTGCTCGGGGAAGAAAAGTATGTTCGCCTGTGCTATTGATTCTAAACGATGGCTGAGGGACAATACGTTATTAATAAAGTGAGCTTCAAAACGCCTTATCACGATTGTCGTATCTTTTTCATTAATATTTTTGTAATTTATATCAACAGAGTATCAGTAAATTTGGAATTACTTCAAAACAGCCGGTATATATTTCATTTTCGTTCAACTCACATAAATAAAAAATTACTTTATTTATAATCAAGATTTTTTTTTCGTACCGTGACGCTTCACTTTCATTTGCACTTGATATGTGAATCAGCAATGATTATAAAAAATTAATGTGATTTCGTGTGTTTCATTTCCACTATGTATGTCTGTCATTCATTCTCTTTCGCCTAATATTCAAGCAATTTTCTCGACTCGGAGTCAATGAAAATTAAAAATTGTTCAAATTCTCTTACTTTCAGAGCTGCGAAAGATCTTGAAGAACGTCGTAGTCACTATGAACCATCGATAGGGCCTGCCATAGATGATAATGATCATTTCCCTCTTGAAGAAAATGATTTCGTTCCGCATTTTCAGAGAGTGTCCATTTCTGGTGAAGATACCTCAGGGGTAAGTTCGAGTTTCATCTAATCATATACGATTTTTGTTATTCATTTTATCATGTTTCTGGATTGTTCAACATTGAGCATCAATAAGAAACCATTCAAGTGTGGAATTACGTGATTGGAGTCTATAAATTACATGCTGCTTCTGTTACATTTGCCACTGCAAATCGATACACATGCCACCCGCTTGACTCACTATCTCCATTTTATAGGTACCACTGGAAGATTTGCAGAGAGCATCACAAATGCTCGTTCAGGCATTATATATTCGAGAGAATTACATGAACAATTCCAAGCAAACATTTCCGTCCATAACGTCGAGATTTTTACGTACTGTTGACAAACGTCCGATGAATATTGATGACGAAGTCCAACATGACGACCGTATGGCTATCGCAGGTAACTCTCATATTTCTTTATGGATAGGAATTTTTCCATTTGAAATTCTGTTTTCCCTGTTCCCTGAAAGCTGATTCGGTGTGCAGCAGCTGACACAGGCCACTAAAGATAAAATCTTCAGATGAAATAAGAGCACTTTTTGATCATGTCCTAAAAGGTCCCTCCTTTCAAGTCACATTGTCCAAATTATTACTTGAAACCATATTAATTAACTCAAATAATGAACCATTCTGTATCATTGATTTTAGATCACCCGGTGCACGCGCCAGCTTCAAGGGGTGACCCCTGGGATTGCGAATTCCCACCATCAAAAAATTATAAAATTTCCGCAGTGAATGGAGTATTCAATGTTTTTGCGAATGATGAAGATTTGAAAGACAACAAACCTTTACCTTATTCGTATCCTGATTTATCAACATTTGTGGGGGAAATGAATCTCCTTTGTGCTATGATTGCTGATGGACCCCTCAAGTCATTTTGTTACCGAAGACTCAGCTATCTCTCATCAAAATTTCAATTGCACGTGCTACTCAACGAACTTCGTGAGCTTGCTAGCCAAAAAGCTGTTCCACACAGAGATTTCTACAATATAAGAAAAGTATATAAATGCCAGAACTATTTTGTGTGCATATAATAATATGGATATTAATTATGTTTTCATTTTTTATAACAGGTTGACACTCACATTCATGCAGCGTCCTGTATGAATCAAAAGCATTTACTGAGGTTCATCAAGAAAACATTGAAAAATCATGCTGATGAAGTAGTGACATGTTCGAAAAGCGGTGAAATGATGACGCTACGGGAAGTTTTCGAATCTATGAATCTAACAACATATGATCTCAGTGTGGATATGTTAGATGTGCACGCGGTAAATATTCAGTTCAATCTTTCAAGTTAATTTGATGGACCAGTTATATATCTGTGATTATTTCGAATTTAACAGGACCGAAATACTTTCCATCGATTTGACAAATTCAATGCAAAATACAATCCTATTGGTGAGAGTCGTCTTCGAGAAGTATTTCTGAAGACGGACAACTATTTAGATGGTTCATATTTCGCTAGAATTATAAAAGAAGTTGCCAGTGATTTGGAAGAATCCAAATATCAAAATGCTGAGCTTCGGCTCTCAATATATGGTAAAAGCCCAGACGAATGGGATAAACTGGCCAGTTGGGCGATCAAAGGCGATGTGTACTCGGACAATGTTCGCTGGCTCATTCAAATACCTCGCCTCTAGTAAGTAGTTACCCCATTAAAATTTTCATTTTTATCTGCCTAGAGTATTGATCAAATTCGGATACGTATAACTGAATTAATTCTGTACATTTATCTCCATCCATAGTGATATTTTCAAGCTCAACAAATTGATGACGAACTTTCAAGAAATACTCAACAACATTTTCCTTCCCCTCTTCGAAGTTACCAACGATCCAAATACACATCCTGAGCTTCACAAGTTTTTGCAGTACGTTATTGGTTTTGATTCCGTGGATGACGAGAGTAAACCGGAAAATCCGCTATTTGATAAAGACGTGTGTCCACCGGCCGCTTGGAACGATATTGAAAATCCTCCTTATGCATATTATCAATATTATACCTATGCAAACATGACTGTACTCAACCATTTCCGGGCGTAAGTTATTGAAAATTACGAAGTTCCATACAATGATAGATACGATATTAATTTTATCAATTGATTTTGAAGTGAACAGGGATTCAACACTTTCGTTCTACGACCTCATTGCGGTGAGGCAGGTCCAATACAACATTTGGTGTGCGGTTTTATGATGGCAGAAAATATATCCCATGGTTTATTATTGAGAAAAGTTCCAGTTCTGCAATATCTCTATTATCTCGCGCAAATAGGAATTGCCATGTCGCCCTTGAGTAATAATTCGCTTTTCCTGAATTATCATCGCAATCCCTTGCCTGAATATCTTGCTCGTGGTCTATGCGTTAGTCTGTCAACTGATGATCCATTGCAGTTCCACTTTACAAAAGTTAGTAGGCATTAAACATTCAAATATTTCATGTACTGCGCTGTATTGAGTATGATTGTAAACTCATTTGTCCTCATGATTTATAGGAGCCTTTGATGGAGGAATATAGTATCGCTGCCCAAGTGTGGAAACTGAGCTCTTGTGACATGTGTGAGCTCGCGAGGCACTCAGTTTTGATGAGCGGATTCCCACATAAGGCGAGTTATTTTTCACAAAATGTTTTTCAACCAATCAAACACAACATCATTATGTTTATTATTTCACAGAGCAAGCAATATTGGCTTGGCCCAAATTATACAAAGGAAGGCGTTGCTGGAAATGACATTACGAGGACGAATGTTCCTGATATTCGCGTTGCCTATCGTTATGAAACTCTATTGGATGAATTGTCCAATATATTCAGGGTTGTGGAGAAGCCGGAAAACTTTTGAAATGCTACTCATGACGAGCTTTATCCTGCAGAATTCTTCATAAATTTTTGTACCATGAAAAGTTGTTCTGTTTACAATGGAAAACGACCTTGTTTAATCGTTTATATCATTGGTATTCTTTGTTGTTTTTTGAACTTAACGCTACATTATAAAAATCTTTCTGTATCCAGCTCGATATGGGTGTCAGTCATCATCTTTGCTGGCATATGATGATTTCAAAAGTTTATTCAGCGATAATGTGATCTATATGAAAATGGATTTAGTTATAAATATATTTTGTGTCTATGTTTTATCCCACATTAAACGTAGTTTTCGGAAGGGTTTCATTCCGAGTAAATACTATCAATGATTGAGAAATTAGAGTCGATAAGAAATTGTTTTATATCGTAGTTTCAATGATCTTATCTTTTGTTATACATTTGTATCAAATGAGAGTGTTGACTGTAATATTATAGTTTCCGTTTTTCACCCAAGCTATAAGTTCTCATTAAGATATAAAGAAAACACAATTAAGTGTTTCCTACTGAATCGAAATTATTCTAATGGGAAATTCATACGTCTAGCATTCGAATATATTATACTGATACCTATTTCCGATTTCGCATTGCCATCAAATAACAACATTGTACTCTATTAAATAGTACAGTTTATATATGGTATCTCTTTACCTTTATAGTACAACAATTTCAATTCCAGTCATAAACTCAAAGTTGTAATAAACACCATCATAAGAAATGATATATACTTTTGAGCAGCGTTCAAGTTGATGTCAATGTCTGTTCTTTAATTATTTTCTCGTGGAGAAAAATTCTGTGAACGCATTCCGTCACCTAGTAAGTGATATTTCAATGAAAGTTATATTGTATTTTTGAATAAATATATGGCAGGCCACTCACACTGTTTTTTCTCACTTATATCAATCCCGTTTACTGTAACTGGCGTTTTTTCATTCATATAACAAGGTATTAAGGCGCCTATTCCATTGTTACACTAGTCTCAATCGATTGCAGTGCTCATACGGTCATGGCTCAGAAGCTCAGAAAATCATACTCTCGCCTTAATATACATACATATATATATATACATATATGTACATATTAGGCATGTGCCTTGTGCCATCAGCGCATATGTCCACATATTCTACTGTGTGTCAAACTCGGTTGAGTAGCGCCACGAGAACTGCCAAGTAATATCTGGCAAAGAGTGGTAACACTGTGCAACACGGGGTAGCTCCATCATCAAATCAACTGAATTTTACCGAGTGACGTGGCTCAAACGATGGGTGTAAAGGTTTCCCTTATGTTTCTTTGAGAAAAAAATTATTAAATCAATGAAACAATGATAGAATTGTAAGTGAATTATTGACTAGCTAATCTTGAAGACATATGGTAAAATTATTTATGCTTTGAGTGGGCCAACATAATACAGGTAAATTTGAAATTGTAACCTGTGATTTTTCACTCTGTCAAACATTAGTGTCACGTTCATCTGTTTATAGTTTAGATATGTTTGTGGAATTTTGCAGGTAAAATGACAACCTACGAGGATTTTATACAGCAGAATGAAGAACGAGATGGAGTACGATTTACATGGAATGTTTGGCCATCATCACGGGTTGAAGCAACCAGGCTGGTTGTACCTTTGGGAACATTATATCAACCAATTAAAGAACGTTTAGATCTTCCGGCGATACAATATGATCCAGTGCTGTGTACCAGGTCAACGTGTAGAGCTATACTGAATCAATTGTGTCAAGTGGATTATCGTGCAAAATTGTGGGTGTGCAATTTTTGTTTCCAGAGAAATCCCGTGAGTTAAAAGTTTGAGAGTTGAATGATGACTTCATTTACGAAATCGCTTGTATAAAAAATGACTACTTGTTCTCAGTTTCCACCACAATATGCGGCTATTAGTGAGCAACATCAACCAGCTGAACTTATTCCTATGTTTTCTACCATTGAGTATACCATTACAGTAAGTAATTTATAATGTTTAATTATTGACAATTTTCTTTATCATAAATCATTCTTAATTGTGGTTTTGCAGAGAGCTCAGTGTTTGCCACCGATTTTTTTGCTGGTGGTTGACACTTGTATGGATGAAGAAGAGTTAGGGGCACTAAAAGACTCTCTGCAAATGTCTTTGTCGTTATTGCCGCCAAATGCACTCATTGGTCTTATAACATTTGGGAAAATGGTTCAAGTTCATGAACTAGGTTGTGAGGGATGTAGTAAAAGTTATGTTTTTCGTGGAACAAAAGACCTCCAACCAAAACAAGTTCAAGATATGTTGGGTATTGGTCGACCTGTACCAGGACAAAACATGAATCAGCAAAGAGGCCAAGCTGGTCAAACGTTACCACCCGCGAACAGATTCCTGCAGCCTGTACATAAGTGTGACATGAGCTTAACAGACTTATTGGGAGAATTGCAACGTGATCCTTGGCCAGTGGGCGTAGGAAAACGTCCTTTGAGATCTACGGGCGTTGCACTGGCTGTTGCAACGGGACTGTTAGAAGCCAGTTATGCAAATACCGGTGGCAGAATTATGCTTTTTGTTGGGGGTCCGTGTTCCCAAGGGCCAGGACAAGTTGTTACTGATGAGCTTCGTTTGCCAATCCGCTCTCACCACGATATCCACAAGGATAATGCGAAGCATATGAAGAAGGCAACTAAACATTATGACAGTTTAGCTGCCCGTGCGGCTGCTAATGGCCATATTATTGACATCTATTCTTGTGCTTTAGATCAAACGGGTCTATTAGAAATGCGACAATGTTGCAATTCTACTGGTGGACACATGATTATGGGCGATTCATTCAATTCGTCTCTGTTTAAACAAACATTCCAACGTGTGTTCACGAAAGATCCGAAAAACGATTTGAAAATGGCATTCAATGCAACTCTAGAAGTCAAAACTTCACGAGAACTGAAAGTATCCGGAGCTATTGGACCATGTGTGTCACTCGGTGTGAAAGGACCAAGTGTTGGTGAACAAGAAGTGGGACTGGGCGGTACCTGTCAATGGAAATTCTGTTCATTGACACCTTCTACCACCACAGCTATTTTCTTTGAGGTGGTTAATCAACATGCTGCACCCATTCCGCAAGGTGGCAGAGGATGTATACAGTTCATTACACAGTATCAGCATAGTAGCGGTCAACGCCGAATAAGAGTAACAACCGTGGCAAGGAATTGGGCAGATGCTTCCACATCATTGCACCACATCAGTGCTGGATTTGATCAAGAAGCAGCTGCCGTTTTGATGTCGAGATTAGCTGTATTCCGAGCTGAAAGTGATGACGGACCGGATGTACTCAGATGGGTCGACAGAATGCTCATAAGACTCTGTCAAAAGTTTGGGGAATATGGCAAAGACGACCCAAATAGCTTCCGATTAGCGGAAAACTTTTCATTGTATCCACAATTCATGTATCATCTTCGAAGATCGCAATTCCTTCAAGTATTTAATAATTCACCGGACGAAACGAGTTTTTATAGGCATATGTTGATGAGAGAAGATCTCACAAATTCTTTGATCATGGTACAACCAATTTTGTACAGCTATGGATTTAGCGGGCCACCTGAGCCAGTGCTACTCGATACATCGTCTATCCAATCCGACAGGATTTTACTTATGGACACCTTTTTCCAAATCCTAATTTTCCATGGAGAGGTAAGAAAACTTGATGAATTATCGTTGATGCCTCGTTATACGTCACAATTCATCTACTTTGTCTTTGTTGGCAGACGATTGCACAATGGCGGCAGCTGAAGTACCAGGATTTGCCGGAATATGAGAACTTCCGACAGTTGCTAGCGGCCCCTGTAGACGATGCAGCAGAAATATTAGCAGGAAGATTTCCAGCTCCACGTTACATTGATACAGAACAGGGTGGCTCTCAAGCTCGATTTTTGTTGAGCAAAGTTAATCCTAGCCAAACGCACAACAATATGTATGCTTATGGAGCGGTAAGATGATCATATAAAATCCTAAAAAGTAAATGCATCAATATCAATCGCGGTAGCACTGAGAATCACGTTGCTGCCCCAGTATCGATTCAATTCTGTCAATGTGAATGTTGATTATGTATTATAGTGAATAACGATTTTTTTTTTTTTCCACGTTCCTGTACATCAGGGGATGCCGTTGTCCAATGGGGTGTGTTTTTTATTATTTTTTTTTTCTCAGTTATTTCCAACCATTCCAAACTTTATTTTATTCCTCCTTCCAAATGGTGTAGGGCAAAGAAACACTTTCATCTCATGCTTATAGTAAAATAATCTACATCATTTTCTGTCAAACATATAAATAGAAACTGAATGGAGCAGTATACATCAAACTGTCTACAATAAAATTAAATACTCTTTTTTTTCATCCAGGAAAGCGGAGCACCAGTACTGACAGATGATGTCAGTCTCCAAGTTTTCATGGAGCATCTCAAAAAGTTGGCTGTCTCATCGACAGTCTGAACCAAATAATTGACATGATAGAAAAAAAATGGGGATACCACAGTGCTTGTCATATATGGTATGAAAACTATTGCATGAGTTTTGGAACATGTTCTCGGATTTAAGCAGTTGGACTAATCGAATTTGATGTAATTTTATTTAGAAGTCGTGGTCGTGTGATGGTTCTTATTCACTGCAGCTGATTCAGTTCCACGTAAAATCAGAAACTGCTATTGCATATATGCCTACATGTAACTTATACAGATGAATAAATAAAAATCCATAATGTTTTCAAGCTAGAACAAGATTTTTATCACCTGCAATATGGAAAATAAGTACAAAACAATACCATCGTACAACTGAAGTATTCGACGTTTAAAATTGTCCCATCATCAATAGCACAATCAATTCGTATTGATTGCTACGTGATTATGGAAGAATCGTCATTTCATACTGTTGAACAATTGTGGAATAGATAAAAAAACCTTCTACCCAAACAGTGATTAAATTTATAGCTATGGTATGTCTCATATTGGATACCATGTTGGAGGGACAGAAAATAAATATAAATATGACTTACTATTTACAGACTAACGAAGATAATCGCACATTTGATCTTCCACATATATATTCACGAGTTTGTATCTAACTAAGAAATCTTATCGACATTTTCTGTTCAACATCTGTCCTTTCAAGAACTTTACAGAATTCTTCGAATGAAATCATATTATCCCCATTCTCATCAGCCTCAACTATAGTCCTTTCTACAATGCTTGTGAGTTGCTCTTCACTATCAACAAGAAAACTCACATTCGTTAAGCAATCACTGTAAATTAATGAGACTAATTAAGGATTTTCATATTACCTTATGTTAGCTCCAACCATCATATGCAATATGGCCAACAATTCATCTTTAGATATCATTTCATCATTGTCAAGATCATACATTTTAAATGCAACTGAGAAATAAGATTATCAATTTATACTACGAATTGTCTTGTTACTTACATTGGTCTCACTGATATGAACTTACATCGCAGTTTCTCCTGTCTCGAATTTAATCGATTTGGACTGTGTTTTTTAATAGGTCTAAAGAGGGCAAGCACTTGCATAAACTGTAGAAAATTAACTCTGTCATTGCCGCTCTCTTCAAAAAATGCATTCACAATTCTCTCTCCGAGTGGATTAATTGCGAGTTCTGGAATCCTCAGGAAATCTTCTCGGCTTAGAGTACCACAATCACCACGGTCTAAACTTGTAAATCGGCTATAAAGTCGCTCTATTTGATTTGGTGTAACTGCAAATATTAATCAAATTTACAATTTATTTATACATTCAGATGAATTCAATATTTCTTCGTTTAATCAAAACTTACATCCAGTTGCTTCTTGAATTTGTGCAATTTCTTCCTCACGCAAAAGTAGACTCGATTTATTACCCATTATTGAATGGAAATTTGGATGAATTGTCAAACTATGAGAATTGCAGATTGATACCCGAATGTTCCAATATTTCTTTATCTTGCAATTATTTCTTTATCAATAATCATTTCAAGGTGGAGGTGCAAAGTTCATTTATACACACTGATAATAATAGTAAAGACATGTAATGATATAGATCAATTGACAGTTCAACACTGCACATTGTTACATGCTGTAGGTTAGATTACCGCTTCTCATTCCGAGTGTTCCATGTGTCCAACGAATGTTCCAAACTGGACCGATATAACTCTGATAACTTCATGATGATCCAGTAATAATTCTGAGGTGAATCCCTGTGTACAAATTAACAACATTCCAGTACTATATTCATCTCTATGTAATCAAAAAACAATTGAAAAAAACAATGCATTAGCTAGTCAAATTACGCTTATACCTAAGAGAGGAAATAAAATGATCGTTGCATATTTGAATTTCCCTCCAAGTAGATACGGCGTCGTTTGGATGAAGTTGTAATTTATGACTCAAGAATATGGAATGGAATAAAGGCGGATTTCTATTGCCAACTCTATCTTGTTTTTCCGTATCGGGTAGACCGCGAATTTCAAAATCACTCCATTAGTTTTAGGAGAATTACATGTGAATTTTTTTCTTCTTCCTCTCCTCCAAATTGCTTCTCTGTACATATTGACATAATAACCATCTACTGGCTGGGGTAATTGCTTACAAATAGTGAAGTCACATAGCTCTGTGGATCAAAACTTCTATGGACATCGATATTCTTTGCTCATATCTTACATTGTATTGGTCAAGATGATTTGCGTGAGTTTGCGTGGTTGGCCACATCTGCAGTAGCTTACTAAGTGCAGTGGAGTTTGTAGGAGATCATATGAAAGTTTGTTCGGCCATCCATAATAATGGCTGATGACAATGGCGGCGTTCGAAGATTTGTAGTTTATTGCATTTAACTGAATTTGACATCATTTTGCAATTCAATATTTGAGAACGCACGGCGTTTTCGCTTGCATTCATAACAAATTCGTATACCCAACTTTGTATGATAATTTTTATATTGAAGTTGACGGAAGATCATACATCTTGTATGTGCATTAAGTGCCTTGCGACAAAATATCGATAACATCAAAACGTCAAGCATGGAAGAAAGGTAAGTCACGGGACATTTGAACATTCTCAATGTCAAAATCATTGCTGATTTATAATTAATATCTAATTACACAGATCGGAGTGTATGAAGCAAGTGAGGTTGGGGGAGAATTTGAATAATTCTCGTAAAAGTAAAAAACGAGGAAATAAAAAGTGCGAAACAAGGATTGGCGGGTGGTGTAATGATGAGCAAAGGGAAATAAATGGTGGTGCAGTACCAAACATGGACTACACTCCTATTTTCTGGCAGCAATCAGGTGTTGCACCTCATATGCAACCTGCACATAATGGTCAAAGGCTATACACAGCTGTATCTGATCCAACGGTTTGTGGTTATTCAACGGTGCCAGTGGCTTATACTATGGAACCTGTCTCCATGCCTCCTGTTTATCCGTTATATAGGCCAGTGCCCCGACCGAACTATAGAAGTTTACGTGGTAGACCAAGGATAAATATGACGCGAAATCCACATATGACATCTCACGTTAATCAACCGAGCAGTATTGTCAATGGATATTCGAGCTTGCAAGATAACAGATCAAACTACTTGACACCTTCTCTGTATCAGAATGGAGATTACACATCGCTGCCGCCTAGTGCACATAATCATATTGTGAATGACACAGAGGAATTGAATTCAGAGCATCGGAGATATTCAGATCCGGGATTGGGTCCTACTGATTTGCCATCTTATGCAAATAGTGACGATACTGATAGTGAAGAAAGTGGAAGTTCTATAACAACTATTGGGAAGAATAATAAACTTGTATTGACGTTAGTTGAGCAGGTAAGAAAAATTGATATATCGCACATTGATGTAGCAACCTATGAATAGTTATTTTCAAGTCACACTCCCAATTGCAGATGACGACATTAAGGGAAGCCAATAGTCAAATGTTTAGAGAACTCCATGAAACCAAATTATCTTTAGAGAATATGAAAGCAGAATTGACACAAGTTAAACAAAATACCTCTCTAGATTATCAACCAGGAATGTTGTCAGGTGAGCTATTTATATCCACATTGTTATAATCGATTGCTCGTCTAATTCATTCTGCACATACAAATTTGCATGTTTGTTTAGGGTAATATAATCATTTGTTTTTCTCCACCTTTAGATATTATAAGTGAAATGCGAGAAGCAAATAAAATACTCGATGAAACAATGTGGACAAAAGTGAATGCTATTATTGAGGAGAAAAATAATCAAAATCTGGCGGAGCTAGACGAAGTGAAGGTAAAGAAAAATTATTTCTATTCCACTTTTTCTCGACTTTTCCAACCATTCCACACTGTCTCCACTGTTATACTACGTTGAAATTGATTTAGTAGTGTTGAAAGTTGACCATGTTTAACAAGCTCAGTCCCCACTATCCATATTAGCTCACAAAAAACCCATATATTTCGAGATATAGACTTAAATTGACTTTATTATTAACGAAAATGTTGGAACTGGGATAGGAATAGTTTGATGTTTCTCTTTTCCCGCCTTCATTTTGTTTTTCTTTCACATATTTGTTTTGTATTCCGTCGGTGGTCAGGTCACAGGTTCTCATAAATATAATCGAATACCTGGAACAAGGTGCATACAAAGGCTTTTGGTATTCATCAAATAGAAACAGCACTCATCGAAGCGCCGCCCGAATACAAATGCGCATCCGGAATATGTGCAAGCAATGGTAGAAATAGGTGCAATATAGAGATACACTGACCCAAGATGAATAGTACGATTTGTCAACAACGAAATTGTACGGAATTATGCAAATATGCAACGATAGATTGAATAATAAATTTTTTTGCATTAATCTGAAACTTCCAACGATATTTGCGTACCGTACTCGCGTGATACCACACATGTCGAACGCATTTTATGATATCACCTATGATGGCAGTTCTGAAAATAGTACGATTGTTCATAGAGTAAGTTGTAGGCGTGGAATGTACGGGGTAAAGGGTGGGTAGGGGAGGGACGTACTCAAATTTCACATGGCTCGCAAGGCGGAGGGTACGAACATGCATGCAATGACTTTAGCATGCTGGGGAACAGGGAGCCGTCAGCAGTAGGGCCATGAGAGATATGAAGTTGAGGCACTTAGCAGCTGTCAGGGCCTCTCTCACGACCTCCCGTCTTCACTCTTTGCTTGGTCTTCTCATATTTCAACTATCCATTAGCCTCATCAACCGTAGAAATGGCTGTTACTATCCACCACATGCGCATATAGTCATTACTTAATTGAACGTTTAGATATCCGACTCTCCCAACAACCGTTTTTTTTTTTTTTCCGGCACTACCCTTGACTTTTCATCTTGTCTTCTCATATTACTCATCATATTGAGCGGTTTTTTTCTTCTTGATCATATAGTCGTATGCTCCCAAATGTTTCCACACAGGTACAACTGGCCAAAATGATAGAAGAAAAAGTCAAAGTGGACAAACGAATTATTAAATTGGAGGAGGATGTAACTGGCCTTAAAATCAATCATAAGTAAGTATTCCGATAATTGAAAAAGTTTGATTCGAACATTTTCTTCGCTATATAGTATTATAAATTTCGCAGCATTATAATTATGTATGGGATAGGAGAGAAAGTGATGTAAATGGTTTCATTGCTTGATATAAGTGTAATGTGGCTTTCGTAATAGCAATGAAGATCGTGAGATCGCTGCTTTCGAGGAGGAGACTTTGACACTACGACGAGAACTCCAAGTGGCACGAGCAGCAAGGAGTGGAGCTGATGATAATGTGGCAAAGTGCGTAGACACACAAATTGCGAGTGCTATAAATCCTATGAATTTCAATACACCTTTTATAACCAGCACCCCCGTGCGTACTGACATTCATGAGTCCTGTCGCGCCAGCTCAACTGACTTCCAAGCTTCATCATCCTCAACCTCGTCTACCTCATCCCCGCTGACATCTTTATCCTTTCCCAACTCGTCGAGGAACGTGAAGAGCATTGGCGCCGCTGAAATTGATGAGGATTGGCATTGGAATGAATGCCCTACCACATCATTAGAGCCGATCGTTCAAAATACCAAGTCTACAAATTCATCTGAACTCACCAAAAACCCGGATGAAGAAGACCCGAAAGCATTAGAGGAAGGCACAAAAAGTGAACGACGCTCAATAGAAATATACAAGGCACCGGATGAATCGGTGCAATTGATTAAATCTATGGACCCAGACGAAGAGGGGGCACTTGAGCGTCTAATACATTTTCACTTCAACCGGGAACAGCCTCAGCCAGTAGAGCTGGATGCACAGAGACACAAAAATAGGAAATATTATTGTAAAAATGAACGTGCAGTCGATCTGAAGAAACTGACACATTTTTCATGCATTGGTGCAGCAGGAACACCGGTTTTTTCCCTGGACACTGATGTTATTGACGAGGGAACAATAGTATTCGACAAAAAAAATGGCTCATTGACATCGAGGATGTTGACGAAAAGTGATGTGTCTAAAGTACCGGACGTCATAGTTGTCACCGGAAAATCAGTGGTACCTAAACATTTATGCTCGACGAGAATCCTGACATCCAGAGTCCTGACAGCACCTTCACGCGCCACATATACCACTGCCTACATCTAAGTTACGTACGGGGCCATCGAAACCTGTTGTTTTGCGGCATCACAGATAAACTGGGGCTTTATTGGGCTTATCATACCGAATTGTGTATATATATCAAATGACACGTAGGTCTTTCATTCACATTCATAATGCATGTATATTTTATTGTACAAACGTTCTTCCATACGAGTCGAAAAAGCTTCACCTCATCGTGAAATTTCATTTCGATAACCTTCTATTTTTATATATTTGAAACCTTAACTTTAGGTGTATATAGATTTCATGTTCTTATCGAGTGTGTGTGTGTGCTTGTATCAGTTTCGTCGTTGTATATTCAATTTTGTACTATTACGGTGTCTGCATTAGAGTTAACTCACATGCCTATGTGCCCACCCGAAGTGATTCGAGCGTTTATAACGGGAGATAGGCGAAAATAATATTTTTCTAGTATCATTTTTCTTGAAACAATATTTACCTAGAAAAAAAAAGATTCAGAGACAAGTTGATATTCTATTTCGGGAGAAATGATGAACTAAACGGTGGGATCTTATGCATCAGCGCGTAAAACCGAACGGTGTATTGAGATTTGAACCCTTAACCACTGATGGAACGTTTTGTGATATTATCACCAAACTATTTTGGAGTTGTACCACATTCGAACATCAGTGGTTAGGGGTTAACTTTCATATATCGATAACTTATAAAGATGCTATTAGGCGATGAGTAATGTAAGTTTTTGACTTCAGAAAATCTCATCAATAAGTTGGGACTTCATGTGTATTCCATACTCTCATCAATGTCAGTCGTTCATCAAATTGAGGAAAGATTGATGATAATGGTGTTAATATGAATCATTATGATTGGGGTGTTGCACAATAAAAACAGAACAAAGACACGAACATTCTGAAATGAATGAACACAATTCATCCATCTTCCTTTAGTTGGCAGCATGGCTTGGCTCTGTACTATCTGCTTTGCGTGCTTCCAAAGAAAATCTTACAACTGTTTCTTTCCACTGATTAGCCGTCGATGGGAAGATGGCGAGAGAAAAAACGCAACCGGAAGCGTGATTTATCACGATGGCGAAACTGGTGGCGATACTGCATAAAACGATGAATGGAACAGTAATTTTCGAAGAAATTCCTGACTCTCTGGGTTTTCTTACTTCTGGTTCAAGGTCAACTATTGGATGTCCATCAGCACCATCGAATGGCGAAATATCAGTACATTTTATTATGAGCGCAGAGGATGGCAATAGTGATGATGACGAGCACGACAACGACTATGACGGCTCATCATTTACCGAGAATGAATTCGGAATTGATAACGTTAGTAATTGTGGTCCAGTTACTGATCTATGATGAATGACAGATGTTCGAGATGAAAATTACGAGAGATACGCGAAACCACAACCCAAGAATAGTTATTCAATGATTCGCATTGCCACACTATCAGTATTTAAATATTTTTATCATGATTTCGTTATTCAAGAATTATCAGATGAAAATTTAGGATTATCGTTTTTTTTTTGTGAAAATGCGATTCATGCGATATTATATGCAATAACAATTTAATTGTTTACAATTGACAGTCAAAGAACAATCTTCGTACAGAACTACGTACGACTTTTAGTTTCGCCAACTGTAGAGCCAAATATACACGTATAGATAAAAGTATGAGTTATTTGGAGGACGCAGTGCTCATATATTTAATTATATTAATTTATTCCATATACCTGGTGGATCATCATTTATTAACTAGGGCAGTAACTTGATTATTCGAGCACTCGTCTTCATCGAAAACAGTTTTCGATATCTGTGAATACAAGTACATACTTACTGTTTAAGTCACAAAACATTTATTCTTGATATACCTTCACTAGCATGCAATAATTTACGAATAATTTTTGAAATGAGATAACGTTTCGATTGGATATATTGTTAAGAAATGCCTCAGAATTGACAATATTCATCGGAATGTAACTAATATATTTGTTATAAGAGTTCAAGGTATATAAAAGCAGAGTGAGTTTATACCTAGCAAGAATCTCAATCGAATTCAGTCTAGTGCTGAATAGACACCACAAAATCTCTTGAGAAAACAATCGTATGAGCTTTCTTTTGTATCAATAACAATGAATCAATCAATCAAATATTTTATATTATTTTAGTACAGCGAATGAGAAGAAATCGACATTTAATCTAATGCAATCATTGAAACTTTGTTAAAAGCCAAAAGACTCCGTCTCGCACAAGAAAAAATATCAGAGATTTAGACAATACAAACGAAATTAACTTACGAGAAACTCTCAGCTCAGAATTTTGAAGTGCCATCATAGAGAAGGTGTGCTCACTATTTCGAATATTTTGTATTTGTTAAGTCCACAATATTTGTAGGCTATATGTGATGAGCTGACCAGTGGATGTGTGAAGAAATAGTTTGTGTGGATATAAGGTCCAATAATAATTGCAAAAAAGAAAGTACTTAAGCTGTTAACAAAGTTTTCATTAGACATGTAAATATACTCACAGAATTTATTCATATGAAGCATCATTCGAATAAACTTCAATCGAAAAATCTCATCAACATAAGTTATTTCTACATGTCTATATATTCATATACATGTCTACAGTTCGATGATAATTTCATTCTTGTTTATTTCAATTATCACCTTTTTTCCCCATAGTATACATATAAAGAGCAGCATTCCCTCAGATACACTGGTGTCCTCAATGCCGAATCGATAGGATAGTATTGGCTCGTTGAACGTTGTGTTGAAAGAATGTTGTTTTTCCCCTTTATGAACGAATGGAAAAAAATTCACCTACAATGCAACACATAAAATTAATCCATATTATGAATGTAGTGAACACCACTTGTTGATGTTTTCTGTTCCAACTATTGAAAAATAATTGTTCAAAATCTATCACACCTATGCGTGTTTGGTATATTGTACGCTAAAACAATTTATGAGCTCGATTTTATATAGAACATTGTAAATAGCTTCTATTTCATATATCAGCATACACAGAGAGAACCACTGCGAGACCCCTGTTGACACAATCGACCCTCTTTCGTCGGGACACCGTTGGCTTGTTGAATTCCTCATTTCAACACGGAAAGTCGGGATGTCTTGCCACATATTCATATCCCTCTGGTATAATTCGCATATAAATATTCCACAAAATTGTACGTTATTCAACTGTAGTGGTTGAATAAACAAAAGAATGGCAAAAGTGAAATGGAAAATAACCGAAAATTCTTATGCAACATGGGTCGAATCTGTCGGAAGTTATATTTGATATTTTAGTTGGGTACATTTTTATGGTTTACCGAAGATATCATATGGGGGGCCTCCGTGATTATTGACCACTAACGCACAACAGCCGCAAAAAAAATCCAACAATGGAAGAAAAAGCTCACCGACATCATAAATTGATCATCAGTTTACAGCACTCGTGAGCATCGAGAGTTTGAAGATTGTAAAGAGTGGTATCAGCGCTAATAGAAATTTTCCTCGAGTATTATTTTTCTCCGTCATTCCCTCTCAAAATGAAATATGTATATAACGATTCATGTACATAAATATGTTATTTGTTTTCATTCACGTATAGTAAACTATGCATTAGAGATTTTGATGAATTTGTCAGCATTCATGAAAAATAATTTTCTCTAATATGACAATAATTATGTGTCAGTAGTTAATTGCCAGTTCTGCGATTACATATTGAAGCGCATACACATATAACATTGATGAATAATTCAATTTTAATTTACCCAGTTGCCTTTCATTTTACCTGCCGACCGTTGTGTTCGCATTTATGTTTTGGCTCAATTATTATTTCACTCGTTTCCGGTTAAACTTTCATTGTATATTGCCTACGGTATCCCGTAATACAGAATATGTTACATACAATGAGAAAACGATCGATATACATATGTAGATGACACGCGCATACGACACACACACACGCGTGCGCGCATCGTATATATATGTTGCAGCAATGCCGTGGGAGCAGGACTCGAATATAATTGAAACGTGTGCCTCTGGGAATCCAGCGAGTCATCGCATCAACACGATAAGGGTACAGTGGAAATTATTAAAATTGACTCAACTTTGATGGGCTCCATATAATATATGTGTATAGAGGGTGGCCACCACTTTGTTCGAGCAAGATTGCTGCTAATTTTCAGCTATGTCTATCCGCGGACTCATCCACCACCTGCTCTTGTACTGGCACCTTTCAGTTTGAAATGTCTCGTTTCATTGTTACTGTAATGCATTACGAAAATTGAAATTTGTTATGTATATATAATTACATACAGATATATATCATGTTCCAATGTTGAGAAATCATTCTTTCATGCCACACTCAAGATATATATCTCTCTTTCATCTTCCAACATACCATGAAATTCATCAAAAGTAAACAATACTTGAATGAAAATGCATATTAGTTGATATTATATGATTGGTATACGCTTGAGAACTTTTGCTTACTGAGAGAAAAAATGTAAACTTTTACAAGAAAAAATGGATGAGTAATATCTAATCCGATGAATGGTAGTTGAACTTTTAAACTCTCCCGTTGGAATGAAGTAATAGAATGGTCACAGATAGTATTACAAAAGATAAGTAGATTGAGATTTCAATATATTTAGGTAGGCGTGACGCTTCAGGTTACAGTGAGTCATTGTGTGAAGCGTAAAATTGCTACAGTAACGTTTTCAATCTCCTTTGTTTTGACAACTATTGGGACTCAGAAAAAGTCATGAAATCGATTTCTGCTTAGACTAATAACAAGGCAGTTATAGAGATATATATAGGTCGCGAAAAAATATTTATTCACTGTTATACGAAAAATATAGTGGGGTGGGTGGAAAATCAATCACCGGCGAGAATTCAGGGTGAATCGTATACTTCGCAGTCTATTATTTTTTGCCCCGGGGTGAAACACACGTGGAGAGCGGGGACCTCGCAGTCGTTCCAAGAGATAGAGCGTTCGGGGGTTACAAATCTGGCAAAAGTTCGTTTAGGCACGCATTATGTTGGGCTTTCATTCATGTCTGCAACGTGTCAAGCTTGATAAAGCACACCCGAAATGTTTTTCTTTCTTTTATATATATATGCCATAACTCTCTCTCATGATCTTTCTCGCTCCTCCATCTGGTCATCTCCCGATATCTTTATTGCACCAATTTTATAGTAGTTATGCAGGCGTAGTTTATATCTGTATTTTTAGCTTCGCAATATCTTTTTGATGATGATACAGCATACACTACGTAATTTCCTGTAGTCCTGGAAGCGCACATTGCATTTGAAATGTATTTCTCCTCATTCCAATATAGTTGACCTGTGCAAACAGTCGATCGACTACCTGAGGTCATACTTATGCCGTAGAATTACTTTCGCCTAATTGATGGTCACCCACATTTCTCGGTATTGTTATTGGACCAGACAATGAATTTTGATTATACTTTGGGAAATTCCCAGTCTGATCAATGCATGAGACACTTTAGAATTTGTCGATACTTATTGGGATATCATTAATCACTCAGGTAAACTCATTTGATCAGTAATAACATACCTTCCAACAATTTTCTCAGGCAAGAGTTGCTTAAATATTAGCAGCTGTGAAGGTGTATTATTTTCACGTAGTAAAATCCAAAACTCGGCTTAGAAGCACCTGGTACAGTTTAACATTTCATTATTTCTATATATTTATTTATACCAAAGTTTTAATGATATATATTCTGTCATGTCGGTAGGTAATCCGGCTGATATGATCAGATTTGAGTTTTTACGCACATATTATTCCGTTCAATGTTCCGTCGAGTTCTCCAAATATCCCAATATCAGTGTGATTGCAATTAGTATTTCTATTCCATCATTTATTTGAAAAAAGTAATACTTTTAATTGAAAGAGCACTTCCAAATAAAGGGATTGAAAAACATAACTGTGAATTATCATGATGGACAGCCCAATCACAAGAACCTGTGTGTTGTGTTGCGACGTGAGACGTCAAAACGCTGTAACCTACAAAAACATGTGACCATTCCGAAAGTTTAGAGAAAAAATTACCTGTCATACACAACACGTACTGTGAAAAGTCCTCAACATCCACATATATATTCATCGGTGCGACCCTAATGCTTCAGGATTTGTTGTTTTAGCACTTACAAACAACAAACGATGCCGTTAATCGGCCACCAGAATTTGCTTTACTACACCATAGCAGCAAAGAAATGGTTTCCTTTTTCCGAAATCACATTATCCTGGCTATGAGGTCACGTTCAAAAACATTTTTGCAGAAATCACATCACAAAGTTAAATACGATGCTATTCATGCCGTTGCATAAATATTGAGTGATCCATCTATTATCAAACTTTGTGATGATAACTTTTTAAAGCGATTCTGCTTGTGTGTGCGACCACCAACGCGTCATGTGCGTGAATGAATTGCAGTTCAGAATGACAACTACAAATATTTTATACATAAGCAGTAGTTTCGAAAAGAACTATCTCCTTTAATTCTTATAAATATATATCTACAATGTCATTCAATATTTATGACAGAATTTCATCGCTTGAGCATTCTTATTCAACACCAATGTTTTTATCCACGAAATAGATCCTAATATCATATATTGGCGCGTGAATAATTGAATCAAGGAGAATTTATTTCCGTTTCACTTATGTATGAATAATATAAAATAAATAGGACTCGAATGATGATGGCAATCATTTTATCAACAATTATATGATGATAATCATAAGGGGATCTGCGGACGTTTAAGAATGAGCTGCTTTAGCCGAAACGGAAGATATTGAAAGATAGGGTTGTATAATCTTGTACAAATAAGAAATTGATGTTTAATCAATGGGATCAATGAACTTAAAAGTGTATCACTCAAATATATACACAAAGTAAACAAAACAATAGAATGTCACTTTATGCAATTGATGATACGTTACACTCTCTGGAAGTTCTTCCAATGATAACATTCCTCGATATTACTTTGCGAATGATTTCCATATGAATCATCACAATATGCATTCCCGATTTCTATTTAGACAAGAAATAGAGTAAAATGTTTTGAATTAATGTCAATAAAATGTCTTCAAGCACTGTAATTCAGGCTGCGTTTACACTCTTATAATCGTACTCCCCACTTTGTGACTCTCTGCTGTAAGATTGAGACGGTATTGAAAAATGGATGCAGTATGAAGTTTGACAATATTCCATGATATATCTAGAAGTTTCGATAAATGATGGCGCTAGAAGCGCGCGCTTTGTTCATGAGTTTACTCCCAAATTGTCGACTACTTATGACAAAGCGTCCCTTCATCCTTGGAAATGACTTGAGTGTACGACTGATCGCGTATCGATTGTGTTGTGTAGTTTTGTTCGTGTAATATTTTAAAATTGTGTACGTTGTCCTGCTGTGGATATGTAAATCGCTTTTCACTATTATAGATATCGTTTTTGAGATTCTGTATCATTGATTGAACCAAAGAAATATAGAATTTTATTTGAGATACTGCCTGTAGGAAACCGCAGATTTGCGAACTTCATAGATCGTACGTAGCGCCATTGAAATTATACAAATCTGCAATTCATTTATATATGTATATGTGGAATCACAAATAATACGATTGTATAATTAGTAGGAAGATGCTGAGTTTACCTCTTACATGGAGAAATTAAATGTACAAACATAAGTGCAAGCTTCTATTTAGAGCATTCGAATCAACTTGAACACACTCGTAAGTATGTAATATTTTCCATAGAACTACCATTGCACACTTGGTAATGTGGAAGAAGTATCTTCACTGTGCCAATAAGAAAATTACGTGACTCATTTGGATCTGCAGTATATCTTCATGTGTTTATTTTCTGGAAGAAATTTTTATCGTTATGATATTATTTTGGAATGATAAATAATGAAGATTGAAATATAAATTGCTGAGAGATACAGTGGCACTAATACACGAGCGGATAAGCCACGAGTGTTTGTCCAAGTATACACCATTTGAGAGCAACTTGAGAGTGGGTAAACAATAGCTATTTGCAGATAAACATCGCGTACGTATCCATGTTCAAACTTGTAGATATATATGTTTATCAGCATTCATAGAGGCTCATCTATGATGGGAAAAGTATAGCGGGTATATGTCGCAGTAATTAATCTTTTATCTTATAATATTTCTCAAATGTAAGGGATCAATATGATAATATATAATTATCAATATATACGTATAAACTGAATCATATTGATCGCGCGATATGAGTTGGTCTGACATTCAATACAAATATGTGTCCGTTGTGCCTACACTGTTGAAGACCAGTGTATGTATATAGCTACAAGCACTCACTCAAAAGGATTTTATCTGTGGCAGCCGTAGCTAGTTTCTCTCCAGCTAAATGAGCCTATTCCCGCACGTGGTTGTTGTCAAAAGGCAAAATAATACATAGAGTTATGCATATAATTATATTAGGTGAGCGACAATGAATTGTCATACATCTATTCGCGTCGGTATGAGAGCTGAATAATATCGAGCCCGGCCGGCTTTTTTTTTTCTATATTATTATGGCCGATTGTCTATTCAGACCAATAGATCTGGGGTTGATACACTTTCTGATTGGTGGTAAATTAACTTGATTATCGAATTGAATTAGAATACTGTCATTCCATACATATTCACTGTTGATATAATTTTGTCACAATATATTATTTGTTATTGAATCCAAATCCTGTGTGAAGAAACATGAAAAAATGAAATGTTTTGATGGGGAATGTCGTAAGAGATCGGTTGAATTGGTGATGAAACCTTTAAAGTCGTTACCTGCCTTTGAAGTTGTGCAAGAAACTCTTTGTCACCGTGAATACAAGATATTATCACTCGCGATATCAAAATGGATATAAACGCAGAATTGGGAAGAACAGTGATGATAATAATGACGATAATAATAATAAATATTAGTTGAATGTGTAACAAACACTGGTGTGTTCACGCGGGCCAGCTCGAGGTGTCAAACCCGGTGGCAGTTGACATGACGTGAGACATCGGCGTACGTCGTATGTCGTTGCTGCCGACGCTAACGTCGCGCAAAATTACGCAAGTCGTGCGCCCAGATACGTTTTTTTCACGGAGGGTGGATCGCGGAATTGCGCGTGCGCCCGCGGATTTTCTCCCTTTACGAATCCCCAACTGATCCAACCACATATAGGGCGTGATGGTTTTTAGTTACTAAAATGCCCCCATGGCTCGCCCTCGGCGTTGCCTTACTGGCGGAGTGAATAAAGGTATGGGAACTGTACGGCGTTGATTGGTCGAGAGAAACGACATCGGGTGTGTCTCGGGTACCAGCTAACGCTCAATTCTCGAAGTGGGGAATGTTTGAAGAAGACTCCGTGGCTGAAGAGTATCGGAGAACACTCGCTAACCGGCCTCCATCCACACTACACACAGTGAGAGAGTGAGAGAGGGCGCGCGCTTAAAACTGCCGCAAATAACATCGCGGTGATATACGTGTGTTATATAGTTGTTGTTAGAACAACAATTACCCCTATCGTAAACGTCATCGAGTACTGTGTGGGCCACGCATTGTTCCGATTTCTATCCTGTGGGTCGTTCTCGATTTCAAAATCTTGCCCGCTAGTGACTCGTTTACGACGCATATCAACTACACCTATGTATATATACACAAATATATATATACATCAAAGATTACATATTATTATATGAGTAAATAAATATAAATAAATAAATACATAAATGCATAAATAAATAAATAAATAAATAAGTGAATAAAGCAACAAATAAATAAATAGTTAAATAAATAAATAAATCGATAAACAAATAAACGAATTAATAAAAAAATTAATCTACCTAAGAATGTTCACATATATATTAGAGTTCTTGTTTGGTTTTTTAATTTAAATCACGTCGATCTGTGTGATTTTTGTACCAGCCTGTGGGACTATATCAACGCTACCAATTTTTTGTTGGTTTTCTATTTGAGTTTTCTATTACTTTCAGCAGTTTTACATCGTCCATAAATGAATATCAGTTTGAGAGTTGGATCGATAGGAGTACAAGTCACATCAGTGCTCCAATGTCGAGAAGAATAATTCAGTGATTACTTCGACAAATGAATTTTTAATACGGTGACCACTGTGGCAAAGTTGATATTATTTTGATAGTGAAGTGACAGGGATGTATATCGAAGATAAATGAATGAATGATAAAGAAAAAATAAAAGGTTGAGATAGTAGTAAAAATAAAACTGGTGAGTAACGAATAAGCAATGTAGTGATATACAAAAGAAGTATAAATTGTGCAATTATCAAGCAATGTTTTGTGTTTGGCAGATATAGGAGTAAATCTCTCAGTCAATCTCTATGACAATGCTTCAGTCGCAGAAGCTTTACAGCGAGGCTGGCAGCCTCGGTAGTGCCATGACGAGTGCAACAATGTCAAGTATGGGTAGTATGGCACCAACGTACAGTTCGATTAATTCGATGGGTTGTGTCTCAATGGGAATGTCAATGGGTGTAGGTGTTGGGCCAAATTGTAGTCCTCAAAGTGCGAGTGGCTTCAACATGAGTACAATGAGCTCTATGGGAATGGCATCGATGGGAGGTGCGGGTATGGGTGGATATGGAGGTGCAAGTATGGGTGGCGGCGGTGCGTGTATGACGCCCGTCGGATACACCGTAGGTGGTACACCAGCATCGCGGGATGCTTTAACTTTAACTGAACCAGATTCACCTAATTCAGCTTTACAGCGCGCACGAAATGACAAGTCATATCGACGCAATTACACTCATGCAAAACCACCGTATTCTTATATTAGCCTCATAACGATGGCAATACAAAATGCACCAACAAAAATGCTCACACTCGCTGAGATATATCAATTTATTATGGACCTATTTCCATTTTATCGGACAAACCAGCAACGCTGGCAAAATTCCATCAGGCATTCGTTGAGTTTCAATGATTGTTTCGTCAAAGTAGCAAGGACCCCGGACAAACCTGGCAAAGGTTCATTCTGGACACTTCATCCAGAAAGTGGTAATATGTTTGAGAATGGCTGCTATTTACGACGTCAAAAACGTTTCAAAGATGAGAAGAAGGAACAAGCGAGGCAAACTACAAAACATCCATCAAATTCACATCACCAAGTTGGCCCTGGCGGGCACAACAGTCCATCATCTCATGATTTATCTCATGGTGGAAAAAAAACCCCATCCTCGCTTCATCACTCTGTATCTCAACATCAGGATGACAAAGATCTTCATTCACTTGTATCATCACATCATCACCATGCAGCTGGACTACATCAACATCATGGTGGGTTAAAGACTGACACAAGTGATATAGGTGGTCTCCTCGGATCCGATCTTGGCTCAGCACATGACGAATTGGCAGCGATGGTTGGGCGTAGTCTTCATCCACATCTGCTCAGTGATCCTGCAGCACTTCATCATGGAATGGCTGGAAGTTTAAAGCAAGAGCCACCTTATGTCGCAGCCAGTCACCCATTCAGCATCACTAGGTTATTACCTGGCGAAACAGCAGCCACATCGCCTGGTGCGCAAGATAGGAAACACGCGGATCTCAAGATGTATGAACAAATTCATCAAAGTTATGCTAACTATGGATCACCACATCATCCGCATGCCCATTCGGGTCCGCCAACGCATCATCATCATAATGGTATGCATAGTGGGTCAAATGCTGTTGCAACTATGCACAATATGAATCATCATCAAGATTATTATCAACCACCTTTGTATCATCATGCGTCGAGTGTATCGGCGTCCAGTAGTGCACCGCCTCCAGTCCCATCGGCTGCGCCGGGTTTGTGACATCACGCCACTCATCCGTATGCTCTTGCCTGAGTCGTCGCGACGGCGGCTCATCAGGCCGTTTACATCGATGACGAACACAACAATGGATCCATGTCAAGACCAAGCGCGCTGGCGCGTTCGGATCAGCGTTTGCATACAGCAGACGATGGACATGAGATTCAACATCAACAACATCAACAACATGTTAGTTGGCACGTCATTGCCGGCGTCGATGATGTCGAGGACGAGGATGAAGAAGATCAAGATCCAGTGTTATATAACGAACGCGTGTAGATCACCGAAATTGAAATGTTATATACCAAATCACCACTCTCTATAATGTCTTGAAATTATTCCGATTCATATTTTACTCTCTTTTGCAATCGAGTTTTTTTATTTCCATCCAACGAATTGATCAATTGTCCGTTAACGTTCCTGATTAAATAATGCTGATCGATACTTCAATGAATATAGAATTGAACTCACAAATGAATAATCAACATATTTTTCATGTTATCTTTGAAGCAAATCGTATGACGAAAAACATCAAGCGGACACATGTACAAACTGGTATGGTTGGTTATTCACGCAAATGTATCGCTTTCAAAGTAACTGAACTCGTCATCACTTCGTTATCGATATCTGATCTCGAGATTGCAAGCGATATCGCGCGGCTTTAAACTCAACTCGTAATATCTCACTCGACTCCACGATGAATTAATTGTGGTATTTCTATTGTTTCGGTCATTTGCCTCTTATCTTTGTTCCACTATTGCTCTATGCACATACTTTCGAATACATATATATGCATATACATACGCTAATATGTATATTTGATGCGCCATATTGCGTATTGATTCACGCGGGTCACATTTATATTTTCCGTCCGGATCTCATTGTCCCCGACAAGGTAAAAATAAAGTCAATTTCAAAAGTTGATGTGGAAAATCTTATCGATACTTAAAACTTTCATGTGTCAATGAGAAAAAAAATCAAACGATTAGCGAAAATTGTGATAATGCTCGTGACAAGTGAGAAAACAACGTCATCATTGATTGGTAACGGAGAATAAAAAAAAAGGATAAATTCTCCTGTGTTTTTTGTATAATAATGTAGATAGTTGCACACGGTAATGTGTATGATGTACATTACTATGATGTGTCGCAAAGAACGACATATATATACATACATACATACATATATATATATATATATACATATACAAACACACACATATATATATATATATATATACATATGCATGCACACATTTATATGTAAACACATAGGTACGCAGATATAATATAGATATATTAACAAATAAAAGAATTAATGTAAGACAGAAAAGTTATGAATTTCCATTATGTGCATATGAATAGAAATATGCGTCGATAATCATCCTTGAATATCCAGGCAATTGTAAAAGAACTGTAAAGACAAAAAAACAAATAAAATTAAAACAAAAAAAACGGCAGCAGTGAGGATGAATAAGACAAAGCAATTAAGTTACCATCAAAGAGTATTGTGTGTCGTGAAATGTGTGTATTGATAATCAAAAGCTAAATGAAAAATGAAAATGGAAAAACAACAATGTATATATGAAGCATTATGAAATTTAGTAGGATTCATCATTGTTGGATTATTGTCATAACTATCAAAATATTTGCTATCATTTTTCATCGACTGTGAATTTGATTATGCATACGACTGCTTCACAGACAATCAAATACATTTTGTGAAGGAGATATTGCGTACAATTCGTCCATTTCATTGGCGTTTGTTTGAATTATTCCTCCTCATTTCACGAGCCACTACATAATTTTTATGTTGTATCAAAAATATGCAAAACGTTGAACAAAGATGCTAGATGGGAGATAATGTACATGTTTCAATAAACCGACGTATTTCTACAAAAAGAAAAAAAAACCTAGAAGATACATTGATTCGGTATATCCCTAATTAATCCCGATGAAAAACAATATCACGAATTTTGTGATCTTATGTCAATCCTATAAATTTCCAACACGAAATCATCTAACTAGACGAGTGGACAATCAGAGTGCAGTTTCAATATATTATTCGATTAAGGATACAATCGAGGTTGATATAACGAAAAGCACTCTGCAAAGCTGTGTATCTCGCCAATATTTGACTAAATCATGAACAATGTTTGTACACACACTCGCGCGACTGTATATAGTGCGAAGCGACGGAGACGCTTGGATAGAAGTAGTATAGTTGTACATGATCGTCGCGTACCAATCTTCATAAAGTATACATCTGCATACGCTAAAATATATATACATAAGAAGAGGCAGTGTCGTGCAATTTGCCAATGCTTGTTATAGTGAAAAACTAGTTGTTTACATATAAATTAAATATTGTATACGATTACAACGTGACGTCACATTTTCATGAACAGCGTGGGCACTTTATAATCTCAAGGTACAAATGACCAAAGTGAATGAAACGGAAATAATTCAATGACTTATATGAAGAATAAATTTTCACCTGCCGATATTATCTGAGGAAATGTAATTATATTCACATCAAAATTTTATTTATGTACCCAAATTATCCATTAAAAATGAACAAGACATCATTGTTCAATGCTCTACAATACATTACAATAGTATACAATACAATATAGTGGCTCCAAAGTATACGAATTTTATTCTATAGGTTGTAAATCATTTCATTATATTTTGTATTATTTCAATTTCCTATATAAATTAATGATAACGTGTATGAACTTCCGAGATAGCATGAATATGAGCCCTTATACTCATCCGAAAATATGCCTTGGTGGAACAGAAAAATTTTCATTTGTAAATTGCAATAGACTGTGACCTAGATAGTACTGGACAGACTCGATAATCATCATAAATTATCGTCTATTTTCACGCGAAACTTAAAATCAATAGTCCCGAGACTTAATATTAATAATAATATGTATAAATTAACGAAGGACTTATAGAAAATTTACTCGTGTTAATTTGGAAACTGTTCTATATTGCTTATCCAGATAATTGTGCAATTTCAATTGCTGCACTATAGATATACATATATATTGTGGACTAAGGCTTTGATTCAGCCAACTTGAACCAACATGTATACTCTTGAAATTTCAGGAGAAGACAAACTTCATGGACCTACAAGTCCATCTCGCTTGCACTCTCCCGCGTCAATATATATATACATATTGTGAAATCCTCCGGTGTGGGTCTTGGTTTACTTAGGTGCGGCGAGAAATTGAAATTTTCGTTGAGGGATTATATGTAAAGAGAGAGAAAGAGAGGGAAAGAGCAAGAGAGAAAGAGCAAATGACAGAATAAGGTCTCGCCCAGTAATCGCAATGTAATCCTACTTCGATTACGCTCGATAGGACATGAATTCGAGACAATTGTGAAACGATTGTACTATTCCAAACACATTATGTGTCTATGAATATCTACGTTCATAACCAGAAAAATAGTTGTTATAATAACATACGAAGAAGTTCAAGTACAAAAGTAATTTATGTGAAGAGTAATGAGTGAATTTCCTGGCAAAAACCATTTCCAAGTGGTGGAACTTTCAAGAAACTTCATTCTTTCGTGTAATATATGTTAGATGAACCCTACTTGCATTTTCAGACCGCATGTCTCGCGGGTATTTTAATTATTTAAATCTCTTTACCATCAGTGTCAGTTGCAAGGGGACAGAAAGAAAATAATCGTTTCGATGAAGTACAACTAAAATGTTATATATGTGAAAAGATCAATTTAACAAGCGGTTAATCTATTTTATTTATTCTTCTTTTTTTAATTATATTAATATAAATTCACAATATGTCGGTTTTTTTTTAACATTTTTTTGGTAGAACATAGTCTTTCCTCAGTTTCGTCAACGTTTTCTTCTCATTCTTTTCCATTTCGTGAAAGAAGTTGGCGCGAATACGATGACGATGTCGACGACATGCGTTGCCATCGCTACGTCGGCGGGTATCAGCTCGTCCTCTGGTTGGTTGAGTAAAACCCAACGTCACTTTCCCCACCAGTTATACAGGGATACGGCGAGGACGAATGTGCGGAGTAGTGGAGAAGAGCGGAGTGCGACTCGAGCTCGTCGAGATATTGACGCGCCGCGCGCGCGGTATACGGGACCAAGAGGGATAACGAGCGATGTGCGAGTGCGAGAGGAAGATGTGCACGCTTGCTTGATGCAACAAGGATGATGAAATTGTAGATAGAGGGAAAGAGCGCGGCATAGTTCACTTTAGCACGCAGACGCATGCAACATGGCCGCGATGATTCGGGTAGCTGTACACAGACACGCTGTTGAGTTTACACGAGACTGCTCGTGTATATTCCTTTGTCATCCATATAGATGTATCCAATATTACTATTTTCCCTTTTTTTTCCCCCCCCATTGAGAAATGAATAAGAAAAATGCATTAATTGTTCTCTCGTGGCCAACAAATTATATTGACCATACTAAAAATATTATATAAAAAAATTACAAACGAGTAACAATCGTTCTGTTTATATATTTTGAAGCAAACGCAAATATTATGAACTGATATAAACTCAATTGAGTCGAGAAAGCACATATGTCGAAAAGCCGATTGGCGTTAATTCGTTGGGCGTAAAAATCAGACCAAGGGTCGTCTATCAGGTGTGACGGATCAGAATGATATGACACATGTTGCTTTCTCGCGGACCTATTGCCTAAACCCCGTGCCCAATTACTCGCCATTATTATACTAATAGGATCAAATGACTGACGCACACAATCCGTACGAATTCGTTCATAGTGACACGTCGACAAATGGAAAAAAAACACTTAACAGTAGAATTTATACATATAAATTTATTTGTCTTTTCAACATTAGTTGAAAGAGGACAGCCATCAAACAATTAATAAAACCAAATGGAGTAACTTCTATTGAATAATAATTCATTATAGAATAACAGTTGAACCATTATGCACTACTTCGATTTTTTGAATTATCCTTTCTGGTTCATCCAAATATGATACAGTGCTTTCGTCGATTCCCATTTAGTCTCGTTCGCCCTCGTATATTTTCTCGTTGCGGACAATGGTCGCAAATCCACACGTTGCACTCGCAAGCACGTTGCGGAGCTATAACACTATATATATACAGAATAGGAGCGATAACCGGAATGTTCACCTACGCATCATCATTGTTGTACATTCATATATCGCAACAATACAAGCGGGAACTTTTTTTTAATTTGGAAAAAGAGTATACAGAGTATTCAATTTTCCATACAACACAATTCTATCAGCGATTACATGACACAAAGGATGCACAGGGATAATATCTCATGTATTTATACTCTACACACAAATATAGACACCACGACGTGATGTCAAGACGCGCCATCTTTGTCCGCCCACTCAGCGAAATTAATACATCAACAATGTGTCCAGCACCGGCAGCAGCAGCAACAGTAACAACAACATGTGCGGGGAGCGGCTTTGCGAGGGTGTGCTCACGCGCTAGGAGGAGAAGGAGAGGGGTGTTATGAGAGGAGGTCGCCATCATATATGAAAGGTGGAGCATAGGGCTTGGTCGGATGCGGTTTGAACCGAGGACTGCGTAATTAATCACTATCATCCATCAGACAGTTCTGACACGCGGTCACCGCCATACAGAATAATGGATTCGGTGGTTATCTATGTCAACTCGCGCAAATATATATCTCATTGCAAGCATATAAATATACATATATGGATTATTACTATAATCATACAATATATATACATATATGTGTTGAACAGTTATTAATAGTTTTATAGTCGATAGGAAGAGGAAGAGGGAGAGCAAGTGAACTATCGTTCGATTGATTGAATGATAAACCACAATGACATTTTTGTAAATTTATATTTGGTACACCACACAAATGATGAAAAAAATTCCAGCATGATGTTGACACTAACATCATAAATTTTACAAGCAATGTAGATAAACATTAATTCAATTTGCATTTAACAATATGCCAAATTAATATATTCATCAGTTCTGTATTTTGTTTTTTCTATATGTATCAGTGTATTAATGTAGTCGTTTTCCTTGCAGATGAGAGAATGTGAAAATCCCTACGGTGATCCATGAGCAGCCGCTCAGAAAACTTTATACATTCAGACAAACGTATATTATTGTACATATTGTCCAAATGTTCATGATTTGTTGGAAGCTTTACATTGCCTGTATGCAGAATGCACCCACGTGGACAATTTCTATCCGCTGAATCCAGAGAATAGTGAGGGTGAGTTGAACATTAGGATATGTATACATGTACATGCAAGTTCATGAACATCATATAGTGGGACATATTATATACGAAGGGGAATCTGGCGTACGCACCCGCAACACGTATAGTTAGCATTTCATGGGTCTTTATTCGAGGGTGTTATACTCCGGGTCGCAATTGGGGGTCGTGACCAATAGCTCCTGGGTTACTAAACGTTTCTATCTTAAGCCGGATTTCGAAACAATCATTGCTTGTCACCTAACCCCTCGCAGCATCAACACTATGTTGTCAGCATTAGAACTGTTGTTATATATCATATATATGGGCTCTTTGCCCTTTACTGCTGATTTGTCATTTAGAAATTTCCTTTATTTATAGTTTACATCATTATAAAGTGAAATACACCATCAATGGAATTACTGCGAAATTGCTACGACCATTTCATTTCACGGTTGATCTTTCATTCTTTTGTTTAGAGTGTGAGGCAATTCACTTTAATCCACCAAATATTTGACAAATCTTCAAATATAGAAATGATATTAGGGGTTAGTATGAAAGCACATTGTGACAGAGTGTTGATGATGCGATGAGAAAGATATTCAACTCAATTATGAATAAAAGGCGAAAAATAAATGAAATTTGCTCAATTAAAGTGAGTGGTGAGATGAACCATAGTTTTATGAACATACAGTACATTTTTTTAACTCTGGATTTGTATGTTCGTGGGCTTAATCAATTCACATGAGGATTATATATATATATATCGAGAGAAAGCTTCGTTAGAGGGAGAGGCGCCAGGTACAAGTCGATTTATCGCTATTCAAACACAGTCGCTGTCGTCACGCGAACTCGCATCTCCGTATCGCGATGCGCTTAGTAATTCGTTATTCTGTTAGAAATACCAGGGTCATATACGCAGACAAACATCGATGTGTTTGAGAGTTGAAACCTTCTCTGTTAACAGTTAATATGTGCAAAAGAGAGAAGGGAGAGAAGGTGGATCTCTGTCTTGAGCGCATGTATGAGTTGATTAATAATCTATACATAGGTGACTAACAAGCGCAGTAATTTTGGATGTGTGAAAAGACTGGATATAGTTAATGATAATAATAATGAATTCTGTATCAGAAATTGATAGATAATCATGCGAATAATTATCGCTCGATGTTTTTTCGCGCCATGATTAATTAACTGATTTAATTTGGTATTGAAATGATAGGGAATAAATTTAATATAGAAACTGCGAAATGTCACCTGAACGATCAAATTTGTTAGTACATTTTTTCAGATGAAATAGATTTTTGATTTGTATTTCAAGGGAATGAATGAGGAGTGTACTTCTTACATTGTGTACAACACACCATCACATTATAATTTCTCTTTCGATAACATTTGTTAGAGAGTAAGAAAAATAGATTTCGAAAGATGTCTTTCCTCTGGCCATTTTTAACACCCAGATAACAAGACGTAGCCCTCGATAGTGTGCATACAACCTTTATGCATACAATGCGGGGAGAAGCGCGGTATTATATATGAAGCTTTTCATGTGTCGCAAGATTTTCTAACCGGGGCCACTTTCCTTATTTTAGGGGCCCGCGCGTTTTCAGGTACGTTTGCCTATACAATATATAATATACGTTGAGCAAAACGGACACGATCCAATGTTTGCTCGTAGCTGGACAAACACAGCGGCACTTTCTGAAATTTCGAAAGCCCCCCCCCCCACCCCCCCCCCCCCCCCCCCCCCCCCCCCCCCCCCCCCATTTTCAACCTCTCTTTGCGTCTTCTCAAAATTCAAAGAGAAAAAACCAAAGCCTATATATACACACATAAACATACATCTATGTATACATGAACTATTTGACGGAAAAAATTTCTCGGAGGTGCGTAGTCATCATCGAGTGGTTCAACTCACGTCAGACCGAAAGTCTCACATTTTATGTCATTCTCAGAAAAAAAAGAAATCGCTTAATTTTACTATATTACATTGAAATGTGTTGCATATCGTTTAATATTCGAATAAGGAACGAAATTTAATGCTATATAACTTTTTTGTATCTATTTTCTTTATTGTTAATTTGTTTTGGTGATTTATTTCTATTACACTTTGAAAAGTATCTCATATATTCATATTTTCGTTCTTCGTAATTTTCGCGCCAATATTGGTCGATTGCTATCGTCCAACGTCTCTGCGTCTTCCGTACATATATATATATATATACATACAATGTTCGTACGTATGCACATTGTATTGCAAACAAACAAACCAATCAATATCAATCTCCCAAACTCTACATATCATCATATACATATAACAAATTACTCTGTGTATATATAATTTGAACAATGAACATAAGAAAGCTATCTTGTGTTATATATTACACATAATATATTTCATAGTATCAACTGCCACAATATTTACTCTCTACATATACTATTCATTTCCTCTGTTCCTACTTCTCTTTCTTCATTTTTCACCTTCTTTCTATCTTATTCACATATATATATATATATATATATATATATATATTATTTTTATTCGTATATGGTGGAGAAAGAGAGAGGGAGAAAAACGAAAAGGATAAGAGAGACGTCAGTAAGGGAGAATAATATGACGACGAGCCACCCACGTCGAGCGGCATCATCCGACAAAGGATTCCCTTGCCACTTGTCCGATCTTGGATTCTACGCAAATAGACACCCTCAGTCTCTCTTCCTTCGTGTGCGAGTGGACCAGCCAACGATTCTTGAATTTACTTCCCTTTCGTGTGTCTCGTCATATACACGTCACTCTACTCGTTGCCATCGTTCCACATCTACATCCACTTTTTTTTCTTTCTCTTTTATTTAACCAGACGTCGATATACCTATGCATTAACACACTCACAAGTATATATATACCTGCGGAAACTTCACTATCTTGTATATACCTACATGGATGTGGTTAAAAGAAGAAAGGTGAAGAAAATTATTTGTTCATAGTTGAAATCATGGATGGATTTCATGATATTTTTGTAGTAAAAGAACAATTCATATTATTGATTCCACGAATTTCAATCAACAAGTTTGAAATTGTCGTTGTGATGATGCTAACAAGCAGTACCAACAGTTAATTCACACAGTGTTAGAATTTGACGTTTATAGAAGATTCAAACTTACAAGAAGAAGAAAAAAAATATCGTGGAAAATGAAAATTCACGTACTTTGAAGTTGAAATTTCTTTTTATTTTTCAACCATCGCATACAAGACTTCACATACACTCTCTCTAACCTCTCTCTCTTCATATGTATATACATATCTTCCAGTCTGGATCTCATACTCATTCCTCATGCGCTGATATATACAAACATCTTGTCTATTTTCTGCTCACATAAACTCTAGACTTACGATGTTTGCCAGCACGACGGGAAAACAAGGATTTCCCGTCGTGGCTTTGTATTTCCCGACGAGCAAATTTTGAACACAAGATTCCACACCTCGCGCATCGTTTTATTTCATCTTCATACACATATTCACACAGATACTAGTGACGAAGGCAGTCGAAGAGAAGAATATCTCAGCCTGCTATGGGTGATATAAATATATATATATAATACATTATATACTTTATATATCTGTCATCAAGTGAGGGGAACACGCATCTATGTGTTATCATATACGTGCACTTGTAAAATCTAAAAAAATGAAAGAATTTTTTTTTCTTTGAATACAATAAGAATTATGTAAACAACATAATTGGATATTGGAATAATCTAAGATGATTCGTTATATTATGAATTATGTCCGAAAAAAAAGTTTGAAATTCACTTGGAATTTTTTGTGAAATCATAATTCATGAAAGTGTATATATAGGTATGAAGTTGATATGTGTATCTCAAGGATGCGCATTACAATTGACAATCGTATATTTACACGAGCTTAAGTTCGACTCATACACGGGGGCGCCGTACGATATTATCACAAAGTAATGTAGGTCGGGTGCAAACAAAACGACGATGTTTATCGATTAATTATTATTGATAAAATTATCCACAATATTTTCCGATAGCCCGTATGCAATACACTGTCATCATAAGCAAACTCACTATTGTATGTGATATATATTGGTAAATATATGTAAGTTTCGCTGATATCATTGGGACAATCCCTCGAGCGTACGAGGTCGAGGACCCTTTATCTTTTATTCCCTCTGCAAAATTTCTTCATGACGATGGCGCTGCAAAATTATTTTTTTTTCATATACTTTTCCATTTCTTCACTTTATAAATTATCTTTCTTATCGTTTTTTGTCTTTATTTTCACAACTGATATTAATCCGATTTTCATTCAAGTGCATTTATACTATTGAGGTTCTAAATAGTTTTTCTACTCAATTCATTGCAGGTTCGTTCTGCTCTCAGAGCTCCTGTATTTGTATATACACGCACATATTGATCCAAATTTATATATATATACATTTGCTCTTTTCTCACTTTCTCATACAATTTCTCCTTTTCATTTTTTTTTCTCGCTTGTTCTCAGACCATTATTTGGCCGAACAAATCTTTACCTTTGATTCAGGAGTGGGGAGTCGCACTCGGTTTGTTGTTTGAGTTGGTAATATTTGGAGTAACGTTCGACCCGGTGGTTTACCGGATTTGTTGGCAATATTTGTTACAGTGAATTCCTCAGTTATGTGCTTGCACACATGACCTATCCCAACATATGAGACTATAATCCTCTCTTAACCTGCGTCAACTTTATACGACTCTTCTTCAAGCATGTATACATATAAATTATGTTTCCATATAATATCAATATATTAATTCAAGTTTTTTTATGGCGTTTCAATGCTTATACTGCTCTCATCAAACTCCATAATGCTTATGTACACTAAAGTCAACGATGAAAAATTCGAAGTGAAGAAAGAAATATCTAACATAACATGTCGATGGAACTTTTCTCGTTTTCTTACATCCAAATTTTCTTCTATCCTGCTTTCTTTGTGACCATTTATTATATTTTATTCAATTAAATCACCCGATTAATTGGTTCCCTTGTTAATAAAAAAAAAGGGAATAATAAAAATTCAATAGAGGATTGCAATGAAATATACATTACCTATATCCTGGGTTTTTTCAAAACATTTATCCCTATCATCTATTACATATGTCTTACTTATGAACAAATCATGTGCAGATGTATTTGTAATATAAATATTATACACATCTGTAAGTTAATATAATATGTATCCAAGTCTTTACCACATATCCGACTCGCCGCTATTCAATTCTTTATTCACATTATGTATATATGACAAACACAATTTAATCATCGGTCAAATACTTTGGACTTGTGGATAAATTTGTCCAAGAAGAATGAAATGATATAGATTGATAAACACAACATACAATTTGTTCTGATATAATTCATACAAGATGAAATATTAATATTTCTTTTTCACATCCAATTTTCAAATTAGAAAAAAAAATATACCTATACACATATTGCGTAACCGAGCAGTCGCTCAGCTAAATTATGAATTGAGATTTATGACGATGAATTACACGAATGTGTGGAGTAATTAACGGAGCGCTATACACTTGTGTAAACGTTATATGTACCAGCAAGCGTCTCGAATATATACCTGTTACACGTGACCCTCGAGCAAAATTAGTTATTATGTAGGGGGGATTTTAGAGGTGTCATACGAGGTTTATTCGAAAATGTATACACCATTAATTGTTTTTTAATACGTCAATACAACTAGATTACCATGAAACCATCAATCGTAACATGAAATAATTCGTTTATTCATGTTATATCCACATCAGAATTTCTTTTTGAAAAAAATATTTTGTACATATTTCTTCGTGATTCTGATTAATTATATATATATATATATATATATATATATTCATAAATTTATCATGTTAATATAAAGTCAGACTTGTTGCCCGGTGATTGGCACTCATTTATGTTTCAATGATTCTATTTGAGTGCACAAGAAGTGCTGTGAGTGAGGACCTATAATTCACATATCATGACAAGATGACAATTGAAAAAAACAACAGTAGTTATATAGTTTGAGCGTGTTAAATTTCTACATTAATAGTGAGGAACATATACATGTTTTAATACATTGAAAGAATAGTTGTCTATACTGTTCGTGATTTATTCCTTATTGTAATTCATCAAACTGAATATAAAACTGCCATTGAGATTTTTAGTTGCATAAAAGTTTATAAACATTTCAAACTTGTAGAATAAAGATGAAGAAAGAAAATATCTTTTAATGAGTTTAAAACGCATATACATGTACATGAGCTTCTCTCTATCAGTCCCTCATGCGCCTCCAGATTCATATCCTCTCCCATAAATATATTTGCCTGATAACATTCTGTATATGTCAAGTCCCCGCGATAAGATATCCTGAGAAATATCCATGAAACTTTGTGTCTCTGTTTGTAAACTTGCAACCAAGAAATTTTTCAACGCATTTTATAATTTATGTCTATATTTTATATGATATTACAGTGGGGTTGGTATTGAAGTAAAATATAGAACGCCACTATCATTTTAATTTTGAAAGCGGGCATTTGAAAGTCAGAAGATAGTATGTATACAGAATATACATATGGAATATAAAGATGATCTGTAATGATGAAAGACGAGTCCTTTTCGTCGCAGTTGTGTTTTAAAACTGTGCAAACATGAGGTCGAACACCGCGAGCAAATCCATTAGCCTCACTCAATTATTCGGAGTGCTGTTCGCCGCTCGCTCGATGCTAAAGAAAGAGCGCGGATATATATATATATATATATATATATGTATGTGTATAAGGGATGAGAAAAGAAGGGGAAAAAATGGAAAAAAAAAGCGGTACGATGTTTCAGTCAATTCGTGTGCTTCGAGATCGATGAAATTCTGGGCGCAAATACAAATATATATGAGTGAGTGTGTGTAAAGGCACTAATTTTATTCTTGTGCCTCTTTACAGAGGTAGCAGTGAATATTGTGAATATTTCATATGAGAATGCTCATAATTCTTCGGTTTCTCTCAGGTTCATAATCAATACAGTATGACAATTGTTTCATCATTTAATGAATTATCAAAAGTAATGTCTTCAACTTAATTTGTTATTATTCTTATTCATTGACTCGACTTATGTCGAAATTACAGAACTAGGCCGTCGTAGATAATTTATTCTGACGCATTAAAATATATTTATAAATTTTACGTTTTTCTACACTGGTCAACTCTGCACCTGGATGGAAATCATTTAACAATCCAAATGATATACAAACGAAAAAATATTTTTACTATTGATCCGAAGATATCATCTTCCAGTTCCAGAACGTATGCCGACGGTTGGGTTTTCGGTAAAAAATGTATAGAAGATAAGAAAACTATAGATATATTTATGTATATATATATACATGTAGAAAGGTGGGATGAGTGAATCTTGTGTATGAAAGAAAAAAAAATCAACGAAACGAGGAAAGTGTCTGTATTACGGACCTTGTTAAATTAAGAATTCGCTTCGTTAGATGAATCTTGTACGGCCCGTTGGACCGTCAAGAAACGACAGTTGGTACAATTAATTATAAGCTCGCGATCCTCCGAGTTTCCAACCTTCAATTGAATTAACCATTATGTCGTTTATAGCTGTAGAAAGAGATAAGAAAAAAGCAAAAGTATTAGCAAAAAACAAGTAGACAGGTCTGTGTTAATGCATATTCGCCATTCCTCTAATCAGGATTCACTTTTTTCCGGATAATCAAGAACTAATTACTTGATTCATGTATTTAAATTTAATTTATCACCATTAAGAATGCTTAAAAGACCCCTTTATTTTATTCTGCTGCATAATTTTTGTCGACCCTGATCTGCTATTATCAGGCTATTCACACTTTTCAATATTCATATATGAACTGACATGATTATATGTATATACAGACATATGCACACTTACTTACAATATATATACTTGAGGTATTTCTTCATCATGACATGAAATTGCGTGACGGCAAGGCAAATATCGTTATCAGATGACGTTTTATGCTTTCTCGATAAAAGCGATTTGTTTCTTCTTGTTCTTCCAAATTTCTTTCCTCTCTTTAATATCTCACTGTTTTTATATCTCACCCTTGGCATACATACAATTCTCACATAAGATCGAACAAGAGAAAATGCGAACAATCTTCTTATTCCGGTATTTTACAATCAACAAATTTTTATGAGGATCATTTATTATCTTTAATTTCCTACTTTCGAAAGTCACTTAGATGAGAAATTTCAAGAATATTTTCAGTCAAACCGAAAAAAATGTTCCAACGTTTCCAATACAATTCAAATCAAGTGACCACAATACTAAATAAATATTTATTAACAATAGCATTCATCATCATGTCTACACAGTATTGCTTTCTTCCGCTTGTTTAATTTAGAAAAAAAAAACTCCCACCGGACGTGAAGATAATATATTACTATATTGTTTCCAAGAAAAAAAGAGAATATAACAGATAGACATATTTATCTCGAAGGAGAGTTATCTTGGAAACACTTATCTATAGTATTTGAGAAGGAAAAAATATTGTAGGTACATTCGACTCGGATGAACAATTGAAATTTTGCGTGATAAATCTGATGATTGAGTGAGATTAAGCGCATCGACGATTTTACGAGAGGGTACACATGCACATCACACATATCAGATACGTATGGCAATACATACGTTCCAATGAAACTGATCCGAAACGTTTCGAGAATTTGTGGTCCCCGCGTACATACATAAAACACATGAAAAGAATTATATATATATATATATACACGCGAAAGTGCACCTGTATGTGTGTAAGTGTGTGTGTGAGGCAATAGCACGCGTGAGGGAGTTCGGATGGGTCACGTAATTACACGGATTGTCGATCGATTCCTCAGGCGAGTAATGAATTTTTTACGATGCTACGTAGGAGCACCTCGAATGATCCTACATGTACTACACTCGCGGCCGTGTCTGATTGGTTCAAGTGCACCATCAAATTGGGATAGGTAACCCTCTACGTTTGCATCTATACAGAGGTCATATTATCCCACTTGTTTGCCGGCTATCACAAAAAATCTCAAGTACTCCATACTCAATGATAATATCTAAACAATTTTCATGATACAATTTATCAATAAATCAGTGCACATAAAATATTATGCGAGTGTGTCCAATGTTGGGGGGCTAATTAAAACGTGACATAAGTCATTTATGATCAGAAAAAATTATCACCGGAAGTGGATAGTAAACTCTGGCTGAAGTAAAACAAAGTAAACATAACCCGTATTGACGTGACAAGTAACGGGCATATGGTGTTAGTTCATATTGCACTTGCAGAAAACAGAAGTGCACTGGACATTGCGTGGCTGAAGACAGACATGTATATATCCAACAGTATCATGCTGGATTGTTTAACCCTGCAATAGACATATGTGCTAAGCTAACCCTTTTGTGTGTATATTTTCATGGCAAACAACGTGCACTATCGCATTTAACCCTTTTTCTCAATCACATGCGATCATTATCGCTAATAAAAAAAGAATGAAAAAGTCAAAAAAATTAAATACACGTGTATATATAAACAGAGAATATACTGACAATTATTATTTCATTTTAGTATGGAAAGTTAAGTGGTTGCTGTAGATAAAGGCTGATTTTTGGATATTTTCTATGAAATATATAAAAGATGTTATGAATGACTCAATTTTCTGGTGTACAAAGTTTAAGAATATTTCGTGACGCATATGAAAGTTATTTTCTATGTACCATTACATAAGTGAGTCACAATGACAAGAAGTTCGTTGAATAGTTATAAAGACAAGCATGAGAACAATACGTAAAAGCATATTTAAACATGACGATATTTGGGATGAGAATTGTCACCACAATCTAAGATTAAACATACCCAAGTGTCTTTTGACCCATGCGGTGTCCCACCAATTTTAACCCCTTAGAACTCAATGCAGGGCTGATGATACTGTTTAAGTGTATTGTAAACACATATGTGATCACCAAGATCGAGTAAAAAGGGACGAATTCCTGTGTTGATATAAATATAATTTATCATTATTACATTCTCATTCTCTTTTTTATTATGTATAAGTGAATATATATTTTTATTTAGCATTTTGTGACTGTGAAGTAAACTATTATTATTTCAATGTTTTCATTGTCCGTACAAAGTGTAAATATTTGATTATTACTCTTCACTCAATCATAACGGGCAATAAATCAAAAGATTGTGAATTAATTTCAGAATGACGGATTAACTTGTACATTTTTCTCACATTTGCATCATCAAACATTAGATAAATTGATCGGTGGTAAAAAGGGAGAGGTAGTGAACGATTGTGAATAAATTGACAAGCGTAATTGCGAATTAATTTAAATCGGATATCGTCCGGTTCGTTTCGACGTCACATAAAAGGGGTGGCAGAGGCGATGGGAGCGGGAGGGTGAGAGAGTAAGAGAGGGAGAACAGAGTGCGATTGAGTGAAATCACGACGCTTAGCGGCCGTTACAATGGACTATCGTTCGACGGTCCTCGAGTCGCAACAATACATCAAGCACGATTGGCACAAGCCACGCGTATGCATTTATCCAAGCATTATATATCTATATATATATGTATGTAAACACTCCTTTCTTTTATTTTCCCGCGTTTACTCTGTCGCTCCTTAGCATTGCAAGAGGCGAACAGTGGTTAATATCAATGCGACAAAGGAGCCGTCGATGTTTTACAAACAGCTAAGCGCCACGTGGACCCGTTGCATTGTCAAAACATTCCGGACATACACAGTGATATGTATGTATGTATGTATGGTATCAAGTGATCGGTTTGGTGGACTATATATGTGAGCAACGAGTAGAGGAGAAATAGGGCGTATGCCGCGTGCCGATCTCACACCCCTCAAGGGATTTCTTTCATATTGCTATGTTTCCCCGCGTAACAGAGCAAGACATATGATGAGCGCATGAGAAATTTCAACAAGTCAATTCATAATGCCATGGGAGAGGCGCACTCGAGGTTTCTTCGAATTTGATTAGTTCACGCCTATGATCATGGCTCTCTATGGCTTTGATTATTTATATTATTATATAAGACTTCATTATGTTTAGAACAGATATTTGGTTTGCTGTTCAATTTTCACGTTTGTTCAGAAGATCGGCGATATCATGAGGGTGTTTAATTTTTTTCTGTGGTTTAATTTATTCAGGCTCATCTTTAGTTATTTGAGGCGATAAATTTGTCAGCTGATCATCAGCTGTGTATGTCAGTCAGTTTTATAAAGTTAAACAAGAAACAAAACAAAATTCATCAGATCATTGGTTAATTGATGAGATAAACAAAAATAATAAAATCATTTGGAATTAAAAATTTTTACAATTAATATACACTGTATGGAAATATTGACAGTATCAACATTATCACTGTAAATAATGAGAGTAATGAGAATAATAAGGGTTTAGAATTTATTTATGAGATAATGGTGGATCGTGGGAAGATAGTGGATCTCTTCTTTTTTTTTTTTTCTCAATTTTTTTGTCGCCTGAGGGAATTGCACTCCGCTTTTCTATCCGGACCCGAGGGCCATCGAAAGGTAGTTTACATCGGACGACGAGTGGAGTTGCCGTGATTACTTTCACCCTCCTTTTTTCGTACGCTCGGTCGAGACGATTGCCTTTTAAATTGAGCTAAGGGTATATAACCGTGGGATATATCGTGACCACTTCACCGATACACATATCTCTCTTCATATACATATATGTATGATTATGGATAGCCAACTATTGAAGCCGAATGATGAGCAAAATCAGAGTGAAAGTAAGGGAGGATTTTTTTTTCCATATTTGCCAAGTACTCGTGAGCAACTACCACACGATTAATGGATCTCTCTTTAATTCCAATTTACTGTGCTCTCAATGGTATCAATTGTTTAATTAATTAAACCGACACTTGAATTATTTTAATGAGACGTATCTATGAATAATGGATGGATACATAATGAGTGCATGAACATGAGTAACAAGTGAAAAGTTATTTTATATCAATTTTATATTGCTAAGTATATGTTATCAGTTAAATTTCATGCGGTTCATATTATAAATTAGGTAATTGGACAATATAAACGAAATACACTTGGGAGTTCGGTGATATATGAATATGTATATGTGTACGTATATGTTTTAGGGCTCGTAAAAACAGGTGGCAGACGTATACATATAATAGAGGGGGTTTGAGCACGCGTCAAACCACCCCCGTGGCCTATTGGGGGCCTCTCTTACTGTAGCGCAGCTGGGCGTCGGGGGTACCCCCTTCATCATTGCGGACTCGCACTAGTCGCACTTGAATAAAAACCGCCACGCATTAACCTTCAATACACTCACATATGCATACGGTCAACCATACGCTATAGACGTCATGCTTATTTCATTATATATTAATTATTCAATTTCGTAATTCGACTCATTGCAAACAAGAAAAAAAACCATTCTATTGTGCGCACTTGACACTCTTCTTTCCTATTCGGTGGAATTTTTCGACACGCCGACACCTCGATCAATATTTGCGCAGCCGGGGACTCGGCTATACCACGTCACTCGACCTTCCGCGGCCATATGCGAGTCGAGCGCGCGCGCACACACACTCTCGAGGTTGGAAGACGTGCTTTTATCCCTGTGATCAACCGTACATACATATACATATATATATATTCAATTTTCAAGATGGAGATGGTGATAAAGAGATGAGAACAGAATATTCATGCAACGATTATGGTGGGTCGTGGCAGTAGTGTTATCTGCATACTTTTTCTTTACATATTAAATGCAATCTATTATTTATTATATAAAAACTGTTACCTTCATTCATTATCGACATTAAATATTCCGTTTTTCTCTTTATTTTACTCTTCTAGATGAAATATACACAAACACCTTGTCACTTTTCCGCCCACTAAATGTTTGTAATGACTGATTATCTTGGTTAGCCTAATTAACACGTGTATGGATATACCGTCTGAGTATAGGTGGTCGCTGTGAGTGTATATATTTATCACATCGCGCCATAACAGCTTGACACGTGGTTGACCTGGACCTCTCATATACATATCTGTATCTTTATTAATTTTTAAATAAAATTAACTCGCCAGTTGTGTCCATGGGTAATTATTTTTTTTCACATTCAATGGATACAATTGAGTGTTTATGAAAAATCAAACTGATCCGATTATTTGATCAGTATTAATATAACTTGTCATATATATATGTATATAAATTTGTTGGCGAGTTAACAAATATTTTGCCATTGAGTTGAAGGGAATGAGAGAAGCACATAGACGCCTATCAATTCCGTGTGAAAGCGATTCAACGATTTATGTGTGTATATATTATATGAGTGAGTAGTGACAGAATGAGTGTGCGATGAAGTTCTGGCGGGGCACGCGCAAGGGACTCTCAAGATCCATAGCTGTTTGAGCGACAAATATTTTGTCGTCAAACTTCTGCCGGGTTGGAATGAACGTGTCTATATGGGCAGGGCTAATACAAAACGTTTCGCGGGACGTTTGCTAAAATCAAATTATTCCTGGCCTGTCTCTCTCATATGTATATATGCACGAGCTGAAATGTCAACGTGGTGAAGAGATGATAAAAGTTTATTAATATATACACTTGTACATATATGTATACAATGCAGATACTAAATCAATTGACAAGAGCAACATAAAAATTCTCTGTCATTCCTCCTTGTTAACGATTGACCTATTATTATTTCGAACATAGAGTTTGAGTTTTATGTATATAAATTGGAGGAAGAGAGGGAGAGAGAGAGAGAGAGAGAGAGTGATTGTGAATATATGTATATGCGTTGACGAACTGTCATGTCATGTAAGCAACTGTATGAATTACCGCATAAATATTTGCCAGATACACATAAATGTTTACGTTCATCGAGATCATATATTAATATTTTTACTGGGTAAACATATGGTTTTTTTTCTCTCCTTTTCCCCCTCGTTTCATTGTATGAAAATAATAACAAATTTGATTTCAAGCGTAAAGTTCAAATATTTTTTTAAATATTAAACTACATACATAAATACTTATGCGTTAAATATTTTCAATTTCTTGGAAATACACTTATGTATTTATGTATACGAAGAGAATGAAGAATTATCAATTCACACCGTGTGCGTTGTGCGATATGTACATTTGAAGAGAAAACATTATACACGCGCATGCATTTTCACATTGATGGCATAGTCTCTAAATAAAATGTGTGAATAAAGCACATATACATATGTGTAAATAGCACTCTTTCACAGACGTATTATTACTCATATATTCACGACCCGTCGAACCGGATAGTTGATTAAGTGCTAACAAGGAGAATCGCGTCGCATATGTATATATATTTGAATCCTTCTGGCCTTTCGAAATTTCACGTCACAGCACGAGGTAATATAAGCATTGTGTATCTCAAAATAATATTATATCCATATTTATATATTTATACCTGTATGCCATACCTTTTTAAATATCCCTACAAATTATTATCTGATTGTAAAATTTGAATCTAACAAATGATAACCCCAAAGACAATTGTCCCAATATCCAAATGCTATTCTCCAAAACAATTGTCCAGATTGGCTCGTGTCTCATCCCCATGGGATTTAGTGGCGAAAGAGTGCCAGGGATTGAAGCAAAAAAAAAGCAAAAAAAAACAAAACAAAAAAAAATGGAGAAAAGATATTGCCCGAGGCGCCAGGCCCGGACCTCGATCGTTCGCTGGTCTTCGTTCGGAACTCAGAAATAATGTGGGTAAATCGTGGGTAAGCCTGAGCGACAGGGCACGAGCTTAGTAATTTCCTCTCCCTTCACGCCCCTCAGGCGACACGTAAAACGAGGGAGCACATAGTTTGGTATAGCGTTAAATAGCTACTCGAATCACAGGGGGATACGCATCACATTTGTATACTATATGGCCTTTCCTCGCGCGCCTCAATATATATATGTATATATATATATAAGCGAAACAATTGTCAGTGTGCTGATGTCGAACAACGATCTATGCCCCTATGTACGTTCTACACGCCACGAAAACCACCCCCGTTTAATTCACCCCTTCTCAAAAGATACTCTCAACAGATTCTATATATATAGTTGAGTTACGTGTGTGTGGTAATATCCATACGAGCATCTCGGCTGAATAATACGTTGTTAAACGCTACATATTGCCCAGCTCTTTGCAATTTCGTCTGAGGATTTAGATTTAGATTCTCTGGGGGTGTGCACAGATTGAGTGACAAAATAATTTCGCCCACTGCACATATGACATAATACAACGATATTTGACTTTTATTGCGGTTTTATTAATTTTGATGATGACAAAATAGACATAGCAAAAATAAAAAATAATGTAAAGTACAATATAGAAGAAATTATTTCATCGATCGATACAGTAAATTGTTTGTTTTTCCATTCTTCTCGCATAGACGAGGGAATGAATGAAGGATATACTTGAAAAAATATCATTGTTGACGATATCTGGGGGTTTGATGCGAGACCACAGCTTGTTTCGACACTATGCAATTATATCATTTTATTTCACGCGCGTTCCCACGTGGCTAGTTGAGAGTCCTTAATGTCACCCAGTTTATACGGAAGACGATTGTTATCTTCCAGTAAGTTTTAATATCAGAAATACTATGGACATATAAATTTTATGTTGTAGATTGTTATAAATCTGATGAGAGGAAATTTATGGAGATAGAAATTTTTTAATCATTCAAATACATAATAATTTGTTGTAGAAACTTAAATTTTTATGTCAGTTTTATATTTATGTTTTGATTAGACGTTTTTCATATTTTATGAAGCAAAAATATAAGTAAGAACTTTGTAAAAAAAGATTGAAGAATTAGACAATAGATAATCGGGATATGACAGAAACATCAATATCATATCGCTTATATTTGAAAGAAATGTAATGTGTGTGAAAGACGGCCAGAGTGAGTTTTCAATCTTGAAGAACTTTCTCAAAAATCGGAAACGAGAGTGGTAGTACACCCTCATCTACCCACATTTTACTATTGCATTGCAAAAGGTTCAACGTGATAGTACTCTATACATAGCTTTCAAGTTCCACTCCCTCACGTTCAATCTTCATAGAGGCTGTGCTTCAGCCTCCTTCATCATTCTCACAAACCAGCCACCACCTCACCCTACCACCTTTTTTTAGGGGTAAAATTTCACTCTAACGATACTTCATATAATGAGTAAAGTTTCATTAATTTAAAAAGTTTTCAAGCTATAATTATAACCAGTCAGAAATATCAACCTATTCAATTTTTTTTTCCTTCAATTTTACTGCGACGCCATTTCCCTACAGTCAACTTCTTATAAATACATCCCAGAAGTCATTTGACTAAATATACAATTAATACACAAGTAATTTCATAATAAAACTATTCCACAATCAATAGATTACTTATGTGTACAAAATTTGTTGAGAGTGCAAATATACATTCGTCTATTATCTACACCTACATTTAGAGTCACGTGTACTCGTAGTCAACATAACACAATGGTAAATGTCATGCATCTGTTGTATGCTGATACACATGTATATATAAATGTCATTTAAAAACGAAATAAAAAATGCGTGAATAAATTGTTTGTAAATTAAAAACATTAATGCTTACTAACAACACAAACTTATAATATAATTACAGAATAAAATTGAAAATTAGCCATGATATTTATTAATTCATCAGAGTCACGTGCATATAAGCGAATTATCTCCTCAGATTTTCACCAACATGTACATACAAATAAATAGATATGTATTCTGATATATCTGTGGTTGGCTCAGCATTCGAATTATACGCTTGTACGGATCCACCCTTCATCACGTATACCTCGTCGTGTTTCATTGATAACGTATAGTATATTTATGAGCATGAATACACATATATATATATATATATATATATGAAGTTTATGTGAAATACGCGAGAATAGAAAAGGGGACGCATGCGATGTGTGGATAGAAGTTGCGCATCAGATGAAATGAGATAGCCAAAGGAAAGAGTGAGACAGGCTAAAACGAATAAGATAAGGAAGGGAGATGTGAGCGCGTAAGTAAGTGCATGATACTATAAATATATATATATATATATATATGTGTATATATGTACTTCTACGTCGAGGTAATGGTGTGTTTTCGTCGTTTTGCTGTGATATAGTTTAGAGCGGTATAGAGGCGGAGTCTCGTGTAGCCAACCAGCATCCCGCATTTCTATCGCGGTGCTCTCCGTTGCCCCCTCTCACATCCTTATACGTGTGTATTCATGTGTATGTATGTATACGCACGTATATTTATGTGTGCATGTCCGTTAGATCACCCTTCTTGTTTAAGTCAAAGGGCATCAATATATTTTTAACTTATCTGACATGAAGAAGACATGACGTATTTTGTTTTCTCATTTACAGAAGAAAAATTATTATTTACAGTCGTCGAATATTCTAAATTGCGGATTTCGAGATTGTTCATTCTTAATTTTTATGTTACGTATATTGTAAGGGTAGGTTGAGGGAAAATTTTGCTTATTTATTATTGGGATGTAATTAATTTATTTGGTTCTTTCAATGGTGAATCTGAATGTTTGGAATAGAGCTACGCAAAAAAAGAGACTGTAAAAATTGAATTTATAGAGTTAGTGGAAAATATGCCATAACTTCAAATAACTGAGAGATTTGGTGAACGTTAATAACATTAAAATTAACCAAATTCACATATCAAACAATTCCAGGACTTTTTTTCATCATAGCGTGGTGAATAATAGAAAATTATCATATAGAAATGGACAGCGACACGGGTGGGTGAATGTACATAGACAAATGATTGAAGACCAGTTTTTTTCGACATATTGCATGCAATGGTTGATGCCGTAACTGTGTTATGATCGAGCGCTGAAGCTCAATTTTGCCTCTGCATCAAACTACACAAAGTATAAAAACCGGCTGACAGCTGAGTGTACACAAGAACCTCTATTTTTTTTTTTTTCCATGCATTTCTTTATCGTTCTTCCTCTTATCCTTCATACACCGATGCCTATTCCATCTCTCACCTTTACTCTGATTCTCTATGGGTCTGTTCATTCTATCTCGCTGTCTCCTTTTTTCATACGAATACACATATATATATATATATATGGCATCTCGGGGACCTATACAAACATACCGTATGTTCATTGGTTATGGAAGATATATAGAAGAGAGAATATACACATATATGGGGAAGAAAAAAAAATTTCCGCGGTACAAGTTTGAGTTCAATGGTGGCGTTATTATGTACAAGACTTTATCAAATTCTCTGATAAATTTTTCTTCAATTTAGACATTTATATATTCTCATGGTGAACAGTTTGATGTCTCAATGAATATAAAGAATAGAAAGACGTTGAGGTATGATGAGATATTGGCTAGTCAGAATTGAGATTACACAAATGAAGTACTGAAACAAAAAAGAAAAGGAAATGAACCGAATCCTTTGAGTGCTTTGGATTGAGAAGGATACAAAAGATGATGTCGAGTGTGTACTGCGTATGAATATATATCATTTATGAGTATATATATATTTTAAAAAGAAAAAGAGATCGGAATAGAGTGAATGGGTGAGAAAATGAGAGAGAGTCTCGTGAGTGAATTTTATTGCACGATTATATTGGATCCCTCGGAGCCACCCGAGAAATCTCTCCTAAAAGCAAATCTCTCTTTCAGTTTCAACCCCCAACGGGACAAGGCGTACTCAAACATCTAGCTATACGCGTTCCAAATTTAACCACCTCCTTCTCTACATTACCTTCCCCCTCTTTCTTTTTTTTTCTCTTGCATTACCTCTTCCTCTCTTACTCTTTTACTCTTTTACTCTTCCGCTCGACTCCCTCGTCCTATTTACAATCCACAGAGAGTAACGTTTGTGTTGTCAAAAGATTATCCGCTCGTGGTCTTTAGCAAAATGTATATACATTCCAACCGCGAAAGGAGCACTTATTTGACATCATTTTTATTCAAAGCTACCGCGTAGACATGACGCCAAGACACTCAGTACCTATTTCTCAAGTATATCATTGTTTAAGTTAATTGTAAGTTAAGAGTTTTAATGTGGCAATCGAATTCTCGAAGAGTAAATTTTACAAAATTTCTTCAACAGATGTCGATATATTTTTAGTTTCACAATTTATGTTCTTATAATTTAATTTAATAAAATATGAACATTTATTCTTTTGTGTATTGCTGAATATTTAATGCTGTGTTTAATTGTGTTCACATGCATCTGTCTGACAGGATAAATTTTATTTCTATATAGTATATGGAGAGTAATGAATATCGGAGCACAATTATTATGGCTATATATCCTTATTGATTGTCTTATTTATATAATCGTTCATAAACAGCGATCAGATAGCCAGATGTAGCTTGCGCACTTGACTTCTTACTCATGAACATTCGTTCTTTATATATTATATTCTATTCCCTCTTTTATCGAGACTTATGCGCCGACAACACTTGATTCACAAAAATCTGACAGCACCGACACACTGTGAGCTCTCTTCACTCTCTTCTCATTCAAGAATTGAACATATTATACTATAGAGTCCAATACATACTGCCATATATATGTGTATATATATAGATTTAACAAAAAAACGGCGCCATTGTTTTGCACCCCATCAATAATCCACTTGGTCCAACCTCAAGCACTTGAGTCGGGACAGCGATAAACGTTTGAGAGGGTGAGAGGCAGAAAAATTGTCTGCAAAATCAACTCTATCGAATGAGGATCGACGCATTTCTGATAATTCAATTCATCAGATATATCTGAAAAAAAAACCAAACCATCTGAATTACTGAATCGTATTTTCTCCTAATAGTTCAAGGTTGAACTGATATTTTTTGTTAATGATTATTGAGTTCATCATTTATCCATTTCAGTAGCATATCGGAGCAATGATTCATCCATGTTCACAAATGTTTGTCATAGAAAGATAAAACAGAATATCGGTGGAACTGCGGTAGAATGACGACATCCAAAAAATGAGAAAGTCAATAATGGAATAATTAGAGGCAGAAACTTTGGAAAAATCAGTATTTAACTCGCCGACGGAAATCACTGCTTGCGACAATCCATCAAAGTTCTTCCATTTTGATACTGTCTTATCTTATACATGTGTAGATACATACATTGATATTCTCCATACATATATATGTATATATATGTGTGTATATTTTTTTCATTCGCCGTAGTACTTTGAATCGAATGCAAGTCCTCGCTTTTGCCGTCATCCGAGAACCACCCACAAAGCCACCTATCAACTTCGCGCCATGCCGCCATCTCTCTGATGCTCTTGCTTCCCTCTCACCGCGTCCCCTTCTCTCTTACTTTTTCTCTTCGTTCATTTCTCTTCTGCATTCACTTTCACCCACGCGCCACCAAGCCATGGTAGAGATCCCTCTGCCTGTAAACCCTCCAGCATGCGCGGCATCCCTCTCAGCAAACAGACCCCGGCTCTCTTGCTCTTTGCAACTGCGAGAATTCCCGGGCAACTCGTCTGTCTCAAGTTTTACTACTACTTTTCATGATACATATACGTATATGCACATACTGATTGACATATTTATATTATTATTACTATTATTCGAGAAAAACAAAAGGTCGTTCTGATCGTCTTTAATGTACCGACTTCACGTTCGACTGCCCTTCATTTTATTCTCCTATGTCACAAAGAATGTAGTGGTTGTTTTGGTATTAATGTATACATTTTTCTACTTTTTGTTTTAATGATAGAACTTGAAATTAAAAATTTTAATTATGGTACGGAGATCAACGCTTGTTTACAATCTCTTGAAGTCCGACGGACAACAGTCTGATGGATTTTCACCGAAAGAAATTCTCGAGCGTGTTAGTCAGGCTCACGACATCGCACCCGGAAAGGGTTTGAAAAAGCAAATCAATATGGCTTTGCGTCGTGGAATTGATTTTGGCATTCTTAAAAAACAAAGGAATAAGTACAGGTATGATGGGCATGAGACTAGGTGAAACAGGACAAAAAAAATTTGTATTATACAAAATTGTCATAGTTCAATCATCAGCTGTACTTTTGGTTAAATCATACTTTTGTACGCAGGTTTGATTTGGACTTTCCAGATGATTCTGTAGAAATTGTTGAGAAAGGTGGACGAAAGCATCGTAGGGGAAGAAAGAAGAAAGCATCAAAAAAACGAAAAATGAAATCAAAGTCTCGTAGTAGGCGCGTATCAACGCGGAAATCATCGCAAGAACCACCGCCAAGACCTCGCGTAATGCCACCACCCAATTGGACGCCAAAAAAGCGAAATTTACGCGAAGAACCGATTCCAAAATTCATAAGACACTCTGGCTATCCACCCATCCCACTGTAAAATAGATGGTTCATTGCACTTGATTTATTTTCACGGAGAATATTTAAAAAAGAAAAGAACACCATCATGACCACTGTTGTATCAATCTGTCGCTCTAATTTTTCCCATAAAATTTCTTCTTCCGCTGTTCATATATAAATATATAGATCGTATTAAGTGCGACTGCCCCATTGTAATCCTCCAACCCTCACATACAATATGAACGGGAGCATTCTTTGGTTATTTCAGTATGGCTCATTGATGGTCAATTTTAGGAGACTTTGCAGTCTCCGTATTTTTGATCAATAGCGAAGAAGAGAGGAAGCATGGAAGAGATGAAGAGAAAAGGCGGCAAACATAGGATGCGTAGATTTTCTCTCATGTAAGGGAATATTTCACGGTGAGAGTTGAATTTAGGAAATGGATAAATTCAAGGCACATAAACTGACCGTAACGTGTGTAAAAAACGGGGAAACTGACAAACTTAATAGTTTTGGTGGTGAATTGTTAGTTCAGTAATAATCTGCTACATCCTGACACGTAATTCACAAAAAAATTGCTCGATGAATTAATAATAACATTCCAGCCATACATAATTCAAATATGTCATTATACAATAGTGAGGCATATTGAAACCAGGCATGAAATTCTGGAATATAGGTGTTCGATAAATGAAATGTGTACGTCTAGTACTCAAATATATTTTACCTACACAACCCTTGACCTTGGATAGTTCCAGAAAGATTGCACAATTGTATGGAATGTTTTCAGCATGAATATATTTTGTATGACGTGTAATTGTTATTTCCATTGGCCATCGTAATCTGTAAAAGAAGATTATATGGGCCCGTAAGTAGCGGTTGTAAAATCACGGATGACCACCATATGGTACGCTTTAGCACCTTCAACCAAATTATATGGTTTGTTGTATGTACTCATCCAAAGTGATTGGAGTGGTGTTGATCCTTTTCCAATGTTCGTTCGCATAAGTCCCATACCCAATGCGCAAAATATTAATGACGATCGTAGAATTTTGTGGTAGAGCATAGGCCCATGACAGCCTGTTTGAAGAATGTTTTAAAAATATACGTGTGTATTCAAATAGTTTGTCGTAGTAACTAGAATGTTCATTGACAAACGCGCGTTGCTTTCTGCTTTACTAGTTTGATGCACACGTATGAATATTGTCATGAAAGAATTTAATGGAAATTCAATGAATAAATGAATATCTTAAAAGCATCCAAGTCCTAGCGACCGTGAATTAGAGAATGGGACGAGGGACTTAATGGGTGCAGAAGAGGCAGGGGTATATAACATTAGAAGACCAATTCGTCCCGCTTTTTTGAGTTTCCATTGTACTTCCATCACCCACCGTACGACTGGCTAGTCGTTCTCTCTATTATATTCTTCATATCAAGAAAACTTGAAAAGAAAAAATAAAATGAGTATAAATTTAGAAGAGTTAGAATTGTTAGCAGCCACATGCCGCAGGTGTTTCATACACAATTTTTTTGTCATTATTTTTTTTTTTCCACGTACTTACATGATAACATATTTTTCTAGGTCTATCAAATTTTTTTCCCCCGTTTAACTTGCTCCATGTTCTTCAAGCGAAGAAATAACATCCGGTCTCATTCTTCCAACACTAAATCGTTATGAATTAATTTTAAATACACCAAGTACACACAATTTATCACAATAGCTCCCAATGATAAGTATTGTGGAAAGAGCATGATACAATGTAAAGAATTATATTGGAACATGAAAATCGAGATGATAATAATTATCGTTATACGTGTCTCTTTAGGTCAATTGTGGGCTCAAGGTGAAGATATATATTTATTGGGAGGGTCGCGCCACAACAAAGAAACTTATGCGTCTCGATTGTGCCAGCGCCAATTAGTAGTTTTATTGTCGTCCATAGGGTGATTCGGTGTGTCGACGTCAACTTGATATATCGTTCGGACCAGTTGACTTTTCGACTTGTGTATATGTATACACATGGATAATAGTATAACAGATCCCATTCATTTGTTATTGGCTATTTATTACCATTTCAATTATTACAACAATCTCAATTCTTCGTCACGTAATTTAACGAGAATTCTTTCATGAATGTGTTTATAAAGCGTTCTATCGTTACTATAGCGCTATTATTGGATATTCCGTTATTCAGTGAATATATATTTAAGCATACTGACTAGCACAATCGGTGTACAATGGTACTAGTTGTTGGTGTCTGGCTGGATATGCAGACGGTGCTGTGCACGTTATCTCAACGTTATCGTGTACCCAAGATTAGTTCCCGGCGCGTTTGCTTTGGCAACGCTCTGAGCTTTCCACTTTGTGTACCTTTAGAATACCGCCATACACGGTCCCTGCCACCTTTAATAAGTTTATGTATATATATATATATATATATATTTCCAACAAATATAATCTCCACATTTCAAATATATATGTGTACATACTCGTACCAACCATTTTTTTTTTCTTCCCCGAGATTGTGTCCACTTATGAATAATAAAGCCAGAACATTTGGTTTCTGATTTATAACGGGTTGTTTTTTTTACAAATCGCTCTCGAAGCAAAATTCGAGTACCCACGCACCCATGGGGCGAGAAGCCGCAAGTGCGCGTGCATTCTGACGCGATCTAGCGTAAAAATGTTGAGAGAAAGAATGGAAAAAGAAGAGAAGGAGGGCCTGCAGTATATACTTCAACAGCCACTCGACTTCAACCGTCTGTGTATGTCAGTTTTTTTTCTCTCTTTTCATTGTAAGTATAATGTGTCCTCGAGCATCAGCACCTTTCGTGTGCTTTCTGAATTGTTTGTTTCCTTTCAGGATGATCGTCATCATTCATGCACACATACATAAAATTTACAGAATAATAGTCATATGAAGAAGAGACAGACGTACTCACTGTGCATAAAACAAGTGTATCACAGAAGCAGCAGGTTCTTTTGGCTCATTTTTATGACTGTGTGTTTGTGTGCAATGGACCATTATTTGAGATTGATATCAGTGCGCGTCGAGTGGTTGTTATATTCGCTAGTTGTTCGTATTTTCAGTTTTTCAATGTGATATAAGAAAAAGAATATATGATTTTTACAAAATTTGTGAATCAAATGTTGTTCATTAAGATGGAATTCTTTTTCATTTGGAGTCAAAACATTATTTCACGTGTAACTCAAACATGGAAAAAAGGAAGAAAATATGTTTGAGTGAATGATTATACAGGCGCAAAAAGATTCGAAGAACAGTGTAGAAGGATGACACGGAGAGAAGAGATCGGTTGAGAGGGAGAAAGTTGTGAGTGAGATCACATGATGGACGAAGTGACAAGAGAAAGAAAGACGTACGGATTGAGGATAGTCTTTACCAAACACTAATATTTGCGAGCGCCCTGTTGGTACCCCTCATCGAGTCGACCGATCCGGCCTGCACAGCGACATCCCGCAAACGACACAGTGATTCGCTTACGATAACCCTACTGAACCCTACCATGAATAATACGCGATCAAAATCAATATTATCAATTAGTTTATATACCAATAAGTTAATGATTGTCTATAAAAAACAAAATTGAATATATTTTTATTCCCACAGTTTTATGCACTTGGGAAATTTAATTCAAAATTATATTTAGGATTCAATGTCTTCAATAAATCATCAGAAAACAATGAGACATTCTCCGATATTATGCATTTGTGTATATTGGTATATACTGACTGGTAATAAATAATAATTAGCCAGTAATTAGTGGCGGCCATGTTGGCCATGGCCCGAGATTGAATCATGTCACATGTACACGTATACGGGCACTCCCCGGCGTCTATCGAACGGTTACATTGCAGAGGGGTGGACAGTCTCTCTCTCGCGCTGTATAGGTGTGCCTTGGCTGTTACCCTGGACATGTTGACGATGTCGGGATTGCCAATATATGTAGCCCAGCCCGATAATGCGAGCGTGCCCGAGGCATCGGCTGGGGATTTGCGCGCATAACGTATTGAGTATATATGTATAGAGCCACAGCAGCGATGGTAGTACTATCGAATCTATATACATATATATATAAACGGATGAATGTGTATGTATACACCATATTGGACGTTATTGGTGAATTGCAGACTCGATTGCTTCCAACGATGGATCTCTTCGCCATCTTGTACCGAACGCGATTACAGTTGTGGCTACGATATGGCATACACAAACAAATCCATTCAGGGCTTATAATCATCATATGTACAGCAACAATGATAATTTTTATGTGCTATGTGTTATATAACATGACTTGGACAAATATTTTATATTTCACACGTAAGCATTTTATTGCCATGGCGTATATTTTTTAACGCACGTATTTTCTTTTCCTGAGAACGCTCGCACGAGTGGAGTTGGAGAGCCCCGTTTAGTCAAATATTGAGATACCAATGCAAGTCTTCGTAGAAATGCTCGCGGCAGTTTTGTCGTGTCTTATACATCACGACCTCATTCCCTTTTACATTTGTCAAGACAAAGAGAAGAGAGGTTGTTATTCCCGATGTTAAGTAGACCGTAGCTCATATACGCGTATATATATATGTAAAGTGATTATTGGAGTGAACGTGGAATGGATCGAAGATGATTGAAGGCCGACAGTGTAATAAGTGTTATTAGTTGATCAAGTTCGTACGTACATACTTATCATTCTTTTGTTGGATGCCTCTTTATCATTTAGTCATAAAATGTCCATTTCATCCTGTATCATATTTATGTCGCAATTCAATGTTGTATTTCCATTTAGATTAGTCAGAGTTGTCTGGTAGAACCGCCGAAAAGCAAACATAACAAGTACACACCCATTTAACGTTTTAATTTCATCCTGTTAATTACTTTGAAACGGATGGCTTTTTAAGTAGATTAAAATATACACAAGCGTATATATACCACATGAAAGCACTATGCATGAATTCTGCTTTACATTTTTATCTGTCTGATTTTCTCTTTTGTTATCGTTTCCACTACCCATCCAATTCTGTTTTCATTACAACTGTGTATATACCCATTAGACAGACATAAATAGTAAATTTTGAGTGCACAGTGACAGGCAACTCAAGTTGCAGGTTTGTAACACCTCGTTGTATGCTGACATGAATTAGCTTCATGTTTTTAATTATTAGTTTCACAAATACAACTTTCTAAATGTTTATTCGGTGAATTTTTATAAATAAAATTGGACGCGACAAACGTTCAATTTCCCGAGTTTAAAATTACAATTGCAGATAATATGAAAAATTTTCTTGCCAAATTTTCGTTGGTAGAAATGAAAACTTTCGTTGGAGAAAAAGGATCCCTTTTGATGGAGAGAGCTTTAACGTGACAGACGGCTCGCAAGCGAGGACAAACAGTCATTCTTGTGCGGGTGCCACGAGCGTGGGTGGTTGCGAGTATATATACGCACATACACACCAATACATCTACATCATATATGCATATATATATTTACAACATATACACATGTATGAACGAACACGTAGATGGGTATCGTACAGATACGATGGCGTCCATCGAGGTGCTTATTGGGTCCGTAGGGGGATGCTGGCAGAACGCAGAAACAACCCTCTAGTCAAACATTGCAACATCAATCAGCACCAGTCACTCAACCATGGGGCATTGGCGCCAACATAGCGATATTGCTTCCATTTACTTTCGACCTGGTAACAAAAAAATAGAGAAAAAAATGAATAAACACAGGAGGCTCCAGGCAAATGCAAAAAATCAGGAAATTAAAAACTTGTTATGTGTGACAGTTATGTGAAAGGCATATATATAAATGTATACATTCACTGCATCTATTCAACTGCATTGTATCATTGACAGTGAACCATTTTATTTTTCAAATATAACAAAGCCGCAGTTGCTTTTGTTTAAAATGAAAGTTGAATTATTTTATCATTAGAGAAAACTTTTAAATTCTCCCGCACCTCTTCACAAAATGAAAATACAGATAGAGGGAGAGAAAGAGAGCAGACTGAAGATAATATGAACACACTAGACCCAAGACCCCTGACTGTTTCTGTTTTGCATAGCATTAGTGTTAGTATTATTGTAAGCTGGCATTCATAATTTTCATCCCTATGCCAACGAGTGTAGAGATGTAGAACATGCAAACCATCACATATACCCGTTCATTCCCTTTTATTATTTGTGTGAGCGTCATGTCAATTTAATTCAGTTTCGTCACACCTTTTTGATTCATATATAAAAACATGAAAATCTATTCATGGAATTTACTTCTTCCCATTTTTAGATAAGAAATAACGAGTGAGAAATTGTGAAGAAAAATGAATTCTCACCTCCGAATCATCAACTGAAGAATTATTAAAGAAAAAAAGTAAAATGAATAACAATTCAGGAATGATCAAAGGAATATATGAATATATAAATAAATAAAGGTCGATATATATACATAAATGTTGTGAGAATGAGTCAGTATTTGTTCAAAAGCTATACTGGGGCAATAAGTGAACTCGTGTGCTGCACTTCATGACCCTCAACCTCCGCCCCTTATATGCATATAGTATGTACGCTTATATATAAGAAACGTATATAATAAATACACATGGGTGTGTAAACCCTTATATTAATTCAATCTAAATTATGGACCAGTCTTATTACTCATCAACGATACACTTTTTCATATTCATATCCAGAGATTTCATACATACAAATTTAGTAATATCGAATTTTATGTGTAAATATATAGGCCGGGCACGCCAACTTGTAAAAGTGCAGTTTATGTCCAGTGTGCGCGGAGTGACATTACGAGAAGGCTGATGGCGGTGTAATATAGAGAGCAGCTAAAGGCGAACGTAATTTCCTGCCCGCCTGACAACGCTGTAGACATGTTTGCCAACCCAAACATCCAACACTCTCACGTATGTAGACTTACATCTATATATATTAGTAGATACACATGTGAAAACACCGACACATACACGCGACATTGTAGAATATGTCCTGTTATCACGTCCGTACTATATGCAGCGGGAATGATGCATCGTTGAATTCAGTACACTATTTACAGTAGTGTTGATGAACCACAGCCGTAGGCATATTAGTAAAGACCTGAATGACTATACGAAAATTCACTTGAGAATCTAATCCAACCAATGTCCTCTTTCATCCTCAACGCCTGTATAGTTTGTTGGATGAGGATCAGTGTGAAATTGAATCGGATATTATACTACCATGCAGCTTCACACGATGTCCAAATATTTCTTTCGGACCTACGGAAACAAATTTACCTGCGAGCAAACAAATGTTCGTTGGCATAAATCGTCGACGCTGCCGTCACCGTCGCTGAGTTTCTTCAAGACTTGATGCAAAGTGGAACACATACAATGCGTCCAATGTTTACACACGGGGACAATATACTATATACGTCATATATTCTTGAGGGCTCGTGGGTTTTATGTACTTGACACGAGGCGACGAATCGAGCAATCTTTATTTCATTTTATTATTTTTTTTTTGCGGCTTTCAATATATTTATGTTCAACTATATACATTCACATATATATCAGTGATGGAAACATTATGTATACAGGGGTATGTAGGAAACATCTGCATACATGTATTGAAACATGGATGTGTGTGCATGTGATCATACCACATGTACATGGTGTATTCATTATGGCTCCTCTCTGATACACAGGTATGGTATGGGCTTCACATAAGGGCCGACCAGCAATGCTAGCGCGATCCGAAGAACAAACAAACCCTATTGAAATTTTCACCACTGAACAGCGAGAGTATGGAGAGAATAGTGACGGCGGTATATGTGAACGTGTGGGGTGTACGAAACTCCAAACTCTCCCTGCAATACACACACACATACACACATATACATACACACACACACTCTCTTCTTCTCCCTTTGCATCTTCTTCTTTCCCTTTTGCTCCCTTCTGTATTCTGCCTACGGGTTATGAGATTTTATGAGAGTCAAAGCGGTTTAAACGTTGTCTCCCCTATCACCTTCCCTACTAGTACATCCTCCCCTCCTCAATTTCTTTGATTTTTTGACGCTGCTCACGTATATTTATATATACCATACAGTTTATGACTGAGCAAATCACTGAGAACTTTAAATATTCGATATGAGACAAATTTATATATTATAATAGATATTAAACTATTGTAAGGAGATTTTTTTTCGAAATTTATTCTTTTATCGATCAAAATTTACAGTTGTATTTATGCAAGAGTACCAGTACTTGAAATATTTCTATTTGGCTTTGCAAACGTCACGTTATGCTGATTTCTACCATAGGAAAAATGGGCAAGGAAAGATGAAAAATGAAATGGAAAAAAAGAAAATGTGACGAGCCACACCAGAGACAAACGATGTTATGTGGGTCGTTTCATCGTTTCATTCTCGTATACTCGCCCCCTGACTTCACGTCAATATTTGACTCAAACACGTTGAAACAATACCTAGTCCCGCCACAACTGAACAGGACAAATGGATAAAGAAACGTGTGATGTGCTTCCGGGAATTTTAATTTGCGTCAAAAAGCACGCGTGTGTGACTATGTGATTTAACGAGGGAGAAAGAGAGAACGAGAAGAAAAAAAAGGAGTTAGTACTGAAAAGCAAAGAGAAAATATACCGTCGTACCCAATATAAAATCGTTGACCGCTTTATAAAAACTTCTTTTTAATGTTGATCGCTACAACACCGTTCATACGTTATAAATTTTTGTTATGTCCACGACTGACACTGCATTGAAGTCAATAATTCTCAGCATTCAAAATGTTATTTCGTTCGGCAGTTTAGTTGTGTCTGAATGACCGTGTAACGCATTGCAAACGATCTAGTGAGTTTAGTAGTCGAACAGAGTGAAAGCTATAGAAATAGAAAGGAAAGACGGAGGTAGAGAGGGTGAATGGACAATTCTGGATCGGTAGGATCATTGTGCTTAATGTTTGGACATGTGTTCCGCCCCAGTCACGCCCTATTGTTACCATTTTCTATGCATGTTTGTTCGTTTAAAATGTTATTGCAACCATCAGCCTCGACCGTGACACGCGCGTCTTTTTATTTTACACCATACTTATACATTCATATATATATATACATATGTCTCATGTCTATTCACATGAGATACGCTGGGCATCATCTTCGAGTGGGTCATGCCACCTTTTCTTCAATTTATCTTCAATGTCTTGGACAGAACGAACAGCTATCACCTGGGTCATCTTTCTTTTGGATTCGATCTCATTCAGTTGTATAATATTCTTACTAGAAATATATCCGATTATAATGTTTTGGATTGGTGGGTAAAAATGAATGTCGAAACGGATACATCCCCATGTATTTGTAGTTTGGAAATATTTAGTGAATTCAAACAAATCGTCAAAGGCCCGATTTTTATTGCCGACACCAAGTTGATTCATTTCCTTTGCGGCTTTGTACTTATTTCTTGTCTGCGTTAGAAAATAAGTCGGCCGCATTCAGGTATTTTATTTTTTTATTAATATCATCAGTCAAACAATCACAAATCATCAATGAAATTCAGAAGTGTTATTGAACATCTTTAATAATGACAAAATATAGCATTCATATATGATAATGCATTCTGCTCTGAAATTGACTATACAAATTGGTGGGAATATATATATTATACTCATAAATGAAAGTTCAAAGATGGAGCACAATAGATATAGCTATATGTATTATACGAGATGCGTGTGAACTTCCTCAAGGAAGTGTCACTAAAGTTTTCTCCAATTTTTCATCATCATACATACATACGTGTACGCACAAAAAGAATGCACTTCTATAAAACATGTGTCCCGCCTACAAAATTGCGTCTTCTCACAATCGATCACTGATTTCAACGTAAGTTAACGCCCTCGTCATCGCGTTCCGCTCTTCTTCCTCGTTAAATGGCAATTTTCACTGGACCCAAAAAAAAAGATCACACTGACTAAGCACAAGACGGTATGAATATAAAGAGCGAACAGGTACATGACCATATGGAAAGCTATATATATATATATTTTGGTGTAGGCTATTGAGAGGCAATGTCAAAAGAAAAATTTCACGAAAGAGGCACAACACAGATTTCATGGCAATTGAACGGCTCCTGGCCACACAACAATGCTCCTATGCTTCCGTATATCTTTGACTTTTGTCGATTGTGTTAGACCATTACAGTTTCCGTCGGACAACTATTAGAGATGTTCCATTTCATCTGTATTATCAATTGTCATTCTGAATGATCTACGATATTCCCGAGGGATATTCTTACATAAATATAAATTGAGAAAAATTGCTCCTTTTTAATTGATGGTTTTATGATCAAATAAAAAATTTCACTGCTGAACTACCGAATCCGTTGTCCGAAATATTCACATTATCAAAGGTTGCAAATCACAAGCATCGTATGAAATATTTGAAAATGGACACCGTAAGATGAGTTAATTATTATTACTGACGTTCGCAAGTGTATGGTCATCTGACATGCTTGTGCATATCGAATTGATACTTTAAAAAATTGGCGTAACAACCGGAGCTAAACGACCGAACATATTACATACATTTATATACACGAGACACCATCATGCAACAACCCACAGGGGGTTGTAATCCGACTGAGAGCCAACGGTAACCACGCCACACCTGGAAGCCTTCACGAAGACAAATTCCAGTTTGACTTTGGTACTTCCAAATATATATATATATATATATATATATATACATTAATCACAATGAATGTTATCATCCACATGTTTATTTGTGAAGATTGAATGTACAGCTATCCTTTTGTTGAGCGCATTCATACAAAATTTACTAACATATACTATCAATGATGAATATAAAAAAATAAAAAGTTATCGTCAAGGAAGGATGTCAGCTTGGTCGATGAATCGATCCTGCGTAGCATACACTGCAAGAATAATGGTGCATACAGTGAATAGTCAAGTCTCCATTTCTAATCCAGTGTAACACATATCACAGCCTCTGGGCTTTTTATACATCGGTGGCCTATGAAATTGTATTGCTTGAATGTGAACATATATGTATATATATATGTACGTCGTATACATGGAATATCGAAATAGCGCGAGTGTTTCGCTTGGCCGAAACGGCAGAAAGGGGCCGCCGTGCCTGGGGCCTCGGATTGGATTGGATCGGCTTAACGTTGATTTAAGCCAATCAGTAAACATCCAGTCACCAGTGGCTCTTGCTCTCCACATCTCGCCGACTGATCTCGTTAGTTCTTACAAGTTCAATGTTGCGTACCACGCGCACACCCGCACAACCATTCAATATATCCACCGCTGTAGCAGCCAAAATTTCGGTTCTTTTTCATTCTTTATTTTCATTCATCGATTTTTATTTTCTTGCTTATTTATTTCATTATAACTTATGGAAGACTCGCGATTATTCTTTCACATATAAATACACTCATTAATAATTCGAAGAATATACAAATATTAATGTTTATACACACTCAAAGATTATATTTAACATTTGTTTATCATGGAAAAATGATTGTGTGTATGGGTGTAACTGGTTTTTGATTTGCAGATAATTGATGTTGGATTTTCAAATGAGTAAATATTGAATTTACCATTACAGGAAGGTCCGCCGTAACGTCGGGCAAACGCTGTACAGATGATGTGAGGTAAGAGAAACACACGGTAGGGTGTACACCGCGCGAATATTCTGATGGTATACAACGAAACGATACGACTATCAAATACACGTTTATATACATACATATATAAGGTTTGAGTGTACATACAATTGAGTACGGTGGTGAACGAGGTGGATGCTAGTATTTTAAGCCTATTTAAGTGTGTTTGTCGTATAATATTGACATCGTGCACACCGTCGGCACTGGGTAACGCGCGCTCATATATATCTGTATATATGATAGAATCAACGTGTGAGCGTATGTCTGTATATGTATAAACATTTGAACACAGAGTGAGCAGAAAAGTATATAAAGAATGAAAATGGAATCAACTCTCAATAATATACACCCAAATTGTTTAATATCAAATATCACAGAGTCAACAATTATTGTTTACTAATCAATTTGTACGTGTTTTGCTTTTGTTTCTTTTTTTTCTTCCAAATGTTTATGTATGTACATATACATAAATGAACATATCTGTACTATTTGAAGATCTATATGGATGTGAAAATATGAGGACATTGTCACCAATGTCTGTCAGCGATGTTGGTAATCTCCAGTTAATCGTGACAAATAGTGACTCGAGTCATTGGCAGAGGAAAAAATGCCATGAAAATAAAATAGATGAGTGAACGAGTGTGTGTGTGAGAGAGAGAGAGAGGTAAAGAGAGGGGTGCCATGAATCATTCAGAATGTATGGGGTGGACCACGAATATGCTATACCAGGTGGGCTGTATGCTATATCTACATGGCCTCACGCTCGGATGTAAACAATTATATAACGTCACGGCGGGTATTTCATGCCGGTGGCGCACGGTTAGGGCGTCAAGTCTGTATATATACATTGGGCGTTGATATTTGTGCCCCGCACCAAGATGTTGCAGGACCAGTGTTGAATATATATCTATAGATACTGATCTATGTGGAATTAAGAAAATAAGAAAACCTAAACATACACCTAAACATATTATTGAAGAGTCGTTAAAGAATGACTATTAATCAGTTGAATTGATATTTGATTATGAGAGAAACATCATCTCAATTTGATGGTATCAAGACAGGGAAATCCAGACATCGCGATTTGCTGACGGATGACGGGGACTGGAGTGTGACTATCCGATGTTTATGTAAGATATTTGGCCACGCAAATATTTGGAGATTGTCTACAGTCCCCCTCCGCTATTCTCTCTCTATCGTTCCTCCTGTACACTCGTCAAGCTCATACTATAATGTTGATGTCTATGTTGTTGTTTCTTTATTCATACCATAGATTTTCCGGTCTTCCAGTGGTTCAATATGACAAGCATGTGACAATCTTTATTCTTCAGTCAACTAAATTGATAGTTTTGACCAGTTCAATTAAGTCAAACCAGACAATTTTTTTTGACACAACTTATTCTCGGATATAGTTCAAAATACTTAGTCAATGCTCTGACCTTAGGGGTTTTCGTAGCTGTTCAAATTCATATTCGGTGCTGCTTATACAGAATATTTATCGATATTTCTTTTCTCATTTTATCGCATGATAATCATCAATTATCCTTTTTACATTGTCCACGGTATACAATATTTTGAATTATTGATGATGATATTATTATATCTCCCAATATTATACTAATATCTGTTATTTTGCTATTATTATTATTTCACGTGTTGGGAATGCGTGTTTGGAAATAAACCACAACTCCCCTGTAATGAATGCGAGTGGTCAACGATTAAGGATTAATATGTTCCCATCTATAAATATGGATAAAATAGATAAGATAGAAATATCCTACGCAATGAATTATGCTTAATGATTCATTGATTTTCGAATATTAATAATCAATGACGTGTCATTTAGCGAGATTCAATGACGCTACAGTGTATTAATGTATCGGTTCACCTATGGCAAATAGAGAAAGTAAATGCAACACTTTGATCGTGGATTCAATGCAAAAGTGATGTAGTATTGAGTATGAGCAAGAGAGATAGATTTACATAGCAATGGAAAATGGCTAAAGGTAGATGTGGGAACAGAGCGAGTATATAGGCAGTCATAATGTATGGTCTAGTCAGGTTCGGTATATGGTTTAGTGAGGGGGGATTTGGTTGACAAATCATTAACTATGCATCGAGCTAGCCAGCAAATACTCGTTACTATGGCGGTGCTCGTCATGTGACTCGACGTGATCCTGCACCCTCACCTCTTGCCGTTCACCCTTGCATTGCCTCTGCCACCAATCTCAATGCACACATGCATAGATGCATCTACACCGTTGAATATTCTCCAGAGTCGTTTCTAGGCTCTCCTAAATACGCCAGTAAGCATTGCGCATTATAATGTCTTGCGTCTATTGCGGTTTGCGATTAACTGACGACATGGCCACATCTATATGTGACCAGTGACATGAATATTAATTGAGTTTAAAAGTGTCTGGGCGAATACAAAATGTGTATTTTCACAGTACATTTTATATAGCTGTTGTTCATTTGAAACACATTTTTAAATAAATAATGAAGAATGTATATTGGTTTTGTTTTGCATTGCGAGTAAATACATCTAACACGTATGTATATGGGAATGAGACAAAATTCAATTAATTTAAATCCAATTGAACTCGATTAAATGTTCCACGATTCAGTTGTCAACCACAACACGCCATCGATTGATCACGAACTTCAATCGCCATCACCTGCTAATTATTGCCTACGATTCAATGGTCAAAAACACAATCAACTTAGTCGCGAAAATCACGTTAAAAAACAAGGTTTTGATCGATGTTAATGCATATATACATGAGCCACGAGAAATTCACATATAAATACGTTTTTTCACTCGTAATATCTCTTTGATACACATATCGCATGTAGAACCACATTTATATGGAGATACACGGTAGAGGTTTTCACGAGAAATAATTCGTCAACATGGTAAGGGGGATGGAGGTAATGGTGGCACAACAGGGGGTGAATTTGTGAACCATCAAATATAAGCAAGCGCGCATTGGTGAAGAGGGCGCATCAGGGGCTGCACCATCGGCTAAATCACCTCATCTCTCACATATTCACTCGCTCTCTATATTCATAATTTACAGCGTTGATAATGTAAATTAGTCTGCGTTGAGATTCACTCCTTTTTTTTTCTCATACAATCTATATGAATATTTATAAAAGGTAAAATCACCATATGTTATATAATTATAAAATTGCTCTCACTCGAATGAAGGCTGTAGAGGAATAAAATGATGCCAACAAAGTCGGTTTTATCGGGAGTGCTGAATTTTTATTTGATGAGTTAACTAGATCCGGTCGTGAAGAATGTTATTAAAGAACAAGAAAAAGAGTTGTATATATATATGTATAAGTTACTTTCGATGTATATGAACAAATATAAATTCTCTTGGTGGAGCATGATGTAACCTGGGGGTTTTGGCTTTTGACTACTGTGTATCTACATCTATATACTTTGGGCGGATCTTCATCTGCTTCCTCTCGGCAGGATGCCCAGGTACAATCATGGGTAAACATACTTCCGGCAGAATTTTACCATGAAAATCTAAACGGCGCGAGCAGATAATGCCTGAGAAATCTCCTACTTCATATTTCGTTCACCAGCAAGTTTCCAACCCTTCCATTTATAGCCATGAGCTGGTATAATATTCAATTACATAGTTGCAAGTAAAGTCAAACAAGCCCACGGGGATTGTTCCATTCCTCGTCTGCCATATTCATTTCTGCGGTGTATCCTGAATATGGGGTTATCGTGCGTACATAAATCTTTTTATATATTTTTATATTTGTATATCTGTAGGAGGGAGGAAATTAATGAACTTTTCATGATGAATATATAACAATGAAATGGGTTGTAGATACATGGAAAATTATTATTACTCTGATGACATTTAATTATGCTTATATTACAAATGCATATTCTTGATGATTGACAAGTAGTAAACCGTGAATTCGAATCGCGACTTTGATGTTGCATATTTTGTTTTAGTATATCCGAATTTTATCTACACTTTCTGATATGGATCTTTATAAGACATCAATACCTGTATGAAATACGAATTGTTATCGATAACATATAGATATGCTAGAATATTAGAGGGTGCAATCCAGTTATTTTTCTTTCGTCTTCTGCCCACTGCCTAAGCCCCAACCGAATATCGTCAAATATTCATGAGACGTCCATAGGAAGAGGTGAAAAAGGGGTTCCTACACGCACCAGCACTTTCCACATATTACGCACTCTGAATAATCGGTTGATGTGTAGAGTCGTTAGTCAACGTTTTTCTCGTTCAGTTAATAGTCATTAGTCAATCACTATGATTTTCCCTAACTTAACTTCGTTATTTATTCAAACATTGATTGCATGTTTATCATTGCTCTATTCACTATTGCTCAATGCTGAAAATAAACTAGAAAGGGGATCCACTTGAGGAACTAAGAATATTCATCAGTTCTGGTGCTCTCCCGCGTCGACTCGAGAGTAATAGAAGCGTCCCTTAATTCCCTGGCTAATTAATAAACTTTCGTCATTTCGCAGGAGATGTGTCAACAAGCAGCATCACTTTTTCTTCTGTGACTTTATCTTGTAACTTGCTTCAAAGGAGCACTTTTATTTTTTTTCCATCATATTTTATTCAGTTTTGAACCCTTTGCCAAGATGATGAAACATGTTTATGGCGTTCTTATGCATTTTTCATTCTAAAATGAAACTGAAATTTGTGTAATAGTATTGTATATGTGAATGAGAGAGTTGGAAGAGCGTAAAATTACATTACAGCTAGAGACTGTCAAAGGCATCTATCCCTCGACTTACCGAGAAGTAAATCACTCTGTAGGATTTGGTTTATCGGCGACCCAGGTGTTTGAATTGCGAAACAGCAAAGGCGCCGAGGAAGTATTCGTGTATACATATACGTGTATGCATGTTTGCTTCTATATACTTTTGACATCTGATAACCCCTTTTTGGTTACATCAAAAATTATAATGCAATAACATGATACGATGAACGTATTTTTCATCAATTTGTGACACTCAATTCTTCCATGTTCTTTTTTTCGTCATTCTAAATACAATTAAGTTCACACGCAACAAAACGAATGACACTCGGTTGAGAAACCGGATGGACATCCGGCCGCGTGGACAATATGAAGAGAAAATAAAAAAATGAAGAGGGTTAAACGGGTGGACTTTCATTATAACTCGTTTATCAAGACGAAGGCGCGTGCCACAACAAAAAATAATTATTGTTTGTATATTTTATATGAGCATTCTAGAGTATCATCAATTCTATTTCTGATCTATGTCATTTAATTATTTATGACATCATGAAACATAAACAAAAACGTATATACATGTATATGTGGGAAAAGTAGAAGAGAAGATTCTATGCATTCTTTTTTCTCTGTTTTACTTGTACATTGCGTCAATATAAATTTCTTGTCCGCAGTCTTGAGTACAATGGAAAAAAATATTCATTCATCGACTATTCAACTCATGTCTTTTGTATGTGGTAGACTTGTGAGTTATTAGAATTAATATTGATTTATCTCAACTGAATACCAAAACTCAGGTACCTCAATATCGAAGGGTCCCTGATTAAGTCAGTTTGCATAATTACAGTAGAAATGATCAAGAATAGATACTGGGAAAAATTAATCCTCATAATGAATGAAGATTGTGATGAATCAATTAAATACATAAATTGTTTAAATAGTTTAGGTGAATATAAAGATTTCATTAATTGGCAATTATTTATGTAAATTGTTGACAGATCAATACTCATTCTCAGTATAATTGTTCATTGTGTCGTATACATCAAGGAATGGGTATTAATGTGGATAGTAATATAAAAGTCATTGCTTCATCGCAGTGCTGATTGATTTTCGATAAACGACTTCATAGTGTATTATCTAGCTTAGCCACGACGACATCGTGTCACAGTCGTGGAATTGACCAACATATTCAGACAGTCAGTGAATGTGAAATATATATGAGACAATTAGGTAGGAGATATGAGGAAAAGTAAAGTCGGGGTGAGAAATGAGAACACGTGGCCGGGTGAGAGGGTTGAAAATGTTTGAAGCCAGGATAGAATAAAGCGCGAGAATGACAAGAAGTAAAAGAAGGAGAACGAAAGAGAGATATATGGAAGAGGGCGTGAGGAAATGATAGAGGGAGAACGAGAAGGCCAGAGTCGGTGCGGAATGAGGGTGAGATGGGTTGTACTATCGCTGGGGAGTGGCGCAAACATTTCCCTGTCGCCTGCTAAATTAAAAGCACACAAAGAGGACAGAGAATATAGAAGTGAGAGCAAGAGGGTATAAGTGAATGAAATGAGCGAGGGCCGACCGCTGTCTCACGTAATATGACAGTCTATCTATCGGTTTCCCATCTCTTTTTCTCTCCCCATTCTTCTATTTCCTCACCGTTAATATCCTCGTTTACAAACACATATACGCAGATATAAATACAATTCGATTATCGTTACTCGTCTTTGTATTCATAAGTTTCGTAGTAAGTATGATCTGTTTTCTCTCATGTCTTTCGTTTCAATCTACATTATCACAGAAGGCATAACCAACAATGGGGCAAATATTCATTACAGGCTTTATCATTCTTTTCATCTTTTCTATCTGTTTATTCTTTTTCAATTGATATCAATATTGCCTTTTCAGCAATTACCGGTATTATAACCACACTCATTATCATCCTGTGCTGGTGGATATTATCACTAAGTCGTGTGCAAGTTGTTACACAATTGTTTGCTCAATGTAAGCAAGTATACATTGGGAACTCAAGGATCGAGATGTCTTACTCTCTCTAATATACACAGCACCCAAACCTTGAGTAAGAGAAATATTCCTTCATCAATTGTGGTTTATATTATTGCAACTTCCAGAATGGAATGAGCGTATGATGAATCGTTAAAGTAAGGGAATATTTCATTCATGGATTTGCTTGGAACATTCATGCGCATCAATTATTCGTTAGGTTTGTCACTGTATCAACTAAAACCCAAAAGGATAAAATGAGTGACACATATAAAGGGCAAAAAAAGCTAGTAAAAAAAAATAAAGTACAGGAAACTGCACGTTGGACGACAAGTGAGCATGGAGGACGAGAGAAAATGAGTAAAAGAAGGGAGGTAACGCGACATTCTGTGTTGACACACAAATATTTGCCGCGGTATACACCACCACCGTCAAACGACTGGTCCTATCTCTCTTATTCTCTCTAGCGTTCTTCTCTTGTCCTCCCATTATCACTAGTTTTTTCAACACCTTTTTACACTGTATATGACTATTTCTTGGTCGGGCATTTCTACGCGTCCGCTCTGTAGTATTAACTGAAACATAAATGATGTATACATACGTCTGAACAAAAAATCAATGCCGAAAACATACTTTGAAAATTTTTATTCTGTTTCAACAGCGCAGTTATTGTAAAAGGATGAGTTTTTATAAACCATTTTTGTTCAGAGTGGTCGAAATGTTGATAATAGCATTTGGAGATATTTTTTCATTCAATTCCATTTATATTCTCTTTTTATGTAGTGAATGAACAAATATTATCAGGAATTGTAGATAATTATAAGTGCATTTCCACGAATGGTACAGTTAGTTTTTCACCAGTGTGCAGTTTTTATATATTTATTTCAACCCTTCTTTTCTCAATGCATGTGTGATTATAATGAACAATAATATTATTGGGTCAAGAGTACGCGCGCGAGGTTATACAAACACTCATACTTCGCCCTTGTTAAGAAGTGCTCACGATATTCATTTTTATTTCGTTTTTTTTACAAGTTCTAACTTGGAATCGCACTCGACGTTGAGCTATTACTCGTCTTCATATATTGTATTATAATCATTGATATCATTATCAAAAATATCATTGCATGAATGACATGAAACTGACAATTGACACATTCATATTATCATTTCAAAAATTACCCTTCATCTCCTGCCAACAATGACGAATTGATAATATATGGTACGCATTTGTGTGTGTGTACGCGACCTCCAAAATTAATTATCACTGGTAAACCCACGAGAGTTTATGTGTGGTCATGAGAATATAACCATGAGATCTCTACCAACCGCTTCCACTTACAAAACCCTTTTAACCTCAAGTCAACTGTACATATATAACTCATGTCCTAAATTCATATTCAATACACTAATAATCGAACATATGTATTTTACATGCAGTTTATATATGAATGTATAAATTTATAATTTCGAAAAGAGAAAGAGTTATTTTGCTGTTTGTCAATTTTTCTCTGCAAATTCCGAAATGATTGCAAAATAATGATGTTGCATTCAATTTCGATATTGAAATTTTTGATAATGTCAATACACGTTCATACAATATCTGGTGAGAAGTAAAAATATGGAAGATACATAGTATGTAAAAAACGGAATCCATGTTATTTTAGTTACGCTTTTGACCCCAGCATTCGCCACCCTGTCAGTTCACTTCTATCACCGTCACCATAGAGTGTTTGTGCTCGTGTTTGTCCGATGCAAAATTTATTTTCACAAATGAAACAGCGTGTTCATGTCATCCCGGATATTTGTCTCACAGTATTTTTTATTCTCACTTTTATATATATATGATTTTTATTTTCAACTTCGAAGCAAATTCAAACTCTTTGCCCATAGTTCCATTTACCCACTTCCCCTTTCTCTGCAAATTCACACACACGCACACATACATTTGCGTATGTACGTGACTGGTGATTTTTAACTTACAGTAAAATTAAATACGTAAAATATATGAGAAATATATTATTCGTTTTCGAGTGTACTCACTGTTTAAAAATGATGCAAAAGCAATCTTTCTCCCTTCTCGTTTTCTATCTGAAATGAAAGTTAGTTGAGGATGATGATGAGCAAACAGGTTTTACGCCATCCATCAAGACCGGTCGTAAGAAAGATGATTCTCTTATATTAAGACATACCACACCTTAAAAGACAATGAACATATTGTTATATTCATCGACTCAAGTGAGCTCTATAAATGAATTTGATAAATTTAATTCGAGGTGAATCCCACACGTAAAATCATTGCCATAAAATATTTTGAATCACATAATAAATGGTACATTCACTTGAAAACAATACTCAGTCAAAACCGTTGCAGTATTTGCCAATTCAACCTAAAATATTCGATGAAAACATTTTTTTTTTAATAAAATTACATGGAATAAATTGCAATATTGACTTAATAAAGGAAATATGTATGAGTGTTCTGAATTTATGATGATTATTTGATATTTGTGTTGTTTGTGTGCTTGATGCTTATTCAATTGTATGAAATTAATTGGTTGAAAATACGTTGATATGACGACGGTACTCATATCCATTTACAAAGGCAAAAACAGTAAAAACGCCCAGACTGTGTTGATGTATATACTAATTGAAGGGTCCAGTCAGCGAGCGATGTTTACGGTAGCTGGGACATCGTCATGATTAACACCTTCACCATGAAGACCACACGCAACATCACGTCCTCACTCTTTATATTTCTTGCTATGTCTATACGGCGATATTCCATACGTCTTCACCGATGTGTACATAAATTGTTTATCAAAAAAAATTATAATTTGTATCGTATAAGCAGCGTGTACTTATATATTTTTCGCATATATATATATATAGGCAATTCATATTTCTATTTAACCGAATTCGAGGAATGACACGGAAGTGTTAAATTGAGTGTGCGAGGGGAAAAAGGAGTGATATGAACGAGGAGAGATAAGGGAGTTTGGGGAAAGACGAAAAAATGTTCGTTTACACAACTCTTTGCCATGGCTGTGATGCCATTACGCACTTGAGACTGGCTGGCCTGAAATCTTCGACCTCCGACGTGCGCACAAGAGCACTCTGTATAAAATTCCACTTTTGAAATATTTGTCACTGTATAGGACATATTGAAAATAAACTTTCCATCAATGTTAAAAATCATATGGTATTTACTAGCTATTTTTTAATATTATTCGTTTCTCATTGTAGATAGACAAGTGAATGCTACCAATGTTGATATGAGCATATATAATTCGATAATATCCATGAATAAAGAAAAAAGTCCTCACAACTACTGTTTGGATCTTGGCGGCTTCTGAATAGTCACTTCCATACGATGCGGAACATATATACATCTAAACGTTCAGCATCGGATTGATAGAGTGCTTCGTTCGCGCGCCCAACCCTTGAGAGTCCTCGAGATCATGTCGAGGGGACCTCCTCATCCACATGGGTGGTCCAACCGTTTGCCTTACGCATGCATTATGTAAGTTTTCTACAGTGTTAGTCAGGATAACCATGATTTTACTCACATATAGTGAGTATATTTCACTTCTGTATGTATACAGCCTTTCTCCATTTTTGTTTTTCTCTCTTATTTTCGTCCGTCATCTTCTCAGCCTCCTCACTCAATGAATCTTAATTGTAAAAATTCTTTTTGCAGCAAAACAACTCTCCATATCCATGCATCGTCTTCGGCCACAGCGAATCACTACATCTCGTCGACGAGTAGATATAAAAGAATAAATTCCAAGGATTTACAGTAACCATTTGAAATCAACGTTGTCTTTCTTGCCTCCGATTATAGATTTTCTTCCAATTTTCCATATGAATGCAATTTTTGTTCATACAAAATTAAATTCTATTCCAATTCTACAAGATAAATATCAAGTCCATACAGCAGAACCGTAGCAGTATGATAGAGGAGCGAAGATGCTACGGGAAAGTCATTGCCGCAAAATTACCCACCTCTGTCAGATCCTTTTTGACGAAGGGCAGTAAGGCAATATGGCCGATTCATCATGGCGCGGTGTATAGTTGTTCGCGGGCACGAACCGTAGGGCGCAGGACGCAAAGAGGGGTTGCAAATGTTGCCTGCTTTCCGTAGATAAGAACGGACCCTATATTCTACTTGACTTGTGGCTACCCCGCCGTAACTCTGGTGACACCAGATATTTCTCTTCAGTATTCTCTCCGTTTTCTTGCTCTATCTCTATGATGATGTGTTCGCTATAAATACATACATAAATTTTGCCATTTTCTCTTCTATAATCGAAGAAAGTGCAATATCAATCAATCATTCCCTGTCTAAACCACAAACGACCGTTGTCCGTTGATGAATTGACTTGTCTATCGTTCACAAGGCATTAGGTTCATTGATACCACTATCCTCTCATCCATGCGAAGGATGAACGAATGAAAATAACATGGTCCAACTCATGCATATTTATGGAACAGTATTCCTACTGGTGGATCTTATGATTATGTTGAGTGATAGTTATTTTTCTTTACAAGTTTTATAACATCACTGAATATTCTATGAACGTATTAGTCAATATCGACGTTCGTCATCCCTCGAGCAAACGCAACCGATAACTATATATTCATGTAATTGTTCAATTATTTTCTGCGTTTCATGGAGAGCTGAAGTAGAACATTATTTTAATCTGTTGACATCCATATTCTCGGATGTTTTCATTTGACTTCATATAAAATACCGAATTTAAAACCCATGAACGTACTTTAATGGGATAAGTGACGAATATTTTTAAATAGTAATTCATTTAAACTTACACCAACCAAATTCATCATTTATACATTTGTACGAAAATTTTCGTATTCTATGTTCAATTCCCTTTGCATATTTCCCATACATTGTAAAACACAATTAATATAATATTCACAATTTCTGTCCGAAGATATACTGGTACGACCTAACAGTGAATTCACTCACCCACGCTCATATACATCCGCCTATATGGATATAAATGTGCACGCTTGATATAATCTTACTAAAAAGATTAATGAAAAAAATATGATGCGTTTCATTTCAATTCAGTTGCATTCAAATTACGAATTTATAGCTCTATCTGTTGTTGCAGGTTGGAAGCCATGACGAAACTATTGACTGATGATATAATTTTTTCCCTACTTGACTGTCGGTATTGCATTGGTTCTTCGAGTAAAACAGATTGTCGGTGTATTTAAAGGGTAACCATCGGTGTTAACATGTGTTTCTGGATTGAATCATCATATTAATGTTGCAAGGATGTACATAAAACATTATAAATCGAAAGATTGAGTGTTTATCAACACAGATTTGTTGTTGTTTCTGGTAGACAAAATTGATGGTTGAGAGTTCATTGTGGAACTAGTCAGAGTGGGCCAGAGTCAATCAATTGTTTTCTAGTTCTCTTTCACGCATATTTGTGTGATGATCACAAGTATTCAATAACGCACACGAAGAAATAACATAGATTATGATAATTATTCCTTGTGTTTTACGTCAGTTTACGTTTTCAACTTGTCGTCCATTGATTCGGGTAAATTTATTCTTATATTATTCACTTGTGTGTGGAATTACGATTTTGTAGGTTATCTCATAACATTACTGCAACGTGTTGAAATGAAGCCAGTATCGATTTCATTTATGTTTCTTCATTTGTTTTCAGTTTTTGACGAAAAACTGTAAGGACACAATTAAATGGAAAAGAGTTAGAGATATGGAGAGCAAAATGCCACTATGCAGGGAAAATCCAGTGATAATGAAGCTCGATACTCCAGCATTTCGTTCAATATTCACACCTGAGTTGAATGTATTGACGGCATTATTCAAGAAAAATAATTATGAATTACGGATCGCCGGTGGAGCGGTTCGTGACATTTTAACTGGATTGATTCCTAAAGATATTGACTTTGCAACGAATGCAACGCCTGATGACATGAAAAAATTATTTAATGATGAAGGGATACGCATGTTGAACACAAAAGGAGAGAAACATGGTACAATAACTGCACGAATAAATGATAGTGCTAATTTTGAAATTACCACTCTGAGAATAGATGTTGTGACTGATGGAAGGCATGCAGATATTGAATTCACGACTGACTGGAAATTGGATGCTAACAGGAGAGATCTCACTATAAATTCCATGTTCCTCGATTTAGAAGGCCATGTTTATGATTATTTCTTCGGCTATGATGATTTACAAAAAAAGAGGGTAGCATTCGTTGGCGATACAGAAACAAGAATTCAGGAGGATTACTTACGCATTCTTAGATACTTCAGATTTTACGGTAGAATATCGGATGCACCTGATCGCCACGACGAAAATACTATTGAAACAATTAAAAAGAATGTTCAAGGAATGGTACGAGTATCTGGAGAACGAATTTGGAGTGAATGGCAGAAGATTCTTGAGGGAAATTTCGGAGTTGAATTAACGGTCAAGATGATAGAGTGTGGCTTGAAAGAATGTATAGGGCTTCCGGAAAATCCAGACATAGATAATTTCTTATTTATCTGTGAACGTGCTAAATCTATGAATCTAACGCTCGACCCAGTAACTATGATTGCGGCAATGCTGAAAGATGCAAAAGAGGTCATGGATATGTTCTTGAGATTGCGCTGGTCTGCCTACAACAGAGAACTGGGCTTCTTTATAGTGAATCATCGAGATACTGAATACTCAACTTATCCTCTATATCCATATCAGTGTTTATTGGTGAATTCTAATAAGGCCAAAGACACTCGTGAATATATTTATGAAGTGATGAAATACAAGGGCATGCCGGAGCTTCTGAAGCAATTTCAAGAGTGGATTCCGCCAAAGTTTCCTGTGACTGGACATGATCTGAAACCACACGTGCCTCATCCGAAATTGATGGCACCAACACTGCATACACTGAAGGAAATTTGGCTTAAAGACAATTGCCAAACCTCTGAAAGTGATTTAATTATACAAATTCCTGGAATTGTTACCGCTCTCCAAGTCAAATATGAGCCACTATTGTCAAAAAAGAAAAAATAGCATCGAATATAAATCTATACTTTCTCAATAATGTTGTGTCATTCGCTACGGTGATATTCACGATTCATGATAACCTTTATTCCTTCAATACTATAAAATCCTGATTTTGGTGGTAGCGAGCAGTAACCATTTTTTTTCAACAGACTGAATCGCTCGGTAACCTCCAGTTCTTTTTTTCATTTGGTTTATTGAACACAAAGAGACGAGCAACCCCTTTTGGTCCAGTAATGAACATCTTCATATACATGAAAATTTGATCGGATCTATTATATTATGCGAGGAAAAAATTAAAGTTTCTCAAATGAATTCTCAATGCAGGCATAATCACTGGAGAGAATTTGATGTTGATTCTTTTTGAAACGGAATATCAATTATTATTTTATATCCTTGGCTGATATTCCATTAGGGAATCCTCATGTGAACAAGTCACGAAACTGACACGTGATCGTGAATATAGTGAGTATTGTCACGTGATGATAATTCGAAATGCATTGGGGAAGCGACATTATATACTAGACGACATCGACCGCTGCATTCATTTATTTATAAATGAATTTTAGCTGTACTCTGAACTAATATAGAGTGAACTATCGATTTCCTGGCGCGTGCATGTATGCAAGAGTGTGCGTGTTCGTGAATGTGAATCTACATACACATCGTGCATGATAACTTGTCAAAGTATGAGCACACAGTGTAATACATCGATGAAGAAAAAGAGAGGGTGGTCGGGAGAAAACAATAAAAAAAAAATTAAAGCAATGATCAACGTGGATAATCCGTTCAAACTTGCTTTACATGAACCCATTGAAAGGGTTCATTGTGTAGTGGTCTGGTTGAACTGCAATCAAATAAAAAAAAAAATTCTATCGTTCAGTCTTTAAGGCCATAATAATGGAAATCCAATGACGCTTTGTCTATGTGAAGTTGTCCTTTGGCATCTCGACCGTGTCAAAATAGTATCCGCTTCTCTTCTCATGCATTTCCACATAATGTTCTTTTGTTGTTATTCCGTTTCCCCTTATTCACTTCCCTCCCACAATGATTGCCTGTCACATAATTTTTATTGCTCATATGCTTTTGTTTCAATCAATCTATTTATGTTAATTATTCTCAAACGTAGTCCAGAATATTTAGCTCAGCTCGCTTTTTATACATTCCCAACTCCATGTCGTCCCAGGTCCACATATAACTACATGACACTACCGTTTATAACGAGTTCCGCTCACATTGCGAATCGTCTACAATCTATACCTGCGAATATATAATCAATATATCCCCGGAGCTTTTAAATACATTCATATGTATTTCCGCCAGTTGCAATGTCGAGTCATAATAGTTGGTCGACTGCGCGGCTTTAATACCCATAACTAACGCCAGACAAATATAGTAAGTATTTCCGTTATATATACATTTGCATTCTCATACAACAATGAACAGACGTCGCTTGGTTGAAGTTGATAGAGAAAGTGCAGAAAGGAACTGAGAAGTTACGAGATTTTTCACCATATCCTTCCATTATGATGTATTTGTATGGATACTAGCATATATGTGAATTGCAATTCTCTCGTTTTAGTGGTAAATTCGACCATTCGGAAGCATATACCCCTATCTCATGAGAAAATCCTACCCCATAAACTATTGAACGACATCCTGAATGTTTTCCTATTTCTCCCTGCGTACCGGATCAACGTCAATTTCCGATAACACTCAGTACTCGCATTGACACATCGAAACATTTTCATTCTCTCCAACACCCACATGACAATGGGCGAATGTAACAGTCGTAGATTTACCGCACGGAAATATTGAGAAGTATTCACACACAGGAGTGTAATCTTCGTGAGATGCCGCGTGGTGTTATGCCTGGAGAAACCCCATCGTATCCACAACAACGGGCTGATGGGCTAACGTTCACTCTTAGCACTTATTATTAAAATATACTTTGGGACATTTATGTATGTTCATCATATAAAACAAGTTTAAAAAAAAACCATAGAGAGGAAAACTATAAAACTTTCATGCACAAAACGTCAAAATAATTCAGTTGTGGCGGAGGGATAATAGAAAAGAGCGCGTAAGGGTTGGCAGTGGTGGTAAAGACGAGATATGCCTGCGCGGCTGCACACGTTGTCGTGGTGCTTTCGACAGTGCGCGTCGGACATCCACCTCGGTGCCATCCATGAGCGTTAAAAAATATTACATGACGTTTTCGCAGTCAAAGTATTGTTTGCTGTATGCGTGTGTGTAGATGAGTGAAAAACTGTTGTGATTAAATTGACGAAGACGTGACGATATATATGTATATTTATATATAAATAATTATATATATTTACGTGTGAAAATCCAAATGAAGTAATTCGTCGTCAGTGACACCCTGAAATCTAACGGGCAGGAGCCTGAAAAAGTTGACATCATGAGTTGCTGTGATGATTTGTCCATACGGTTGCTAATAGTATTGACTATGAACACTATCGTCATTACTAGTTTTCCCGGTGAGTTGTATCCAGGATGAGATTCCTCCCATCCTTATTATACTAAACTTGTTTAATTATTAATTGTATTGATCATTATTATAATGTAGTTAAATCGGAATAAGGATTCAATTGAGAACAGTCGCAATGAGAACTATTTATAAATATATCCAACTTTGAATCTAAATAAGACCGGCGAGTTAAACATCGCTTTGTGTAAATTTCCAACACCATAGAGATGCTTTATCCCAGCCAAATATTGCCTGGAATGACTTTGCAAGTGCGTAGTAGAGAATGAGAAAGAGAGAGAAAAAAGGAGAATGGCGAGAAATATGGTGACGAAGTAGAGAATTGTGGAGCTCACTGTGACACTGAGGCAATTATGAGTTTAATGAAGACGTAATCACATTGAACGTTGAACATCTGTGAGATGAGAATTTTTTTGTCAATTCATTCTTTCCAGCTTTAATACATCTCTCATTTATTTTGATGGCATAATACCAACTGATCTTCCCCGGCAATGTACTCATCAATACAATCTACTGTCTTGTCATCATTTTTATAGACAGCATATTGGACTCATTGACAAGAGTTTACTTGAATATTGCATTGGTCTCTCATGTGAAAATATCAAATACCATCAATTAAATTTATTCTTCTTAACTCGTATATTTAAAATTTATTGGATTGTTATTGATCCTTTCATTATCACACTCTAATCTCGACAACTCAACATTGTCCACAAAATATTCATTTACATGATTCTTTTTTAATTTAATAAAGAGATCCCTGATATGGATAAAGGTACTTGCGAAAACAGCATGTCCTTCCTCCACATATGTTATCATTGGATTATAATCTAATTATATATAAATACAAAAATTTCCTGAATTTTGTGCTGTCAGTTTGTGATAACGGGGGTGAGTGCAGACTATAGATAAGAAATGTCTACATAAGAATACAGGTCAGAAAATTAATTTATTTAATCTTTTTTTTATCTACTTGTGCCCTCACCTTCCAATCGTTTTTCGATCACGTGAATGGCGTAGTTATATATACCCATCAGTCTACTATTACAAAGTATACTTATAGAAGATCGATATATATATATATACTTTACGTCAATTAATTCTGCGAGCTAACTCGAATGAGACATTGAATAATTGAGTTTATCGTTATAGAAGTTATTTTCTCAAGAGGACGCAGAAATAAATGGAGACATTCTCTCATTCATTTAGAGGTTTCGTGTGTGTGGCAATGATTGGTTGATTGTCTCTTGCGAAACAACATAATGGACTTGGTTCACGTTGAATTGACGATGACGAAAGAGGCTTCCTTTGTGATTCATTTCTCTCCCTCTATCTGATATACCGCCAACGCTGCTGCCTGAAACATGGATGATGAGCAGATCAAAGGGCCAACTAGAAGAGCTAAGAGCGGTCCAACAAGTGTATACTCACTTTGTAACATATTTCATTTCTTCACTTTCTGCATATGTATTATGCAAATAGTAGATCCTCTGTGAATGTCCTGTGGCTACATGTCAGCAGACTGATGGATCTATATCATAGAACCATTAACATGGTTCTGCGAAATGCATATTTTCCTTTGCTCAAATCTACTATTTTCATTAGTTATCAGTTTAATAGCAATTAAGAGAATGAAGAAACTTTGAGATAGAACAATGGTTGGACAGATTTGATGAGGAATTCTACGATGACGTAATTTACAATTCAAACATCGTAGATTTTCCAAAATCTTTAATTTACCACTGATATGAATAACAGGAAAAAATCTATTCATTATACGCTAATGAATAGTTGACCTATTTCACATGTTGTACCACCATAATATCACGCGCAGAATTTTGATTAATTTTTGGAGAGATCCCTTGAGTATTACTTTCATTCCCCTTCAGCCTATAGATTGTCACAAGTATCGCAGTGCGCGTCTCAAAATTACGTGACTTGATCCTCTTAGCACGAAACTAACGAGTCTGCAGCGCTTAATTAGGTTAAAGGCCAGGTGAAAATATATTTGTACGTGTACATCATCCACAAATTCTCTATATTTATTTATGAATTTACTGATAATGAAACGGTTGGGCCACGAAATTTTGTTAACCTTCCTTTACCTGAGATTCTCACCCAAATATTTCATTCCACCAACAGTATATTTTTCTTTATTTATCTGAGTAAAAGTGAAATGAAGTTAAATTATATTGTATAACATGACATTGGAATAAATTCACATCAATGTTCTATCGGTCATCACTTGCACAATGTCCATTAGGTAAATAATTAATGGAATGTTTTCCCTTATCTGAGGTTTTTGATGAAAAATGGTTAAGGAAACGGAATAGCATAGTGATTCCTCGTCGTTCATTTCAATCCCATTCGTTGTGTTGACTGAACTTAACCAACCAATTTGTCATATGCATTAGTTTGTAGAAAAATATTTGATATTAAATTTTCCCCTTTGTTTTCTCGGTCCTGGAGTAAGTGACAACGAGTGTATAGGCTCCCTTCTTTGTTCCACAATTCATTCAACAACCTGAATACGTTTATGAAGACCCTGCATGTATATAATACATGTCAACATGTTTAATAAATGAATAATATATATATATATATATTTACAACCTATAATCAATTGATTTGCAAAAGTTTTTCAACCTGACGTATAACATCCGACAATTTATTTGATTACATACACAGCTCGAAGACTGCCACTATATGTAGATAATACAATTAGCTTATGGATTCCCAGGCTTTGGACATTCTCTTCAATCCTATTTATTCTCTCACTGTAACTGTCAACAGCCCGAGCAATTATCGCATCCTATGATCATATGTTCATTAACTTTCATTCACTTTTCCTTGATTATTCTCGTCTCATAATTCTATTCAACTTAACGTCAAAACATGATAGAAAAATCATGAAAGAACCATAATTGAAAGAAAATGATTTTATATGTGAAAAAAAATGTATTTCGAAGATTCAGAATGGAAATTGATCGAGCAATATAGAAACAGAGTGAAATACAGAAAAATAAAGTGACAATGACATGCACTTGGCAAATATATATGTAACAACAATAATATTTCCCTCTCTGAATTTCATCGTTAATTGCTTTTTGAGGCTCAATGAATTTCGTAGCCAACCAGAAAATTACACGTGTTAATTGGCAACTATTGATCGCCTGATGTTGGGTTGGTTGGCGGGAAGAGAAGGGTTGATTAATTTGTCGGTAAATGCGCCCATTGATTATTGTACATATACAAACAGCGTACGACCGTCAAGGAAATGGGTCGAAGCGGCAAGAGAACCCACCGTTGCGGGTGGAATAACACCTATCGATCTTTCAACCACGAGAGACACACTCGATGTCTATGAATATTTGTCGACATGTATATTTAAATCTGTGTATGTGCGCGTGCACACGTACACGCTGGTTTATCCGGGGCACGTGAGAACCCTTGTCCATTGTTTGCAATGAAAAATTTCTATGAATAATTAAAGATCTATAGCTATGGATTAATCAACATTATTATGATAATCAGTGACAAATTGTACTGATTGCCATAATACTTTCATGCTTAAATTCATATAAGTGTCTTACGAACTTGTGCTAGCCTATGTTGATAGATATTCATTCAGCACATTCACTAAATTGGTGGAGTCACAGCACAGAATTTAATTCACAGTTGGCACACTCAAAGTTGGTCTCACTAAATACTCTTATAAGTTTATATATGTACTCCTGTGTACATACTCATATGGCATTACGGATATCCGTTGTATTGGAAGCCAATTCAAAGTTTGAAACTACCCGACAGTTTGTTTGTTGTTTCGGAATTGCCAATAACGAGTCCATCGGAAATTGCCTTTCCTGAAATAGTAACGACGACAGGAGGTAATGAAATCCTCGCTGCCATAACGTTAATCTTCCTCATGTTCTGCAATTTACAGTTCTCTGACTTTTTATCTACAATGTGATCAATAATATTCAACGGCATCGAGTATGGAACATAAATTCGTGCTATGTACTCAATTGTATGAACTATTTCTCACATTTTTAAATATGTAGTGTAAGATAATATCGGTTCGAATTATGATAATAGTTGTAATGTTATTGCAAAGCATTAATCGATTATACATCATTAATAACTCGTCAGGTTTATTTGAAAATTCGTTTAACAATCTATCAAATTTTATGGACAAAGTCATATTGCTTTTCGTACAACATTAATGATATTTTTCGCAATCAGTTTCAGATGACGGAGTTGACAGTAGACAATTGCATCAGCTTATTCCGGTGAGTATTTGCGTTCATACGTCTTGAACGATTTTCGAAAAAAAATATTTGAATAAATGCAGGCGTCGATACGAGGAAAAATTTTTCAAGTCAATACAACGGAGGAAGACACAAGTCATGTTGTTAATGAAGATGACGTGGAGGTGAAGGAGAACGATGACGAGGGTGAACGAATGGACGTCGATGAGTATGAGGGGGAGTTACGTAACGTTGCTGAATCCCATGAAGCCATGTTCAGGGATGATAAAGATAACTCCACAGATGGTATCAATCATCCGGATATCAGTGTCTTAGCAGACGAAACTTTAGTTGTCGCTAAAAACTTCAATTCGCATGAAAAAAGTGTCGAGGAGGGTTCAGACGAAAGTATGACATCAAATGAAGCAATAAGCAAAGAACCTGAATTGGATACGAAGGCGAGTATTGTTTGTCAAATACATGTTGCTTGCATCATAATATGTTGGATTCTATTGCAATTGTTGTTTCCTTAATTTCATCTATGTCGACTCCCCTTGAACACTTATGATTTTGAAATGTAGGCACAAAAACTGTTGGAATTCAAGCGTGAGGAGAAACAAAAGTGGAAACGAATACCGTCAGTCAAAAAAGAATTAAATACGCAAAAAGAAATTCAAGAAAGTGAATTCCACATCAATACCACAACAGAAATCCCTGATGAATCAAGAAACGACGAAGCAGACAGAGGCGTTCATGAAATGTTTCACAATTCTGAGGTAAAAAAAACGAATATTCATATATGTTAATATCAAATGATTCAATTAAACATCAGGCTTCAATGATAATACCTTGGAATTTATAGCTGGATAAAAACGGAATTCATGAACCCAATAGATCTCAAGTTAAACGGAAATCGCTACGTCAAGAAAGTGATATCGAACAGGGGGATTCAGATTTAAATGCTGAATCTCTGGAGACTATTGGGGAAATGGAAGTAGGACATCAATCTAATATGCAGGGCTTAGAAGAATATCCACCATCAAGAACGCAGGAAGATTTCACTGTACAGAAAAAATTTAGGGAAGGCGAGGTAAAGTACCAGCTTTGAAAATTAGGCGAAATAAGAAATGTATAGATAAGCATAAATATCAAGTGCGAGAATGGATGGAGAGTGCACACTTCCATGACCGTATATGTCACATCATTTCATGGCTTATCCCATTGTATATATATAGATGAACTCATGTGATATGAGATATTTATATCACGTTCCAAATATCATGTCCGCTGAATCTTCCTCTAACACCCACCTCTTCATCATTATTATCCTTCGACTTCTTTAACCTCAGCATTTTCTATTTTTATTGGCCAGATGAATGACCATGCACCTGCTGAGAGTTTGATGGATTTGTTAATGAAGCTAGCGGCAAATCCAAACCAATGGGCGCGGGCTCATAGGTTGCTAAGTGAGTATTGCACAGATTCTACTACAAGATCTGAATATAGCAAAGAATAACGTGAATATCTCATATTGTTTCATTTGTTCTCGCTAAGAAGTTGATCCTGCTGAATAATTGTGGACATTTTTCGCAATTGTGATTAGACAGGTTGAATTGCAAATGTTAGTTGAATTGATATTCGTTTGTGACTAACCATTGGTTTTGAGTATCGTACGGAATCCTAGTCGATATATATTCTTTATAATTTTAATTCATCAAATCTTCGGATTTTTACTTTCCGCATGAATAATTCATATTAGTTTCAATGTTTTCAGAGGACGTTGAGGATGACTTGAAGCTCAGTCGACTATTAGAATCTAACAAACAAGAGGACGACAATGCAAGTCATCATATAGACTCGTTGAATCACGTACTAGTAATGAAAGAACCCGAATCAACGACCAGGAAATCCAAGAAGAAAAAGAAGAAAAAAAAACCGGTGCGCTATCAACCATCAACTGCTTCAACCATATCAGCATTACCTGTAACTACAACTACACCAATGACGATTTCATCAGAATCGGCGACAAAAGCACATTGGCGGGTAATTGTAGACCGTCTATTCCGACCATCATGGTCAATACCATCAAATAACCATGGAGTACCAAATATTGCTGAAGTTCATTATTCCACGTCATCGAAACAACTTCCAGCATCTACATCTCAGCATCATGTCGATAATTCCGAGTACATAGATAAGAACTCGGTGGCCGTTATAGACTCCGACGGTCAGTATCCTCCATTGCGAAAGTTTCATTTTGGTAAAATAAATACCCATGAAAAAGGCTCGTCAGAAAATCAAAATAATCCCATCACCATGTCTGAATTCACGAGTGATACGTCTGATAAATCAAACCTTCAATTACTACCATATAATCCGCGTGGCCAGGTATTCCGAGGACTAAGTGGTGATGATAACATGAATGATCGCTACAGTCAGTATGTGAACGAGAGATCCCAACCTTTTAGTGAAGAATATTTGAAAGATTATCGAGAAGCACAGGATCATTCAGCCAGAGATATTCCACATTCCCATGGATACTATAGGAAACCATGGAGATTTCCAAATTATGACATGACCCGTACGTCGAATACTTACTCTAGTACTCCTAATACCAAGTGGGTATCAAAATATGAACTATGGAAAAATTCTCACCAACCAATAATCAATATGGAGAGGGAAAATGATGATCCAAATAGAAACTTCGACTCCTGGTTGCCGGGAACGAATGTAAGAGTTTTGCCATGGAATTCAATAAGTGGGATGTCACGCGAAAAAGGCAACAGTCGCAATACTATTGTTAGCGATGAGAATAAAAATCGTTCAAAGTTCAATGACGTATGGAGTTCCAATCCGAATGAAAAGGAAAATAAAGGCATACAAAAAATTACAATGAAAACGTGGAATAGTTTGACATCAGATCCAGCGACGTGGCCCTTCAAATTGTCTGATGTAAAACCTTGGCCAACTGACAAAAATGGGAAGTCTTTTAATCCAAACGCGGGCTTGGTCAGAAAATTAGGACTAGGCATGCAGAGTCACAATACAAAAGGAGCTGAAGTTCTTGGAACAAATATAAAGGAGACATTAATGACAAAAATGAATAGTTCCCCACATCAAACCGAATCACAAGATGTGAATAAAGGTAGAGGAATATGGCCCTCGAAAACATCGTCAAAAATTCAATCGGTGGGAGCTTGGGTTGTTCCACCTGAACAATCTACTTGGACGCCATATGAATCTAGCCAAGGGAAAACAATTCAGGATAGTAAAACATCAGGATGGCCGAACAGGGCCGTAGGAGACACTTGGAGTGAAAAGTCACCTGGAAAATGGGAAGAACAGATGGGCAAACAATCAGTCCATAGTCCGACATCTAAGTGGAAACAGTTCTCGTATCATAAAGTGAATGGAGCACCGATAACGAAATCTGGCGTACGATCAGGAGCTACACAAAGAACAAGAAATTCATTCGTCGCCATGTCTGCGGTCTCTCCCATGAAATATCCTGGCAATGAATGGCGTAAGAATGACATCGAAGACATATCTGATCGTCGTAGTTTGAGCGACTCGGACGGTGATGATCTTACGACACAGTTACTTCATCATCGGCCCCAGATGATTCGGATGAATCAGAGTAACGATTACATAAAGAAAAATGGTATGCATGGCCAGAAGGGAACGGATCCACTTGAACATGAACTCGAAAAGCTTCGAAAGAATAATCGCATTGTAAGTATCAGAATGCATCACATAGACTATCCACAAACTCCCACACATGGGATCAGTGTCAATGAACACATGCACTAACACTTGGCTGAATCAATCCATTGGATAGTGGTTCAAATGGTGATTTGATAAGTGACAAACAAATTGATATATAATAATTTTGTTTCTTTCAGAAATGCGAATTCTTCTACTGCGGATGAGGGAAAAATACGATTATGAGCACTAACAAGCGAAGAACACCAGCAATCCGTATATCTGATGACGATCAAGTGAAATGGATCCTCTCCGGCAGCGGTTTCTTCTCTTACAAATTCAACAAGATTAATACTTAACAATATATCAGCTCAGTTCGCGTGTATATTTCAATATCAATAAATGTCATACTAATTATAGCTATCTCACGTAATTTATATACCAGGCAACCTTATACACAAGTCCTTGGGAATGAATAGATGTGTTATAGTTTGGTGATGGTGAACCATAACAATAGAAAACCCACACAAAAGATCTCATTCAGATGTGAGGAAGAGTTCCAAACAGGGGAAAGTACTCTGAACACAATTCAAACAAAAATATGACTGCAATTCTGAATAATAGAATAAAAAACCATAGTGTGTGTAAGCAGTTCTTGCACTTATATATAACAATCGTATTTCCTGTATTGATGTATGTAAGAGAAACTTATCATATCATTCTGTAAATAAGTTGATTTTAACGGATATTGATATGTAAAATGAAGTGAATGAATAAAGAAATATAGATATATTATGTAATGAAATCAACTCTCTCCTCATGACACACACTTGAGTAATGTTGATATACATATTATGATGGAGGCGATATCTGAAAAGTGATTCGTCAAATGCAATTCAGTGAAAACTATATGTTATCAGCGTCACTTTTTTGTGAGATGATTTCGGAAAAAAATTCTTCCATTTAATTGTGGGTCTAATGATGAAAAAAAATAAGCGAAGGGTGAAAAGCGCAAATGACAAGTGAGCTAGCTTGACAGCTGGCTAAGGAAAAGTCTTTGAGGAGCGATGAGGACAGTCGGGCGATGTGGGATCAGCTACCGGAGCTGATACTGACACAGATATTTTACCATCTTGATTGCCATGATCGAGCAAATGTCGATCGGGCGTGTCAAGCATGGAGTCGTGCATTGGCAATGCCAATGCTATGGAGATCAATCACGATAATCATTGACAAGGATCTGAGGGATGATTTATCTTTGGCCAAAGATCTTATGGTTGGTTGAGAAATATACAAACAAACTTCCGAAGCTCATGAAATATATCTCATTCGTGGATTACAGGCCAAGTATGGGCATCACATGAGAAGACTGAAGTTGAGTTGGTCTAGGCCCTATATTTTACAGCGAGAAACTCATGCAACGTCAAATTTCAATGCTGAACAAGGTGTTAATTTTTTCATGGAAATCCAAAGTAAAAACGTTCAATTGACAGAACTTGAGTTAACAAACTGGTTTTTCGGTACCAACTGGAGTCACCGAAGTAAACTTCTCCATGGTTTAGCCCACTACTTGAAGTAAACCGTGAAAGCTTCTCATTACTCCAATGACATCACAATTACCTTGCAATATCTTTTGGTTTGTCTTTGTTACAGATGTCAACGGAAACTTGAACTTTTGAGCCTCGTTAATGCAAATCTAGGTATCAGTGATGTCCTTAGAGTATTTCGTGCTGTTTCTTGGTCATGCGGTAACACTCTCAAGTACTTAGATATACGTGGAGCTTTCAGGGATTGGCAGGCTCCTTACAGTAATTCCAGATATCTGCGATATCTAAATCGACTGCATGCGCTCACAACTTTCCAATTGGACTATCCAGCATTGTCTGATCAGGCTCTTAATTGCTTGGCGAGTGCAGCACCAAAGATACTGAAAAACTTGCATATCTCTATTCGTGATTCAGACTCACGGCAGCATACGATTGGCGATAGTGTTTGGCACAATCTTGTGGCGGCTTGTCCTCAATTGACAGTTTCTTACACTATAGGTAGTCATTTCACTTCGTCTCAACTTGAATTTGAATCGATTACAGACTAATAAGAAAAATATATTCCAACAATATTGCGCAGTCAATATATCGCACTATGCGGATATGTCCAGCCTACTCTTGCCGAGTATACCATTAGCATGTTTCCACATGTACGGTGGACGGGTATGGGACCAGAGTCGGTCTCGAAACTTTCGCAGTACCGTCGGACTTCTCATCAACTATTATACAAACACATTAAGTAAACAATCCTTCCATTGTATCAAATGTTCGATTATTCAAATTTACTGTCACTATATTCTTCCAAATTTGTACTTAGCTGAAGTTATGTTGCAATTGCGGAACAATCGTGAACGCCTTGATGATCTGTTGCTCCTAATGCTCCAACGTTGTAAACATCTGACAAAACTCCAATACGATGGAATAATTAGGAATCTTGATATATTGCGAGATATATGTCAACTACAAGTGGATAGCAAAACAAATTTTAGTACCATTCACGTGAAACCGAGGAATATTAATACACAAAATCGCGCAATACTAGATGATATTGGATATCAATACAATCACCAGTTATTGAATCGAGATGTTGACTTCCGTGTGGAGGATCCTGTATCGGCATTACATTTTTACTAGATTGGTATTATCACAGGCTATTCGAATTTTTATTTTATGTCGTATGAAATATATGGTGATATTTAACTTATTTGATATCGTACAGGATTTAGTTTCATCTGACTGACATAATTCTAATACGTTTTTCTATAATTTTATGATCGACAACAATCAACAAATCCCATTCCAGATTATGAACAACTTGTATATTCAGTGTGCTCGCGAAAATGTTTCACATGTAATACTTTCCTCACACGCGACAATTTTGAAGAATGCAGTAGTTTTGAAGTCTTGATGCTTCTTCAGGTATGAATCTTCATGTACTCGAACAAATAACAGTCTGATACTCAGCTGTATGGATCTTTTGATGTTTTTTCAAGAAGCTACGAGTGACAAATCTTTTACCACAGTCAAGACACCAATATGGTCTTTCGCCAGTATGATACCGTAAATGAATTACTAATGGAGTTCTTTGAGCAAAATCTTTACCACATTCACTGCATACATAAGGTTTTTCACCAGTGTGAAGTCTTTGGTGGACTTTTAAGTATTTTTTTGTGCTAAATCCTTTATCACAAATCTCGCAGTTGATAATCTTTTCACCTGTGTGTATTCTGGTATGCACTTCCAATGCCGCCTTTGAAGAAACTTTAATACCGCATAATTCGCACAAGAATTGGCGAGCATTTCGATTGTTTTTGCGTCGATGGTCACCAATATGGAACTTTAATTGTTCAGGAGATGAAAAGGTTCGGGGACAAAAATTACATTTGTTGATGGTCTCATGTTTGGTTCCAATGGGAACCACCGGATGAGAAAGTCGTGAGTGGGCCAGCAAATTCTTCTTATATGAATAAGACTTATCACAAATGTGGCAGCGATACTTAGCACCATCGTGAATATTCTCATGTTGAATGAGTTCTGCCTTTGTCACGTATTTTTTGTCACAAATACTACATTCGTATGTAAAATCTTTCATGTGACGCCGCCTATGCAACTCCAAGTTTGTCTTCTGATTACTATTGTAATCGCAAATATCACACGAATAACTTTTTACTCCTGTATGAATGAGTTTATGTCTGGCAATATTGACTGGACTTCTGAATGCTTTTCCGCACTCATCACAATTGAAACCATCCTCTATCCCATGAGCATTCGTGAGATGTTCCACAAGTTTTGTCATATGGGTGAAGGGGGCACCACACTTGACACACTCGTGCACTGGTTTGCTTCTCTTTCCTCGACTGCTCCTAGAACGATCGAGTCGCCGGCATCTGGAATGAATTAAATAACTTTCTGAACAAGAGGGAATTCATGAACGACGATTTTTTTTTTATTTTTCCTGTGAATGCTTCATCAAATTTTTCACTTTTATTAATCAAAAATACATTGCATATTTCAATAATAATGCTTTAATAGTAAGAATTACTTGAATTGAGTGGATGATGAAAATATTTCATGATGTAACTATTACATGACAAAGAAAATAGAAAATATTAATGGAAAAAACTAGGATTAATGTGATTTTCCTGTGAAGTCGGCGAATGTTTCTGAACGGATTTTGAATTTTGGGACCGCGATTTGCGCTTCATGCACCATCGAAGGATCCACTTCTCTGATGAAAGAGTCAATGTAGACCACTGGCATCGGCGGTAATTTTCCTGGGTGAGATTTGCGATGGGCGTTCAGTGCTGGTTTTTGGACAAATGTTTTACAACAAATATCACAACTATACGGTCTTTTTCCTGTGTGCGTGAGAAGGTGTTGTCTCAAGGTTTCGCGTTTGGCAAACGATTTCTTGCAGATCGTACACTCATGTGGCCGTGCACCTGTGTGTGTATAAATATGAGTGCGGAGCGCTGCTTTGCGCCTGAAGTTCTTTCCACAATTATCACAAACATACTGTTGTTTTTTTGGTCGTGGTTTCTCATGAAGTCGCATGTGTAATGTTAAACCACCTTCGGTGGCTAAGTTTTTACCACATACTTCACAGGGAAATGGTCGTTCTGTATGATAAGTTCTCACATGCCATCGTAATGTTCGTTTATTTATGCTCTCATATCCACAATATTGACAGAGTCCAGGTAACTTTTCACTATCAACATTGGATCGATATGGTTTCTTGTTCTTTTCTCCATTCATAACTTTTGATTCTCTTCTCCGTGGCATAAGCGAACAGAATTCGAATTTTTTTTCCTCAATACTATGAATCGTTTTCATATGTGCCAGTAGTTGTCTCATACTGTAAAATTTTTTTAAGCACATCGAACATCGGTTGCATTGATGCTGCGAATGACTTTCCATGAATTGCTTTGCTGCAAAATCTCTATAAAAACCGGTGTATCCAATTCCACAACGTTCACATTCATAACGTACTCTATGATTGTCATCATCTGCAATATTTCCTATTAGCCCTTGTTTCTTCTCATGTACGTTCAATTGTATGGTGTTATTTTTGGATTTCGAGGATTTTTCAACTTTCGGGTCCGCCCTAGAACATATTCAAGACAAACGCCGTCTTAATAGTATATCTTTTTCTAAGGGATGACAACATCTTGTCGCCTTTAATAATATCCCGGATAAATGTATTGATAAGTGGATGCAGTAAAGATTGTAAAACGAATAATAGAAAAAAAAATCAGATTTTGATAGAGGAACAAAACATTGAAGCTGCACCAAAGATCTAAGATCAGCTCAGCACGTCAATAAGTGCATACGCAAGTAAATCAAATGATATTCATAAAATTGCTTATGTCCCGTTCAATAATACACAGTCTTACTGCACTTATCAAGCACTAAATATTTTCTCATATGTCTTGGATCGGCACCCGACCAAAAATCATATAGAAACATTCGGTCAACGTTAATGTCAATGTGTAACACATACTGTAACTTGGAGTTGAAGAAACTCGTTAAAAGATCTGAAACATAAAATGACTGTGAACAGCAATGAAGCAACAATGAAAGTGATGAACGTCGCCAGATCGAATAACATACTTAAATATACTTTCTTACTTTATATTATTCCAATTTTACTTACGTCTCGCAATGAAGACTGAAGATTGGAGAAAATACTTATATACCATTTCTTGTTGCCCCATCAATTAATTCATATGATTAGGATTCATCACTATGTGTGGATTATGTTTATATTTTAGTTCTTGAGAAACATATAAGTCAAATGGCGCATGAAAAATATTTTATTTTAGAGCAAAACTATACACAATGCCTTCACTTATATACGATTATGTTCGAATCGACTTAGAAAAATAGTGATGTGATATCGCCTCCATTCACAAATGCCGATGAACACAACAGAATTTGGAAAAAAAAAAATATATGGTTTCACCCATGTACAACGGTATCAATCTAGTGACATCGCTGACAGGAATAATATCAAATTCGATTTGGCCGAGGGACGAATCGATATCACAATATTCATACATGTTTGATGAGAAAAATTTTTTGAGTTCAAAAGATAACTATTCACTACCCTCTTCAATTTCGTCTATAATATGAGCACTATCTTGCAGATAACCTGCCGTGAATTCCTTGACAAGATCGGCTATGGGCATAACGGGTAATGGTGGATGAGGCCCAGGATGCGTTTTTCTATGGCAAATTAATCCAGGCTTTTGAGTGAAAGCTTTCCCACAAATATCACATACAAATGGGCGTTTTCCCGTATGAATAAGTACATGCTGGCGGAGCTGGGACTGGCGGGCAAATGGTTTATTGCAAATTGGACAATGATGAGGTTTGCTACCAGTATGGACAGCCATATGTCGTTTAAACGAATCCTTTTTGGTGAAGGTCTTGCCGCATTCAGCGCATACAATTTTTTCGCGTTTTTCGTGTTGCGTTACCATATGCTGTGCAAGATTTTCTTGAGTGACCATGCGTCGTTTACAAATATTACATTCATACTTTGGTTTATAATGCGCCCATTTTTGATGAACATAAAGCGATCCTGTGTTCTGACAAAGTTTACCGCAAACATCACAGTTTATTGGTTTTTCTTTATGATGAAATCTGACGTGATTCGTTAAATCTCCCTTGACCTTGAATTTTTTCGGACAAAATTTACATTGATGCTCATATTTATCCGTGTGCTTACGGATGAAGTGTGACTGCAAAGAGTGTTTCGATCGACAAACGAAACCGCAAACAGCGCAAGGAAATACAAGACTACTATGACCTTTTCTTGGCCAAGTTTCGTGTTTTCTTTCCAAGTGGGCAGCAAATAGACTTTTCTTCAAAGTCCTATAATCACACACTGCGCATATGTATGCACCATCATCTTGGATGCAAACTTTTTTTTTATGGGTCCATGCTACATGTTTGCGAAAAGCAATCGAAGAACCAAAAGTCTCTGAGCAAGCTTTGCATTTTAGTGCTACCGAAGTATTTGGCAAAATGGGATGATATCGTGTTTGTCTTTGGTTTTGGAGGTGAGTCGGCGAGGAGGATTCAACTGTTTTTTCTTCTATTGCTTCGACATCATACATCTCCTCTTCCTGTTCTACTCGTACCTCTTCCTCCTCCTCTTCTTCTGCTACTTGTCCTCTTTCCTCTTCTTCTTCCTCCTCGCCATCATTGTCATCATCATCATCATCGTCTCTTAAATACTCAATTTCCGCCGACTCTACACTATCACCATCAATGTATTGTGGAACTTCATGAGTGTGTTGATCGTCTTCTTCAATCATGACGCTTTCCAGCATTCCTGTGGTTTCTTCTGAATCTAGCCTTTCGTCATCACATTGCTGTTCATCAATCTCTTCATCGTTGTTATGATCTTCATATTCTTGGCTATCGTCTACTTCTTTAATCGACATATCTTCATTAGTTTCTGTCAAATCATTGCGGACGTTTTCAGCGAGTTTCTCGATTGTCACTACACTTCCCTCGACTTTTACTTCATATAAATCGCCCTGGGTATGCGTATCACCTTCATAGATCATTCCATTCATTAGAGTTGGCTTCAAGTCATTTGTATTAATATTGCCATCATCATTATTATCACCATCATATTCAACGTCACCATCTAAAACTTCATTTTCATTATACTCATAATCATAAAAACTCGCATCATCGCCCATGAGTTGGTCGCTATGTTCATCTTCATGTGTTACTTCGAGCTTGCAATTTGTTGAATTATTAAGATCTATTTCAAATCCTTGGGGACTTTCAGCAATGGGAATATCTTCTGCATCAATTGGAGTTTCATCCTCTGGTACAAATGCGTAATACGGCTTGCCATCGAACTCCAGTATTTGCCATTTTCTCATTATCACTGATTCTCGGTCGAACAAAAACACTCCTCGCGTATCTCCCACCTCCACTTGAGTACTTTTGATATACCTGAAACACCAGCGGATGAGTTTGTTAATGAAAAATCCTCGTGGATAAAATAATGCAGATGTGATTATTTTGTAGATGTAAAGGAGAATATATATATTTTTTTTTATTTATTCCTGTAGATAAGTTTTGGTGAAATAATAGTATGCGAGGATGGATATGGAGGGTGACGTGAATTGAAGTCATAGCCTTCTGCGACTGGTATTGATTTGTGCTACAACATAAAAATGAAATAAATTATTTTACTCATTTCTGCTAGTATGTATTTGGATTTTTTTCTCTCACGGGGACAAAGCTGTAATACAGTAGCGTTCAACTAAGAAAATTACATAATTTCTTACAATGTTAAATCTATTTCATGGAGAAAAAATCGAATTACTAACCGATACAAAGTACATATATCTTATAACAAACGTAGCTTCTGCTACAGTACATAGACGAAGTTCCTACTTTTGTATGAACTCTTACAATTCACTTCACCCTAATTATAAAAATGTTTAAAACTATCACCATCCATGAGGAAGTTGAGATAAATTATGTTATAAAAAGTCATCAACTTACGTAGAAAAAAATAAGTGTCGATATCTCTGTCATTCACATCATAACAATCATAAATATTGACTAAAACGAATCGAGCCAGTTTTTGTTTGCATTTTCATACGAACTCTGAGTTGCACACATGCATTTCACAAATAATATATGCAATGAAAAATATGCCATCACTAATATCTGGTGAAACGTCAGCCTCAATTTTTCATAACATCATTCAAAATATGGTCAATAAGAACTCGGGGCAACGGTGGATGTGGTCCAGGATGACACTTCCGATGACTGATCAAACCTGGTTTCTGAGTGAAGGTTTTACCGCAAATGTCACAAAGATATGGACGTACACCGGTGTGAATCAATAAATGTTGCTTCAATGCCGTTCTTCGAGCAAAAGATTTGCTGCAGATTGTGCATGTATAAGGCTTATCGCCTGAGTGTATTCTCATGTGGACTTTCAGCCGACTGTTACGTGAGAATGTCTTGCCGCATTCTTCACAAACTACATTTTCACGTCTCTCATGTTGTCGAAGCATGTGTTCGTCGAGATTTTCTTGACTCACCATTCGTCGTTTACAGACTTGACATTCAAATTTTGCTTTGTAGTGAGCGAATTTCTGGTGAACATATAAAGAATTACTGTTGAGACATGTTTTGCCACAAACATCGCATATTACAGGTTGTTCACGATGACTAAATCTAATGTGATTTGTCAAATCGCCTTTGACCTTAAACTTTTTTCCACAAATTTCACAGGAGAATTTATAATCATCTGTATGTTTTCTTGTGATATGAACTTTCAGCTCATATTTATTTTTATTCTTGTAATCGCATTGACTGCAGGCATACATTTCTGCATATGCGGCTGGCACTTTTGTTGATTTATGCTTCTTCCAAGTGTGAGAATAGAGCGAAGACTTCTTCTTTGATTTAAAAGTACATTCATTACAAGAATAAATCTCAGCTCGCTTATCTGCTTGATGTTTACGTTTGTGCGAATATAGTGTGCTTTTCTTGGCGCACTCATAATCACACAAATCACATTTGTGTTTTTGCTCCAATATTGTTTCTTGTGTAATTCTAACAGTGATACCACTGCTAGTAGAATCTTCAGTGGATAAACATTTATTCGATCCAACATCATGTTTTCCCATGTGCTCTTCCATATGCAATATCATTTCAGATTTTTTCGTCGTTCTGAATTTACATGTATTGCAACTGATGATCCCTGATCTTTTTGATTTTGTAGCAATAAAGCTCGCGTAATCGGCAACCGAGCGAACACACTCTCTGTTATCAGTCGAATTCGCATGATAGTGGTTCGTTTTGATAGGCGATAATTTACGTATTGATCTGCGGGACGTTTGCGTCATTTTGCGGAGAACTAATTCTTTCAGGCGATAGTTCGTGACTTGTCCTAGTGTATGACGCAAAAGCATACTTTCAAGTGGAAATTCGATGCCGCACTTTTGACAAGAGTTTTGTGGCGCTGAAGTTCCTTGATTCTTCTTCTTTAACGTTCTTAGATATGCCTTCTCATCTCTAGAACAAAAAAGACAACAATTATTATTATTGATGTAAACCAATGACAGAACGCGCTCGAACGTTACTTACTCCAGTACAAAAAATATTCTTTTCTATATTACACATTATTATTTGTAGAATACACAACACTTTTTTTTTTCACTCGTAACGCACTATGGCGCGGCATCAATGCCAAACAAACAATCGTCGATAGTTTCTAAGTTATATTTATTATTGATACATAACAGAAACAGGAGAAAAATGATGTGATCATCATCTCTATTGAATTTCTCAATTGTTATCCACCATTCCTTCATCGAAGAATGTCAGGAGGAATTAACAGCAAGGGTTAACTGCAGTTTTCGTTGGGTGTGAGAACTTTTGCTGCATGAAGTATAACGAAACTTATATTCGTTCAAATGACGACCCTCTCATGCTCTGTCGAATAATGATTACTCATATAGAATTCGACACGTATGACGCATACTTGACTCTCAATGTGAAACAATTAATACAACTGTTCGATACTCCTGACATGAGTCTATATGAGTAGATTTTATGAATCGAACAAGTAATAATAAATATTATTGGATTAATGACTAAGAGCAGGTACTGTTGTTCACACTTCGTAGCATGTGTAATTACTCTAACGATTCGCCGCCAGGATACTATAGATCAATAAATTGGTATGATAAGTTGAGATTTAATTGGCAACTTTATTAGTAATTATTTTATCTTTGACACCATGAAGGAGATCTGTTATTTTAATAGGTGGCGGGGCATCGAGAATTTCAGGATGTTTAGTCTTTCGATGCAACATCATTGGCGAGCGTTGCGTAAAGCTTTTACCACAAATATCACACACATACGGTCGCTCACCAACGTGTGTGAGTAGATGAACTTTTTGTGCACTCAAAGACTTGAATGTCTTCCCACATATGGCGCATAGACACTTTTTCTCTGTTGAATGTGTCCTCATATGTTTCGTCAATCCATATCTGCGTTTGAACTCCATACCACACTGATCACATACATACTTCATTTCATGGAGTTTGCCATGGGTTTTTAAATTCTTCATTGTTGAGAATCTTTTTTTGCATATTTTACACTGATAAGCTTTTTTACTTGTTGAATGCCTGTATTGCCGATGATGATAAAGCGAACTTTTATTTGAATGGGAACTGCCACAAATGTCACAGACACAGGATTCTATCTCGTGACTCCTAACGTGAACTGTATGATCAGATTTAAGTTTAAACATCTTGCCACATTGATCGCAACTGAATTTGTATTCGTCCGTGTGTCGTCTGATGTAATGAACTTTCAAATATGGTTTACATCGTGCTTTGAAATTGCAAACACCGCATGTATAGATTTGTTTCGGTTCGTAATGTATCTCCATGTGTCGCATCATATAAGCATGAGTTTTAAAACTTTTTGAGCATACATCGCATCTATGTGGCCTGGAATCATTGTGTTTGACCATGTGACTTATGAGTCTGCTTCTGCGATTAAATATGATGTGACAAATGGGGCAAGTATGGTTTTTTCTTCCTGATTTTAAGGATGATCTTAATTTCATCGCCGTCAAGTGTTGAAGTCTTCGATCCAATGGTTTATCATCTTCCGATGATCTTTCATCAGATGATAATTGCTCCATAATTTTAACTGCTTCATCCTCTTCATGGCCGTCACTTGTTTCACTATTAACAGTTGAATGTTCTTCTTCACCATTTGTCTCATGTCTATTTTCATGTGAATTACCAATTCTCTTATGTCGTCTTTTATTGCGTCTTGATTCTTTTGTCATGAACGTAGTCACTGATTTGGGAATTCGAAAGTAGTCGCTTCCTAATCTGTCTGATAAAAAACTCCCACTGAAATGATGTTGTGGACTGGACCTAAAAAAAATTATTTAATTGTCAGAAAACGATGTATTAACGCATTTGATATACGAATTTAAATACTAATCAATTCACGATTACATGCTGCAGTTCGACATTGACTCATTGTAAAATGAACAGACACCAAAATTATTCTGGAAGGACCATGAAAATAATGAAAAGTATGAAAAAAGTCCAATGCAGTGAGTGATTTATTATTATTATTATTATCTTGATATTATTTTCTGCTCATGTGCGTTATTTATCGAGGGTAAGTCTACAGAGTCAGTATTTGAAACGATATAGGGCGCGACTTCCACTGTATCGGAGCATGCGAGACTATCCCAATGTTTCCCAACAAATATTTATTTCGAGGCGATCATCGGATGTTGCTTTGTTTTCTCCAAAAACTTCTACTGTCAATATCCTGAAATAGCAAGGGAAATACACAATTAGAGCAGTTAACGAATCTTTTCGTCTTGTCAATTTAGTATCATTTTGAAAAGAAGAGAATGAAATACTTACTGAATTTTGATCAATATCTTACCATACCAAAAAAAAGGGATTGGATAGAAGATTCAACTTTTTTTTGTCAAACAAACCACTGAATTTAAAGAGCGTTAGCAGGTTCTCACATATCAAAAGGTTTTAGAATAAACTACTAAGATTTCTCTTAATTACACAACCATAAAATATTAAAAATTGATTTATTACATGAAATAATTAAGGTGATACAGTATTCATCAATCAATACTTCTTCTCACATTGACCACTATGAAACAAAATAAAAATCCATCAGCTTGGGTAAATGCATCACTTCCTCAATGTTCCAAAAATGGTGTGAGAAATGTCGGAGAGTCAACAAATACAAAACGTTTCAAACACACGTGGTTTTCTGATGTGCCGTGAGATTACCTTGACATGAAAAACCACGTTGACATATTTGGCAGATATAAGGTCTTTCTCCAGTATGACCCCGACGATGAATCGTGAGCGTTGATCGTTGCGAAAATGCTTTTGGGCATTGATCGCACTTGTAAGGTTTTTCTCCTGTATGGACCCGTCTGTGCATCCGTAAATTCTCGGAATCAGTGAATCCTTTGCCGCATATGTCACAAACATATGGTTTTTCCCCAGTATGTATCCGTCGATGTTTTTTCAAATGCTCTGCACTGCTCAAACTTTTGCCACAAAAATCACATAGATAAAGCTTTGTAGGATTGTGACTTTCTTTATGACGGAATAGCGAACGTTTTGTTGCAAGAACACGACCACATATATCACAAGTTGTGCTGGTGACTTTATTCGCTTTCATTTCTGGATGTAATCGTCGACAATGCGCTGAAAGCTGTCGACGAAGATAGAATGCACTGCCGCATAACTGACAAACAAATGGTTTATCACCAGAATGAATATTGTAGTGTTCTTGTAGGTCAATAGCTTTCCTGAAGTGTTTGTCGCAGTCATTACATTTAAATGGAAGATCCGATTTGTTCGTATGCTTCACCATATGAATGCTGAGAGCGGCGAGCACAGTCGTTTCATAGTCACATTCTTTACACATATAACTAGGATAGAAATGGGTTTTTTCATGTCTTGTAAGGTCACGAAAGAGACGGAATTTCTTTGGACAGTGTTTGCATGTTAAATCACCGGCTGTGTGTCGTAATAAATGCTTCTGATAATTGCTTCGATGGCGGAATACTTTTTTACATATTTTACATTCCAGTTCAGCGTCACTTTTCTCCCTCTTCATTTTCATAATTAATTGTGTTGATGCCGTCACAGTGCTAACTTTTACCTTTCGTCCTGTGTGTTTCTTCATGTGCTTCCTCAAATTAACGTAGGTCCTGAACACTCGTCCACACTGGTCACACGTATTTTTTCGTTTAGGTTTATGTTCTAACTCGTGAGTATCCATCAACGCTTGTGTGGCAAAGTAAACACTACATAGTTTGCAATGATAAGCTAACGGTAAATTTTCCTGCAGATCCTCGGAGTCCAACTCGGTTTTAATCACCTCTGGCTCGATATGTATTGTTGTCATTGGGATAACCGCGTCGCTCTTCTTCACCAATTTTTTCTTTGTCGTTAACGGACAGCGTTCATCAATGATGGGGCTGTATCTGAAATTAAAATTCAATGCTTCCATAAGTCAACGATCGGAATGGAGCCGTTGATATCTGCATTTCATACATTGCATATTCTTTTTTATACTCAGTTAATGCCAATAATACCCAAACGTCGAGAAATATTTAGTTGCCTGTGGAGGGAGGTGTGGATATTGATTTGATGTTTTGTGAACTGGCTTTAGACTTGGATTTCTCTACAAGATAAACATCAATCATTAATTGTTATCAAATATTCTTTATTCACTGTTCACAACAGTCAAATACAAGTCTGCTATTTCTCTCTCTCTCTCCTTTCCACCCTCACACACACACGCATACATTCTCTTCTCCATGGTTTACATTCATAACACTTTGTTTTATTATCTGTTTTAATTATCATGGATGAGAATTGAATCCTCTATGTAGAAAAAAAATAAAAAATGAAATAGACACCTCATAAGTCGAAGTGTATGACTCCATAAGCTGACCACAGTGAGCATTCTTGTTATTCATCAAATACAAAAGTCATTTCAGCTACTACGTGGGTTGGAGAATCATTGCATGGACTTTCCCATGAGCGTTGAGAAGTGCTCGTGAAACGAAAGACTTAGAGCATAATGAACACTGATATGGGCGCTGGCCTGTGTGATATCGTTTATGAATGACAAGTGTTGAGTGTTGAGTGAACGATTTGCCGCAAGTGTCACAGTTATATGGCTTTTCACCGGTGTGTGTTCGTTTGTGGACAACCAACGTTGTTCTTTTATGGAAAGCTTTTCCACACACATCACAAATGAGCGACTTCTCGCCACTATGTAGCCGCAAATGATCTTGAAGCGAGCTCTTTGACGACACAGATTTGCCGCAAATATGACAGTCATATTTATTATCACCCGTGTGTGATTTAACATGAACCATAAGAGAATTTTTGTAGGCGAAAATTTTACCACAAAATTCACACTGATGCTTGATTGGTCTAAAATTCGGATCATGAATTTTTATATGACGCACCAATGTATGGTTGTTTGGGAAAGATTTGCTGCACGCGTGGCAAACGTGCTCTTTGGCGCCGTGTTTGATATTCATGTGGCCATGTAATTCAGCATTCGTAAAAAATCCTTTATGACATATTTCGCAGTAACATGCGTACTTTTCGAAATGTCGTCGTTGATGCATTCCTAATTGTGACGCTTGTACGAATGCTCGACCGCACACATCACAAACAAAATTGCGTTCGCGTGTATGGATCCTCCGATGTACAGCCAATGTATTCGTACGCTTGAAAGATTTGTTGCAGATATCGCATTGATAAGGGCGTGCGTCACTGTGTGCCACCATATGGCCATCAAAAAGATTTTTTGATCTGAATTGTTTGTTGCAAATATGACATTCATAGATTTCCTTCGGAACGATTTCCTGGAGTTTTAAGTCTACGGTGTCGATTAATGCTCCATGCTCAGTTTTCATGTTGAGAATAGTCATTTGCTCCATATCATTATAGGTTGATATGGGGTCTCCAGAGATTGGTGTTTCATCTTCCGTAATGCTGAAGCAATCACCATTAATTTCGCTCAGCATGGATACAGATAATCTGTAAATGAAAGCAACATTCAAATTATAAGAAATTTTACTCTTCGAACAACTTCATTTTAGCGATCTAAATTAATATAATCCCCCTAAATCGCACTTCTGAACCGCAAATTTATTGCAGCACTTTAAAAATCAGATAATTGCACGAGAAAAAAGAAAACGAATCGAAAAAATGCATCTTCAAAACCAACGTGGAAGCAAAATTGATTCGAATTAATGGGATTTTTTGTTTAAGATAATGTTGATACTGAAATGCAGGACAAATAATTTTATTCACCTGAATCATTAATTCTTCATACGTACCTTGATCTTTAATTGCTCTCTTCAAGTAACACTGTACAATTCGGTCTCTCTTTAAAAATACCCATACAAGTTTCTGTATAATTAATCTTCTAGAATTAATGATAATAATTGCGCTGAACATTGAAAAATTAATATCATTTATATCAATCGTAAAATAACAGACAATAAATCTTATGATATATGTCATTTACAATTCAGCTAGACAATCATGATTAGTTTCAACATTCAAAATTAATTGTCATAACCAATACCCAACGCCCTCGTTTACTGCTCTGATGCATAATTCGAAAACGTCAAAATTCATTTTGTTTCATCATGAGATTTCTTATGTGAATTTAAAGATCCCTGTTGTGTAAACTTCCTCTGACAAATGTTACATTCATACGGCCGCTCACCAGTGTGCGTCCTGCGATGAACTATTAAATATTTCCTCACACTAAAAGTTTTGCCACACACCTCACACACATGTGGTTTTTCACCTGAATGTATTCGCATATGAACTCGAAGGTAAGTTTTGCTTGAAAGACATTTATTACAAATTTCACATCTCATTTGATTTTCCCCGGTATGAATTTTCATATGGACTTTCAATGCAGCTTTCCAGTGACTCTCAAAATTGCATATGCTGCATTTATGTTTGACTCTTTCTCCATGTGATTTCACGTGTAAATTGAGATAAGTCGCACTAGCATACGCACTATTACAAATTCTACAAATAAATGGTTTTGCGCCCGTGTGCGTAAGAATATGTCGTTCGAGCGTTTGATTAGTGTAAAAACCCTTATTACATACTCCACAGTAGGTCACGTATTCCTGATTATGTTTCTTCTTATGTAATCTTAAATCATAGCCAGATACTTTAGATACACCACATATATCGCAGACGAAACGTTTGTTGTGTTGCTTTAGATGAGTTCTTAAATACTCTTCAGTCTTGAAGCATTTTCCGCACAGAATACAAGGATAAGGTTTGTTATTTTGGTGTACTTTGATCATGTGTTTTTGAAATTTGCGTCCATCGGTAAAACTTTGATCGCACTCGATACAATGGTTACTAGATTTTTGCTCACGCCTTTGACCATCTTCGGCAGACCGAGTTTTTTTATTCATTGCTTCGTTAGACATTTCGGAACTAAACTCTTTTGTAAGGTTACTCATCGTTTCACTATCACTTTGTGTCTCTTCACTTGACGCTAAAAATTCAATTTTTGTTTCGACAGAATCGATGTTTTCATTAATGGGATTAGAATTGGTATCGCTTTGACGTAATTTTTCTTCTATTTCTCCTACTTCTTCTACTCCTTCTACTTCTTCAATTTCTTCAATTTCTTCAATTTCTTCAATTTCTTCAATCTCCTCAATTTCTTCATCAGTATAGTTTCCATTCTCAACAGCTATATATGTATGACCGTCATCATCCTCATCACTTTCCCGTAATTTTGTATATGCATGATCGAACGCTGTTGTGAACCTGAAAATTTTAAACCATATCAATCTAAGGGCACTTCAATTGCTTCGAGTGGATACATGATTATGTGTTTGTACATATGGATATATGCATGCATACATACATGTACTTATGAAAGATACGTCGGAAGAGTACATAATCTATTCGTAAATTCCGATATTTCAAAGATATTATTGGAGAGAAAAGACCAGAAACCAGAATATGGGAAAAGTAGTGAAGCTTTTTTTCACCCCTATTCTGTTTCATCGCAATTGTTTCACTGCTTTGCGATACATGAATAATATTCATGACAACTATTATCGCCTTCATCTGCATTCACATCTGAAGAATGTATGGAATAGAGGGCAAGAATTACTTTACATCGTCGTCTAAATTCATAAATAGAATATATATTCCCACAGTATAAAAACACGAGTATCATATTGAGTTTTGTGGGTCATATCAATACTAATCAGTATTCGATTCAGAGTCTATAAAAAAAAAAGAGATGCGTTGCCGAATCCAATCGCCTGACAGCAGGTTTCCATAGCAGACTATCATTATGGCCAATACAAATTAACCGGATGGAAATGTTATTGAGTGAACTCCTGCACGTTACAAGGTCGAAAATAGTGACCCTCATATCCATATGATTGCAAAATTACTTGAAGAAAAAAGGAGCTCCCTCTCGAGAGAGTACAAGACTTAGTAACTTTCACTTCATGACGCCGTTGAGGGTTGTTCGAATGATATACGGATATTTTTTTGACATTGAAAATATGACGAAGGCCAAAGTTGCTTTATTGTCATGTGGATCTTGCTGTGTCTCTTTTTGGTCAAATGTATGTTGGCAACAGGAACACTACAATGGTTTGGATAATATGGGAGTTATGTCTTTCAGGTGTTAAATCCGTATCTTATATTTCCATTGTGTGGTTCGTTACGATAGCACTCGAAATCAACTCTTGATTGTATAGTGTAAGCAAACCAATCGTTGATTCGATACTCTTTTCACGAGTCTCAGAATGATGATGAGTTTCATGGAAAAAGTAGTAAATTAAAATTTTTTTTCGAGTCACTTGCAATAATAATCATTTTTTATTTTTTTCAAAAGTATATAATTCACTTCTAGCCTGATTCTTATACATAAAGTGTTGAAGGAAAAAAAAAGTTATCTGAAGCAAACGTATCCCCCAAAATTGATATTCAACAGCCAACATTGATTTCAGTTAACTGTGGACGGTGAGAAAAAAAAGATGTGCCACAATGATCCAGAAAAATAAATCTGCTAGAGATTGTCATTAACTATCCAACACTAGAGTAATAAAAACAAAAAAAAACAAAAATATTCGCGAATACGCATGAACTTGAAGGTGACAATCTTCTCATTGAAAAATGGCGTAGGAATTCGTGATGTTGATATCCATTTCTTCCCAGCGTCTTATAATTGATCTATACACGAAAAATAGCTCTATCTTACCGATAAACTCCTCGTCAATATGTCCATAATTATTTTACAATTAAACCTCGAAGTTCGATCACACACAATCCGTACCGGCTATTACATACACATACTTCCCATTTGCTCCGATTTGCACTAAACAATTGCACTTGTATGTTCGATTTTTCTTCCAACACTCGGAAGTATATCATAAATGATTTTCGGAATGTAAAAAAAGAGATAGACCAATAGCTCTGCAACTGTCAGTTGTTATGGTGATAAGTACGACTTATTGAACTAATTTATCATTTGAAAATGCACTTCAGCTAGAAGTGATCGCAGTTGATCGATAAAAATCACAATTCTAATAATGAAAATCCTATCTTAATGTTATGAGATGTCATTCATTATTATTAGCTAAGGCACAATTTCATTGTTATGCTTTGTCGAAAGCAAGATTTGAACGTGGACATTTATTTCCTCACGTCAATTTTCATAAAAGATATATATATATATATATATATGTATATGTATGTATATATACATGTACATAATTACATGAACCGTCCTGAGAAGATCATGGTCATATAGTCAATAATTAAATTACTCTATGTCGATGAAGAAAAAAATACTGCAGCGTAGCTTGAGGCTAATTTCTGATGCATACTTTCAAAGTCATATGATATTACCGAAAAAAAGAGGAAAAAAAACACAAACAAACAAAAAAAGACACCAATTATTAATTAACAACGACGGACGGGTCGATAGAGCAGAATCAGTTACACAGGTGTGTATTCCATGTATGAAATAAATAAAGGCTTGCATAAAAATTGTAGAAAATCTCACGCAGTATGAAGTTGTATAGTCACCTTACCATAACAATATATATAAATTCTTATTATTTCCGTTTGTATATTTTCACCAACTTTGTGCTCCGAATGGGGAAGCGGGAATCATAAATTTTCAGCGTGCATTCAAGCGGCTAACGAATTTTTTTTCACATAAAGACATTCAATCATACAAAGTTTCTTAGTTACCGTGGTATAAAAATTTATCCCATATTCAGTTGAAAATAACGAGAAGAAATCGCACATTCGAAGGAAAGAGCGCAACGGGAACTCTCATTTTTTTCTATGAATTCAAATTCTAAATAACGCTGATATTAAATAACCATTAATTTCCCCGATTAGCCCGGCAATAATACAGTTACATTTTCCAGAGTTCGTCCATGGGTTTGGTCTTGTAATTCATCTTGATGCATCTCACTATGTTGCAAATCCTCAACATGTAATGCATCTTGAATATCCAACTGTTCATGATTTAAATGTTCTGGATTTAATTCTTGGTATTGCCGATCGTGCTGTTGTTGCTGTTCCATTTGCGCTCTAGCATTTTGCTTTGCGTGAGTTTTCAAATGACTATTGAGCATTGTCTTGGAGGCAAATGATTTGTGACAAAATGTACAAGGATAAGGACGATCACCAGTATGACCACGTAGATGTACAACCAGTGTTGTTCGCTGAGTGAATCTTTTATCGCAATGTGTACACTTGTGAGGCCGTTCACCAGTATGCGTACGTCTATGTACACTCAAGTAATTTTGTGAGATGAAACCTTTGCCACAAAGATCACATACATGTGGCTTCTCACCGGTATGCTTCCGCACGTGGACTGTTAGATAAGTTTTACTTGATACAGCTTTACCACATATATGACAAATATATTCATTTTGTGGGCCACCATTGCCATGTGTTCGCATATGAACGAGTAATACTTGTTTGCGGGAGAATCGTTTGTTGCAGAGCTCGCAAAGATGCTTTTTCTGTGGTGGAACATAGTCAGGCTGATGCAACTTGGCATGAAGCCTCAGCCCTTGTCGATATCGAAATGTTGCGCTGCAGATGTCACACTGGAACGGCTTTTCGCGCGAATGGACGAGTTGATGCTCTTGATAGATGTTTCGTGCATAAAATCCAGCGCTACAAACTTCGCATCGATATTTGTACTCGAGATTATGACGTCGCTGATGATTAATGAGATTTTGTTTGTGTGGCGAGGAGTATCCGCACATTTCGCATACATAAAATTTGTCTGGAATGTTGTGCACTTGTTGCTGATGTTTTCTCAACAGCACTGTGGTATTAAAACTCCTACCACAATGTTCGCACACATAAACAACTTTTTCATCTTCCTCTTCTTCAAGAGTTTCCACCATATCTTCTAACACTTCTTCATCTTCTTCTTCCTCCTCCTCTTCTTCTTCTTCCTCTTCTTCTTCTTCTGCCTCATCTTCTTCATCATCATGCTGTTCAATCACTTCTTCTATAATTTCTTGATGATGTTGACGTGGCTGAACATGATCGTGAGTTTTTAAATGCATGGCTAAATCTTCCTCGCAGATGAAGCCATCGCCACAAAGTGCACACTGAATAAAAGTATCGGCTGGCACAATAATCTCGTTGATGTTTTCTGTCTTTGGCACCTGAAGAGGATCAGCTAACACCAATTCCGTTGAACCATCGCATAAAACCTTCATTTCACCGACGCTGCACTGCCCCTGCGACAGCATCGCGAGTTTCGAAACAAAATATCTGCAAATAAGAGACAGAATGCGATCAATCAACAATTCAAATTATCACGACGTAGCATATCTGTTTTTGTCTTTTCTAAACAATACTTTTTGTAAATTTATTTGTTTCTTTCTTTTTTTTTGTTGTTGTAGGAACGCTGGTTCATATCATTCGAAATGGGAGAATTCAAGTACAATAAATGTTGAAAGAACCTGAAAACCGATATTCATTGTGGCTGAATGGCTGCAGAATTCATAGGGAATGCCATACGCTGAAATGAATGACAGTAACGTCGCTCACTTCATCTGGTGTTATATATATTTTTACGTATATATGTATGAATGCTCGTATGTGTATGTATATGAGCCAGAAAAAGTCATTGACCGTTTTCTACAATGAAGTTGATATGCCAACGTGGTTTATGCTCACGAGAAAGCGAATCGATTCTCAGGTACTTTGACGCAGGCGCGCAGTCACACTCGTGAACGGGAACATCTGTCAGTGACGCGAATTATGATCGATCAGGGTAATATAACAATTACAGTATACCTGTGTATCACTGCAATTTTTTTCCTTTTCAAACGACTCGATGTCTGAAAAGATGAACAAATGGTTGGCGTAGAAATGATTGAACAAAAAATGAACAAAATAAAAAAAAACAGAAATGAGCAAACAACATTTGCAATTAAACGAAACGGGCAGATAAAAGTTTCACCGATGTGAACTAATTTCATTATTCATAAAAATTACAGATATCTTTTTCGACATTGCATGTCAAAATCGCATTTCTTACCTTCGTACTTGTATCCGATTGGACATCAACTGAAATTGAATAGAAAAACACGCGAAAAAAATGCCATTAGAATTGTCCACCATTCCCAAGAAACATGTTTTAATATATTTTTATTCAATCACATATGATAATAGACGCATAATCAAATACTGAGAATAGATATGTTGATGACGATAGATTAATTGATTGTTCTTCTTTGTTCGGCAACAATTATACTAAAATATTAATGTGGAATAATAAATGATTGCAGGCAGTTAATGAAATTCATGAAATATCACTGTTTGGAGTGTGTACATGTCAACTTGACAATGTCTTCGATTTGCATTGCGAAATATGATACTTTAATAATCATATACTTCCAAAAGTAGCTCACTGAAAAACTTAACGCGAGCTAGACTAGAGTGGAGTTAAAATAATTCAGGAGTAGATCTCATGTATAATCAAGTTTAAGGCACTTATGAATATTATTCTGCAAACTTTTTGCAAAATTCCCGTTGTCTTGAGCTTATACAACCCGGAGATAAGGCACATGATAAAATTGGCCGGCCATTATGTTAAAATTAGCCATTTTTGGTAACTTGTATCTATAATTATGAGTTATAACTAATATTCTTATTGCACTATACTACCATCAAAGACTCATCGATTATTTATGTAGCGATATCCACCAATCAGACTGATAAAATCATCACAGCAACATCAATTTCGTTTTAGTGAAAATTTTATACTTTATCCTGAACCCTTACTCCTCAATGTTTTTTCATGTGATTGAGCATTATTGTACGTGTGACAAAACCTTTGCCACATAATGTACATGTGTATGGACGTTCACCAGTATGATAACGCCGATGTACGGTCAATGTTGACGCTTGTGTGAATGACTTGCCACACATCGCACAAAGATATGGGCGCTCGCCCGTATGAATGCGCTGATGAACAACGTAATATTTACGATGAGTGAATCCTTTACCGCATACGTCACAAACCAGTGGTCGTGATCTGTGAACCGCTTTGTGAGTTGTCAACGATTCAATAGTGAGGAACTGTTTGGTACAGGAGTCACAGGGATATGACACTGGCGATTCAACTGTCAGTGGTTTCTCCAAAGTCAGACTTGCCGTTAAAGACGAGATGGTTGAATGACTAATATTATTTGTGGCATTGGCGATAGGCGGTTGTGGCGATCCGTGAATAATAGTTTTGTGGGTTTTAGCATGATGATTATAAAGAGTACGAGTCTCGAAACGCATTGGACATCGCGAGCAACCGTATGGCTTTTCTTGTCCAGTCATGTGCATCTTCTTGTGACGTTCGAGTAATGTACGATAGCGAAAACTTGCTTGACATCGATCACAACTAAATGTTTGATCGTTGTTCGTCTGTTCTGCTGATATCATAGACACACTTGTCGCCATGACGTTATTGTGTTGCATCTGCTGATTTGTTGTGTTTGCAATGTGTGTTGTTTCGTGCATGTGTAAATGATTCAAATTTTGAAATATTCTGCCGCACATTGTGCACATATATTTCATTTGATTGTTCCCAATATTTTCATTGCCGTTACCGTCATGTCTTCGTCTCATATCGTTCATATTGATCGGATGATTGGTACGTATATGATAGTTGAGTTTTAGGGCACTACGAAATTCGAGCCCACAACTTAAACAAGGATGAGATTCAAGGTGGATCTCAAGATGATCCAAAGCGGATGTTTGGTCAAGCGACATCAACGACGGGGACTGTGTAGTATTAATGTATGGTGATGACATCGGCGAAAGGTGTTGAATACTTTGTGACAGCACGCTCGTATAGTTGGTGAAGATGCTTGGTTGGATATTGCAAAAGCCAGGATAGAGTCCGTCCCCAGACTCCGGTGAGGGGGAAAGAATTTGACGTAGCATTCCTGACAATCCGCCGAAGGTCTCAGGCTCCCTGTAATCGACACAAACATCCATGGACACACAATTCCTGGTTGAAAGAACGGTGCCATTATTTAGTAGTTGTGATATTTTGTGTTCTATTTTTAGAATGCATCCAATTTGTACGTCGTTCAACACGATTAGCAGGCGGTGATGAGAAAAATATATTGGTATTTTCATTAATTTAGATCAATACAATGCAAGTGATCTGCCAAGTGGCTGTGCAGAAGGTGCAAAAATTGCTCGATATAGTTAAAAACTTTTGTATACGCGTATCTCTTTTCATAACTATTCGGTATTGTCCCCAATGAATACCAATTTGTTAATTCATGTGCCGCAATGCTCATGTTTCTGTTGAACATAATCAACTGATATCCCGATGAAGTTTTAATAGCAAAATAAAATTATGCCTCACCTTTCATTATAAAATTCCGGGATTCCGTGCATCATTGTTTTCTTCTGCTTCCAAACACAATGGGATTCTCCTGTGCAATGGGGTCATCTTTTCTTCTTAATCATTTATTTTTTGCACTCACACACAGACATACACACACACATTTAATAGCTGTCATCATTGCCGAATTGGCATTGTATATGCAAAAAACTGTGAACGAACGAATTGATTTATATGGTAACGAATTTAACAAATTTCGATGATTTGATAAAAAAGACAACATAAATATTGCAAGAGCATGATGTCACTGGCGCATCTGAAGAAATTGCAAGCCGAGTGATCAATACATCAGAATAACAAAAAAAAAAAAAAAACAAAAAAAAACACACACACAAAAAAATGTTCACAATCGCTGAAACATTGTGAAATTCGACGTCACTACTCTGAGACGAAAAAATGAATCAGGCGAGAAGAGAATAGTTTGCAGGCATCCGAGAGACGTTTACACGAGACGGAAAGGTAATGTTTGTTGAGAGGTGGCAAAACTCATGTTGTAGCAACAACAAAACATAATCTGGAGATGACCGCAAATGCTGGTGAGCGCGTCCGGACGATTCAGTCACAGCGAAAGGCCCACAACTCGTGGTCGCTGCGATGCCAGCAAAAACCGGTTCACTCAAAAGAAAATGCCAAACACCCTCTCTAACCGAGTCTCTCGTCTACAACTTTCGTCTTCAATTCTTCGCTTGTTCACGTTCCCGCGAAGGACGTACCTTTAGACCGAGATTACATTTAATAAGCGTGCCCTTTTGAAGAGCAAACAAAGGAGACAAATAAAATAGTGGCATATGGATAAGTGACTGTAACACTTACATTTCCAAATAATGATGAACGACTAAATCGAGTTCATACGCGAAACGCGATTTTTCTTTAATCACACAATATACATGAAAATGATCAGTGGCAGCCCAATTATTGTCGTGTAGGAATAACAAGTATAGTTATGAAAAATCGAGTCAGAGATGGCGGTATTTATTGCAATAAAGAATACTCGCCTTTTTTCCAGCTTTATGAATATCCACTCTCTTCGAACTGTTGCATATAAAAGAGGAGGATCTCTTCTTGTAAATTATTCTGTCCCGGTTCACAATTGTCGTCAGAGCACTGAATATTGTTTATGTTTGACGTGTTCTCATAGATCTTGCAGAAACATTATCCAATGCTGATAGCCTTTTTGTTTCTACACTTTCGATTTCCTTTTTTTTTTTCATTATGTCCTTTTTATTATATGTACTGACACGATGGAATGTCATGTTTACGCGAATTCTCAACTCTATATAATAACATGGGTACGGAATACCCGTGTCGGTGTGATACGATCATCTGAAGCATTGACAGCATGGTGAAATTATTGAGTATGAACGCAATTACAATCCAAAAATTAGCGGTGGACAGATATTTTTGTGAACATTTTGATTTTCTTTTTCGTTCTGATCCAATCGCTAATGATCCTGGTGGCCACTGATTTTTCAGCCATTTAAAGTTTTATAACAAGATATTTTCGAGAATTTACTACCTAGCCGATCGTCAGTGATTTGACCAATAGTGGTCAGGTGCGGCATAAGTGCCTCTCACGTAAGCGTGGTATATTCATATCGACACATGTAAGTTTTTTTTTCTCAGATTTTTTTTTTCTAGTGAACAGACAAATTCATTCTATAACGTTACACAGATCAATAATACTGCACCATTACAATGATAAAATTTGCATCTCAATGTGGAATTGATTCCATTAACAATTGCGAATGTTAAATTCGTGTGTTCACTATTTGCACAAATATTATAAACTAGCAAACATTCGAATCAGAAATGACGAATTAAATGAGAATATCAATGAAATGAACTACTGTAAAATCACCAATTGACTGACCGATTTGAATGTTGCCAGATACATGCCATTGATTCAAATATACATTAATAGACTAAAAGGTAATCTAGCAATTTGTAAAATTATATACGAGCATATTCATCGAATCAATATATTGAAGTGAATATTGTGCATGTTTGTATTCGAATTGGAGCGATAATTGCCAAATTGCTAAACCCCAGAGGCCAAAGATGGTTGTGGGGTGTGTATACACTTACCTTCATATGAATTTAAATGCCATTTTGTAAATGAATCATCTCTGAGTTTCTTCCCAATGTTTGCTATAGCCTCCAACGCATATTATTGTTTTTAGCAGATAATATATTATTATGAATCTTCAATTAATGTTGAACGATCATGAAACTTCAATTGGAAATTGAATAATGCATACAAGATAGAGACTACGTATTTTTTCTCTGTGATATTGTTTGTGCGTCACCACAACTTATCAACACCTTTGGCCTTTGCGACAATTTTATTATGGGTGGCATGAAACTTACCCAGACTTGGTGTCACCCTCTGAAGTTTGTTGAAGTCCCATCTCTGGCATCTCTGACAATTTTTGCTGCTGCAGACCCGAGGGACCTGCTTCATCACACGCCATTGCGACATTTACGAATGATGCTGATTCGATAGATCGACTACCACCTGTATTTTCATCGCATTCTTCCTTCACAGGAAGTCCTAGATAATCATGAAAGAATCAATTATTATTCATATTTACAGGAGGAAGAGGAAAGAGAACTCGTCAATTGGGGAAATGGTTGGATATATACCCTCGTCTGCATCACAGTCATCATCAGTATTATCATCTTCACTTGTGTCTTGTTCCACATCATGTCCGCCGTCTTTTCGTGCCATTTGATTGTGTGCTGAGTGTGTGCTTGGACCAGGTACCGATTGAAGAACAGTTCGAACAACATTGTTACTCGAACTAATAGGAACTGTCAACTGCTGATTAGTGGGTATTATCATTGGTATACCCAAGTTTATGTCGTCCATCATATTTATGGACATATTATTGGAGTGCTCACTCGTAGGTTGCATTACCGATACGTCCAGTCTACTTTCAGACTGTTCTTGTTTCATTACACCCTACAAATTTAGTTTGAATCAATAGGTATAGTATTGATAATGAATATAATGAGAATCGCTAAGAATTACCGACTCAGACACACATAAAATTCGAAAAGAATAGGCAGTGTTTCTCCTTACCGAATTTAAAACTTCTGAAGCATATCCTTGCTTCTCCTCTAAACCTACATCGCCAAGCCATTGCAATAACTGCTTCTCAGCATTAGCTGTTGTGTTCCAAAACTGATAAAACAATTCTACTTTGTACACGCAATCATCACAAATTTTTTTTGGCAGCTTGTCATCTCTGGCCACCTGCAACGACAATTGGGCAATCATATACATCAGTACCTCACTTTATATCAGTCTCGCATTTCGATAAATGGAAATATACATAATTAATATAACAGTTGCGATTGCCATTACAAGTAATGTTTTTTTTCAGAATTTTCGATTATTGAAAGAAGTAGAACGAAAAATTTATTGACCCTATCACGAAGTCAATCATGAATTATATTACAAGGAACAATGATAACTCCTTCTCTCTCTCTCTCACTCTCTCTAATTCAACTATTTTCATCACATCTCACACTTTTCACGGTAAGAGAATAATAATTAATTTCAGATTAACGAGCCCAATTACTTGATCATCAAATCCAAAAGATATTTTCATTCATCTTCATACATCCTCAGTATTTATGTCTTAAATGCACATAAATTGGGGAAGGTTGCTAATTTGTGTCAAAAAAAAAAAAAACGCTAACAGTTGAAACAGAATCCACACGACATCTCCCAACAGGGTAGACAATAGAAAATGAAAAAAATGAAAACTTGCAATATAATCTATGAAAACCAATTGTGATCATTGGCGTGAAAAGAAAAGTCGGCAATGAACAGCATTCCCAGTCATATAAACCAACATTAATCGGGCGAAAAAAAGCGCGGTAAAAGAGGTAGTAGGGTCATTTGGGAGTATCTACAAAAATAATGAGATTAAAAAGTCCAACACATCCTCAATACGGCATGATGTACAAACACAATTGAACGCCAATTTGTAATTTAATCGAATACGATTAAACAAACAGTGTTGAGTTGACGTAGTATGAGAATATAATGTGATAGATTATTTCAGATGCAATAATGAGATTTGGTTTTAGAAGTCGATGTGCATATATGTATATATATATATATCTATGTATGTACATGTATACGCGCATATATATATGTATATAATTATTGGATATACTACAGACAGTATTATGATTATTGAAGCAAAAACATAGATGGGTCAAAATGGCGATGGTGTTAGCCATCGTCGTAGTTTGTTTGGCTTACCTTGACCGGTAGGCAGGCGGCTATCTTGAGAAATATTTGTCGTACGTCACCTTCCCCATCGAATATCGATACAGATACTCGATCTTTAACAAGACACAATCGGCATAAATCCAAATAATCGAGAGAGGACATGATTTAATTGCGACAAACGCCAGTTCGAGACGCCAAGCCGCGCCCGTTTGGACGCGTAGTTTGTCGTTATTGAGACTGTGCACTCCACACACAAGTAAAATACCAAAATTGTAATCCACAGTCCGCAGTCCGCCAGTCTTCTGTTTCTTCAGCCAGCTTACCTCACCAATCGGCTACTTTCGTGAACAATCGGAATTTTACGACGGTGCATTTATCGATCAGGCAGTTGGAGATTACTCCATGGACTGCTCGTGGCTGCTCGTAAATGCTCGTAATAATACCCCACTCTGCAAGAGGCTACTCGCGTCCACGGACCACTGTGTATAATTTTTCTTCTTTTTCCTCTGTCACTTTCCTTCTCTATCTCTCTCTGTTACTTATATTATCGTACTTCTAGCCCGTTCGCACTTTATGGTACTCGATCCGCCAACGCACTAACCAACGACAAAGGCAAGTAGTGTGGTCGCCCGATGGTTCATGAGTCACGACCAATGACCCAAGAGCCTCTTTTTCTTATTGATGATCCATTTCGACTGCTATAGATGTCGCTAGGTAAGTTTTTGGTTGAATAACCCTCGTTTTTGTTCATCAGTTGTTCATTCATTTCGGTCGATGGAAAGTTATTGGATTTTGGATCAAACAATTCAGGCATTTCAGGAATAATGATGGCGGAATGTTGAGCATTTTAGTACTCGTATATAGTGTAACTATGGAGAGCAAAGCCGCCATTGACTCTCCATAATCGCAACAGATTTTCAACTTGTTTTGTTGGTATAGACAATCCCGCTTTTATCGACTGATGATTAAATACCATTCATGTTCCGATTTAAAGAGATGGCGCTAAATAATACTTTTGAATTTGATTCTATAAATGAATTTGCACATGAAATAAGGAAATAGCATTAATGATATGGACATTTTCTCGAATGAGAAAAAAATAATCAACAAGTTATGAGACATTGTTTAATTTACAAAACTGCTTTATTGTGGCAGAACACATGTATTATCATATACCAGCATATAATCAGGAAGTCCATGGTAATTTACAAATTACAATGAGATTGAAGTTTGGTACACGATGGCGATTTATGTGTCGGTTTTAATGTGTCGATTGTGGAATCAGTATTTAATGCGAGATCAGTGCGAGCACAAAAATTTAAATTCGCATAGGTGGAAAGCGTCATTTCATGCGTGGCAAAAACACACACGGGCAACGAATCGTTTCAGACTTGCATATGAATTAATTTTGTTGCTGTTGCTTTTGGATAGGGAAAACGATATGTGAAACGTTATCTTATTGTTAGCTCTTCCATTATTATCGTTTCGCAATGTATAATTGTGATCCTTTCACTCTCTATAGGCACTCTCTCCTGGATGATACATTGTGGAAAGTAATATGTTATTTTGTTTCTCATCACTGATAGTTCATCATTCATCGATACAATTCGACAAATAGTCATTCATTTTCCTTCATATGAAATGAATTGAAACTAGATTGCAATACGGTGTCATTAAACCATTTAATTTGGGCGTTGTTGTTAATAGTTGTGGTAAAAGCCATAATTTACAATTTGCGATAGTTTCACATCCACCGTTTTGGCCACGACGAAATTCAATACTGATTTAATGGTATAACCATACAAAATTCCGAAGATCACAATAACTGTACTGCTTAATGATACCAATTACTGATTCTCTCTACTTATTTTAAAATATTCATCCCGTATATCCGTTTTATTCAATTTATATAGCGCGTTGAAATGATCTTTGAGTATTATATCTACCACAAGATGAATCAACAAACTGATGTGATTATTTCGATGCACAAATTGGAATGAATAATTCGAAGAAATGATCAAATACGCTCAAGAAATAACAACGCAATTTTACTGCTATAACAACAGTAACTAAATTTCGTTTGTTTCATCTCCCAATCGTCATCCTCCCTTTCTTCTTTATGACGCCAAACCTATTTATCATAATTACAAATATATTCTTATAATATATTTTCCTATTAAAGTATTACCGTGTTTTTTTAATAATTTGATATAAATTTAGAAATCCGGGAAGTTGAAATAATTCAACAGATATACTTGCATTATACAGCCAGCTCATGTCGCTTCGACAGTATAATACATTTATTCGATATAAGAGGAAATTGTCGATCCAAAGCGCATGTATACGGTAATGAGTAATAATAAATGTGTAGTGAGGAAAATAATTCTACAATCTGAAATAACAACAGGGGCATATATGAAGCTGTTATGGTATTGCCCAAATTTTTTCCTACACGTCAGTTTTCTGCTGCAAATGTCGCATGGTGTGACCTTTTTCATTGACCGCACACAGTTCGAGGTATACAAACAGAGTGTGAGAATCACTGGCATCCTTGTACATTAATGGTACCTACCATAATATCCACTCAAACACATTGTAATGCATTGAACATGATATTACACTCAAAATAAGGACATGGTTAGACAAGTGACGAAATATGATATAGCCATCTTACTCTGTGTACTCGAAAATTATTATTATTGTTAGTATTATTATTAATATTAATATTATTATTATTTCGGTATCAATTTCCACAACCTAAATCTTATTCGAGATTGTTACAAATTTTCCTAAACGCTGGGGAAAAAGACCTTGCTCTAATATTCGTTGGTATCTTGTACGTATCCATTGTAAATTGATTACATTCTACTTTCCTCTAACATGGGAAATTGATATACATTCACTTTTATTCATTCACCAAATTTTTTTTTACAATCGATTGATTTCATTCAGCCCGATGGAATTACAAAACATCTATCGACAGTTTGGGGGATAAAATGTAAATGGATAACTGTAGGAAATGTAACAATTTCAACGAAGCGTACAGTACTATTTCTTCAGATACTTTTCCTTCTTTATACTCACAGTATTTGACGTTTATTTTCGCAGTAATAGATATAACACGAGTCAGTAATGACTTTTTTGGATAAGATCAAAGGAGTATAGGTAGAAGTGAGAAAATATGCGTGTATATATCATGCACAGATATATATAATACAATTTCTAGTCAACCTTCTGCGGGAGGCCGAATTTTCAAATTGTTAATTCGCAAAGGAGTTATCTATTATGACCCGTCATACACATTTGTATTCACCTCACATATATTACAATTTTAATTTACAATTCAATAACAAAAATTTTTCGCGATGGCAATACTTCACGATATGTATCGCGCATCGACATGTAACATTTTCGCTCATTGTATCATCCTGATGATCCGTCTGCGTTTATTTTTCTTTCGTTCATATATATTTTACGTTTCCTCATCCGTAATTATAGCCATTTGTACTCGTGAAACCAGCAAAGCACAATATATCCACATATCACTAATTGTGTCCCATTTCTAACTAAGCCCCGTCATTTTCGTTGACGGTTATTAATTACAATTATAAGTTTAACGTTTTGTTTTGTTTTTTCTTTTTCGATAAATGAAGGTTTTGTCTATTTTACAATTCTCGTCCAACAATGCAAACTCTTTCGTTAAAGTCAGGATCATGCAATCGTTTACGTAAGTCATATCATTCCATTGTTAGATCGATGTAGTAATTCTAGAAAATGTTTGTCCTACGAATGTCGCTGAATTTCTAAAGGTACTTCCTGACAAAATGGCAATGCATCGATAATTTTTTTTCCCAATAGATGAAGGAACTGCAAATTTTTATCGACAATTCGTATATTTTCTTTGATAATTTTGTGAATTGGAATAATAGAGCAGAGCATGATTATATTAACGAATTGGAAGAAGGTATTTTGGATAGTGATACAACTTAAACTTTTCATTAATACTCGGAAAAATTAGCAAAAAATACTATTATTGTGAATATGTAAATTCTAATTGACTCTCAATTATCTTCCAGTTATAGATAATTCAATTGTATGTTTAACTCAAAGTTCAGGTCTATATGATGCAAAATGAAATTCATGTTGATTGCAAAGACAAAGAAGAGTAAAATTGAAATTTTCCAGATTCGTCATCGCATCAGCGTTACAAGTCTGTTATCATTATATTTATGTCTTCTTCCTTTGTATTATATACATCGAGGCACAAATCCACCTCAACTCGTAGCACCTACAGACTATTTTGTATTTATAATCTAACATATATATATATATATATATATATATGTATATAATTACATATATATGTATATGGATGCATAAAAATTGCAAAATTTGTTGATGAAAAATTGTAATCATTTTTCTTCATGCATCGAATGGTGAAAGTAATTATATCTTCAAATTGAATCAATTATTTCATATATAATCTATATGTCTCTTCGGTGTGTTTTTTTTTATATTTTCAATTTTATTTATTCTTCAAAACTAATTTTGCGCTATGGAACACATGGTCACTTGCCCTCCGGTTTTTCCATCATTATTATTTTTTGTCTCTTGAATTTTTTTGTACAGGATTTATCGGTTATCGCCTGAATGACGTATGCATGATCTTGATGACATTCATGAATTATTAATATCTAATCGAGAATACACAAAATTTCATCATATATTTATGCGCGTTATGTGAAAATGAAAAATTATATACGGTCTGAATCAATGTGTTTGCGCTGAGCTATTTGAGCATATGAAGGGTGGTTTATGTAGGTGATATCTTGGGAGATTCGTTTGAACACACGAAGCTCATATGAGAGGGTCAACGGCGCTGCGAATTTAGGCTTATATTATTCAATAGTGTTGGTCAAAACGAAGAGAAACACCGGGTTGAGATAATGAAAAAATGTTGGGTATTGGTTTTTTTTTCTTCATCTCCTCAAAATACTAAACATGGGTTCTTTTCTCTCGATGAGGCTGACTAAATGAAAGGTCTAGGAGTGTTTTGTCCATTTTTCAAAGCATGTTAGCCCACTCTAGTGTTTACCATAGAGATCAATTTTGAGAAAATAAAATGTTGGATTTGTTCGGAGCATTACCTTGGTGTTTCCCTCAACTATGTACATGAGCGTACTGATAAAAAAATTACTATCACTATTATCATGAAAATTTCGTGTCAAAATAATGAACTTAAATTCCTTATTAGTATGTATGACGTTCTCCTATGATTTTCGTTACTTTTCCTCACTTTTATTTTAATTTATTCATTTATTCATTTTTCCATGTATCACAATGCAATCATATAATGTTTATTCGTTCGATTACTCATATTATTTTGAAATAATCGCAATTAAATGGAAACGCAAATATGGGAATGAGTACAGTCTCACATTCCGTCCTCCCCTAACTTTTTCACTTTTAAGCCGATGCACGTCGTACCATCGTTTGATACCGTGACATTGAGCCAGCAAGCATGGGCAGAGTTTTAACTGATGTGGGTCATCAAATACTAGCTCTGTGCTGGTACATTGGTGGCAACTGTAGTAATGGCGTTAGGGGTGGTGGACGGATATCATCCCTGAAGCTGGCGGCAGGAAACTGCTGCATAGGCAACAGATGTGATATTTTTCCTGGTGATCGTCGAACAGTAAAACGTTGACGTCTGGTCAAACTACGACGTTTCCAACAGAATTTACTGCAATTACAACTGCACACAGAAGCATAATCGTCCAGCGATGTTGTCTCATCATGATTACCAATTACACCAGACAATATCGAGCCATTTGCCGTTATTACATCACCCTCTAAACGCACAGCGCCTTGTGCAGCCTTGAAATCATATTAAAACAATTGACCATGCAATTGGCATCGATTCTAAAGTATTAAACTGTAGTACAGAAACTTTGCAATATACCTGGAGTGCTTCTGCTTCGTCCCGCCTCTCATCCTCTGTGTTCATTGTCACGAATCGCAGTACAAGAAGATTGAGTGAGGCAGCAACAATTGCCAGTCCAAAAAGAATGAATATCAACGCAAATATCACGTACTCAGGTTTGTTGTCTAAGGCATTGTCTTTTTGTAATGCGACCATGTCACCAAAACCAATTGTTGTTAAAGTTATGAAGCAATAGTAAACGGAATCAAAATATGACCAGCCTTCGTATCGTGAAAATGCCGCTGCGCCACCAGTTATCGTCAGACTCGAGAGAAATGTCACGACAAAAATTAAATTTATTTCTGATGCCTGAAATGGAGAGAAAAAAAATAGGATAAAATATATCCAAATTGATGAGACACGATATATATATATATATATTCTACTGAATTGTATATACCTGAACATCTTGACAGTTGAGTAGCTGCTTTACTTTGCGTATTACGACGGACGAAAATTTATTTAAGCGCTCGCCTATGCTTTGGAACATAACGAGGCCCAGGGGGATGCCAACTATCGCATAAAACATTGTAAACAGCTTGCCGCTTATCGTGTTCGGCGTTGAGTGCCCGTAACCTGATAACGAAAGTTGAGCTCGATGAAAAAAAATAAATGAGAAAATAAATGAATAAATAAAAAAAATGGCACAACCTCATAGCGAGCAAGTATGAAAAATCGCGTTGAAGCATCGCGGGAAGTGAAATGAATATGACGAGGCAAACGAGGCACATATATATATAATATATATATATATATATACCGACCGATAGTAGTGAGGACCGTGGTGGCATAATAGAACGCGCCAGCGAATTTCCACTGCTGTCCAGCTTTATGCGGCTCCGTCTTCAGCACGGCAGTTTCCATGATCTTGAAGTCATCATCGCTTATGTTGTATTTGCGTATGAACATTCTCTCAATGGCTGTGAAAAAAATGACACATCCAATTCTTCTATTCTCTTATAAGGCATCTATTTAACTCTCCATGACATTTTTTCATCTAATATTTTCGAATTGTTGGTAAATTCTTCAATTGTATTAAGACCGATTGGACATTGCAATTTTTTTCCTTGATTTCAATTCGAAAATCTTTCATGTTCCATTTTCTACTTCAATGACTGGTGCAATTGTCTCGAAACAATATTATCTTTTGTCTTTTATTGCCATTTTTTCATTCTTCTTCAACAAAAGAATTTGGCAAAATCTATATGCTACTGCACCAATTGCTGCGCAATATAATGATATTAAAGGAGAGAAGTGGAAGAACGAAGTAGATGCCACATCATTTGGAAGTGTCAGTATTGTCTTACCGTCTAACGCTTCCTTGCGCCGCTTCTCAGTCTCGGACTCGAGGACATCAAATATTGCAGCGCCAACGAGGAGGTACGTGAACGTGCAGACGATCAACGATAAGGTCCGGACGTTTTGCTTCTTCATTCTCTAGTGAGCAACATGCTCACTAGCAGGGCCTCGGCCCTAACTACTTGCATCGCTCAGTGGGGTACGGGTTAAGATATTGGGCCCATGATGCCCCCTTTTGTCATTCAGTTTACCTTTTTATCCAATCACGAGTCCAACTGAAGAACCGATGAATTACCACTTGATCTAAATGAATAATGTTATAGGTCACATCCACTTATTATTAATTGTCTTATGACTTATTTTGTTTATATCGACATACCTTATCCCAACTGGAGGTATGCAATAATTATTTTTATATTCTATCTTCTGTTTGGTTCTTGGCTCACGTCGACTGTGAAAATCTGCGTCACGGAACTGAGACTCGCTACAGAGCCACTTGGCCATGCCATATCCTTTGATGACTCATTTCCTTCCGGGCGCCTCTGACAATTTGTTTTCGCTTTTCTAAAAATACGTGTCTGTTAATTTGCGTATTCTAATGTTATTATTGATGTAGATATTGTACTGCAAGTCGCAAGAAAGATGATTTCCACGTGACTCGCTTCCGACGCAATCGTTGAAAGGAACTATAATAGAGAAGTTGAAATCATGAACACAAAGGTGAATTCCGTTGCGGTAGATATATACAAAAATATATAAGAAATTACGTTGATGGAAGACGAGAATGAGGGTCAAGCTAGGAATGAACGAATTGGCCACCCTCTATTTTCACCATTAGCTCCCATACATAAAGAAGGGTGTGATAGGAATTATTGCAGAGCTGGGCAAAGAGTGTCTCATTCAGCTCTTCTCATAGCTTGGGGGACATTCCCATTGCACAAAATATGCAATATCAACGGAATGGACAAATCCATATGTGTGTCATTTATGTTCATAATTTGTCATGATGAATTTCATTTGGAAAGCCGTCACGACAATGCTATGTTTTGATTACGTTTTTTATAGAATTAACGAAATTGAATGAAGAATTACAATGATCTCACCTGCAGCTTCTTTTGTATTTTCCTTTGTGTAAGACAAAGGCTTGAGCGAGATAATATGGCAGTGCTTTCGCTCTTTCCAACGCCACGTCGACGCCATTCCTTGAGTTAGCGAACAGCGTTTCTACTCCGAACACTGAACAGACAAAAATATGACAAATAAGAATATAATTCAAATGAAAGATATATTGTCAATGATATTTGACGAAAATATGGGTGAACAAAATATTATCGAGTGAGTTATTACACATATTTGTGTATACATCGCAATTGAATGCCAACTGTCCGAATGACCAGCTAATGGAAAATTTCGGTGATGCGCATGCTGTGTATGAGAGTCGCAAATGTTGAAGCTCAATTAATCAAACGTGAATATATAAGAGTCATAAATATCAAATATTCGAATAGTAAGTTGTAATTGATATGAGTAATGAAACATCATTTTCTAGATGCCACCAAGAGAAAATTGGGGGATTGAATCTTCCTCTTTTCGCCACATACGCTTTAGGTCGAATCCGTAGAATTTCCCAACTCATACCCTACGTATATTACGATTCTCACAGCAATATTTCAATCTATGATTATTATATCATGAATTGTCGAAAGTGTATGGGTATTTGAAAGATGTCTGGATTTTCATTTTTCAAAAATGAAGTGATGACATGAATGAAAATTATTACAATCGATTGAAAACAGTAAAGTAATCGTTGTAGAATGCTTCTAAATGCAATTGTAAATGTCGATTGAGGACTGTTGGAAGGATTTATCGAAGAGGAAAGTAATAATGAGTATAGCGATAGGGGAAAAGTACTCAATTGGTTCTAGACGTTATATGTTCTCGTCTAATTCTCATTTCTCTTGCCTATTTCTCGCTCTGTCACGACCTACCCTATATCTCTCTCCTCCTTTCTTTTGTCGCGAGAAATAGGTGGCATCTCGTGTGCAGCAATTGTCGTACGGTCTTCATTGTCAAGTTGTTACTACGCTTTAACAATGACAACGGCAACTACCAGAGTCGAGATGTCGTAGATTCAATAACATCCGGGTATTGCACCCTGTCTTTCTGTTGGCTTTATTTAATAATAACGAACACACTCCACAGTCAAATGGTTTGTTCCCGTTTGCCATATCCGCATTCAGTCTATTTTGTATTGTTCATCGATAAACATTGGATTGATTCAATTTTCTATACCACCGTCCATCGCAAAGCTCCACATAACAAAACAAAACTTCATGCTCCTTCTTTTCTTCCAGTCATTTCTCTTCTTTTCCGCCTATTTCTCAGCTAAACGAGAGTTAGAAGTTCCCGACTAGGTATCCTCTTGTGGAATAAATTCCAAACGTCTTCCGGCAAATATTTCTCGGCGTCCGAAGCTAAATATCATCACGTCAGAGACAAAGTTCACGATTTTTTTCCAATTCTCCAATAACAACTCGGCATTTTATCTGTCGAGATAACTCAAATATGTTCACTATACCACATTAACATGCGATCCATTCATGCTTGCAATATTATACACAAATATATGTATATATATATATACCATTGATGGGGAAAACAATGGTGTGATCATCGTGCTCTTCGCTTGGTATAAAAACGTGAATGATTGTTCCATATATGCGCGTTATATTGATCGGTATTTTGATGACGTGATATGATATTGTTTTACATTTAAATATTAAAAAAAATAACTAGGGGCATACGATTTTTCGTCTTCCTAAGTCTTGGAATAGAAATGAAAATAATATCGTGCGAGTGAAACGAATTGTGTCGTGTCTCAGAAGTAGATGAACCGTCGAATTGCAAGTGGATTGAAAGACAAATTAAATGTAGATGGAATATGAAGTGATACATCGATTGGAGGCGTAAAGTTTCGTGTTTGATATGCACGAAAAAATGTGATAGACTGCTCTAGTATTGGAGGACTGAAATGACAATTTTTCACCAACGATTCATATCACAGAGCTCATCTATCTTTATTTAGCGCGTGGACGCTGTCATGTATATTTGAATATATAAACATGTATACAGAATGAATATCGAGAAAATGTCATGTGGAAGAACAAACGCCTACGCTTGTTCGTGTTAACAAGCTTGTCAATTGTATTATATATATATGGAATTAAATTATTATATACGACGATGGAAACTAGATGTTATGTATGGCTGTATATTTTAATATTCACAACTGATATTTTTAGCAAATATCCAGGTTTATTTATGGATTAATATCCGACCTTTTTGTCGATAGATTGAACCGATGTGAGCCAAGATGAGCCCATTTGGAGTTAAATACTGCAAATGTAGCCGTCGAGCAAATGTGAGAGTCGATCTCCACAGAATAATATTTCGTGAATGCAAAGAATTCTGCCTACCTTTCTGGTTATTGACATCTCAGTCACTTATATAAATATTTCTACATGCACGTAATATTCATTTTCAATTCCAATGAGGCGCCTTTACCTTTGTTCTACCATTCCATCATTGAAATAGAAAAACAATTCTACAGAATTTCTATCTGTCAAGAGCGGAAAGGAAAATAAAGATTACAAAGTGAACTAAATTAATGTAACTGTGGTCACGTGAACTGAAAACTACAGAGAATGATTGAAGCGATTGTGACCTTTTTATTCACTTCCTTTACAATCGACATGATATATATGCGTACAGTAGTCGAAACATTCATTGAGGAGACATGAAGCGGAGAAAGAAGAACACAATAACGTCGAAATGAAATAGAACTGAGTAAAAGTACGACCTCAAGAAAATTTCGCATCAGTTCACCAGCTGTGCCTGTATCATTAGTTACGCCAAAGGTGCTTTATCTTTCACTGCAAACAATTTCTCATTGCAATAAGAATAAGAAGAAAGTAACGATCGTATATACATGTACGAGGGGAGTTAGGGAGTCGGACACAACGTCGCCTAGAGCACATACAGTTGTTATACGCCATTTGTTGGTTGGCTTAGAATTCTTTCATGTGATCATATATAAGAATAGTAGCAGTAAATATATCTATGCAATATATATTTACTCCAACCCTGCAGCATTTCGTTGTAACTCTTTATCAGGTCGACCAACAGTGGACCTGGCACGTACAATGCATACATGAATCCCAAATATATACACAATGTGAACTCACGCATATGTGCTTGCATACATTCTTCTCATCTGCGACTTGGAAGAAGCAGACGCTTCGATTCATGAATGCATTCATGATCTACACCACGTTGTGCAGTTATATATATATATACATATATAACTATATATGCATACAACGTGAGCTGGCGAAGTGATGTAAGCATAGCAAAGCAAACAGCACCGTTTTCGTCGACCATTGCGTAAGCGTATGTATATATATATATATAATATTGATTTTATTCATCTCCAATTGTTGCCGTGTCGTACATTATTTTACCAAAGTGAAATAACAATGGAAATGAAAGGGAAAATCGTGTTTTCTCAATATGAAATCTGTTCGGGGAGGAAAAAAAAATTATTTTCATCCTTGCAATAATAATGATCTGGTATACTTTATAACCCCGCCAGCAGGGGATGTATGTGACGCAATCACGTTATGGAAATGAAACGTGGTTGTAATACGAAAAGTTTACGACTTCAGATATATATATAAATATATATGGGATACAGAATATGACCGAGTTACTGTGATCGTCGGTATAGATGCATGAGGTGAATTTCATATATATATATATATATATATATATATTTATATGTGTGTGTGAGTGTTATTTGCGTGATGTTGAAAAGTGATCCAATCAATCTGATGTGATTTTACGACGGATTCTCGCACAAAACAGATTGTAGGACAGGATTGAAGTTGGCTTGGAGTTTATTCTTAAAATTTATCATTTGCTCTTCACCACAAAATTGATTTCACAAATTATTCAGTCTGTATTATTTTATTTGCATGTATTGGAACTAGCGATCTTATTAATTCATATATAATTGCTAAACTGAATATTATGGCTCTCCTAAAGGGAATAACGAATCATAAAGGAGTTGAAACTGCATGTTCTATTGTTATATACATTTCCTTTTAAATTGCAGCCCAATTCTCGTTAAAATTCTCCTAGAAATTCTGGATAATTCTACTATCATCTAATTTTTTATCAATTATATCATGTTCCTTCATTTCCACTCATATCAGAGTTTTGGTTCATGGTATGGAAGTGTGTTATATATTGTCATTGGATCGGAGCGTATTATTCAAATCTGGGATTATCGTCGGTGCGGAATAGAATCGGAAATTCGCGCGAGCAATCCTGCAATGCAGTTACTGCCCTCTTTCCCCGCTCCGTTTCATCCCGCGACCCCTACCCCTCTCTTCCGTTTTCTTCATTCATATCTTCTACGTACATCTGATGTTCATCCTCTTTCGTTCCCTTTTTTTCTCATTCATATTACTCTTTTGGTTTCAAATAAATTATAAATCATTCACTGTTACATTGCTGAATTATTTTACCATCATCACTGTCTTGTAAGCAATTCAGATCAGTTTATAAGGCAATGACCGACACAAAAGCTTTGTGCACGAGTAAACTGAGTATGTACATTCCATCAACTGAATCAGTGTGGAAAAGTTGAGTATACAGAACATAGAGATGCATGGCTCTATCGAATTTCATTGGTTTTCGAATTCCCTGATTGTATATGCAGTAGAGGCACTAGGCAAATGCTATACACTGCTTGATTCCAAATTCCATCTCATTGCCAATGTTGGGTTGCAGGAGGATACAACAGCATGTATTAGTATCTTTATATAAACTTGCAAGCGTATGGGGATAGTCAGGTAGGAGCACAGTGAAGCATACTCGGCCCGATGGACTACAGTGCAAATACTCATTCATACCAGTGAGTAGGAGAAACTATTGTCAATTTCATTGGTAGTGTTGAACTCGAAATATGTTCATGAGGATGGACATATTCCCACTACAGTTTTCCAACAGTTGGGAAAATATATATAACTCTACTAGTTTACTGAGAATCGCTCTTGCTAGGAATTAAACTAAAATGGATCTCATTCACATCTACTGCTAGAACAAATTTTTTAATACTGTCATAGGTTCAGCGCACACCGACTACTCTTTGGTAGGAATTATTAAGTTCTAAACGAAATACGGAGATGGTGAAATTAAATCCATTATACACTTGGTCAAACTTTGAACGGAATTTTCCTTGATATCACTTTGTGGCTAATCGACGAGGTAATGAAAAATACGCTCCAACTGTTCATGTGATTTCCTGAAGTTTTTCAGCAGGTCATTGAACATACATTCTGTTGGAACTGAATCGTTTCTAGAGGAAAATTAGTTCAGACAGGTCCAACAACTCAATTTAAAAAGTTAATGGCATGTGAAAATGAATAAATGGAATTCCACTGATTTGAATCAATTTTTAATTCCATGAAATTCTGATGGGTTGAAATGGAATTTTTTCAGCATGATATTTCCATATGTTCACGTAGCTATACGAATATTGGTAAATTGAAATAGTTAAATTCCAAATTGATTGGTTGTGCCGTACTACACGAATTCACTTATCAAATTTCATTTTCAGAAATTTGCTTTTGATCCATCCATAAAGAGAAGCGATGGAATTATTGTTATTCGTCAGCGCTGATCATTAAATTACACCTAATCTTAACAGACAGTTTCGTATAACTCTAGCTCTATCATGTAGCTATTAAATACATGTGCTTGTACACAGATACGTAGACACGCTCGCTCAATCGCATTATATACTCATGCGAATCGGCCAACAATCCCATCACGATAAGTTAGCAGTGAATCCGACGTAAGCTCCTACACTGCATAGTGGTCCAAATGATCACCCGAAAATTGTTTAAATATACACAGAAGAATAATAGTTAACATGTCGCGGTAATCATTACACAACTGGAATACCAATTGGACCGTTTTCTAGAATTGTCATCGTACGATCTTACACATTTTCTTTCATGGTATCACGTTTTACTTCATGCCCATTAGATGTATGATACGAACGTTTGTATTCAACAGATGTAGTGAGTTTATTCATGACAACATGTCCATGAAGATCCAAAATGCAATTATAACGATGACGTTTTTTAATTTGATCAATTACAAATGTTAATCGTGAAACAATTTATATTTATTTTGTTTTGGACGATGCTCCCCCATTCAAGCATAATTTGGATATTGCAATTATGAATTGTATAATGAGAAATGACAACAAATAACATAAATTCAAAAACTATTTGTGTTTACAGTGGTCCATTCCGAGTGCCAGCCAGACGCATTGGGATGGCAATTAATCCCGAGGATCACACGGTCTCCCGGGTGGCTCATTAGGAGAAAGATCGATCACATATCACTCTGAATAAAGTACAAGGGAGGGCGGGTGAGTGAGCACTTTTATATATAGAATTTTCTACCATCAGCAGTATCGAATTTATCCACCCTCCCGCGAGATATCTGCTAGGACTTCTTCTTTTTTTTTCATAAATGCTCATTCATTCATAGTTAACTACCATTCTAATTTGTATGTATATACATATAGAAGAGAGCATCAAACGTTGATTTAAGGCTGAATAAAAAGTGGCTGTCATGACAATATTCATGCATAAAATCCTCCAAGTTTTATAAATTAATTACGGTCAATATATCGGTCGGCAGGAATCGATTTATCAACTTGAGTTGCGTCTGGCGTTGTTGTCGTTCTGATTTTTTTTCTTCTCTTTCATGATAGTATTTCATCTACTCAACACTAACGTTAGTGGAAATTGATGGTGGCGTGTATGCCCCTTACCATTCTCATTTTTTTCTCAGCTTCGTCGCCTCATATTCGCGGTAATTACCCCGCATCTTGGATCGCCTTCGGACGTTGTTGGCGAGGAAAAAAAAAACCTTGGGCGTTGCTCAACTTTCAAACACTAGTGTAAATAAACGATGGGAAAGAGGAAGTGAGTTAAAGTCGTGCTGAAAGAGGAAAAGAAAATAAGGTGCCGAAGTATACTCTGGTTTGTCTTTCAGAGGATATTTTTTGCTTGTATGTCAGCACGACGTGGTCTACACCGAGTGCAATTAGGGACACAGTGTGGGATATGCGTCGTTCTTCCTTCAGTTTAGTAGTTCCATAATCATCATGAATGGTACAATCAATATAAATTTCGTATTTTAAACATCTGATTATTTGCCATAGACTTCTTTGCTGATTATACAGTGTTGATCGTACATTTTTTATTTCACGCCTTTCATTGTGCGTAGCTTTTATGTTGCTCTATAACTGACGTCATTGCGATCCTTCGAAACCACTCTTTGTCCCACCTCTTTCGTTTCTCTATTATCGTCATATCGGTCAAGGACGTTCTTGGGCAAGTAATGTGGAGAGTATCGTCGAGCGCAAATCTCGCACGTCGATATTCCACCCTTTTTATCCTATACAAGTCACTCATGTTTTCTTTAACCGTATTCTTTTCGAACGCACAGACGTTTTACATAGGTATATAGTAAAAAGTCATTCACCAACTTTCAAAGTAACAATTGAGGATCAATCGGTTTATTTATTCCGATACTGTTGAATTATTGATGAAGAAAAAATATGAAATATCAAAAATAATAAGTGAAAGGCATAAGATAACGATAATAATTCATGTGAGGGCTTATCGGACTACCATTGATTTTACTTCTCCATATAAATATGGATCTGCTGCTTAAGAAAATAGGAACAAGGCGAAAACAGAATGATAAAGAGCAAATGATAATGGCAGAATCGTAGAATTCACTGTAGTTCACCGTTCTCGCGAGCATCAATCGATGACCGTTCACAGAAGATCTGTGTAATGTATGATGTGAATAAAAGCAAATGAAAAAAACCCAGGAGATATAATGTGGTGGATAGAAATGTAAGCTCCAGATAAATGTCAACGATTGAGCAAAAACTCCGCATACTAAGTAACCTCATTTTGTTCCACAGCGGCGCATACAGCTCTGCATTCGTAAGAGGGAACAACTGTAAATCCTGCCTATTTATTGGCCATGCATTTGCGTTTTGTTGAAAAATACGCAGCTTATAAAACTGGAAAATACTGAGGCTATACGATGAAAAGAGGAAGAAAGGGATAAACAATAACAATATTGATCAGAAAAGAAACTGTAACGTATTGAAAATAACCGAAGGGATGATAGGACAATTAATATAAAGTTCGTCAGCAAAAGTTGATGCATTTTTGTCGAGAAACGTTCGATAAAACTCATCTACATCCCTGTGACAGCCATGTGGAGAAAATGATATAAAGAAGAAGTATGAGAACGGTGTAAAAAAGACATAAGGGATAATACAATGATCGTTGAATTTGGTGAATGCTTCAGACGATTCTGAAACCCCATGGGACAAGCAGACGAACCTTCACATCCTCTTTTTATTCCATTTTTTTTCTACTCCCTCCATCAATTCATGCCAAAACCAGTCACGTCTTCTTGCTTGTGGCAGAGTCCATGAATATCACCGCACGTGGAATGCGTCGGGATGATTTACTGTTCATTTTCGTAACTTTCATAGATAGGTTCGCTCTTATTGATTCTATTTTCATATTCTGTTACAATTATTATGATTCTCGCAATTTGATTGTGAATGCAAGATCAATAGTGGCTAGATGGCAATAATCTTTCAAAAAATGTTTATGTCGATATATTAAAAATATTTTTTCAAAGAATTTAAACACGAAGATGATTCTCATATTCTTGAATTATTATGAAAGTACGAACATATGAGTTCTATATGGACGTTTGGAATATATTTCTCAGACGCGAGTCGCTCAGAAGAATATTTGTCTCTCAATGCAGTGAAAATATTTTTCATCTATCCGTTTCTTTATCATTTTCTTCGAGCGTATCATATAACTCTCATGTACATGAGATGACTTCGAATATAATAATTCACATAAGAAATTGTTTCAAGAGAAAAGAGAATACGGGTGGTGTCATATTAATCAACAAAATTCATATGGCAGTCGTGAAAAAACATTCTGGATGTGTACAGTTAAATGAGGATGACGAAAGAGGAGTTGCGAAAGCAAGAGAGTTAAAAGGGCGAACGAGGGGGAATCGGAGTCAGGCGTTCAGAGTTTCTGGTTGCCGCACTGATAACGAACTCACTCATGGACACGAGAGATGGAAAATGTACCAGAGAGGCGAGAGAGAGTATGTGCCCACCATCGTTGCGATAACGTAGCCGCAATGCGGTACGACCGTAGCCTGTGAAATGCCGCGCGCGTTCCCAAACCTTCCTCGCAAACTTGACCCCGTGGTGGTGACGGCACATTCTCTTACTCTGTTACTCTGTTGCTCATCCTCTTGTTTTTGTTGTTCTGTAGATATTTGTATATGTACAGTATATCTAAGAAATGATAGTGAGAAGGAACTGGAGAAATGTCAGAGAACAGAAAGGTAAAACCAACAGAATGTAGAGAAAGCTCTCCCGGTTTATTGTGTTTGTACTACATTTTATCCACAAATATCAAATTTACCGACGATATATTCTAGCCCTCTTCGCTATTGCATCTGTGTTCACCTATGAAAATATTGAGATTTGTTAGATTTTTATCACTCGAGAAAAAGTGAAGAATCGGTGAATTTCTTTCACTTACAAACTAGCCAGCATTTAAATTCCACCTCATACTTTAATCCACTCCGAAACTTCACAAATTACTTCTGAAGTTGTTCCAAAATAGTTTGAAGAGAAATTCAATGAGTTGAAACGATCTGTTGGTTGAAAATAATAAAGGTTGTCATTAGCTTTCCAATTCCTTCCGAAAATAGTATCTCATCACGTTTCATTATTTGATCGAAAGAGACTCTGTGCTGTGAGTTTTACAGAACGTCCCTCATATGTATCCAATATACTATTCTACTCTATCAAAGTTTTCTTCATGTATTGCTCAAGTAGCTAATCCTCGTTGTTTCCTGAGCCACTTCTGCAATACACCGGTAATGAATGTCATTCAAAGGAAATTACTTTGATATTGTTTCCGGTATTCCACATGTAACTCAAGTGAAGCAGGTTTATGTTCCGTATAAGAGCCCATCATCTCTTCATTCACTGGACTCTATACATCTACATTTCCTGTTCATCTCTTTCCGCTCATTCACTATTATTCGTCTCTGACGTTGTTTATGTATATGTATATATATATATATATATATTTCTCTACTAGTTCTACATTACAATTATGAATTTTATAACTCCGCATCGGTATGACAAACGTAATTCACATTCGTCGCCTTCAACATCTACATAACGAGAATTTTATGTTGAGCATGATGAACAAAGCAACAACTATTGTGTTGCTTTGGTACATGCCCCCCTCTATTTACCTTCTTGTTCACATGTATATGTATTGAGTGATGAGGAAAAGCATGCATATATTCGTTAGTGAGATTTTGTTACCGCAGGCGACACTTTGGCCTGCCACTGTGACGCAAACATTCGCCATTAATTTGCCGAGGCACCGTGCGCGCGAGGCGATCGATGTAGCCTCCTACTCTTTCCCACTATCTATTTACTATTCTGTTTCCTTCAACCATATTTCTCTTTTCCTCTCATTCGGCCCGGGGTTTACATTTTATTATATAATATCATGCAATTCGTCAAGGAGCGGTTGTAAATAACATTTTTCTTTTTATATCAAAATGAAAAATCAGTGAAGAAAATTTGTCCATTTATGAATAAAGATAAATAAGCAATCTGGGAGGTTGCAATTGTATATGAACGATAATTGAAACTCCATTGTGATAAAGTGAATGGTTGTCTATGTATATCTCTTTTTCATGATGAGGTTACCTACAAATTGCGTATGTGGTTCGTTATATAGACTTTTGCGCTAAACGCTGATAGGTAAATTCAGGAACATTCATTAGGATAATTCCACGGCTATTATGTGCCGATTGAGGTCAATAAATGGAACATTGAATTTTAAATGAGGCGTTGGAAATTCAATTTCCATTTTGTGATGAATGTTCCAAAAATCCTCTCATATTCTTTCATACTTTTGTTTATTCGTGATAATTGTAGCGGCGTAAAATTAAAATAATCTCAATATTTTTATACATAAATGTCTACAGAATTGTTGCATGATCATGCAATTGTGTTAGATATTGAAAAATGATGCTGCGATTATTTATGAAAGACTCTACGCGGAAAAATTGGAACTACATACAATTATGCAAGCACGTATGTAGATTATATCGATGCGATGACACGGGTGCGTAACCGCGTGTGCTTGGTCTAATTACCACTGTCTAATTATACGCAAGTGTAATAGTAGGTGCACATGCCTGATGCAAATTACCAACACGTAATACGGGCATCGCGTGACACAACTGCCGCTCGGTCACCATGAAAATGGTATCCCGTCGTTCGGAATTGCCGTGATAATGAACTTTACACATATGGCTAGAAAGATATACTCCATTTTGTTGTTGACAGTGAATTAATACTCAATTCATTCTATGTCAAACTTTTTTTTCTAATTGGAAAACTTTTTTCTAGACATTTTATCCAATTCATGCGCTCCTGACTGTATTGTAATCATCATAATGTAAAGACAGTGGATGAAAGTAGTTGAAACATTCAGATTTTCATATCAAGTTTGCGTTAATTGATAAATAGCAATAGAAATCTTGAAACAAATGAAAAAATACTTATGAATTACATAAAAGACCTAGAGCACAAATTCGATTGTCATGTAATTGAGTAAACAGGATGAGTTTTTTGTTTGAGTGGTCTTCACGGTGGAAAGTCTTGATAGAGTAAGATGTACGAGTTATGTGTCGAGCGGCGTTCTTCCTCTTTGACTATAGCATTTCATCTTTGAACAAAGTGAGGGTGGTAAATCAAGGGATGAGGTAAATGTGAAGGAACAGAAGAGTGGAGGATATAAAAGCACACGTCAACGTCGCCCATGATCGTCGAGATAATGTGATCGTTCGATATTAAATTTCTCTGCCGCACTTTGCGCTCTGGCATATCAAGCCAATATCGTTTTACTAAAATATAATCATCATATCGCATAACAATCAATTCCATTTTCTTTCTTATTCTGGTATCAACATTTACTCGTGAATTTCAAACCCATTATTAAATATGTGGCGATGATATACTAGATTATTAGGTTATTCATCAACATTAAATTGAAAGTTGTACGTGCTGAGCTATGTGAAATATTATTAATATTCCCAGTTGTTGTACAGCTTGTAAATAATGCATGGCAATTATTTTGCCAGTACACAAAATTAATTAGATGCGTGAGAGGGTTTGGATTATATTAAAATAACTGTGGGTGCGCAAAGTCACTGCATCCACGCGTGCAATATGATCGTTATTAATAAATATACAATTCCCGGATTATTATCCAAATTTTATCTCCAATTATTTGCATCATATGTCGATGCATCCCCCTTTGCATTTGCGAATACCACTCCCCATAAATATTATATGGGAGATATGTTTCATTCTGCATTCAGAATGTTGCATCATATGAGGGACTACGAGTCTCACCAAAATCCTGCGATACATACATGTGTTCAAGAGATAAATTGGGATAAGCAGAGTGATTATATTTGTGAGGTTAAACAACGGACTTAGATTCATCACTACTACAAAATCATTTTCTTCAACGACTTCCACAGATTTTTGTTAAGGAAACCGAATGAAAGAATAAAACAGACTTCAAAGAAAGCAACTCCTTCATCACAACAAATTCTTTGTATATAAAATTCAAAAATCTCGTGATGTTTTAGCTCTGGTACGAAGTTATACCTCTGATCTACCATATTCTAATAAATGATAATTTAATGGAAATAACAATAACATATAAATAAAGAAAAATACGGAAATAATAGAGGTGGAGAAATCTAGGGGCTAAGGTCGATTTAACTATTTGCGATACTTGAATGAGCCATGTATATTTTCGTGTAATGGACATACGCATAGTATCTGCAAGGGCAAAAGAGGAGAAGTAGCAGCATGAAGGAGAAAGAGGGAGGAAAAATACTGCGGGATGGGAGCTGCAGATCCCAGTGAATGCAGAGGGATGGTGGCCTGGTTTCATTGAACCTGCATGACGTAATAATCCTCTTGCTCTTCACTTCTACTCTTCGCAGGTGTCGTCTCGTCCTTCTCTGTCCAACACTCTCTATCAGTAAACTCAACAGAGTTGGATGATGCTATGTATATATATGTATATATATCTATATATATGTATACATAAACATACATATATATATTTATATATGTGCTGCGGAACGAAGGAGATGGTAGATGGGGAGGTCTATGCACAGCCACCCTGATGGCTATGTATAGTTGCTGGTTTCTATAAATAGAACCTCAGCGTCTCCCCTATACCATGTACGCTGCACCCTATCTCTCTCACTCTCATTCTCATTGGGGTCGCCGTCGTCCGCACGTCAGCCTTTTCCACCGTTCGACGTGCCAACCAGCGTCGCGACGAGGTACCACTACTAGGTGAATGTTTTCATATATAGACATGCAGACACACATGAACAAGATTGGCGTTGGCGTCGCGGCGCTTGCCGAAGCGTGCGCGGGACGTTCGACATTTTCATATATATATAGTTATATATAATTATATATGAACTTATGCATTTAAGTGGATGATATATCCAACCCTCCAACCCTCGTTCGCATTGGAAGAGGAGAACGGTTGAACTATAGAGAAGAAAGAAATGATGGAGTAAGTGAGAGACATATCGGAAAAACGGTAGAAAAGTTTTGGATTAAATATAACAAGAATCACTGCCCACACTCCTAATATAACTGCCTTAACTTTTATGTTTTTATATCGATTTCTTTATAATCCTCATCATTTTTTCCTCCAGTAATTTGATCCTTCTTTCTTTCTATTACGCTAACTATCTTCTTCCCGCACTGTAGTATTTATTGCTATTAATTTCTAGATTATTAAATGATGTTTGGGGAGTTGGCTGGAATGTAAAAGTATCGGGATCAATAATGTTCTCACCTTCAACAAACCACAAAAGAAATATATGTAACATCTTGATGAAAATATGAAAATGTGGATTAACTGAAATAACTATAGAAAGAAATGATTATCTCAACTGCAGAAACCTTGAATTGTTTCCAACTTATGGAATCCTATTTTATGAGAGCAGTTCGGAGATTCACGAGAAGTTTTCTCCAATTTCAATGAACATTTTGCACTATTCAAATTCAATTTATGATCGCAAGAGCACACAAGATATATATGGACCTTTAGATATTTTATTATAAATTATACGATCGTTTTATACTTCAATTTTTTCTCATTTTTCTTCAATGACATTTCAGCAAACTATTTCTATTTCACCAATTATTCCAGACTGCAATTATGTATACAAAGTTGCCAATAGCCGGAGTGGACCGGATAATCAATACACGTTAAATAAACAAAAGAACCGAAAATAATATCGCAAGCTATTCATTATCATGAAACATTTCGGAAAGGATTGAAAAGCAATGTGGTATACATTTGTGGCCCATTATACACATCAGTCAAACACATAATTACATACTCCATTTGACGATATAATCTTGGTATTATGTAGATGATCAATAGCTGGTAATTCAAATCCAATGTGAATCAAAATATATTTAACAATACTATTCAACTCAATATCAGTTACTTTATTATCACACCGAAACCGTGATGTAAAAAAATATTGACTAGTTGAACGATGTGAAATAAAAGTCACATTTTCATATGTCATGATCACCTATATCAAAGTAACTAGCATTACAGTTACTATATATGGCGCATGCCCTTACGAACTATGAACTTTTGTGTGAAAACTCGTACATTGGAGTTGTAATAGACCATGAGAGCGACAGGGAAAAAAAAAAGATAGTTTGCTTTTCTGTTTGCGTATCGAGTTTATAGATGTGTTCACCAAAACAGTTATAATGGATGATGCTCTAGAGAAACACACCAGTGTGTTCAGGAAGACATGTGATTTCAGGACAAATGTAAACAAGTAGTATGATAGCAGCTTTATTTACTGCAACCATATACCTATTATATCTACCTTCCACTGCAACCAGAACTGTATTCGCAGATATTTTTCATTCTCATTTTCACGAGTTACCAATCACAACCAATCTGTGTTTTATCCAGTGTTTTTGTTATACATAATGCATTTTAGTTGAAAATTTATCATGCGAAAAGAAGAATAAATTTACTAGACGTCTAAAGACAAAAGTCCATTTCATAATCAGTGCAAAGTATTATAATTTGATAAAGAGGAGAAGATTCTTTCTTAAAGTTGATTAGAAGTATTAACCAGTCATATTGAATTACTGATCAAATCGAATTTTATAATGTAATGTAATTTAAATACATTTCATTTATTGTAGTCGATTTAATCCATAATGAAAAAATTTATACTCTCAGTTGTCTTCAAGATTTCACCACCATACTATATAATAAACTTACCAATGATTAACTTAATTATATTATAAAGACGTGAGATATGAACTATGAACTTTCGAATATCACTCACTTTCACAGTCTACAAGAATAGCTCATATTTTTTTATATCAAAGTAAGACGGAGACATGGTCGAGTGGTTCGATGAGCAAACACAAGATTTTCCTTTCTAGTCACTTCTTCTATCCCCTTGTTTTTTTCTTTTTCCGTTTCACTCATTGTATCGTACTCCAGGGATGAGAACACCAAATTTCTTGAAGAAATTATTTATATATATAGATTCTACGTTGTATCTAGTAATTGAATTGACTTTCGAAATGTTTGAAAGCTGATTAAATTCTGCTTATTCTTAAAGTTTTTGTGAATAGTTGTAGTTGTGTGGACAACTCATGAATGCTAGGACGATAATTGATTGATTAAATAGATAAGAAGAACGTAGAAGAAGTACCAATGATAAAAAAAAAAAATGCCTCAGGATAGGAAGATCTATGTATACCTTTTCAAGACCTTGGGAGTCACGTCGCGGACGACTTATCTTGCCCTTCCACGTGGCTGAGTTACTGGATGAGTAACAGTGCTCAGTTCGTGATTAAAAAATATGTCTCTGTTCACTATTGCCATTTTCACCCGAATATCAACGATTGCACGTTCCACGTTGATTTTAGTTAGAGAAAATCCTCAAACCGTCGATAATAATTTTTGTCTTACAATGTCACTAGTTATATTTCTTTCATCATATCACCCAAGTCATTTTTCTTGAACTAATATTATGCCAACAGTTAGTGACAGCTGTGCTGATCTAGCGAAATGAAAATGGTATATGAAACTGGGCATTCGCATTTCCTAACTCAGATGAAAAAGAAATAAAAGAACAAAAGAAAAAGAAAGAGAAGCTCAACACTTTTCGGGTAAAACATACACGACTCCCAAAGGGCATGTTACATAGTACAGCTTTTGTTCATTGTACCCACTAGTCTCACTGCGATTGTTTCGCGAAAAAAAAAGAGTCATCATGCGAGATGTGCATGTTTTCTTATCACCAAAATGTATCTCGTGCCATATTTTCCTATTTGCATATTCGATGTTCACCCTTTGATAAAATATTCTCTGATCTCACCCCGAATCAATCTCTGTATATATTTATTCTTTTTTTTCTTTTTTTGCCGTTGAAAGAAGGCATCTAACCACATGAAAACGCGAAAAAACATGAAAGAGAGGGTAAACTAAAAGAGTTGTTGAGAATAGAAGTTTTTTGTTACTCTATATAGCTACTTGAAACTGATGCTGTATCTTTTATTTTTTATTTTCTTTGTATTTATACAAAGGAAAGCACACGGTCTTCTAGAAATGTAATCTCCCTTCTTATCATACGTTGATGTCCGCAGTTTTCCTTGAGTGTACACCAGCTCGTATCAATATATGCATAATACAACCATTTTTTTTTTGGAATGGTGAGCATGAATATGTATTTATGTTCTCAAGAATTGGAACAGAACACATTTGTGTAGATATGTTGGAATGTTGCAATAAAGGTCGATATGCAGCTTCGTTGGGTATTGGCTCTCGGTTTTTATTGATAATATCGCCAAATCGTTGAAGCTTCATCTATTCATCTACCATCACACACTCTCATCTCATGTTTTTCTTACATCTTCAAGGAAACTTCACGTCAAAGCGGTTTTTTCACATATTTCATACAAATCGTATTGAGTTGGAAGCTCAACGTCTTTTCCATTATATGAATAGAATGTTTGTGGCCATCATTGACAACTCACTCAATGTTGTTGTCATATAACTGTGAGATCCAGTTTAGAGAAAATAATACCGAATATATGATGTTTCTATAGAATAGAGAATACGCGACTCAAGTTCAGCGTACTAACCGTATTTCACAGTTTGGTGCTCGACCGAGCGGCTGAACAACTTTGCAAGTTATATAACAACATCGTCGTACAAAAATTTTTCGTCGCTTTCTCTATACATAGTTCCGTCGAGATCTATAATGTCGGTGTTGAAAGTAATGAATTCGTTCGCTGAACGAATTTCCATAATGGACATAACCTCTACCCAGTTTCTTCTCTGTAGATTCTGTTTTTTTTTTATTCATTCTCTGGTTGAGACTCTGTGTTTTCCATCTTGAGCAAAATTTCTTTTTGCTCTGGACTCTCTCTCCATTTTGTCTTGTACTCTCGTACGCTTTCTGTATAAAGCGGAATCATTGTGCGGAAAAAAAAGTAATATCAGTGGATTTTTCACTCCAACATCTCCATTGTTCATTTTTGCTTGCTGTTCTTTGCTATTATCATGCTCCTTCTCATTTGCCATATATTGAATTTTCCAAAAAATTGTCTGACCAAGACTTTACTGATCTACTCTCATTAGTACTCCAATTCAACATATGTCACAGCAATAATTTATTATATTTCTATTAATAATTGAATGTTTCCAATGATTATGAGAATTTCATTTTTTGTTTGTCTCTTTTACTGCTGTCGATTGATATAGACTATCACCCTTTTCTGCTATGTGACGCTGCCACTTCATGGCATAAACGTGGCGTTCAGCCCTCATACCTTCTGGTATCGAATTATCGGTCAACAGTCGGGAATTCAATTTGCAACATCACTTGCTTCGAGAGGACATCCCGTGGTTGGCTGCAAGCTGCCACGCCGAAATTTATGTAGTAACGATTCCATAGGACAAAAAGTTAGTGAATGAGTTCCACGAAAGAAAAAAGTACATAATAAAAAATAAAGTACATTTTTCATTTGCAGGGCTATCGGAAAAAAAATGCAATAGATTTAATGCTGAAGCACCGATCGCGACGTAGATTTCGGGTTATGGGTGAAAAATATATTGTAAAACAAGATTTAGAGCAGTTCAGAGAGTGGTTAAAAAGCTAAAAAAAACGTGATGGTCATATTATTTATCTTATAACTGTCCGGAAAATGTATAATAATGGTTTCACATGTTGTTAGGTTTCATATCTCAATTTTTCATTTTTGTCATCGTAATATTATTATTTGTCATTCAAGAATTAACGATAAGTATTAAACTGTTGAACATTTATTCGTAGCAGTGGCAATAAAGAAAAGAACTAAATCATAAAGTATTGACGAGAAAAAAATCCCATTTCTACATAAAAAGCTGAAGGTACATCCATTTTTATATTCGACTTTTATAGTTTACCAGCACTGCGAACATGTTCCCAGTTTGAAGACATATAGAAAGAGTAAAAAAGTAAGGGGACAGCGAAAAGATATGAGAGACATAACGAGCCCTTGGGAATTCTGGAACAGCACTACACATACTACACATGCGTTTCGTAAACGTCGATTGGTGAGTACCACACGAAAGCGATGGGACAAGTGGAGAGAAGAGAAGTTGGAGTACTTGCAGCACCTCTCCAGTGATGGCCCTCGATGACTCTCTTTACCCGATCGGTATCGTGCAAAGAGGGCCGAGTAGTTTGTGCGCTTCACACTCTTATAATTCTATTCTTGTTGATCCAACCTCGTTCTATTATATATTCGCTACTTCAATATCTTGTTTGTCAACTCAGATCAAAAGATATTTTTTTGCAGCCTCAAAAACAAAGTATAAAAATAAATAAACAGAAAATTGATGAATTTGTTTTTGAAAAAGCTTTGTCAGCATTGAACAACAGGTATTCTTACACTTCGTTGTTTACCTCAAAATTATTGTTGCACTTTGAATAATAATAATTCAATTCCCGATCTGATAGTAAATCTGACGAATTGAGTTAGACTTTGATTTTCCACAAACTGAGTTCTCTAACTTTCATTTCACAGAATTATTCATTCAATTTCAAATATAAAAATAATGCGAGAGAGGGAGCTTGTAATGACATTATTTGATGCACAAGAAATTATGGTTCTCATTAGAGGATTTGCTGACATTCCGAATACTGAATGAAAATATTCAACATTACTATTTTCTCATTTTATGAATAATTCTGATGTTTTCAATTCGAGAGCGTACTGTTGGAAATTATCACTGCTACGAGTAGCAAAAGACTTTTGAAAGGGATATTATTGAGGACGAGAGGCAAGAATGGACGGGGGATAAATCCGATAATGATATAATGTTAAACGCAGCGAACCACAATGAGCAAGAAAGCAGTTAAGACTGGAATGGAAAGTGGAAGTTTAGAAGGGAGGATCGAAAAGCACAAAGGAAATTACTTCCATGTAGACCAATTAGTGAGAACTGTAGAAGTACTACTTTCTTTTTCTTTTATCTACCTATACCAGCTTTGCCTTCGTCTTGAGCTCTTTTGTCTTGACGCGATTATATGAGTCAAGGGTGAAACAAAAAAGAAAAACAATATCGAAAAACACAGGCAATATTGAGATAAATTATTGGGATCATCTCTTTGTATGAGTTAAGAAAATTATTGCCTGAAACTTCATTTGTATTGCGCTATTTCTTTCTGTTAATGTAGATTTCTATAATTAGTCTCGTTTCAATATATTCAAACGTAAAGATGAGATATGCAAATCAATAAACGCTCAAAATTTCAAGGATGAATATTGTATCATACCAACAGTAAAAACCTAAGGGTAACTCTTCCATTTTTTTTCTTCTCGTGTGACGTTTGTTTTCTGTTCTGTTGACATGAATATAAATAACGTATATACACCGAAATATTTCAACCCCCCCACTATATTATAGACTAATGTTACCCAAACACGTAAATATATCGAGATGAAAAAGCGTGTGGTGAATTCACCCATTGATGTTCTGTACATGATTTTTCTCTTGAACGAAACCCTTCGATGCGGGTGGACATAGCAAACATCTTTCCTCTTCGTTGACTTTACTCCAATTTTTCTAGATCCTTTTGCTCAACTACCACTCTATCACCATGTATACACACATTTTCTTTCCACAATTTTCTCCTCGATACTGTAATAATTTCCACATTACCACTTAACTTCATTTTTCAATTTCACCAGCGAGCTCTTCTGCTTATTCTGATACGCAATTTCTTACATTCCCTTCGAGTTCATCTTCAAGGATCAATCATCTAAATATATTTATAAAAAACCACAAATTGATACAGAAAATATAGAAGAATTTACGATAAAACAGATAAAAATTGAGAATATGATGAAGAGTATGTAATTTTTCAAACATCAATGCTGGTTTGAACGTCACTGTTTTATCCTTTCATTTCTGTTCCTCTACTTTTTTCATCCTTGTCAGCTTATACATGCATGAATTATCCCCATCTCAACCAATTGCTTCCAGATCAAACTAAAGTCCATCCACGTGACGGCACGTACTCTCTCATTTTTTATAAAATTTATATAGTTTTAACTAAGGACTCATCTCATCAAACTTGAGTACAACATTATAAAAAGCTTTAGACGATCAATGTGCAGTCCGATTTATAATTGGTAACATTTTCCTCCCATGTCACCCACCTTTCTATCAATCAACGAGAAAAAAAAGCGACAGTAACAAGTACAAAATATTCATATGCTGAAAGTTCAGAAAGGAGCATCAATACATTTGCAAGAGGCTCTGTAGTTGCTTTTTTTTTCTCTTCACCACACCTACATGTCTTTTATAGCTTTAGCCTTCAAGATATCAGTCGTGCACTTGAGTGTGTATCGGCGCGTATGCATCCGATACACAGTAACGTTGTCAAAGGCGCACGCGCATTACTAAGAAAGAGAGTCATGCGTTGATCGTTACCTCAATGGCTGTATCTTATTTCTTCGTTATTTCTCCGATACGATATATTTTTTTCAATGTCATTTTCTTCTTTCCATTCCCCTATTTTTTCCTGTCTAGCTTGTGAGAATATTTTGATATAAACAATTCATTAAATAGTCGAAGGAAGTTTTCGAAATGAAATTAATATATAAGTGAGTACAAATTTCCGTTAATTCACTTGCTATTTTTTTTTTTTTTCTTATTCTGGTTTACTTGCCGTCTTCATAAGATGTTAATATTCTGATTAAATACTCTATGCAGCATAGGAATTTGTGTGAAAGCTTCAAGTTGAGCGGAATTCTAAGCATTTTCGTTTGTGACCAGAGTCCTAAAGTACTTCACTTTCAGTTAACGTAGAATACAGTTAATAATAATATTCAATTCACAATATCAGTATTGAAATGTATCGAGTGGTTCTAATTATTATCATGTGTTCACATACATTCGTCACATATTGGTTTGATCGTACGTCATTCTGAAGTATTTTTCAGACTATTTAACATTCCTCTTCGTTATTTATATTTTGCGTTTTCTATCCGTCCTGTTATTGATGAAAGTTACATGAACAGATATCAATCCATTCATGAAAGGTTCTTTTTTTTTTTTCGTCACTGTCTCTTTTCACTGGTGCATTGAAAAATACTTCTGTGAGAGCTTGTGCCAAAAAAGCGAGAATAGAAGTAGTGCGAGATGTCGCACAATGCAGTTGAATTTACATTTTATATACAAAATGCAAATTGTTTGTGTTGTATGTACTGAATATACTTTGGAGACACTCAGTAATCGTAGCCGAATGACTCTCGAGAATGCCTCATTGCTTTTCTAACTCTTGTAGCATATATTTCGTTCTCTATACAGACACGCATTTTGTTCCCTTATTAAATTACAGAAATGTATGCTCGACATTAAAATATGTAAAACATTATACATTTTTTTCTCTCTCTAACTAATTTCCTGTTTTCCCTTATTCTTGAGCAATGTTCACAAACCATAATATCGTACAGCATCTGATATTGGTTGCTCTGAAACGAGATTTAATATACCTATAGGAGTTTAAGTGTGTTCTATATATAGGGGCCAATATTGTCTCTATATATACATTGGATATAGCACGGTAAAAGAAACGATGGCTGTCCCTTGAGATGCTCCTGGATTCCCTTATTCTTCTTTTCCTCAGGCATCTTCACAAACCCATCCTGCCCAAAAAATGATCGGAAAAATTCACAAAATAGATTTTACAATCGAGTTCTCAATATTCTTATTCTTATTCCAACTGAATTCCAACTCGATTTCAAATACTCGTGTCTTGCGTAAAAAAAAAAAAACAAAAAATCAATTTCCATATATATCGTTTTCAACTCTTTTCACCTTTTTCCTATCTGTATTTCATAATAATATTATTATCCCACACTGATTCGCGTTTGACATTAAATGTATGAATACAATTATGTTATTTGATGAAAAAATAATCCATTAAATATTCTCCAAATTTTTAGGAGTTTGATATGTTTGATTGCTTCACTCTCTAGCAAATATATATGTAGCGAGCAAAGTTACAGATAGATCATTTGCGACATATTTTCTTAATGTTGAATACTTTCAATATAAACATAAACATATTGTGCAACATTCATGCTTGTTTCAATCTTGAAACATCACCGCGTGTGACCTCCATCGAAAGCGAAAGTATCTCGACCCGCATACAGAATAGTAGAGATTCATTACTCTTTGCAAACTCTAACATGTCGTTTGCACTTTTATCCGCGCGTGCGATCTTGCTCGCCCATCTACTCACTAACTCACCCTCTATATCCATCTGCTCCGATTGCTTCCCTTTGCTACAACCAAACTTATCTATCCATGCCGAATTCATTTTATCGGACGTCCATTCTCACATTATAGTGATTGTTATCTAAAAAATGACATCTTCACTTCCATCGAGAAGTAAACCCAACATTAAATTCGAATTTGTTATTGGTCTGACTAAATTCAACAGTTACTACTGAACATTCTCATCTAAGCCCAAATACCCAACGAAATGATCTTCCCTACATTCGATCTTTCAAACAATTCACAGAATCTGTTGTTGAATGGAGAATTAATGGAAAAAATTACAGAATAAGAAAATGGTACGACCAAAAAAAAAAACGAAGAAACATCCAGGGTGGATTGAGGGGAAACGTTTTCAGGATCTTGAATACGAGGAACGTTTTGTTGTGATTAATATTATCCCCTTTCGATAGAAATAGGACAGAACAATGAAGATAATGATAGTAGACCGTTAAATGTAAGATGAAAAACAAGTTGATATATATCTATATTCCTTCACTCAATAAACTACCCCTTTTTGCGCAGTTGTATGAGGAAGAATATATTGTAACGATTACCACTGCAACTCTTTATTGAAATTGACAACAATACAATTCAACATCAGTAATAGTTGAAGTGCGGGAAAAAAATCGAAAGAATTGTTTCCATTGTACAATATTCATAGTACAAGGTTTCATGTGAATGAAGTTATTAAATCATCTCTTGTATAGACAGCACTGAAGGTTTTACTTGCATGAAAGGAGTATGTGTTTACAAATGAGTACAACGTATGCATTTCATCATAAACGTTTGGCCAATGCAATTTTCCGCAGACGTGTGCAACTACTTCCGCAACGAACCTGCATTTTTACATAATTAACTCATATGTGTGTATATGTATATATTTATATATCAACTAAGGGTGGGACGCTGAACCTTATAGCAATTCTGACATTTCAGAAGGTTAAACAAAAATATTCAACCAATATTGGTAACTTGTCTACACTAAGTTAATTCTGTTGCAAATCAGAAATCGTTAATTTTTATTATGGAGTAATAATTGAAACTACAGAAGCTCTCTCAATAAAAATCGCTATTATGATTTTATTATTCATTTCAACATTTCTCATTCTAATTTCAGTAATTAAATTTTCTTTTCTTCCTCTTCTACTCCTTCTATACGTATCTATGGTATGAAATTAGATAATATCAATGATTTGATCGTATCATTAAAAGTGAAAGCATCGCATCAATTTTTCTATGTCAATAATCTTCTTGTGAATGTTTTCCAAGCATTTTCCATGTGGCTCGAATCACTATTGTATATACACCGTATGTGTATTTACTATTTCATTTCTTAACTTTTTCTCTGATACTCTAACTGTAATTGAATTTTTCACTGCACAAGTATATCTTCAGCCCTCATCGTTTGTCACTTCACATGCCATCCTCGGTTTCTTTTATTCAAATATATATTACGACTTGCTTGATATAAAATTCCATTTCGTTTTTTTTTTTTTTTTTTCATTGCCTCAGGCCCCTTTAATATACATGCATGTTCATGCATCCATTACTGAATTATGTCTTCCTACCAACAAGTGACATCCTAATGATCATCGTTACTTTACCCTGTTGACAATGGAGTGAAGGGAAATGAGAATGTAGCGGAGGTGTATGTGAAATTTTTTTTTCTATATAAAAATGCAACATGTATGAATGAATAACTGTTGACAACTCCCGGAAATTTGTTAGACTAAAGAACATTTGAACTAAAAAAATAACAGGATTTTTCATTCCGGAAAAAAATAACTCTTAGTGTTGATTCATATGCGTGTCCGAAAGTTTCATTCACTCCCAGATATCATAGTGAGCAATTTATCATATCAATCTTCCCTATAAAAGCGTGCGGCATAATTAAAAGACTAAAAGAAGAAATATCAATCATAATACGTCAATATACGTACGGTATAAAAATATTTGATCGAGACACATAATTAGTGTTGTTCTCATATCAAGCATACAGATTAGTTAGGAATTGTGACAACTGAATTGGGCATTTCTGAAAAGTTGTCACCCGTTGGCAATTTGGAAAATCACATTAATCAGTGACGGCTCGAATAATTCGATCTGGTCACTTTGGAAATGCTGGAAAATTTGATCCCAAATCCGCATATGTGTGAGTAACTATGATACATGAAATAATATTGACAGATGTATGTTTGAAAATGAATGTGAGAGCACAGCAAGAAGACATTGTGAATTGAATTCACTGAAATTAAATTTGTTTCAGATAATTTCAAATCTCCAAAAGTCCATTTTCATTTAAACATTATATTTCTGTACTTAAAATATGTTTCTTTTATTCTCGTGTAAGTAAGTTGTTTCACCCCTGCTATAAATTCACCAAGACATGTTATGATTTGTCTTTGGGGTGAACTCCCCGTTTTCATTAAACACTATGAATGCATATTATGTGTATCTATAGACAACAGATATCATCCTCTTCCTGTTTCGCATATTCATAAAATTAAATAATTTCCTATCCATTATTGTTCAATAAATTTCCTCCCTTTTATTTCACAAAATATTCAACTGAAATATCAATATTTCATTTCTCAATCCTCATAACTTTACCATGACCTAATATGTGCAACATGTTTTCTCTGAATTTATTTGTCAATTTTCAATATTATTTTCTCATTGACTTAAAATGGTCGCTGTATGTTTGAGCTTCGATCGTTTGATGTTTGATTGCATTGCGTTTGTTCACTGACATTATTTGAACATAAAACTTTAATAAATGGCTTACTACTACACACGATGCCATATGCCCTCTTGAAAATTTACAATCCTCACACTTTCTACATGTGTAGAACATGTGTAATGCATGACAGAACAATATGAAGCACTAAAATTTCATATACAACTACATTCTCAATAGAACTACACATCTATCATTTCTTCTATATTTTCACAAATGAATCAGTAATTTCATTTTGTCTATTAAATGTCTATCATGAATCAACAAAACAGAATTACAGGATCAATAATCAGATGAATATGCAAAAAATTATTTTCATACAATAATCATCGCAGGGAACATTTGGACGTACTCTCATTATATATTTCCTGTTTATCTTTCATCTGTGCACTTTATATTCATCGTTAGATGAAAGATGAAGTCCCATGTGCTGTATGCTGCGTTCTTACCTGACACTTCAAACAGTTGATTCGCCGGCACGACCGCATCTTCAACATTTACGACACTAGACACTTCACTACACACAGATCATCATCATCATCATCATCATCATAATTTCATTACACTGCACCCATCAATTCCATAATATATAAAGACTTTTCGTCCATCGTGGCTTATGTGTACATGAAAGAATATACACAATGGATTCGCAAGTTATAATAGCAACAGTAGAAACGGTACGGGCGGCAGCGTTAGCAGCCTCACTATTTCTACTTTCTTTCTCGTCAAATCTATATTTTACCGGCTCGATTCACCGGCTCTCTCGCATCCACTCTCACTCTCGTTCTCGCTCTCGTTTTCTCCCCCTTTGCAGTCTTCTCACCCCCTCTCTCTCTCTCTTCCACGCTCTCTATCTTTGTCTGTCTGTCTTTCTTTCTCTTTCTTTCTCTTTCTATCTCTTCTCACCTCCACACACTCCCTCTCACGCGCTCACTCTCCTACACATTCGCTCCCTCGGTTACTCACTTACACATCCCCTCTCTATTTGCCCGTTCTCACTACCTCACTCTCTCTTTTTTCTCTCAATTTTTCGCCTCTCTTTCTCTATTTTCACTATATTTCTTTTTTTATTATCCGAAGTGTAATAACTCTTGGCTTTTTTCAAGTTTTTTTTCCATCTACACCTACATCTACTTCTACTTCTAGCTCCAGACCGACGTGAAATTCTTCTGAGCCGCGTCAGTTGCTGCAAGTTACAATCGAGCAACGAGGTGGTAGCCACCCTGACGAAAAATATCCAGCATCCAGCTACGCCCGTTCCAACGACCGGGCTACTACTGGAAATGTGCCGTTCTGGCGCAAGCTCTGATTTCGATTTTACCCGTACGCTGCGCCACTGTGATCTCATCCCTTTCATCTCTACTGCTCTCTCCGCTGCTGCGTGTGTCATCCCCCTTCGTTACATTTCGTTCCTCACTCACTCTTTCAAGCATTCTCCACTGCTTTACTCCCAACTTCTATGCCAAATCATTCGACAAATGCGTATGAGTTTATTCGTTTATGTAGATACGCGTTTTCTCAACATATTGTCGCAAGATAGGATAGAGAAGATGGCGGAAGATGGTGTTGGTAAAAGTCCAACCAAAACTCATTCATATGATATACACGTATTTACTGATGGGAAAACAAGACAAGATTAACTCATTTTCTATTGTTTTGATAAGTTTCTCAATATAATTCTACAATATTTTTATCAGATTGCAAATATTGCCTCTAAGCATTCAGAAAAGAACGACAAAAACATTTTTTTTCAAATGATTATCAATGTAAGAACAGAAATGAAATGATATTCTTTGATAATGACATTTGGAACTTTATCAAAATTACATCAAGATCAATCCATAACATATAGTGTGAGGCTGTGTTGAAAAATTATAATCAACTCTATTCTTAGTCTTCAATTATCATATCAATATCCAAATTGTGATAATTGAAACAATCAACATCATGAGTAGACAATATGACATTTAATTTCAATGATCATTTTGCTAATTTCATCAACTGGATGCGCTTCCACCCATCGGAAAAGAGAGATGGTTGGGTAGCAGCATATTATAGCAAACCACCTGTACAAGTGTCGCGTTAATAATGAGGAATATGTGGACGAAATATGTTCTACTATCGTAGGTTCATGAATTATTTCTATTTATTGGTCGTTATGATTGTTGTGTCAGTTATATCCAATAGATCAATTATCTGCAACTGTGTTACGTACTTGTTGATATACTGGTATCAAATACTTTTTTTCATTTCCCTTCAATCCTACTCTATGTTGTTTGTAATACGTAATACCCTTCTTTCATTAAAACTGTGTCAAAAATCATTGGAACTAGTGAAGCTCTACTGCATTCACGATAAAAATAATTGGAATGAGCGTATTTAACGAGAATGCAATGAAAATAATGAAGATATTGAATTGGATGCGTGGACATTGAGAATACTACTGAAATTTGACACAAAGCAGCTTAATAGAATGTCAATTCAGAACGAATCTCAATAATGAAAATACTGGCATCACTTTACTTCTTTAAAATGCGTTAATCAATTGCTCGACTACAATTTCTATGGATCAATTGTTCCAATTTTATCTTAGAATTGTTTTGTCGAGTGGAAAATTCTTTAAATATGGATATGCAATCGGAAACTTCATCCATTCTAGTGATCGATATAAATTTCGTGAATAAAAAATGAGACACATCAAATGTGATGATTTGACATATTGCGAAAACCGATAGAAATCGCGATTGGCAAGTATTTCACGATGCCAGTGAAAATCAGAAGGGATATGTCGCAAGTTTGCAATCAATATATGTTTGACTACAGAAGATACCAATAAAATTTTCCAATAAAATCACTTTGGGCTAATGAAACTATGTCCACTCACGCTTTTTCTTTCCTCAGTATAAATAGGAGAATTGTCATAGCGGTATTGATTATATAAAAATAAAGTTTGTAGTAATGCTCCAGTTCATAAATAATGATTCGTGTTGATTATTCCCTCGTTCAAATTTTGACTATTTCTCAGTGTTATGGAATCAGTTCTTATGATATAAAAATTGAGACAATTCGAGCAGTGCCTTGACCCTCACTGCTGCTCATCTTCACTAATGAATATTCTCTTTTCATCAAGCGCATACTAAATCTCCATAGACTCATTGTTCAATTACTGGTATGCACGATGAGTATAAGCGGAGTATGTATAATTGGGAAACAGAGCCCATTAATAGTGGAAGCATCATATCGGATTCGTCGTACACCAAACCTATGTGTGAAATACATATATATATGTACTTCAACACACGAAGATATTGGTGGTCTATCAGAGGTGAATTTATTGATAGTCCCGATCTCAACTATAGCTAAGTGAATAATCATTTCGCGAACCAAAGACTTCAATTGATAGAATTATATGAGTAGAGAGAATGGCCGAAATATAAAGTTGCATATTGATGTCATAAAATGGTCAGAACAATAAAATATATGAAAAACTGGGCCACTGCTACCTGAAGTGCGTCCGGGTAATCCTTGAGTCCAATGATACTATCACGAACAACTTGATAGATCACTAAATATGCGAGACAATAATTGTGTTGAAATATTGCAGAAATCTTGAGGATTTACGTAGGCGAGGGGCAATAATTCCTAGAACAAAAGATGGGAGAAGCACCACTTATGTATTTTGTTTGAGTATCTTGACATGGAAAAGATTGATATTCGATTTCATTCCAGTTATATTCATATCTTACAGACAACAGTCAATTGATTATTTGACAATTTTATACAATTTTATTCCTCTTTGAGTTGGGTTACGATATCGCATCGAGTCATATGTCGGTCATACCCTGAGTATGTTTTGAATATTTTAAAACATCTGGGACAAGTTAAAACTATGACTGGGTTGGGTGATTTCTTTGTTAGACGATGATGCTTTACTTTGAGGTGATTGTTCAAACCTGATTGCGATCTGAAACAAAATGTCGTGTGCTCACATCAGTATCGAAATGAAATTCGGGATAGTTATATGTGTACATCTGCATACATGTTGGATATTTTGCTTCCAATCCCTTCATGTTTTTCGCAGAATCACTATCCAATATTCAGATCAAACAATCTTGTGTTTGGAAAGCGCATAGGGTTTCTTTCAACATCTGCTTGAGTTTTCCGAGAAGATGTTCAAAGAATAAATGAATATATGAGTATGAAATTTTCATTTCTAGGATTCCATGAACGGATTGTAAAATACATTCTTCACTAACATAACGAAATTGAACATCTTAACTGAACTGGAAATAAAGATCAGGATTCAAGCTGATATCAAATACTCCATGAACATATATAGCAAGTTAGAAAATGTAATATTGGGCTCGAAAAAATATGAATCATTCAAATCCGATGTGAATGTATCAACTATTTGAGTCAATGGGAGAATCAGCACGTCAATAGTAGTCAAATTCATAAATCATAAGTAATTTTTCGAATCATTTTCCCAATTCATACAAACTTGAGCTCCCCAATTTTATTTAACAGTCGCATTTATGTTTCTCGGAATATTTATGAATAACATTTCACCTATAGATTTTTCCACATGTTAAGCATTCGAATTTACTCCATGAATTTCTGATAACTATTTCATCAAATGGATCTTTCTGCTTCAATGCCTGTGAGTGATCATTGTTTGTGTAGCGTTCAAATCTACCAAGTTCTATCACTGTTTCAACGTCGATATTTTCAACTTCAGGAATTGATATATTCATTTCCCGTTGAAATTCGTGAAATTCTGGTTGAACGAATTCAGTACAAATATAGTTTGTTATTTCACCAATGGGCGAATTCACTGTTACTGTTTCAATTATTTTGATTTCATGTTCATTCGCATGTGTTTCAGAACTTGTAGGACACCACATTGGTGAATAATTCGATACATTCAATTCTGTTTCATTCATTTGCGTTTCGCCAATGTGCATATGATCCATATCTACGTGTGACATTACAGGCTTAGATAAATGATAATTTTCCCACGTCAACAATTCGCTTCTTACTGGATCGAATATCTGTTTTCTTATTTCGATATTACTTCTAATAACGGATTCTGACGATGTTCTACGGGGAAAATCCATTTCTTTCGATCGTTTACGTTTCAGGATGTTTGGTACGGTTCGAATTTTTGGCAACGTTTTTGTTTCAGTTGGCACTTCTGATATCAATTGATCTGAATACTTGAACCAGAAATTGATAAAGAAATTTTCGAATTCACTCATTTTCATAACGTAAAATTATCCAATGATTCAACTGCACGATGATAATCAAACAATAATTATTTGATTAACACCAAATATTGCATTGTTCGATAATTCGATATAATCGCTCTGGATCAAAGATGGACGCCGTTGGACCAATAGAATTAATCGATTTAGCTTGTCAGGAAGAAGTTGAAGTAAAAATTTTAAATTATAGTGGTAAAATATGAACGCGACATTATATATGGAGAAATAAAATTCAATTTTAATGACAAGTTTTGCATCTAAAATATGAATTCATGATAGAAACAAAAATGCACATGCCCACTATAAATATATCGATTCCACAAAAATTCTGTTGGATAGACCATTGTATTTATAATAATGATAAATGCACCTAATATAGGTGATGTCACCAATCGTTACATTCCGAAACATCATCATGATTGTCTCCACGCAAATTTGAAAAAAGTACATCACGTACTTTCGGCTTTGGATCTTCAGTGATTTTTGTTGGTACTGCTTTTACTTGTCCCAACATCCACTCCAATTCTACAAGAAACAGGGATAATGATCAAACGATATTAAATTGAAATGTCAAGTATTATAAACCATCGAAATGATGATATACCTGCTTCTGTTAATTTCATGCCCCTGAGTTCAATCGGGCCTATTATTTGTTTCACCATACTTCCATTATAATAAATAAAGAGTGTTGGTAAATTTCTATCTGGCCAATTGGGAATACATGTGGTCGAAATGCTCTTGACAAATTTAGTCGATGGAAATTTCCGTGCTAGTGATGCCAAATGCTGATTGACCAATGTACACAGTGGTATTCTGGAATTTATAAAAATTGGAAAGCTTGTATGACAATTTCTAATAGAACAATCGTAAAAACGAAACGAATGATACATACCCTGATTTGTAAAGATGAAGCACTACCCAAACATCTTCTCCAGCATTATTAATTTCTGGAACGTAGTCCTGACCAGAAATTTCTCTAACATCGCCATATTTAGCTTTACTTGCGATTGCTTTCATTTCTGCAATCCTCTTTCTTCGATATTCCTCCAATACTCTTTCATCCTCTTCATCCTCGAGTTCATCCAGCTCATCGAGAGTCTTATTATCCAAATTGTTGGCAACTGTAATTGATGAATTCCTCTAATCACCGCACAGAAAAAAAATTCGTATCTACTAAATTAATCATAAAGATGTTCATGTTCCAATAATTACCACGGCCAGTACGTTGATCTATCGTATTCTCCAATAGATTTATGATTTGATCTTCAGTAATTTCTTTCTCTTTCTGTTCGGGCTTTTCGGGAATAATTCCTTTCGACCGAAGAATGTCATTCCATTGAGTATCTTCATTTGGGTCTTGCTGGCAATGATAAATCATATCAATATAACATGTTTTGACATAAGAAGTACACAAACATTCTAAGAATGAAATGTAATGAATGATTCATGCTCACCATTTCGACAGTTGATGATAAATATTACACAATTGAGTCACGTGAATTAACACAACAATTGTAATTATCACAAATAATAGAAATTGATAGTTGAAATGATACCAATCTCCAGAAATTGTTGGTGTAGAAAAAATCTGTATCACTTTTGGTACTACCACATTTGGTCAATGGATCGTATTACACACTTACTGCGCTACAGTGAGCTCCGGAGCATTTAATACATTCTCGCATATTCTCATTTTTCTCCATCACAACTTACTCCAACATCCGTGTGCACTGCTAAGCACTGTCGGGATACGGTGTGTTATGGTGCCCAGTGGTGGCCAACGCATAATATCATGACAGTAGCACACAATATCATTTTATGCATATTCATCGTTTGTTGCGTGCGCAATTAGCGACACTTGCGTTATCTGCTGTTTAAAAAAATACGCGTATAAAACCTATGAAAGCCTTACAATAATAAGTTTTATACATTACTTCATACTTTATAAATTATACAAACCTCATAGACGTAGTTTCGAACGAAAATGAGTTATTTACCTGCTAACTATATAACAGCAGTAAGCCTAGCTGCACACGATCATCATTATCGACAGAGAACTGTAGATTCCAATAAAACCTAATCATCATATTCAATAGGAAACGTTTCATCTACATATAGTTCTATCGTTTTGTACACGAACCACATCCTTACAGATTTTTTTTCTTATATAGATTTCAGTATAACAAAAAAATGATGAAAGTACAACCACAAAGCATCGCAATACCTTGAAAAAAAATTTGAACATTCGCGGTACCACTTAGTTAACCGGGCTGCCGCGAGAGGCCGCTAGAGACCAAGTTTTACAGCTGAAATCACTCACCATACAAAATACCAGACTCCATATGATATAGAATATATGCATGGTGGTGATGCACAGTGGTGAATACCAGATACCACCGTTAACAGTGTCGAGGTTAGCCGAGATCAGACGAGATAGACCGAAATGTCTTTCGTCGATGAATGTGTGCGGGTGCATATATGTGAGACGACGGGGCGGGGTGACGTCACGACGCATGTTCCATCCTATCGAATATATCCGAATGACAGGTGGCACAGCACACAGCCCACTCATCCAATGCAGTTCGGCACTCAGTTGTATACAGTTCTTTATAACTAATAGTTAAACTACGAAGTAATTATTAGTCAGTGCATTGTGGCATATTAGGAGTGATAAAAGTAACATAAGTATTGTGACAACACGTTGACACTCATCGTGAAAATTATTTTTCTACATTAAATTGTGTGCAATGCTCGTACATCACGTACGTCGTTGTCTCTAGGGCTGTTTGTGCAACGTTCTATAATGGTTTCGCTGATATCGTGTGAGCTGCACAATAAGTTTAGCTCTGTAACAAAAGGTATATTTTCGCACTTATTGTTTTTCTTCTCTTATTACTATTTTTTAGGGTCATTTTTTCCTGCCCCACTTTTCCACATTTTTCGACATGAGTTGTGTCGTAAATATATTTATATATTGTTCCCTTTGCCTTTCGTCAAAAACACACAGGTGCATATTGCAAAACAGGTGAATTAGTACAATTTACATGTGTCGTTAATGCATGCATCAACGCCACTGTGATAATGTACTATCAATGCAAGTTAATTGTTGATGATCACTTCTTTCTCATTTTGTTTCCATTATTCCTTTAGATTGACAACAAGTATATATACTTATGTTATTGTCAGACGTTATAGAATGTTTTTTACATAAATGAAATTATGCAGATTTTTTTTTAAATTGATTCACATATTATTTTTCCAGCGATATTAAGAGATCGGTACGTTGTACCTGGCATAGAACGCTATCAATTTTCATTATCGTTGTGAGTAAATATATATTGAATATGTATGGAAAAAAAAAAAAAACATACATGGTGGAATGTGGTATCGCAGGAATTGCTATCTGCATATCTATAAATTTATGCATTGGTTAATAACAAATTCCGTGATTATAATTGATCACGACAATTTGTCTTTTCTTCAACTTTCTCTACTATTCCCACCTTAATAACTTCATTTATTCATCAGTCACGCATATTCACACATCAATTTGCTACATAAAGTTTGCACTCTTTTCTTTTTCCCGTGTTCATGTCATTTCTTTTTTCTTCATTTGCAAACACTCGAGAAAGTTTGCAAGAAATTGTTCTTGGTTGATGTCTGAATATTATTATGCACATACAATAGTATATCGACCATTATTCAATATGACAAGAAGATGCTTCCATTGAGTTTTATACTCAAAACTATTTTATTCACTTGAAATATTAACCTTTCTGTATTATTTGCTTTTCTAACATTGAAAATAATTAGAAATGCACACTCGAATACGTTTTGAAACTGTTCGATTTACATTATTCTACATAATTGGATCCGTGGGTGGATACATTGATACAGTTCGTCATAACCAATTATGTACATTGTCAGAATTACCACTTGGAATTGAATGTTCTATATATTAGGTGCACTTTCAAATACACATTGTCTTACTGTAAATATCATTAATCTGAAGAAGTATCAATAATAATACTTATCAGTAACGTTCGAAGGTGATGGTGCAATTGATTTAAACATGATGCAATTAGTTTGTAAATAATTCGCAAACAGTTACAAATTTATTTAATTTTAATTATGTGGCAGGTGGTGTACAGACCAAGTTGCAACATCTATATGGGGCAATGCGTGTCTCGTAAGGCGGGTGCCGTCATCGCAGCATCATCGTATCAAATCATGGAGAAACCCACCAATAATCAGGTGAATTTATCTAACATTAGCACCTCAATCTTTCACTTTAAAGGTACTTGACTTTCAATCCAGTTGTTGTTAGCGAATTTCATCATGTCATGTTGTACAGTGTTTGTACAAATATATTTTCTGGCTGCTAACATGTTGCAGACAATTGCAAATTCATTCTCGATATTGAATTGTCTACGATGTCAGTGCCGAGATAATGTGATAAGGACTATCATTTGCAGAAAATGAATATAGTTACACCCGATTCATAAGACACATTGGATTTACAAAATAGGCCAGCGTCTATCTTCAGTTCATGAATTTGAAGAAAATTGAAACTTTGACTTCATTTTCATCACTGCAAAGTTTCAAAATCATTCTAAATCCATCATAAAGATGAATGTACGCCTAAAACCCTCGATTTTATTGCAGTTAATTAGTAACAAATAATATCTATCTTCTCTTTTCGGTTGATACAATAGTTTTGCGACTAGTTTTTCACTCAGGTTACGGAACGAGGAAGTAATGATATATACTCGCAATCTATGTGTATAGTGGTGAATATAATATGGTGCGAGTGCGTCGACCCTATCTGCTGTACTATAACTACAAGCCTTAATGTAATTCTCACGCATGAAACCGCACACGAATGCTTCTTCACCGCAGGCACCGATTGCATATACAGATACAATATAATTTCCATGCTGTTGATTGCATGTATACGCAATAAATATCAAGCATCGTGGTAGAATAGGTGACAAATTTACATCATGGTTTTTTATTTAATTTTCATCACTTCAAAGATTCCTCTATGAGAATTATTCTATCTTCTCTTTTTGGACTGATCTGGTATGAGTAAATGACCAAATCAACACCACTGTATCACATCCAATTTTATTTTCTACTGTTATTGGCACCCAACAACTCTTGTTCATCTTTCGCTCCCAGCGCAACATCCAATCAACGTAGAATAGAATAGCGTAGGTTACAATATTGAGGTTGATTACAATAGTCATAAGGATGTGAAACGTTGTATTCAAACGCGGAAATGAGACGTAGAAGATTCATACTAATTCAAAGTGTACGTGCATATGTTGAATTGTTTAGCTGTTGTTCACATTGTCATATGAATGAATCAGCAGAAAATCCATTGGGCAATCGTTGCAGCTTGGAACTTATATTGTAGCAATGAAGAATGAGAAAAGATGAAGAACAGAATTTTATTCAACGTCATATTTGTTCATTACTCTTTCCTGACGCGAATATATACATAATTTATATTCTCGACACTCTGCACAACATGAGTTCAATTAAACAAGAGCTTATTTTGTCAATAAACGGCAGCTGAACAAACATAAAATATAGATGTATTAAATGAAGTATTTACATGAGAATAAATACTGAGAAGAAATGATCGTGTGATCGGCCATACGTTTAATGAAGGTATTGCGGTACACATAGGTTTGTATGTATGCAAAGCTTCGCTACCGATCCAATCCAAGCGTTAATCATGTAGTATATACCTACCTGTATATGTGTGGTATTCCACCGCATATCTTCCGTGTACTTCGTCTTGATCCTCTCACTCACGACTTTCTCGAACATCGTGCTCGCGTGCTCCATATTATATTCTATTATTTTTGCATTTGTCTTAATAGATGCAGGAGGCATGACCTTTAGGTATTATTGTGCTTCAAAATTGAAAGATTATTTAAATGGTTTTTCTCTAAAATGTTGAATGGAAGAAAAACAATTTTATCATAAACCTGGTGCTGAGGTTGAACTGGTGAACTTTGGAGAACGTGGGAGATTACCGTTTGCTACATGGTAAGAAATACAATGCAGTGGTCGTGAGAAAAAAAAATAAAATTTCTCCTTGAAATTGCCCTGAGGTCCCTCGCGTACTGATCGTTGAACCGTTAGTCTCTGTATAACATCGGTCGAGGGGTTTGCACTGGACTAGAGAGATGAAGATAGTGGGAAAGAGGGAAGTTTCCTTGAGATGGTATCCTGATAGACGAAGACGTTTTGAATACGTTGTGCTCGACTATCGCATGCCATTTGGATATATAACTAACCTTTATGTTAAATGAATGTACACATACACAGATGTATACATCTTAGGGGGCTGAGTACAGGATGAAAGGTGATGAAGCAGCTGAAGACATGCGCCTCGACCGATGGTTCAAGTTCATACTTGTGTATAGTTCAACGTCTTTCATACAATCTTTCTCTTTATGTCTTTGTCTATGTAACAAATACTTATCATCAACACTTTTTTGAATTGCACAATCGTATTTCAATATCATATAACAATGATATTTAATCTTTTTTCTATTTCAATTCATCTTCAGTTTTGAATGAGAAATCATTCATTGGAATTGCAGATTTTACTCTGCAATATACTTTCTAAGCCATGTAGTGAAACATTGAGGCCAAATGCAGATTTGATTCATAGTGTTGCCAGTCCACTCCTGTTCTTTTGGCTTTATCCATTCTTTTAATTTCATATGTGTTAAGGTATTTGTGTTGTATTCATGCCTTCACCGGAAGCTTGCCAGTTGACCAATGAGAATAATGATAGTCTACGAAAGTTCTGGAATAAGAACGTGAAATGAATATGCTCTAAATGAAAAATATCTTCTGCATGGACGTTACAAATATTAGACTGATAATATGAACTATGATACGTATGATACTAGGAGGCAGTAAATGAAGGTGTCTTGTATTTTATTCCTTTTGCTGCCCATATCACCTTTCATGCATCTTACGCTTCAGTTTACTCATAAACTACCGGATTGAAAGTATTGAAAAGCGAATGAGAATTATACACACATTCTTTTGATCTCGATGTTCATAAAGATAAGTGAGAATTAACTGTAACAGAGAATATTCGATGAACGATTCGCTTTCTTCCTGCTAATTAAATAGACTTTATGCACTTCTCATTCCATTTCGGAATTTCCCCATTGAGTGATCTCATTTCTTTGTTTTTTCGAACAATGTTGTAGAAAATAAACAAATCAAATGTTACGTTAAAGCAAAGGTAAAGGTCGGATAGGATGATATATAGTCGAGGTGGCCGAGTATCGATTCGGCACAAGCAAAGTCAGATGAAACAGAGTAAAAGATAGAATGAGTGAGAAAGAGACACGCATAACGTGGCTGGAAATGTGTGACTTGGCGTCACATCAACGCGCAAGTTCTCTTTACTTGCGCTATTGATTAACCGGCAGCGGCGCTGAACCACGTGAGTCATCTTCACACAAGTGTGCTCCCATATTTATCCCAGATTCTTTACATTTCTAGTTTTTTCCTTTATCCTATGTGCATTCACTTTTCGAAATAAACCATCTAAATGAAGCGATAGTATCAGGAATATTTCACAGTAAAGCCCACTCGAATGAATCTTTACTTATCATTTCAATTGCGAGAACAAGATAATTCTTGTTGAAGTATGGAATATATGTTTGTTGATTCTGTAAGTTGTGAATTGAGAAAATTCCATCAATCGGATTTTATGCATGTATTTATTGGCAAAACATTTCTCGGTGACATAATCGCTGTCTTGGGATAATACCTCTATGTTTATTCATTTTTATAGAGCTTTTCTTATCCACCTTTTATAAAGGTGCACGATTGTGTGCAAGATGATATGTTTTGCGTTGGCGCAGTGGTGTCGCTACGCCGGCGCGATGCGTCTAATCGATCCTTGCCTTCTTTCATCATTCTAGGTATTTACTTCTTTCATCGTCCCAGGGTGATCCAGTAGTGGGCGATGCAAAGAGCACTTATTACAATTAAACAAATTTGACAGCTGTGAATAGTTCTTTTACACGATCACAGTATCGCACCAAAACGCGAATAATATAATGAGCTCATTGATATTCGATTCGTATTAACATTACGCCATTGGGAGATAGGAAATTTAATGTGATAAGCCTACGAACTCGTGCGAACTAGTTGAGACCTTGGAATCTGATAATCTGAGCATTGATAGTTCAAGATACAAAAACGGGGATTCATATTGGGCAAGTGTAAGTGTGTATTGTGAGAAGGCAAGAGTGAGAGTGAAAGAAATGGGAGACGCAAAAAAAAGAAGCAATGGGTAGACAAGCATAAATTTGTTGGCGTTGAATCATTTCATTTAAGTGACACGTCGTAGTAACATCTCTTATAAAGAGACATGGATTATCGGTATGGTGCGCGATATCAAGAGCCTGATACTGATGAGAATGAGATAGAACACGACATAATGTTGGTAAGGAACTGAGTACCGTGGGCGAATCTTTCAACAACAGTCGTTTATATTAATTCCATTCCATTATTTACATATACATACATTTCACATGATATCTTTTGTATTCCTATCTTCGCTTGAATACTCTTGCCAATATGCTTTGATGAGTTCGACTAAAACACATTCGCCGTCTATATACCGGCACATTGGCCTCAAAATAGAATGTCTTCGGTCCTGTACATAAACTCAATCGCAAAATTACTCATTTAACTCAATGTAGTTTTCAGTACGAACGATTCCTCGGAGTGCTATCAGTAATCTAGTAGGGAATAGAATTCATGCATAATCAAATTCTTATCGTCTCAGGTGTACATCTCTTTTTTTTTTCTCTTTGCACTGCCTCAATTATGAAAATAGCAAACACATGGAAAAATCCCATTTTATGCAAAATACAACAATAGTTTAATGTTTCTTTGCTTATTTAACATTTCAGGACGACAACAAAAGCGTGGCGAAGAGGGGCGCGCCACATACACGGGGCACCGCCATATCTTTTGGATTTCGGCGGAGATCAAGGGGTGACCATGCCAATCATGTATCGACAGAAACTTATGAAGACAATATAATGCCACAGCGCTCCAAGTCTGTTGGTCCAGAGCAGGTGCGAAGACGCGTTATTGATGATGATGATCATCGACACATGAATCATCAGCGTGTACAGAGTGCATCGTCAGGACGTTCAACACCACGCTTGGTGCCACCGAAAAAAGAGGCTGTCAGTGGCATGGCAGTGCGTACAAATCGATTTGGTTTTCGTCAATCACAAGCGAAATATACAGACAAAGTGGCGGATATTGGTTCCAACCATACTCCCAGCCACTTTAATCAGGATAAAATTCTACACGAGGCAGCCCATTTATCGAGGCCGCCATCACGAGCAACGCCGTCGAGCTCAAAACTTCGACCATCGCCGGTGAATAATCAACCTGCGTACTGTCACGGCAACAATCCAATGGCCGAGACAAATCGACGAAATACATCAGGTATACCAGAGCCAATCAGTAAATATACTCTCCATACAAGCCATCTCCCATTACCACAGTACGCTGTGAGAATGAATGACTCAAATTCGAAAGTCGCCAAAACTGCAGTAAATCAAAGTAGAAAAGTGTCGAATGCATCTAAGGGATCAGCTGGATCGCAATCGGGTTCAGGGACGGAAGATTCGGGAATCAGCAGTCAACCTGGATATCCAGTTGACAATGAAACAATACGTGGTATAGATTATACGGATAGTGCATCATCGGGCAGACGTGTTAATAGTAGACCACGAAATTTGCGTATGGTCGTCAGTGGCAAGAGCTTTGATGTGCGTGACGTTGATGATGACAGTACAGTAACTGAAATATCTGTGATAGCATTGCCAAAATCATTCGCAACAGTTAATCTTAGTACTGGAATAGTGCGTGAACGCACAAACCAATATCAACGTATTATGAATAAAGACAATAGATATACTGAGTCGACAACATCGATGTCAACAACATCATCAGAGGGTTATGATGAAGGTCTCGGTGAGGAAAAGGTTTATAAGGATCGTTCACGATCGGAGAAAGTTTCATCTATTAAATCTGACTTTAGTCCACCAAGTTCCGATGATCCTGAGTATGGACATGGCGAGGCAATGGCTGATGAGTATTCAATTAGCTCCGGCGATGAGTATCGTCTTAATGAAATTCAGTGTGTGAAAACAATTCCAAATAACGCTCAAAGTGGGGTTTTGCCAAAAAATACATTACGTTCCGTGTTATTGACAATCGAAGATCCAGCCTTCGCTGCTGCTGCTGCGACTTCTACGACATTCATTGACGATGAGACATCACCGGTTGATAGCTTGGTTGATAGTTTGACAGCAAGTATTACTCAATCAGATGGAAAACAATCAAAGAAAGAGATAATTTTGGAAAAAGTAGAGAACGTGGTTGATGACGATAGTCCTGGTACACCAACAAATGCGTCTAATTCATTGAGTTTATCAGAGGGTCGTGAATATTTTGATGATGAAATTGCCGACCAGCCAGGACTGACATTTGATGACACAGTACGCGGTGGGCATGGAACACATTCGGGCAGAGCCAGTCAAGCTATCGCTGACAATAGCCAAACATTGATTGAACACATTCCAAAAACCCGTAAGTCTCGGAGTTTCATTTATTTTACATGCTCATTATAATCAATTTCTTGTAAGACAATTCGTTCTTATTCTTATATTTCTTCTATTTGCCAGACGTGTCACACGAGAAACATATTGAGAACAGTCCAAATAATCGCCGAGGTATTAGTCGCACGGGAAGTGTCGATACATTGTCGCCATGTGAGTCCATCACCTCCGATGATTTAATGTTAGATTATGAACGCAGTGAAACAAATTCCTACGATGAAACTAATAGAAGGTAAGAATCGTCTCATATAATTTGGCATTCGTTCAAAATACATGATTCATTCCAACTTTTCTCTCTATGCAACAGAATTAAATATTGATTTGAAAAATTTCAGATTGGAATCTAGTCCGGCATTGCATGAAATGGATGATGCAACTATTCTATCAGAATTGGAGGCGCACGGTGAAGAAGTGATGAGGGAGTGGTCATCTTTATTAGGCACTCGTTCCAGTTCAAATCCAAATTCGACCAATTATAATATCAATGCCAGCAATAACAACAACAATAATAACAACAACAACAACAACAATAATCCACAGATGACGGAATCCGGGTGTGTATTAAATAATATTTGGTGTTCTTTATGACAATTCATTTATGATCCATGGCATTTCGAAATTATTTCTTCGTGAAACGAAAAATGAATTGATATTAACGAGTATCGAATTACTCGTATCATTTTTATGAAAAGTCGTGGATCATCTGCAATTACTTCATTTCAGTATATGTATAGCTTCGTACATATATATATATATATGCTGTATAATGTTGCTTTGCTTTTGTGTCGTCCTCGAGTATAACGAAACTTCCTGCATATCTCGGCAATCATTTCGTTTCGTATGTACTTATAATTTATCACTGTATAATCGAATGGATCATCAAACGATACGGGTGGAGCTTTCTAGCTGTATTCACACGTTGGTGTTTCGATCGTCCTCATGATTTTTGGAATCTTTGGATGTGACACCATTCAGAACTGTACTTGAATGTCCTCAATATTGTCAGACAGTTTGGTGCCACGTGAGGAACAACACTAATTGAACATCACAACATAAATAGTTAATTCTTATCGGCGGGTGGTAAAGTTTACTCTTTATCGAGTACAGTAACTATACATTTTCTTACGCGATCGCATATAGGAAATGAATATCAAGACATAGGTGACTCTATTCAATATATTTTAGGAATCCAATGCTCTAAGTCTCTGTTTGCTAGTGATGTTTCGATCAATATCATAGTGAACAGATGGGAGCACCTAAAATAAATGATCTATGTCGGAGACTTACTCCTTAAAGTCATATGGGTTTAAGAAGTGTACATTTCAAATTGCTAAACCAAAGTCAGCGGAATAAATTTAATAACCATCATCTGTTGACAGATATAAACGTCATAGTCATACTGATTGACGTATGTTGTACATTGCTCATGAGTCATAACAACGTATCACTATCACAAAATATACTCATCTAGTGCACGATAATATATACATATACGTTTCCCCTTCCTATCAGCATGCCGACGTAGTCAGTGGCTGAAACGATCGAACCGTGTCTTATATTTTCCGCTAGTTCGTTGCAGTACCAACTCAACACGCAGTTGTTTCGGATTGTAGCGGAATTTCAGAACCGACTGTTTCTCGCGTTCCATCCTCCCGACTCCAGCGTATGTTTCACTGCAACATTGTGATCATTCTTTTTTTTGCCTGTGTTATTTCGATTTATCAGCTGTTATTTGCCACAGTGAATCAGAGAATTGCACTCTGTTTATGTTTACAAATGAATTCATTGGGATTAATGTTGTATTATCAATGATAAAACTGATTGGGCATATGTAGTATCATCGAATTTCAGCCATCAACAGTTCATATCACCTCAGAGCAGAAAATTTTCTGAATTGTTGTTGAGACTAAATTTGAACATTGATTGTGAGGGGGACACCGCAACAGTCCTTCAACTATGCCGATGAAAGTACTGGTGAACAGAAATCTGAGATACAGATCGGAGATTGTAATATCCGTCGCCTTATTGCGAAACGAGATTTGATATATCTCCAATTAATCATAATTCTTAAGCAAATCGCTTGGGTTCAACTCCAAAAAAGCATCATTCCCATCTCTACCCTCTCAGTTGATCCCCGGACATTCCTACGCTCTTTGTTGCTTAAAATTATATTTATATACATTGTTTTTTGTTTCGCATGTATTACAAACTATACTTGGCAAAGTTGCGTTTAGATACATTGGGATTACTCTCAGCATGGTTTCCTTAACAAATCATTTCGCCTTAACCATCATCAATGAATATTTGGAGTTCCTTGAATTCACATTTTTATCAGCATTGTCTTGGAAATATATAAGAATATATATCAGACACGTAAAAACATATTTTGCTTTTTGGGATTATTATTTTATCGTTTATTTGATATGATGACAATAGTTGGTGACAGCTCACATCTTGGGTTCAAAGGCTATCATACATGGGACCGATGGCTTTTTTGTAATCGATTTTGAATTAGTTGTGACACAAAATTGTTCGCAATTTGCAACAATAATTTGTTGTATCTTTTTTATTATTGATTTACATCCGTGGAAATGAGTCTACATTGAATACATTTCATCAATTTTTCGTTCTTTATCTTTCACCTCGTTCGAGTGATTGAGAGTTAGTTGTTTTGTGTTCTAGCGCACTTATAAAGCGAGTGAAGCAATTGCAAAATGGAGAGGAGGCTACGGGTGGGGACTACTATCAACTGACTTATCCTAACTAGCAATCACTCACCAGCCCTCCCCTTGATGACTAACTGCACTAATAATACCTGATGCTAGTGATGGACGAGGGTAGAGTTGGTGAGAGGGAGAGGGTGAGGGAGAGAGCGATGAAGAGTGAGGGGAAGATAAAAAAAAAGAGCGTCGATGAGATAAGAACGAAATTGAATTATTGAGAGAAGAGCATATGATGAGAAATAAAGTACAGATCCCACAATTTAAATGGCCGTTCAGCCATGAGAAGACATAGCGCCGAAAGTCGACGCGCTTACTAAAATAGACGAGTACAAGCATTCCATTTTCCATTATTGTTATTCTATAATATATATAAAAACAAAATGACCCGTCGCACAAACTGGTAGACCACTGTTTACGCATTAATTGTTATTAGTCTCGATTATCATTAATAGCAAAGGTGGGATAGAGAAAACACAATTCGTAGCATTGATGAGAAGTATTTTTCCAATTTCGTATCAAACCATATACTTAATGTCATTGTTTAACAAAACGAGTCAGTGATGCCATGTTTTAGATAATCACAGAAGCGATAAAAGTGATTGATATAATCGTAATCTTAAGTGAAATTTTTTTCCTATTGAAGATAATATTACACTATCGCATTTTTATGCCTAATAACTTATCCAATGAGATGGATAATAGTAACCTCATGATGATAACCAATTGGACAGAACAATACGTTTGAATGTATCCGATTTCATAATGTTGGACGAAAAACGTCATTTTCAACTGTGAGAACAATTATCGTATGTCTGTGGTGCAACAGATACAGTCTCAAAACGTGATTTCATGGAATATAAGAGAGTGCGATTTCAACAAATGTCACCTTGAAGTGGATGCTCAGTGCATGAGCATACTTCTGTGAAGCAAGAAGAGGCAGGAGGGAGAGAATATACCGCATAGGGACATAGATCTCAAATTTCCAAGTGGGAAGGAGAAATGAACACAATAACTACCCTGGTGTTGACAGCAGTGTTTTGCTCACTTAATTTTCTCACGACTTTCGGGTGAGACACACGTTTTGCATAGAGCATTAATATATTTGGAGTGAAAAAATTGAGATAGGGAATTATAATTATGTAACGGGTGTAAAAGTGAGTTGTAAATTACTGAATCAATACGCGTATTCATGCGAGCGAAACTAGTGATAGAGAACAAATGAGAAAAGAAAAAAGATCATTAGTCACTGAAGGATAATACTGCAGGAGGATAGTTTGGAACGAAGAAACGAAATGAAGGAGCCAGCAATGCAGAATCCTGGAGCGACTGAAGTTGTTTTGGCAGCCGCGAGTATGGCTTCAAGCAATGGGTAAATAGCCGTCTAAAACATATCTGCATCCAACCCACTCCTCTATTTTTCATATAAAATATTCTATACAGAAGCATCCTAAAGACTGTTACGTAAGAAAAGAAAAAAATTGAAAAGACAATATTCGTCATCAGAAATATTGGAACAATCGTTATTATTCACGAAAAATAAGTGGGGACGTGTCCGAAGATTATCGCGTTAACTAATACAATGATATAATTCGACGGGCCTTGTTCAACAGAAGAATTGTGAAGTTTAAACATGAATGATAATAATTACATCAATAACATATAACGAGAATAATATATATTTTTTTAACCATCAATGCCTTGGACACATCATTGCTTCGGACACGGCTTCTTTTCCTTAGTTATGTTCAGTTTTGTTGATTTTCTATCTTCACAATAGCATGGCTATGTAAACTTATATATTCATGCTGTTGATTATGTTAAGCATGGCCTGAACATGTATTAGTAATAGAACTTTCATTGTTTCGTACAAGAAAACAGAAGAGAACGTAAATATGTGAAATAATATCACTATATAGTTTGAATTTCCTTCATAATATCTCGTTCATCTCTTTTTTGCCGACTGCATGCTGTTCATCATGCTGTTCATCATGCTAATTCAATCTCATAATGAAAATAATCCAAGACATAATCAGTTAGTAAGGTAACTTGGAGATGTCCGTGCATTTCCAATAATGAGCTCATTTACTGTGTGTTGAGTCTGTTGAGTAAGGAAAATGTGAGCATAGTATACAATCACACGTCAGTTTCAAGAATGACATTTCGTTTCTTCTGTATCCTCGACATTAAGTACTAGGTGAATGACATTGTTGGTGAGTCACTTCAACAAACATTTCGGGACACTCTCAAGCGGGCAATAAGACCTGAAGTTTTCATGTTACGTGATTGGGTAAAAGGATGGCTAAGCATATATACAGTATAATGTTTTCTCGTTAATCAGAGCGGCACTAGTTACAACCGGCCAGTAATATCTAATTTTTTATTGCTTGCTCGTACCATTTACGTCTCGCAATATTTTTCGTTCCACCTCAATGTCTGAGAGAATTTCTGGACTACTTCATTAATAATTTGATTATTTGACAATTTTTGTTTTTTTCATTTTATAAGACAAACCCTCGCTATTATCAATGGCATTTGAAGTGATGAAAAGCATTCAAAGGCAATGCATAATAATCAAATTTCCCTAAATCGTCGAAGTGTTTAAATAGGAAATGACCGTAATCATTGGCCGAGATCGTCAGTGATATGTTTTCTTTCTTTTTTTTTTTTCATTTTTTTCATATTTCCCCGGAATAAGAACGTATCGAGCGGTTTCGCTTGTGCGTTCGATAAGAAAACGGAGTAAGACAATATCTTTGGCTGACTTTCTTGGGCTTAACTATCGTATAGCAAATATCAAATTTCTCAATTCCATTATAGAAAATTATATTTTGTGTGGATAAGAATGGTAATGTAGGGGTTTCAGTGGAGCTCAAGGGTTAATCAATTGTCTCCAAGACGCACACAATTATTTTTGGCGGACATCCAAAATACTCTCCAAATCCAAACGACTCGTACACAGTTGCTGAATACGTTAAATTCCAGACACTCCAACTCTCAGTCAATCTCCTGATGATTTCTATGCAATAGCATAATGCGGATCTCACACGTGCGAGCCCACTGTACAATTTACTAGAATTCTTTTGTATATTTTTCAAGGTTGTCATACTTCTACGACGCAATTATACTTTGATAAACGAAAATTATCGACGGCAACTGCATTTGAAGTCACTTACAAAATTCACTCCAGTTTAATTATGATCGAAAATACAAATGCCCCCCTACCTTGACTACCCGCCCCCTCACAACATCTCCCTCTACTCTCCTACACATTTCTTCCTCTTTCCCGTGAAGGTTGAACAATATCGAGCGTCCAGATGGACTCTCACTAGCGCTTGCGCGAGATATGCGCGAGCGAATATTCCATCTTGTCTAGGATTATCATCGTTCTATCCGCAGAAACGTTTTGACTTTCCTCGGTCTGATATACATTATCGGGGTTTTGTTTGCTTCATCCGCTTATCAATCAGTTGAATGTTCGAAAACCAATATAACATAGTGCATTTATGTGAAAAAGTCGGTTGCCAGCATGCTGCTCGGATATTGGAATTCGGTCATGATATCAAAAATGTTTTGGTAGAAATTCAGTTCAAAAGACTCGATTGGTTGTGTTAATATTCCGTTTCTGGTGCTAATTCAATGGGTGAAGCAGTTGATTGTTCATAATTTTTGCGACAATGCAAGGTAGACTCATTTCTAATTATGAGGACTGTGATGAGTCAACTAACTCCTACATAATAATCCGCAGAGTCTTTTATACATGTCAGTTATGAACTCGCATTGTGGGTTAAACTGACCTTCAACTCAGTAGCTTCTATATCCTCTAGGGGTAATTGGAGGTTCAACAGAATAGTAACATTATTTGTAAACGATGGAATCGAACTTAGAAAGTGGTAAAGGTGCAAAACGTAGAACGACGCTCATACCACGAGTCAAAGTTAATAATACAGAGAATAGTTTAAATTCTGACGGTTTGAATAACCGGCGACTGCAAGACAATACAGAGAATGGAAAGGACTCTGGATTGTCTTCAGAGAGTTCAACACCAACTGGTGGATCACCACCTCCTAGACAACAAAAAATCGTTTCTCCTTCGACATTGTCTAATTCTATTGTTACAAATCGTGGCAGGAATGATACTGCAAGGTATACCGGTTTTGTTGCTATTTCAATATTTTTTGATAGCGCTATCATTATTTACTTAATCATCATCAATATTTCGTCACAGAAACTTTGATGTCAATTATCTTGACTGATGTTCTTTCTTTATAATTCAAATTAATGACTGCATTCTTTTTTTGATTCAGAATCGGCAGCGCTCGTACATCAAGACTACTGCGTAGCAGAACGGGCTCGGAGTCACCTCGTTCCCTTGATAGTGTTCGAACACGACAACTCGCCAGTCCGCTCAGGCCTGTTTTGTCAGGCAATGTAAGTATATTATATGGCTACTATAATATTAAGAAAGGGTTGACTCAATGTGATAAACCATTGTAACACAGGGTCAAACGCTGAGCGTTGATTCTGGTGATGATGGGAGCCCCAGACTCGAAAGATGTAATTATCACCAGGATATTGTTTACATCAAGACTGGCCTCTTGAAATTAATGCGTGTCATTCAGGAGGTGATTATCCGATTGTTTAATTCATCACTTGTGCTAATGCAACAGTTTTTAGTTGAATTTACACTAAATTCATTCGTTCATGAGTTTTCTTTCATTCTAATTTGCACTTTCATTAACATTTCATTTGTTTTTGTGTTGTTTTATATTTGTTTTCTGGTTGTCTTTGGTTGATACAACTCCAAGTCTGAAGAGAAAAATTTGACGAGGGTATGTGTCCCATTATTTTTTTTTCTGCCATCCTAGTAACTATCAATTTGCTTGCTCTATCATATGAACGATTAATTCAGAGTATGTATCCTCGATTTTCTCCAGGCGGAAACTCTCAACCCATTCAATAATTCATTAATGGTTTGTTTTCTTTTCAAATTAATTCATATATGAACAATCTGACGTTTCACTTTCAATTGAATTATAAATCAACTTGTATATTAAACAGAATGGTCTCTTTCACAACCTGAATGAAGAAGGAATAACTGAGACAGGTGTTCCATTGACAAATGGAGCGCTCAACGTCGCCGATGAATTGACTGACTTACGTAGACAAGTGATTTTCCTTGAGGGTCAGCTAGAAGATAAAGATCGAGTGATACAACAGTTGCAGTTGCAAGTTTTGAAACAAAAGGAATTACTTAATAGTGTGGATTCACAGAGCTGCGCCTCTTCTTTGTATAGCAGTAATATATCTTCTATGAAAGATGTATCAAATGCCGCAACGCAAACTGAAAAGGTATACGCGAAATATAATTTTCTGAGAACCTGGCAGTGATAATAATGACGCTAGTTATTAATTTTCATGATGATTCTTCTTTTATTTCCAAGATTCGTCCAGTGTCAGCAGGACCCGCTTTGCTCCAGGGATTCCCACAAGACAACAGCATGGGGCCTCTCGTTAGGTAATGCCATACAAATATAATTGAAAATTCTACAATTAATAGCAACATATTCCATTTCTCTCATTCTTCGCCAATTAATTATTCATACAAAACAATTTTACAATATGTCATATCATTCAACTATTTTCACTGCTGCTCTGGTTCATCTCATGCGACTTATGGTCACACGACATGAAAACGTATACAGCTTCAGGATCGGGAAGGTAGAGTGTGTTAGCCTATGTGATTTACTGCTCGGATGTTTCCTTTTGTGTGCATTAAATATAATAATTTATACCTATTTGCTGGATTTACAAATATTACCTGCCGCCGTGTATCATTAGTGTATCTTTTTTCAAATCAATTATTTGCATGTGTTGAGAGAAAATATGTACAAAGTACTAGAATAACTAAGGCCTTTCTTAGATTTGTAGCATTTTATTTGATCGATATTCCATACATCCAGACCTTTCTCTCTCCTTAGTCATGACAAATAATACGGGACAAAAAATATGAATATTCTGACACTAATTGATGATTATTTTTGTACAAATTTCCATAAACAATTGTAATATTAGTTTGAATGCAATTTGAATGATTATAAGATCGTGATGGATTTATATTTTATGAATGTTTCATGCTGCACTGTTTAGCCCTGTGGGGTGAGTGATAATTAATATATCAGCAATGTTTTTCTCTTGATAATTATGAGACTACTGATAGAAATTCCTCGTAATTACTAAATTAGTTAAGAATTCTCCTATATTTTCAGTTGGAATGAAACATGGAATCATCAGAAACTGCCGTCCCAACAACCGTCAACACTGATGGGATCCAATAGCCTCTTCAACAAAAGAGAAAATAAAAAAACAAGCGAAATGCTGCATCCGCCGAACATGAAATCCCGACCGGAGCAAATGGCTAGTTGTTTGAATGGCAAAACAACAGACAAATCAACGATTGATAGTTCGACTATACGAAGAATTATCAAGTCTCGAGAAATAGTTGCAAGTAGGGTGACAGGCCCGACTAATTCTCCAAAGGAATCATCATCTAGAATGGAAATCCCAAAATCGTGTATCCCATCATTGAAAAAAGTCACGACAATGACGTATGTACCGCGAGCAACGAGAGGTGATATGCTCATTACGGGTCGATCGCACAACTCGTGATGATTTAAATATACATACATACACACACCCACACACACACACACACACACAAACACAACCACCCCTATAAATATATATATATATTGCTTATATATAGTACGCCTCAGTTTTTCTATAGATTTATTTTTTCCATCCATGTCGTATCATTCTTAGATGCTATATGTATATATACATATATATATATATATACATACATATGTTTTCCTCGCAGTTATGGTTTAATAATATTATAATTGATTTGTATATAAGATTTGTTATTGATTATCATTTATTAAGAACGGAGAAAGCTGTCTAATAGTAACCTTTTTTATTTTCCGTGAATTAATGCAGAAATAGTTGCTCTACAGTATTTCAAATATTGCACGCTGGATGAGCCTGTCATGTGTATATGGAATCATCATGTAACGTGAAAGTCATTCAATAGTGAATTGTATATGTAAATATTTTATTTTTTATTAGTTGAAGGGGTTAGATACTAATATGATGCAAGGTGGAGATGACTGTAGGTTTAAATATTACAAAGAAAAACACAACAGTATAGTTGTCAGATGATTCCTGCGGCTCCAACGTTGCTTATATCTGATCTTTGTGGAAGAATATACATTGCTGCATTTGTTAGTAATGATCTCAATCGCAGCTGGAGATTTTTATAAATGTGTATCTTCGAAAAATATCACACCTGAAACTGATTATAACACGTCCGGAATATAAGTTTGATCTGTTGGGAAATTTGTTCGATAGAATTGGAATAAGAGAAAGAAATGAATGAGTGTATCACATATGGCCTAACAAGCATATAGAACTGAAATGTTTAATCAAATCGCTATGCCAATATTCTGAAATTGAACTATTCTATCATCAAATGAATCGCAATTTATTTTATGTGTTTGATGTACTCTAGTTTTCCTACAATGAATGATTGAAATGGTGAATTTGAAATGCGGCTCGGACAATACCCCAAAAATTATGGTAAATCTCCCCTATGTTTCGTGTAGCATTGAATAATCATAGCAATAGAATGTAATTGATATCATTCTCAAATATGTTATATCAAAATGTCAAACAGGATAACCGTGGATAGAATGAAAACCGTTTTGTATGTTGTTATGATATTCCGTAAAAAGTTTCCACGTTTTGAAATCGTGAATACGTAGAGAAATGCAGATGATGCTGTAAATCATATTTTTTGGTGTGTGTAAAGAAGGATGGAAAGATTTTTCCATAATCATTGCATGTAGCAATAATATTGAACAGTTTCAACTTTGTTATTTCGTCAAACATTGTAACATTGTAATATGAAATTCAAATGAGATGAATCATGAAGTATTCGAGAATAATGAATTGGATGGCATGTAAACGAAGGGCAGACATTTCTACTTGTATTTATATGGATGAATTTTATTCCACCCACTTTATGCATTTTTGTCTCGAACCTGATCTTAGATCTTGGTGCCAATCCATAGTAGTATAAATATATGAGCAATTGAAAGAACATAAAGTCTCGGATTACTTACTGTGGAGCCATTTATATCAACAGAATAAATGATATAACCTGATTTCATTAAAATTGTATTCAAAAAGAATTGTGGAACAATATCCCCGCCCATTCAAATTTAATCATGAATCCAAAAATATTGTAACATTAATTATAGATGTGTCCATTGACACAAATCGCAAAATAAATTGACAAATGGAAAAGAATATCATGCACTGATTTATGAAATTAATAGTTTTAGTTTTCGTTAAACCAAATTTATTTTTGTTATTCGCACACATCCCGCTTACATTTTGTTGTTTCGAATCATCAAAATTTCAGTTGGAAAATCTATTTTCGTCTAACACAGCACGAGTTAAAATTTTATATGTTGTTCATGCAGAGGCGGTTCATCTCGTGAATTCAGGGATATAATTGATTGATTCGAAAAATTCATGATTTTAACATAAACATTTTGTATGTTATATTCTCGACCACTGCGTTCGTTTTCAGAATTCGGAGTTTCAATATTGGCAGTCTGCGTTCGGAATATGCAGGTAACGAAATAAATTAATTAAACATAACTCCTGAATAAGTGAGCGCAAACATAATCGTACGCACTATAGAAAAAGTGTGAAAGAAATTCAATTTTGAAAATCATTATTTTTCCGCTCACGCGTCTCAGATACATTTTAGCAATGAGATAAGTGGTTAGCGTTTCATAAACGTTCAAATAACACACATCCTTGAATCAATTCTGATGGTTCTCTTCTTCTCATGTATAATATTAACCATTATCATACCGAGTCTTGGTTTTACCATTAATAGATTAACGTGCTCCGGAGCACACGTTCAATTAAACTACACAGCAGGTATGGAGGCGTCATGATAAAGTATGGCTTTAGAATTATTGACAAAATTATTCAAGACCTTGGTTATTTCTTTTCTTTTTCTGTATCGATAGTCTCTTTTCTTGTAAGAGATTTTGCCTCATATTTTTTGTCCTTATCTCCATCATTTGTTTCTTTCTTAACTGAATTTTTACTATCGCTCCATCTTGTATCACTTTTCGATTTACATTCTTGTGAACCGTTAACTTCACATGTGGTTTTTTCATCTTGAATTTCAACAACTTCAACCTTTTTTATGTCGCCTTGAATTACTTTTGACGTTGCATGATATACATTCTTTAATGTACTCAAGTATGTATGGCTCTCAGACTGTAAATGAAGAAAAATACCAACATATAATGTTTAATATAGGGGGAAAAATATGATGTGGGGAAAAAAAAACAATTTATTACCGAAGTTTTCTTCAATTTATCCTCTGTACTTCGAAGTTTGTCCTTGTAGAGTTTCAAATCTTCAGATAAATCTTTGATAGAACTAGATTGTCTTGACGATTTGTCAGTGATTGAATTGAGATCATGTTGGATTTCCATCATTCGCGCTTCAGTATCATAGCGTGCTTTTTCAGACCTTTTCAATTGACTAACCAATTTTTCTACATCTAGTAGTGAACCTTTATACATAACAAAAGAGTCTGGAATCAATTCTTCTTGTTCCATAGCACTAGTTTCACCACGTGCACGTTTCGATGCCGGCCCGCCGCCCACGAATATCGGCAGTAATTTTTTGTTACCTATATTGACAAAATGGGTTATTGAGGACGAAAGCATATTTTTTACATTAAATCAGAGATATTATTGTGACTTTTACCCAATGCTAAAGATCGTAAGACTTCATCGCTCTCTTCTGTTCTAGGCGACACATCTGTCTTCTCGCCATCCTCATCTTCTCGTTTAATATCTTTGTCATCATCTCTGGATTTATCAGTCAATTTACGATAATGCAACGAATCACGAGTAACGACTTTCTGTACAAGTTTTCGAACTTGCGCACGTGATAAATTAAGTCCAAGTGTATAAATAAGTTCTTCGATGTCTTTATCGAAAATATATCCGCAATGAGTTTGGTCAAAGTATACAAATGACAATAGTAAATAAGGATCGTAAGTATACAACTTCGTTTTCCTTTTCTTTCCGTCTTTTTCTTTATCACGTTTACCATCTTTTATTGAATCATCATCCTGTAAAATTTAATTCATATTAACATGTATTATGTACTCGACTGAATTTAAAGAAATTAAAATGATTACAAATATAAGAACCTCTGATTCCTCATCATCATCCTCATCCTCCAAATCTTTATCTCGATCTTCTGGTTTGGGTTTGGATTCTTTGTCATCTTTCTTGTCTTTTTTGTCTTCTCTTTTTTTGTCATCTTTCTTGTTGCTTCTTTTCTCATCTTCCTTCCTCTTATCATCCTTCTTTTCATCACGCCGCTCTTCTTTCTTGTCTTTTTTCTTATCATCATCTTTTTCCTTGACTTTTTCAGGTAGAGCACATAATCCGCGATAAATGCGAAATCCAAAATCACGCATCAACATTTCATTGAATAACTCAGCGAATAATGAAACTTCGAATGAATGTTCCTGCAGTCATCAGAAAATTCCATTATACTAACCTTGAACAATTTAAATACAATAATCAGTCACAATATTATCATTATTACTTTTGTATCCTCCGGACGGTAATCGAGGAGAACACTGAGAGACATGACAGTGCAATCGAATTTCCCACTCTTGGCGGTCCTTGATGGATGAACGATGATATGTGAGGACTCTGGTAAGGAGTAGCGTTTCTCCATCAGGGCACGTTCACGTTCAATATTCTTCTTCCTATCATCATCATGCTGCAATCAGAAGAATTGATGTCATGAAATATATACTAATTAAATGATAATATTTAGATTTTGTGGAAGATTCATGGTACTCAACCTCCTTGCTTTTTTTTTCCTCTTTCAACTCTTCCTTAGATGGGACAGATACTTCTTCTTCATTATCCTCAACATCGTCTTGACGACCTTCCTCTTTGGCTTGCTCCGACTTGATAGCTTTGGTCAATCGTGCAAGCAATTGCGATTTGAGACCTTTTGAACTCAGATTTCGTGCGGCCAGCTCCTGGCGCAAGTCACTAACCTGTATAGCCCATATATTAATATCGGATAAATTATCCCCGGAGTGTTTATCAGCTATTCAAGAATGGTAGATGTGCGCACACTTACGTTCATCGTCTTGGGATCCAATTCAGAATAGTGAGTGGGATCTTTCTTTTCGGGCGTTGTGTCATCCTGGAAGCAGAAAGTGATAGTCATTCAGATGGATTGAAAATTTGTTCAAAAATAGAGGAAAAAAAAGAAGGAAACTACGAACATAAGCAACCCATATATTCCCCCACCCCCCTAACACTCTCCCGTTTATGATAACAACATAATTGATTCAGCATTGTACGTTGTCCCTCACAATATACAATTGATATTGCTATTATTCACTCCTAGAATTTCATACTGTCCTTGGGCACTGGTGTTGGTGTAGTTGGTAATTGAATGAATAGTTAAATTATCGATAAATGTATAAATACGAAAAATAACTGTCAGAGAAATGAACCATTTCAAGAAAATGATTTGTAGTAAGTATATACATTAAGGCGTATATATATATATATATTAGGGATATAAAGAGGAGTTTGGTAAAAGGCTCTCGGCCATTGTGCGCGTATATCCATTCAGCTTGTTAATCTAACGAGACTACGGGATCCTCTCACAGCACATTGCCCATCGATCACTACTCCGAATCCAAAATCCAAAGGTTTGAGAAAAAAGTGGTCGATTTGAACTTCTCCACGTCTAACCAACGTCTAAGAATGCGATACTCAAGAAAACATACGCTGAAAAACTGGACAGCGAAGAAAAAATTAAAATCTCTGAAAGTATGTAGTGTCACATGATCGAAAGGCAATTGCTGCCTACTGAAAAACCATTTTAGTCATGGGAAAAACAGCGGCAAGATAATTTATATATACATATAAATATATGTATATATTATCCAAGGCTGAAGAGATATATATACATATATATAAGAAGGTAGAGTAATTTATGTGTATTATATATGGGATTGGTGTGGGCAGTGCCTTTTGATCAGCGATGGCTGCATCATCAGCATCATTGGTAGGATCCGAATCGTCAGGATTAGATGCACCGCGCACTGCCTTTCGTTCCAGTTGTTTCTTATAGTTGACATGAAGACTATCCCATTCCAGCCTGGTGGGCACACAGCTCCAAACATCTGGGAGAAATAGTATGACGGTTTCAACACGAGAAGGCACCACACGACCTGACTTGTGAGTAGTTTCAGCACGTCTGTAGTAGAGCTCCAGGAAGCGGTACCTGCGCCGCAAGGAAAAAAACAATATCGAAACGTCAACTCAGGTTAATGGCACTAATCAGCATCGCTTTACATTTATACTAAATACTTTTTGTTTTTTTTTGCCCTGGGTTTTCAGTGTTTTTCGTGTTTTTTTTTTTCGCATTATTGATTGCTCAATGAAGCCCAACGCACTGGAAGATTAAAAAGCGGCGGCACAGTAGATTTTGGATAATGAGATTCAGTAATGAGGGAAAGAATTAAAATAGCGAAAGGAGTTTGAGAAAACAATTTCAAAAACCAATTGCACGGACGAAGAGAAACAAAAAAGGTTTAGATGATGATGCCCTGGAACCCCGTCCCATTCTTTCTTATCAGATTCGTTAAGGGTTGTGCAGGTGGTCCAACGAGGTAATTATAGTAAGTTTCCTTGGTACACTCATGTGGATAATTCGATGCTTACCATACGTACCTCAGCGTCCAATCATTCCAAAGTAAAACAACTAACTCTACCAAAATAACATCTGTCAATCGCCAATGTATATATCTCTGGTGTGAGTTCTGTTTTCTTAGTAAGTATAAGGTAATGCCACGTTATTTGATTCTGCTTTTTCAGTCCATTCTATATTCGGCTGCGAATGAAAGGCACAGAATACTAGTACAAGTGGCACCACAGACATTGAAAAAAAAAGAGGAACTCTTGTTGCAAATACACATTATTGAGTTATATGCAGTAAGAACTCTGGTGATCGAAAATACCTGACATTTGAGGGAGGATGTACAGAAGAATAAATGGGTGACAGGATATTAGTATGAGAATGACTTTACCATTGAGTGCAGTGTGATAAGTCTATGCCCGTGAGTGCTTTACAGGTTCTGATGGCTGTTTTGATTAGAACGGACGGATCTTTTTCAGGATGGGCACCGTCTAATGATGGACTCCATGGTCCTCCAATAGCCATTGTCTCATTTTTCCCTCTCAATCCTACGAGAAAATTGATTAATCGTGTTGGATGGACATAGTCACGATCTGGATCTCTATCTTCGGTTACTCCACAGCATCGTTTATAAATTTCTTCCATAGCGGGCATCGACATTAGCATAACCTTAGATGAAAAGAAAGAAGCAGAATGGTTAATGATTCAATGTAATGACCAATTGATTTTGTTACATCTCTATAATTGTACTGACTTTAGCAGAAAATAAGTAATCAGCATCTGGTGGTTCTAAGATGGCATCATTATCGGAACAGGGATCCACATCTTTGTGCATAACATGAAAAGTGCATGGTTTATTGAGTGTGAATGGCATATGCGGTGGAAATGCATCGACCCATCGAAAATTTGTAGAAAAGAAATCACTAGGAATGTACATGTTTTGATAACGTCTTCTCACTTCTAACACATCCGCCTCGGGCCTGAAAACGCCGATATAAAGAGATTTGAATTAATTTTCTTGACCGTGATAATGATAGTATAACACTGAGTAGGAGCATTCAACTCACAGATCAAGTGCAATCTTTGGTATCTGTACCATATACCGTGGTACAACACGAGTACGACGTCTTGGTCTTGGTGATTTACTGCGTCGTGTTCTAGAAGGACTACGATCCTCTTTTTTCTCACGCTCCCTTATTCTTTCCTCTCTACGGCGTTTCCTTTCGACCTCATCATCCTCATTTCTTCGTTCACGTGGCGATCGTTCTCTCACTCGTGCAACTTTATTCCGATTACTGCTGGCATTGTTAGACAGATTGTTATTCACGAACCTACTGTAAGAATTTGAAATGAGAAACTATAATCAATTGTAAGAACAAATTGAATTTTAATATTACCTATTAGTGTTGTCATTAGGTGGTGGTACAGCATTGTATGTTCCTGACTGCCGACTTGTTTGTTGTTGACGATTCAACTGTTGTGGTTGTTGTTGAACAACCCCAGCACTACTACCTCCTCCACCACCACTACTACCACCACCGCTATTACCACCATTGCCATTGTTGTTACTATTCCCCATTGGTAACACTTGAATTCTTGTTGCATTCCATTTGAATGGCATCGACGGATTATATGATGCCTCAACTAAAACCCGATCACCAACGACTGGACTCGAACCTTTAACACACGCACTGAAAAATAGAATAAAAAATATATCAATATTCCTATTCATCGTTTCATCGTTCGTTGATTTTCTTTTATAGAAATAATATTCATAGTTACTTGGTTTGGAAAAACACATCTTCATCGACGAAACCAAAGTTGTCATGAACCTTTGTCACTGTACCTGTAAAAACTCTTTGCTTTGTCGATGAAGCTGTTACATTTTGTTGAACCTGTTGAGCAACACCAGTTACCGATTGTTGAAACGCATTCGGATTTAATGTTCTTGGTGTTGGATAGGATACAGTTGCTACTGGAGAATATAATTGACCAGCAATACCGGACGGAAGATTAGAACCAAGAGTCGCCATTGACGCCATTGCAATATTTGGCTGTTACATAATAATATAATACTTCACATCAACATGTTTTAATATTTAATTGCATATTCAGATGATTGCTGACCTGTTGTAAACCCAAACTCTGTTGATAAACTTGTTGAGTTTGTTGTTGATACTGAACCATTGGTTGTCCTCCTATACTTCCCATAGCCTGGCCCAACATTTGTTGTTGAATATTTTGAAGGCCTTGACCTATGGATGACAAATAAATTATATGCTATTCTACTTTCTTGATATCGGAAAGAGTGGAGCTGGTGCTGCAAACTCTCAATTCATGGGACAGTTGAACATGGATGGAGATAAATCATGTGAACCGAAATATTCAAATGTAATATTTGAAGTTTTCTATATTTATCAGATGTATTACATTATCGAGAGGTCATGGAAATGTAATCAAGCTCTATTCATCATTTCATTGCATTGGTATAGATGATTATTCAATTGAAAAATTATTGCTACATATTAGATGCAGCGACAATTTGTTCATTCTACACACATATGCAATCATATACCATAAGAACAATTGCTTGTGATTAATGACATCTCAGTGAGAGTTGGAATATATCCAAAATTACTATTTTAAGTGGGTTGAAAGTATAATGTGTACAATATTCTATATTGTGATGAGTAGAAAAAAATATTTTTCAAACATAAAGAGTATGACAAGCATTATCTCAATAAATCGTTATGAAATTGTCCTATGATTCACTCATGACGATTCGAAAACATTTGACGAAGAGAAAAGCATGAAGTGACACAAAATTTTGGATACAAAACGCATACCTGCATTTCGAACCCATGGTGGGTTTTTTCCACCACCAAATGGCGATAAATTACTCATATTATTGAGGTAGATAATATCGTCCAACGTCAATGAGGATAACCAAAAATATTATTCACGGGCTGTTGAGACCCCTATTCACGAATTTCCCATTCAGCGTCCTTCACTTGGGCGCCATGTTTTTATACGAAACATTGTGAATCAAATGCATGAACAATTCTCATCATTTCCTTTTTTTTCCTTCTAATTTCCGCACTGTTTTATCGAAGATTCATCATTTCAAGAAAACATTATGCGTATGAATACATACACATGGTGATAACAATTATTATTTCAGTTAATTAATGTAAATTAATATTTAATCGTTCATATATTCATATATGGCGCGCAATTTTATCTGCTATAACGGAAATGTAAATGGCGTAGAAGAGTGGCAGACCAATCAGAATGGTGATAGTAATATTTGATTTCCGGAATGTGGTCTCGTGCCGGATATTGCGATTGGCGTTGTCCCTTTAATTCTAATTCATTGGTGGAAAAGGTGAGGAAGTGTAACTAACCAAATAATATGATTTTTTGAACGGCGTCATGTGCACGCGTATGTTTTTGTTACGCAATATTGTAAAGCACAAATTTCTACCACGTGGTGGATGAACCGACTTTTGATTTTTTCAATAAAATTGCATATTCATTGTTTAAATTGTTATTCATACTGATGGTGGTGAGTGGATTTTAATTCCAGAATTACCGCTCTTGTAAGCAACTGAAAATGGCGTTGGCATCGATCTGCCGCATGTCAATTGATTCGACCTTCAGCAAATTCAGCCATTTTGGAGACACCGCCCGCCGTAGTCACCCGGCTTTTGTATCATTGTATAGAAATTTCGCAAAAGGTGCTGGAATAATGGGTTTAACGCGTGTATTCTTTGACATGACTGCGGATAATACGCCAGTTGGTCGTATTGTTATGGAGGTAAATGAATATTATATAATTTCATTATATATTTATTATCAAGAGACAAGACGCAGCATTTGTATCATTACGATTCCGTCGTCGCATTTTGGAGTATGCTCAGCGCCATTATACTCATCTTATATCTTTCATTTTTTTTCATTAGTAACACTAATTGTTCTAATTGCTATTCATTCGAATGCTTTGAATTTTTCTATATATTTGATCCTGTGTTATTATCAGAGTGTATAGTGTATAAATTATGTGTTAGTGTGGATGACATCTAGAGAATGAGGAATAGTCTGATGTTAGGATAAATTTAGTTGAGAATTATATTGTCTCTGGCCTGGGTGAAAATTTTTCCACTTCTACTATCGGTATATTAACTCAGAGTAGCTGCGTTGCGTCATTACATCATCTACGTATTCATTTATACTTTGATTCTACGTATTGTAATCATGAATTTCTCCTTATTTATTGTGGTTCTTTTCTTTCCTATTATTACAGCTAAGGAACGACGTTGTCCCAAAAACTGCGGAAAACTTCCGTGCACTTTGCACTAGCGAAAAAGGTTTTGGCTATAAAGGCAGCAGTTTCCACAGGGTTATTCCAAATTTCATGTGTCAAGGTGGTGACTTCACGAATCATAATGGTACTGGTGGCAAATCCATTTATGGAAATAAATTCGAAGACGAAAATTTTACATTGAAGCATACTGAACCGGGTCTGCTATCGATGGCTAACGCTGGCCCTGGAACGAATGGAAGTCAATTTTTCATTACCTGCGTTAAAACTAGTTGGCTCGATGGTAAACACGTTGTCTTCGGCAAAGTTGTTGAGGGAATGGATGTGGTGAGAAGGGTAAGTGTTGAAATTACCAAACGAATGATTTATCTAATTGATCGCATTGTGAATAATTGCGATTCATTTCCACATTTATCTATTCCTCAGTTGGAGTCAATGGGTTCGCAGAGTGGCAAGCCTTCGAAGAAAATTGTCGTTTCTGATTGCGGACAGTTGAATTGAGAATAGCAATTCTTTGATACATGATCCCAGTCAACATCTGTAATTATTTACGGCTGTTGGCTATCTTGTCCTTCTCTTCCCCTGATTCACATACATATACGTGATATAATCAACGTAAAATCCATCTATCGTTGCTTCCGATAGCTTTTCTCTTCCGAACATCAATTCCATGATGCACTACCGTAACAGAAAATAATGAGGAACATGAAAATAAGGTACCAAGATCTGTAGTATGTCCGTCTGAAGCAAACCTGAAGGCTAAAAACCCACAGAGAATAATTCCAACTATGTGGAATCACTCTTCTCCATCATGAATCAGAATTGAATGATATAAAAGATAACGTTTCACTTCCACAATTTCTGATTAGCAATTTTTGGGATTGTTTGATTTTTTATCGATATTGTTCTTCAAATATGTAAATTAACTTTTGTTATATGTGTATATCTCCAACATATTCATATTGCATTGGATTAGTATGTATTGAATATATAATTCAACCGGCAATTGATTGTTTGGTAGCGTGTTGTCACTATGCCCTGAAATATATATCAGTTCCATTCGGAATTTCAGGAGAGAGGAAGAAATGAATAATACGTCGGAAGAGATATGATGCGTTCAGTTATTCCGCCATTAGAAAAAATTTAATAAATTGAAAATTGGAGAATGTATACTTTCAACAATTGTCCTTCCTATTTCTATCCGAATAAATCAATTTCAGAAATAATCCTGTGTAACTTTATTCTGGAAAATGATCACTCAACCATAGGATAATGTTTCGGGGAATAAATGAATTCATATTTCTCAACATTCAATATTTATTTTTAATGTTCTGTAATTATTTGGACTTTTTCGGGATTCACACCATTTATACAGTATTATTCGAACAATATTATATATTGAAGATATTTTTTATTATTAGATAGACCGTTCTTTCGTCCCATCACTCCCTCGCGTTATTTATTTCATTTTCTTTATTATCATTGCTGTGAGTATTATGTTTTATCAATTTATCAAGGAAATGCAGTACTCCGTTATCGTTGCACTGATAACACTCACTCCACCAAGGTACAAATGCAGGTAATTTGCCATTTTGGTTACCCATTAAATATTCTTTACAGTTCCCAGTTGTTATCTCATCAAAATATTAAGGCTGATCTCATTGAAGGTATTACATCATATATATAAATGATTCAAGGTAAGAGCTGAAATATATGATTAATTTCAAATGTTGCATCGGACTATTTTCAGTTTACATATTCATATGTTTGTGAAATTTATTTACAATTTTTGAATATACGACAGTAGTATTTATATACTATCATCATTATGCAAGTTTGTACTCGCATCGTTCCAATAATGCAATATTCAGTCTATATACCTATCGGTAAATGGGAACAAATTTTATTATCGTATTTGACATGAATGTCAACTCCTTTTTGTGTTTGTGGGATCAATTTTGCCCGCACACATGGCTCTGGAATTTAATTTCATTTGAACATTTATAATAATGATTGATAAAAAACGATTCTCAATATCTTTGTTTCCCAATACTATCGATTGTCTATACATTCAATAACGTGGTCCTTGGATTATTTGTGTACCTTGCGTTTTGTAAATAACACCAGTTTGAATTCTTTTTGGTTCGCCTGTAGGTGATTATAGTCATTGATCAAGACACGTACATTACATTCATGAACGCATGATTGAAAATGTAGGTTTGAAACATTACGCTATACTTATTTATTAATTTCATATTCCCAATAATTGGAGGAATATTGGTAGAACGGTATTAACATCATCAATATCATTTTCATTCCAATTTAGAATCGACAATAAATTTCAATTATTATCTGACTATATCTTTGACCAGCAAAGACATCAGCGAAAATGTGGTAATACATATTCTCGATTTGTTCATCATTGACTGAACAAAATGCAGTTAGTATTAATTTCATGAAAGCAAAAAAATGAAAGATGGAATGATAGCAATTTCAGTTTCATCTACTTCACGAAGAGATCTTTCAAGGAGGAACAAATTGATGGCTCGCATGTTTCTTGTTTCTCTTCGTCCTTGTTGCTGCCGCTGGCAAACCAGCTGGTTACTTTACTCGACCTTTGTTTGCCGGGCGATCCATTGTTTTTGGAAATGTTAATAACTGAACTGCTACTAACGTCACATTCTGCATTCCGTTGTGAAGTTAAAAATTCTTCTATGGCACTGCCAAGCACTTGTGCGTCAACTTTCGTACCGCTTCTATCATCCCAGACAACTTTGTGACGTACCGACTCATTTGTCGGTGACGTCGATTTTGTGAGCGTATCTTTCACTGCTTTGACAACTCTCGACTTGTCGAATCTCAAACTCAACGGTGAAAAATTCACATCATCAGTGCCTTTCTGTTTCTTCCACATAGGTTGGTGACGATTGACGAACCAGCTTGATGGTCCTTGCCTACTTGCATCAGTACTTTTTGTTGTGCCACCCATTAAACCATTCTTATTTCCAGTACCATGAAGAATTGAACTGTCAAAGCTGTTTGAACGAAAATTCTTCAACCCACGACGTTTCTGTTCAATACTTTTAGTAGTTTTAGTTTCGTCGCGCGTAATAGAGTCTTCGTCGCATCGATTTATTTCTGTTGCTGAAGAAGTTAATGAGCTGAGTATAGAAATGAGATCACTGTTGGAGCACACAATCCCGGGTGATGTCCCACCGTCAATTGGTGTCCTGGAAAATTCTGATGCACGTCGATGTGTCGATGAATTTGAACATGATGGCGTGGAAATTGATGCAAAATCTGAATAGCGTCGTTGCTGCTGTTGGATATATCGCTGTGATGAGTAGTTTTTGCCTTCGAGTGCTTGTACTTCGCACACACGTTCACGTGATGATGTTTTCCACATTTTTAAACGTACCTAATTTTTTTACAGCCAAATAATAGTGGCCATTAAAAATATCATTACAACATTTATATTGACCATATAAAATCTTTAAATATTAAATCTTACCGATACTTTACCTTCCTCGCTCTTATTTCTGCAATGTCATCCATTATATCCAATTCTAAATTGTGCATGCTACCAGAGTTACTAGGAGGTCCGGAAAGGCCAGAAGTTGATTCACGCCTAATTGGCAATATTCTCGTAGTATTCATTGGGAGTGCTGCAATGGATTCGCGACGATTGCCACCGAATAAAGTTAGTGGTACTTTGGAAATCGTGACTACCGAATGTCTTCTACCTCCTGATTGTGGCGCTGGGGCTTGTGATAAAGTTGCCAAAAAAGCAGCTTCGTTCGGTGAAGGGCCTGAACCTTCACCACCTCTTTCACTAAGACGCCTGACCTAAAAATTAAATATCGTTCTATATTTTCAACTTCAAACCATCATGAGATCCATAAGTTCATTAACTCATCCATAATAAAGAACGGAAAATTAAAAATTATAATTTATGATAAAGTCTGCGCAATTTCAATGTAACAGTGGATTTCAATTGTCAACTGTGATAAATAAAAAAGATAAGTTCCTTTCACAGTGACACTATTCAATACCAATTGATTGGTTATTTGCAATGAAAATTAATAATTGTATCGAAACACTTGAAGTAACTCACTACAGGAAGTTAATCTAGATACAATCGATGATATAGTTTTTATTTACTTGTGACGCTGTTATACCCGAAGTGCATTGTGGCGTTGGAAGTGAATGTTTCCGTGCTTCCCGCCACGGTGAAAGTAAATACGGATTTAATGATGGTGAGTCAGGATCCAAACATCGTGGCGGTGATTCGTTTCTACGTCGTTCAGCTTCCTCTTCACCTAGAGTACTCTCTTCAACAATTATTTGTGGCTCAGCTGCAATGCTGAAGCTGTGTGCGTATGATTGTTTCCTCATCTTCACGGTGAAAACCTCTCTATAACATCAATCATAATAACTATAAAGATGGTATACATAACTCAAACGAGAAGAAATCAGAAGATTTGCGATTTACTTTGCGCCAGTTATGGATGGCCTACAATTAATTGAATATTTCTAAATCAAATGGGGAATAATGACGAGTAAAATCATTCACAATATAATTGTATGTCAATTTTAAACAAGATCACCATATTGATGAACGGAAATAAATTGTTTATTGTTTATCCTTATCGAAACAATAATGAGAAATGAGAAGAGGTTTTTCCAATTTCGCCTAGTCTTCAAAATAAATTTCGACAGAATTTCATTCAGAGTTGTTGAAATGATGAAAATGAATGCAAATTTTTTTCCCAAAACTATTATGTTCAACGAAATTGTGTCATTGTCACATTTTGAACGATACAATCATATACCTCTCGAAAAAGAAAGGATTTATTACGTGCTTGCAAATGGTCGAAAGTACCACAATAATAGAGCTAGAGAATATATCATTTCAAAAAGACTTGGACTTGACTGGGTACATATTATCATACTACCATTCCAGTAAAAAACTTTTTCCTCTAGAAAAATGTATACATTTATGCTCTTTTTCCGGAATAGCCAACTGCCCGCACATCATAACTCTTCCGTCTTTTATATAGAAAATGTTTATATAAATATTATCAAAATAATTTCATTGATAACTCAGGTGCAATAAAATATTTTCTGTTTTAGATTGAAATTTTGTGTTTGATGTGTGATAAAGTCGATATGTAATAAATTCAATCTAGACGGAGCGATGAGAAAATCAATAAGTAAGCCTTTAAGGCTCGGGCGGATTTGTGGGTGAATTAATATTTCGTTGTTAGGAACGAACAAAGTTCCGACTGACTTCGAATTATCGATCAATCCAATATGGATAAGCCTCTCAATTTTCATCTCCTCACTATCGTGTCGTTTTGTTTACGTTGACGTTTTTAAAAAATCAATTACATTAAATTGATTCATGTTTATATATTTATGATTAATTCGATTCGATGATTCTGTTTTCATATTGCATAAGAAATAAAAACAAAAGATATGTCACAATTGAAATCGCGGAAGAATTGAAAAGGGATGTTTTCCATCCATTCATTCATAGAAATCAGTGATAGTAGTGGGCGGCAGATAAACTCACATACATTGGGCTTTGGAATTCCCACACAATGCCAAACCAATTAACAACATCGTTTGAATTATTTTTAACTTGATTCGAAAATAATTCCAACAAAATTTATCTGTTCATAGAAATGCTGATACGAACTACAACTCCAATAAGATATTGGGGTACGTTCATTTACTCCTCTATGAGTGTGCTTGTATCCATACCTTGATGCATCTAATAAGATTTCCCACATTACACACAGTTTGTTGAGTGCACAAACGTTGCGGTTCATGATATTAGTTTTGGTTACATACGTCAAGTTAAACTACAAATTCAACATGTTCATCAAATCTATGCATGTGCCATGTCTACGTACATCATTTGTATATTCTATCTCGATTCTGTGAACACGATGAAACCTGTAGAGGAAAAAAAAATTGCTTGAGCCCTCGGTTCCACCACATTCTCTTACTTTCGTCTCATTCATTGAATGGATTCAGTAAATTCATCGACAATGAACTTCTGGTCATTTTATCCATCCGCTATATCAACGATATTTAATAGACATGAAGGACAACGGGGAAAAACGAGAGATGTGCAATTAATTTATCTTTGATACTGCAAATATTAAATGACATCACGTTGAAAATTAATTTTTCATCGATTTTTCACTTTGAAATTTGAAACAATTCGAAATTATAAATCAATTTTTTTTCATCATTTTGAATTCAACTGAAGCATTTCAAATTAGATACAAAAAATTTCTCAGTCGTCGAGCAAAACACAAACGTTTTCTCATTCATATATTCAAAAAAAAAAGATATAATTTGGATTCGATCGATAAATTAGCAATATCGCTTCTGAATTAACATTGTGGATGGATTTGAAAAAAAAAAGTGATGGCTCATTCGCTGCCATCAGCCGTTTGCTGTGTTCAACTGACAGACGTATGAGCAATTTGAGGACATGTTCATGGGACGTGACGCAACGAGAGAATAAATGCAAAGAAAAACCTGTCCTTTATACTGATGACCAGTAATGGTCGTACTCTGATGTCATTGCGCATCGAATGAAATTACTACGATCGATAAAGTTGGCCGAGTGGCTCTCGTCTACACCAACGTCATCCGCACGTGACGTGGGTTAAAACTAAGAGGGAAAATGTGTATATTGAAATATGAATATATATATGTATTTAGTCAGATATAAGAACGGGACAAGTAAGGGATACTGCACCTTTCAAAAATCATCATTGAAATTAATGTAAGGGTGCGCATTGAGACGAATAAAATAGGTGAGGCGTGGCGCGGTGGTTTGTGTACGTCATCATCTTCTTCATATCACTATATGTACGCAACGTCTATTTCCGGCGCTTTTTTCATTCTGTTACCGGTACTCAATGATGGCATTGCCATATTCCATATGCTGCCATGACGCCGATTGCCATTGAACATCGCTACGTATGCCGCCGGGTATTTCATTTCCATTCTTTTCTTTTTCTTGCTTTGCATATTTCTTATTCCCATTCTTTCATTCAGCACCCCTAATATAGTACAACTTCAACGATTTATCATAAAAGTGCCATCCACCAGAATTCCACAAATACTGAGCAATGCTGCAAATTGTTCTCTTGCACTAGGAAATGAAAAGTTAAGTTGACTCCCTAGATGATAGTACGAAATGGATAAGTAAATTGGATGAAAGACGAATCGCAACATTTCCATTTCATGGTAGAAGAGCAAACAAGACGCAGAACACTTTGAATTATAGCAAAAATTGAGCAAGCAAATTGTTGAGGATTGTATTGTCATGGACGTGACTTGGGGTAATCAGAAATTTCCTCAAATCTACAATATATAGAGGACTACAGTTGGATCAATTTCTTTCATTTCAATGCATTCAGTATTATTCTATTGTATAATGTATGGATTTGTGTCACATCAATGTGATAAAATTTTTTTATTCTTATTCCCAATTGACATTGTTCGGTTATTCCCAATTGGCTGTTCCCCAATTCGATCTACCAGACAGAATTGGGATCGATATCACGCAGCGGCGCATAAGTCAGTCGTGAGCATACTCAAACATTCCATTTTATATTAAATGGGAAAATAAAAATAGGAAGGGGTGAACACGTCCATATCAACTGCCATTGAATTTTACATAAATTCAATGGTATATGAAATTCTACATTTATTTTCATTGATGTGTGTATATTCATAATTCCGACCAAATAGTACATCATTTATCTCCACTTTGCAACAAAGCGGAAAATGTATAATAGAATAATAATGAAAATTATTCCAAAGTCCTGCACTTTACTACCATTTAGATTGTGTCTGTCTTTCCGTGAAATTCTACTCGTAGTCCAAAATGGAAAACCACAAATTATTAACAGCTTTATAGATTCAATGAGCAATGGTTGTAATAAAAATAAAATACTAGATTTAACAATATTTATTCACTGCTCGTTCCTATCGTGATAATTTGTAAATCAACGTCTCTTTTGATAACTGCTCTTGCGCGCGATAATTTATCTCAATACCATTCACTTATGCAAACAATCTCTTGATTCATAATCCGCATAATATCTCATCGCTTTAATACTTCCTTCTTCTATTCTTGTTTCACTAACAAATCATTAAATGTATCACTACTTAACAAGATTCATAATGTGGAAAATAATAAATGTTTTGTTTCGATTCAATATGAAATAGATGAAATAAATATTCGTGTGTTCTATTAAATTTTTAAGTGATCGTAAACTTATGAAGATGACGAACAACTTCTTGACTTGGAATAACGAGGAGGACGCTTGAGCAAACACGTCGATAAAAATCGAGTAGTCTAAAACAAGTTCGTTATTTATACATGTTGTCGGAGCCAATATATCAAGACATCCCTCCGGGGGTGTTCGATTTATTCGAATGTTCTGATTATTCGCTCGATCATTGTGACTTTCAGAGGATATTCGTGATTGCTGATAGCAAACATGAAAATTCCGACGCATTTGTATATCACAAACATTCATAAATATAGTGATGAAGAATTGAAAAGCATAACAACAATAATATCATTCGAAATGAAATCACATAATTTATAACTAATTATCACAACGCCAGTGATGACACTCACACTTTTCGAATTACATCATTTACATTTGAAATAATGATAATTTCGATATTATTCGAACGGAAATTCAATACAATTGTTGTCGTAACATTAGTATATGTGCGCATTGTCTATTATTTATTGTACACAAAGTAAAGACCCATCATCAGGTGTTGTATGACTGCAGCTGAACGATAAGAGCATATCGCAGTGTGACAGAGAGAAAGAGATGTCTATGCAACTTTGTTATGTCTACGCTAATTTGTATTCAACATGAATCTCCCTTTCATCATAAAGCATTACCTGCCTTATACGAACATTAAATATGATGTCTGGGAATATTAAATTGGAATTATTAGAATTTTGGAAATAAACACGAAGTTTAGATGAAGCTATAAACATTCGAATTAGTATCTCCTTTGGTATCAGAAAGAAGTTGATGGACTTTGAGTGGATCTTATTTGCCGATTAAGAACTTGAAGTATGAAAAAAATTGTGAGATCATTTTTTTTTTCGTCAAATATTATGATGAATATATCAATAGTGTAGGATTCCTTCGTGGAATCATGTTCATGCATATATGAAGACAGTTGTACAGCTTATTTTGTTTCCCCAGTCTCATCCGAGCACGTATCACCTACAGATAAAGTTATTCCCTCGGAGTTAGGGGATGTAAATTTAATTCTACGTTTATCTTCCACATTCCCCTATTAGGATTAAACAATTTTCTGTGTCTCATGCGTACGTTCAATATTCCGTAACAACCATAATCGATGTCTTTCTCATGACATCATTCAAAATTATGATCCTGCGTATTAGTTACTTTTACGTGCCATGTTTTGGAATTCGCCAATCGATTACTTGGAGATTACTTGGAAATAGAAATTCAACGTTACACCATCGAGAAGTTCTCGGTTGGAATTACGTGTTTAAATATAGATTTTGTATGACATCAGTATTTACAAATATTTATCAAACGTAAATTTACAAAGTATATAATTATATTTGATGGTTTATATATGGAATGACGTTGTTTACCTTAGTATATGTATTGAAATTCTTCAATGTCCTAAAAAAAGATGTTTTAAAATAAAACTTGATGGAAAATTACGTCAGTACTGTTAGAATCCCCTTGAAAGACCAACTATATTGATGTATGGAGGGTATCTGAGGACCCTTTACCTATATGTGCGGTCGATACATTCCCCTTTATATATTGAAGTGCCCGATATTTTCCCTTTTTTTTTTGCTTTCTCACACTGTGCTTTGGCTTTTCGCGAAAATGTTTACTATTGTACGATGTATATTCTTCATTTTGACTTTATATGGTGGGTCCCCTTTATTTCTTCATTTTGTTCTATTGATAGATGAATAATCAATAGTTGACCAAGTGATACATATCCCTTATGTGGTGGCATGTTTTTTTTTTCCTGTCTTTCTCTGAATTATTGAGAGATGACTAGTAATATATTTCCATCAATCATTGTATGGAATAAATCATAGCCTCGAATGGGGAGAGATTTCTGTTTACATTCAGAAATATAAATTTTTATTATTTATGTAAATAATTCAACTTTTTCTGGCGTTTTTAGTTACGTAGCGCAGAATCATTTTATGGTGAGTGAATAAACATCTAGCAAGACTCAATGATTTATTCTTAGAATAAAATACATTATTCACGACAAAGTAGAATAATAACAAATAATAAATATAAAATGCTAAAAGACTAACAATCTATCGTTTTTGTTCGCCTATTGGCGGTGTAGCTAAAAATATTATTCAGAATATATCTTTGGAAGAAAATGTGACAATGAATTTATCAAATAACCGATTCTTCGTCCTTATATTGAACTTGCAAGTCCACACACGAACTCCATTAATGTTGGGTCATTCGTCTTTGTGGGAAAGTCGTGTAATTTTTCTGAGTGATAGTAAGTAGTAAAAATGTGAATCAATATATGGCGTAATCCTCACTTTTGTTGCTTTGTGACATTTATAGAAAATGTTATTCATAGCTGTGTTGTACGAAAAAAAAATATTCATGAATAATGAATATGAATGAGTATATGATCAATGCAACAGCTAAAGTGAAAACTAATTGGGTTCTACGTCTGAATAACTGACATCTTCACTGTCCCGTTATTAAATTTAAAAAATGATATTGAACAGGCGGTGAACTGAAGATATCAAGCAGAGTATCAGTCGTCTAATAATTTCACCTCAGTCAAGTTTTTTGCTATCTTCAGATCATTCATCAAGAGATTATCGTGAGTACCAGCTAAAATATAATAGAAAATTCCATTTTTCATAGCATCATTATCTTCAAAAATTCCAATTGATTCGACATTACGTTCAAACCTTCAGAACTCATTTGAATGTGCAATACCTCACCGTCGAGGATAGTTTCCACGTAAAAACAACGACAAAATATATTGACAGTTGACTATGAAACAAGAGAAACGTAAAATACGCTGTGATGGATATTGGATATGCAGAAACACTCATCTTTCAGTGTTTAATAGTTCTTTTTATTTCCTGACACCCTGTTTGCTATATTCTGGTGATCCTTTACTAGCTACCATCGAGTATGAAATGGATGAGTAGGTATTAGAAGGATATATGCATATAGATATAAGGGTCATGGCCGAGCGTATTGAGTGCACTTGAATACACTCGATTGCACTCATCCGATATTTGATATCCGCATCGGGATACATCTATTGTTGACCAAGTTGGCGCTGTTCGATTGCCACAAACAAGTGTCTTCAAAGCTATAAACTCATCTGAAATGAGTTTCGAATTTTCTCGAAAATCTATGACTAGGAATCACCAGTACTCACCTTTGGTAGTAGCAATTGGTTAAATCGTTTGTGTTATTTCTTCTTCACAGCCCTTTCACCGGAGATTGAAGTGAACTCACTGATGGTTAAATTGTCGTACTGTTCACATCCCACATGAAGCTTTACTCCAATTATTCTGTTATATTCCAATCTACATAACGACTGGTGTACAACACACACGGCTGTGAGTATCTAAAATCCTTTTTCAACAAAACAAAATATTCGTATGAAATAATCGATCGGTATTGATTCGAATCGCCATTGCGATTATATGATAGTTTATATGTGAATTCATGAATGATAATGAAATAAAGATAAACATGATGATATTGAAGAGAAAAGAAGAGGTTGAAGTATATTTGATAAGGAGAAAACTCTTTCTATTATTTAAATTACTCAATTGCTATTTTGAGATGTTCTCATGTCCTCTATTGTGTATAACGTGATGAAATGAAGAGATAATGACTAAATGGGAGATTTATAATCTCTGGAATGCGTTATACTTGAAAGTAGAATTGGGAAACTATGAAAAACGATTAATCTCTATTGAGAATATTTATATATCGAATGTACTTAACATGCAATTACACTGTCACATGCGCGCCAATTTACACAATCCAATTGCTTTATTCGGGACATAATTAAATTGCGTCCATTCTGAATGTACCAGCAAGGCTGCACAACAGCCATCTGAGTCGTAGCATGTTATAATTGCATTCCAGTGTTCAATCGATTGTTAAACAGTACAATTTAAATTAAAAAGCTCAACAAAATTAAATTTCAATTGTCCTTTATTGAGAGCTTGCCGATTTTTTTTCCTGATTTATCATCATACACTCTCGTAGTTCATCACCTGTTGATTCTATTCAGTAATTACACGCAATATCTCCATAAAATTTGGAATCGTGTAGCGCAACTTAACGCCAGCTCGGAACGTTACGGAAAATGTGGGAAAATTTCTTTAATTCATTTTCCGTGAATCTCTGTGATGTGATGAAAAATTTATGATCCCGCAAATTAATTCCAGCATCCGTTTTTCTTTCATAATTTCTCGACGTAGGAAATTGAAAGAAAAACGTAGTTAAACACGGATGAATTCAAATAAAAAAGAGAAACAATGATTGTGAAAAAAAAAATTTATATCATAAATCAATCGATACAATTACAATAATTGTATAAACAAAAGATAAAAATATATTCATATGTGTGCACAAAGAAAACCTCTCTTCAAACAGGTACCTCGGGCACGTTTTGTGACACAAATAACGCTCATTCAACGTCGGTTATCGGCTCAACACTGAACGAAGCAGGCGCTTCGCGATCCCAGCGTTGGCTTACCCGTGACGCCATTGACCGAAACCCGTTTTCTCCTGCCAATACGCTCGCGCCGCACATCCCTTCTCGCACAATCACTCTCTTTCTCCTGCTCTTTTTTCCTCCCTCTCATTTTCCCTTGGTAGATCGTGCTAGTAAGCACTATAAGTACTCAAAATACAAGCCAATGCATTTTCTCTCTCTTCAACGCAGCATTCTACATCCTCTTACGGTATAAGCTTCGACACTTTCTTCATTCACGTGTTGCTCCATCAACAATTTACGGTTCAGATGATGTCCAACGAAATTAATCATAATCCTCCATACTCCAACTTTTATTTTGTAGTCCGATTTATTTCGCTATTAGATCCAACCGTTTGATCAGATAATTAATACGGATGTTAATGTTTGCGTAATGTTGTTCAGAATATCCTGATGCATTCATTACATAAATTAATTTCTCGTGTGCTATCATGTGGATTGAATCTTCTACATTTTCCTATAGAAAAACAAATATATACTAATTTTTCCTTCTCTGTTAAGTGTAGTAGTAAAAAAATCATTTTTTCTCACGATGATCATGTAGATACAATTTTCGAGTTTCTAATGAAAACTAATTTTGCGTCTTCTTATGTCTATTCATCATTTTTCCCCCCAAATGATCAGAATAATTTTAATCCGAATTTTCTAATCATTTCATGACATCTCTGATTGTATTTTTCGATATGTTTCAGCGCCATAAATCGGCGGCAAAGAGAAAACATTTCGCCAGGGTGAAAAAAATTCCGAGATATTTCCGTGTGGGCCTTTGAACATGTTTATTTTATTTTCATGAATTATGTCTAGTTTGTTAGTAGTAGAGTCAGGTCAATGTGCTTCACATAAACTTCCATATGCTTTCACCAAGATCGATATACTGTGCATGGCACGAATAGGTCTTGAATAAGTTATTCACATGGTATGTTACAAACTTGGCGGCAAAAATCATCTGCAGCTATGGCTATGGATTGTAGATCTGTTATTTTTCTATTCTTTCATGATTTTTTATTATTTTTTTATATGTTGGAAGATTCAATGTATTGCTAACATTCTTGGATACTTTGTCTTAGACAGTATGAATTTCATGTATGGCCCAAGGCTCAGGGCTGAAGATAAGAATCATTATTTTGTCATTGAATTTGTGATTCAATTCTTATCCTCAGTAATTTTCCATAATAATTTCTCTTAATAACTTAATAGATAATATTACAAAAGTTGTGATTAAGTGTGAGATGTAACGACTATATCGTGGAAAAACCGCAGGCACTGGATCGATAAAATTGAAAAATTGGAAGACGATGCTGACGATATTTTTGGAAGAGTATACAAGCCAACGTGAAATAAGATACTGGAATGTGGATATTAATGAATATTATGCATGACAGTGTTCATATTGCAGTTGAGATAATGATATCCCTGTTTATTTTATCACTTTATTCTGACTTCATCCACCATATATAACATCATATATTGATTATAAGTTCTATAAGTTGTTTCAGATGAGGATAACTACAAGAGTACTTTGTAACATCGCTGATATCTATTTACAGAGCTTTCTGATGTTATTATATTTTATTCATCCTTATTCTATGATATTATACATGTAGAGTAATGTGTAATGATCCAAAATTATTTGCCATCGTCACATCGATTGCAATGCAGTATGAAGTTTAATCAACTCGACCTCCTCAAGTACAGTTTCGTCATTTGACGCCAAGAGTTTCCGCAAACACAGTTATGGTACCCCTCAATAGTTCAAGTAACAGATTTATCTTGCGCTCACTTAGTTCTCATCTTATATCAAACATTTGCTATTATAATACTTGGCGAAATAAGTCATTATGTAGGACGGATGTTCTATTTCATAAAGACATTTTTGTTGCTAGATAGGTAAATGTCATAATTAAACTCAATTCATATTGACATAGAGCGGCAGCGTCTCATTTTCTAGAGCTTGAGAAATTTTTGTTACAACTGAGAATTTGGTGGTGAGAGTAGTCGCAGGGGTAAAGTAAGAGGGTGGAATGATGGTAACCCGTAAATTGGATGCGATATCGATTTTCTAATGTTGTAGGTTGACTCAGAAATGTTCATCAGCACACATGCGCAACAATGGCGGCACAAATCTTGAGGATGGTACGTTCGATTGAATCAGTTGTAGTTAGATCCTATTGTTATAATCAAGTGAAAAAGGTATTGAAAAATAATGCGCCTAAATGTACTGTTCATAAATCCCGTTAGAGAATGGGATGAAGAATAAATGGCAAATAATATTAGTGACTGTATGGTGATGGTGATTCTGGTGGTTGGAATTGTTTTATTCACCACGCCAAAAATATCTGCAGGTAATTTTTCTGATTATTGTATTATGGATATGAATATATTACACTCATTCAACATTTCCACATGAGAAGTAAATCATTATTTACCATTTGCTTAGGACAATTATTGTCAAAGGAACACCGCACACATGCAGCATCTGAACGCGCCAATGACCTCTGGTGTTATGAATGTGACACGATAGAGGATGGAGAGTATTGTGTGGATCTTGTTGGCAATCATTCATCACTGATGAAGAAATGCAAAGATGATAGGCGAATATGTATGGTAATGTATCAAAAAAATTGATCGCAGTCTTTTATGATATTGTACGATTGATAACTTAGATAATCGTCATGTATTTTGGTGACCTAGTTCAAGATATTGAATGAAGGGCCTGAATTTATTTGAGAATTCTGTACATTAAAAAAGTTCAATTTTTTGTTTAAAGAAAGAATCAGATCATGTGAACAATTCAATTGCCATGAGAGAAATTCTCACGTCAATGTTGTAACAAAGTTTTGATATTCTAATCCAAGAAATTTATATACTTGAGAATGCTTAAAGTTTTCGAGGAGACTTTGAAGTACTACAATTGTAACATTAAATCAATATTGAATGTTACAGTTATAGTATGTGAAATATTATACTGAGATTTAATACGTTTATAGAACGGTTCGAAAGATTTCTTCTCCTCGTTCATCTTCATAACTGTCTCCGTACGATACTCGAAGGCCTATCCATATTCATGGTATTTAATATCCTTATGTAGGTGAAGAGATATTCATTCACTACAAGCACAGAGAATTCAACGTCGGAGCCAATGATGTGGGCGCTGGAAAGGAATTGTACAAATAAATGTGAGCCCGGTTGTATTGTCATTGGTGAACGAACAAAGTTATATGCATGCACGGCTTGTTGTGAAAAATCTTTGTGCAATACTGGGAAAGGCACTGCCACTGATCTTACAACGCGCAATATCAGTTTTGTATTAGCTCTCATATTACAAATTTTGCTCACTATTACACTGTATCCAGCGTGATATTGTCAATAAAATTCTACAAGACGTAAAATTTCATTCGTTTTTCATTTGTATTCATACCTGCCTTTCATATATATTGTATTTATAACTAATTTCTCGTGTAACATGCGCGATTGATTTAATGGCTACAATAGCAATCGAGATGATTGATCGATAGGAACACGACATATAGTACAATTAATAAAGTCATATTGAAGATTAATCAGATTAATCAGTAGTCTTGTATGAAAAGGTTGATGTGAATCAAATATTTCAAATGTTTTCATGTTATACATTTGGTTTTTGCATATTCTCTATTTCTGTATATTACAGTAATAGCTTCATCCAAAACTCCGAATCATTGTTTAAAAATATTGGTGTACGAAAGATAGTTTATCCGAAAATACTAACCAGTGAAAAAATAATATCGCGACTGAAAAGAGAAAGCAACGAATATAAGCATGTTGATGGTGAATCACTTTATATCACTTTGAATCGATGGACCATAAAGACTCATTACAACCATGATTTAGTTATATCACCAAATTATGTCTCCCAGTGGATCCATTCCAATAAAGAGACGGAACCCTCATTCGATTATGATAAACAGAAACTTCATGAATGTCTTCCATTAAGGGGAAGTATAGAAGAATTTGATGAATCAAGTGTTTTATTGACTTTGTGTAACAATGATATTTTCGGGCTCATTAATATTAAAAAGAAGTCATTTTTCCTTCAGCCAACTGATGTTAATAGACGTCATATTCTTTATGAAACAGCAATTCCGTATCGGTTGGTAACAAAAATGGAGAAATACAGTTCGGGTTCGGGAAGTTGGTCGGATGATCAATATGACAAGCATCCAATGATGAATAATATCATTAATAATGACGGTAATTATGTTTGTAGGTTGTAATACATGATCATTAACACGGTATCCAAATGTGAAATTTTATCTATGCTGATAATCATTTATAAATGATGTAGAAAAAGAGAGTAGTAATGAAAAAAATCGGTGCATGGCGTTGGTTATTGGGAAAAATGGAACTAGATACATCGAGGTTGCGTCGTCGCTATGTGCAGAATATAATCGTAAAAATGATGATGCATACAAAATGGAAATAGCAACAAATCATGAACGACCTCGACGACAGTCGGAATATTCCGATTATAAATATGGTGATCATAATTTTGAATATCCCTATCGGACATCACTTGATTGCTTCGAACGACAACGAAATAAGAGGGCACTCTCAATTTGTGATACTGCAGAATATTATAATATGACCAGTGACATGGCGACACCTGATTATATTCAATTCATGGACACACAATACGATTTCAATCCGGGATATATATATGGTAATATATGTTATATTTATCAGACAGGAATATTCGTCAAGTGGATGCTGTCATCATTTTATCAATATTTTTCCAACAATTATTCCTTCTATACAATCCTGAACTTTTGTTTTTGATTTGTTTGAAAACTTATTTTGGTCAATGGAAAGTTCTGTTGGGCATTAGGTGATGCATAGCCTGTTTGAAAAATACTCCGTCTTATGAAATTATTAATTCATCTCAGATCACATAGCAACATATTTGCACAAACCATGAAGACAATTTTTATTGTAGATGACGAAGCTGAAGCCATCAATCGTGACTATTCTAGCCCACCGAGTGAGTCCTGATTTAACAGATGGTTTTGATTCAATGCACGGTTTAATGCTTCATTTTGAAATTTAGTAGATGAGGAAGAATCTTCCATTGTTTCATCAAGACAAATATCAGGATTTAGACCACCATCGCGTGTTAAGAATCGGTGGGCAAAAATGGTAGTTGGTGTAGATTTTGATGTCATCAGATTTCACGGTCCACGTACTGAGCATTATGTTTTCACAGTGTTCAACATAGTAAGTCATTTGTGACACAGATTAATTGCAGTAATAAATTCATATTGATTTATTATTCGAATTCGTGTGAATTATTTCTATTTAGGTCAGTACATTATTCAAAGATATTTCGTCGAATGACGTATTGAGAATCGTGATTATGAAAATGTTATTATATCCAGATCACAAAGATAGTGCAGTGAGTAATATAATATTTTTGTTAAAAAGCTTATGCTGTACTCATGATTATTGAATTTGTGGTTTTGTGATTGGAGATCCATGCGGGCGATACAAAATATCCGCTTTATAGTGTGAACAAATGGAATCGCGATGTGTGGCAGAATACCGAAGAAAAATATGATATGGCTGTATGGTACACGCATTTTAAAATACAAGAAGAAGAAAGCACATCACCTGGACCATATATGTGTCAGTGGCAGTGGTCCTGTCTTCTTATTGAAGACGTTGGTTGGTTGTCAGCAGTTAGGATTGCTCATGGTATTGGTCACCTGTAAGTGAGTTCATATCATCATGAAAAAAATATATGGGACAAGTTTTATATTTAATTATGATAGAATAGGATTAACTCACGATGGCGATTTGTCTGCTAACAATAACTGCGCATTAGATGCGTTATTGGAGACGACAATTATGGCTGCAGTTATACCGGCTATAATGCCGAATCCTATATGGTCTTCTTGCTCGAAATCTGAATATGAATTTGCTGTTAGGTATGTGTAAACTATAACATACATTTTGGGAATAAAAGTGTTTTTAATTTGAGTTATGATTTATGGTCGTTCAGGAAGTATCCATGTCTGGAGAAACCACCATTAAGTCATGAACACACAGAATTCTATCATGGAGTATTTTCTCTCGATGAACAGTGTCGTATTGAATTCGGAGATGGGTAAAACTTTTACTGTCACTATAGCAGCAAAAATATATAGTCCCTATGATTTTGGAAAAATGAAGATATATGTGATGGTTGCAGGTGGGTATTTTGCAACAGGATTTCAGTTCGTGATCCTTGTAAAGAACTATGGTGCAATAAAATGATTGGTAAAAGGCGGAGTTGTATGACACGTCAGACTCGTACTTTGGAAGGTACAATGTGCAGTCGGGGAAAGGTATGAAATACTCCTCATTATTTTGTGAGCCATTGATTGATAAACTCCGATTTGCAGCGATGTATAAACCAAACATGTGAAGATGCAACACGTCCTGGTTACGTCCAAGATATTACCTCACAGCGGCCCCAATCTCCCGGCTATCCAGAATTTGGTACAACACCATATCCCACTGGCTACAGTGATTATACAATGCCTTCGCCAGGATATACTCAACATACTACCTATGGACCCTCACGACCTGGTTATCCAGATTCCTCTCCGTATGAACCAGCGCGACCACCCAGTTATCAAGACACTACTACCTACAGGCCGTCTGGATATCCAAGCTATCCCGCAACAACAACGATCAGTCCATACGGCCCACCGAGCTATCAAGGTACTACAACAGATGGACCTCTTAGCCATTCTGGTTACCCCGAAGTAACTACACATGGATCGCCAAGTCATCCAAGTTATCCAGGACCGCCATCATATGTTACCCCGAAGTAACTACACATGGATCGCCAAGTCATCCAAGTTATCCAGGACCGCCATCATATGGCCCACACGGTTCACCAAGCTATCAAAGTACCTCAACAGATGGGCCTTTCAGCCATTCGGGTTACCCCGAAGTAACTACGAATGGATCGCCAAGTCATCCCAGTTACCCAGGACAACCAGCATATGGTCCGCATGGCCCGCCGAGCTATCAAGATACTACTACTAATGGACCACTTGTCCACTCAGGTTACCCAGCGACAACTCCGTCGAGTTATCCGAACTATCAACACGCACCTCAGCATAGTCGACCTGGCCACTTAAATTACCTGGAAACAACTACGCACGGTCCTCCTAATTATCCAAGCTATCCCGGAACAACTCCGTATAATCGACCTGGTCATCAAACCTATCACGAGACAACTACATATAACCCGTCAGGTTATCCGACTCATCCAAACACAACTCAGTACAGTCGACTGAGTCATCCAGACCACTCGGAATCAACTCTACATGGCCCACCTAGTCATCAAAACCGTTCTGAAAACATTACATATAACTCTCCTAGGTATCCAAGCCATTCCGAAATAACTACACATAAACCGCCAGGTCAGCAAACTACGATAACACGTAATCACCCACCTTCGGACCGTACACGCGAGAGATCTTTATTCAGCAATTCTCCACGACTTCGAAGAATATATTCAGGAAATTTTCACCACTAATCCTCCATTATTTACTCCATCTTCTGATGTTCAATATTCCGTAAGATAATTATCTGGCTATTAATCGATACTGACTACGCAATCACTGTTATTAAATTTTAATGGATCAACGTAGACATCAAACACGTATGTCATATTCAAGTAGAGATAAAGAATTAAATATAGAAATATAGAAGTGTGTTTTCAATATGTTGTAGCAGTTTTTGTGTAACACTCCCATAGCCGCATTCCATCGCACAGAGTCTGCCATTATTGTAGCAATCATGAGCTCATGGTTCTCGTGGGCTGTTACTTTTTTTATCTGTTAGCGTCAAAGTGCATGTCTGCATTCCTATTTGCTGCGAGCATCTGCATTGTGCACGTCAGTTATAGTTAGTACGACCGCCACGTCGTAAACCCACTCAACAAACCAATTAAGCTCTATTTTGTTATTCTGCCTCTGTGAGAATAATTTCAGATGACACCGATGTTTGTGGCTTCAATATTCACACTTTTCACGCGAAAACATTTCTAAAATAATTATCGACAAAGTGAATGATTATAATACAATGATTAGTATCACATGATGATTAAAACAACAGTTTACTTTTGTTTCATCTTCATCGTTGTATCATCGACGTTCGTTAAGACCTCAGATGAAGAGTTCCGAAGTAACATGTGGATTGTCAATCATGGCTTTGTCATTCCGAGAATTATATCAGGAGGACGACCAAGACGATGAGTTGATTTAAAGAGTCAAGTGTATGTTTCTATCAGTAGATGGATTCTAAAAGCTCATTCAAACAATAAATTATTGGTGTCTCCTAAACTGTCATTAGATTGGGTTGCGTCTAATAGCTCAACAAATCGTGTTCCAGTTTCTGAAGATGATTGTGGCATCTTTCATGGTCATGTTCATGACAAAGAAGATTCTCGAGTTGTAATGACAATTTGTGGTGCAAATTTTTATGTTTATTTTCGATTTGATAATCGTAGCTTCACAGTTAGCCCTATAACTAATGGAAGTCATGTGTTGGAAGAGTCGCGACTGCACAATTTACGTAATGGGGATAAATATTATTCACGGAGAATGAAAAGAGATTTAATGAGCGTTGATAAAAAAAGTGTCTACAATTTAACTGGCGATACCTTCGACTTGGATGATGAAAATAAGTCGAAAAATGTAGTGATTGCATCACAATCAGATAAACATGAGAGCCAGGACTATTTTTCGGATCGCAAATGGATACACACGAAACTTTCAAGTGAGTCCACATTGTGTTAGAAGCGAATACCGCAAAGTCAAATCCATCGTCATAACTATACTCAATCCAAGAGATAGAGATTCGATAAATATTGCGTATCAAAAGTTTATTCAGTTTTGTTCTTCGTTCGAATATTCATATTCTCAGGTTCATCGAGAACAAAGATCAGCGATATGGAATCTTTGCGAGCGCCAACATGGCTTGAGCTTGGAATTGCGGTTGATTATTCTGTAATTGACTTCCACGGTGACCGTGTACAGCAATACGTTTTTGCACTTCTCAACATCGTGAGTAGAGTTCGCATAATCATCTCGACGGAATCCAATGAACATTTCAAGAATACGTCGCATTAATATATGCGGTATTTACTGTTTATACGACCTAGGTCAGTGCCATTTATCATGATCCAACACTCGAGGCTAATTTGACACTTATCATCGTGCGGATGATTTTCTACGTTGAAAAAAAAGATGGAATGGTATGAAAGTTTGAAGATGAAGAGATTTTCTTTTTTTACTTTCAATATTACCATCAGGTGCGTACGGGAAATGCCAGAAAATCGTTGGAGAATGTCAATAGGTGGAATCGAAATTTTCTTTCATCAGCCAATGAAGCACACGACATTGCAGTTTGGTTAACGCGATTAGATATCGGTGGGCCATCAGGTTATGCGCCAGTTTCTGGTGTCTGTGACCCAGCACGATCCTGTGCCTTAAATCGAGATGAAGGTTTGACAAGTGCCTTCATTATCGCTCATGAACTCGCGCACATGTGAGTTCCTGTATACTGCATCCGTTCAACTCTGTTCTGTATCACCATTTATTATTTTATTCAAACATTTCACGATGCGCACACTTCATCAAAATCTTACAGATTAGGATTGACCCATGATGGTGATGTGGCAGCAGGGAATTCCTGCGGACGTGAAGCATCGATGGGCAGTGTTATGGCAGCAATGGTGGCTGCGACTTTTCATCAATTCCATTGGTCATCATGTTCGAAAAAGGAATATCATCATCAAGCTAAGTAAAATCATTTTTGATTCTTATAAATCTAATTATCCCAGATTCACCATCATCAGATTCTGGTCCCTACATCAATGCCAAATATTTCCAGACAATGGACGTGTTTAAATAATTATCCTGACACTAATAATCTTACGTATCCGCGAGAGATATTGCATGAAACATTCACAATGGACGAGCAATGCCGTATGGAGTTTGGCAATGGTTATCAACTCTGTCGTAGCTTCAACCCACCTGGTCTGTGTTCTCACTTGTGGTGTTCTCACAAACGTGCACCCCAAGTATGTAAAACAAAAAAAGGTCCACCATTAGAAGGTACAATGTGTGGCAGAAACAAGGTGAACCTATACAAACAATATATATATATATACAAGAAGTATCTATAGTTGATTGCGAAGGCATATGCATCACAATAACATTATAATAATTTCTAATATACAGTGGTGTGTCAATGGTTACTGTGAGCAAGCCAGCCAGACTAGGTTCGACGTTGGTGCTGTTGTGAGCAGCCCAAGAGGTAGCTGGAGTGAATGGAGTCCATGGAGCAAATGTTCACTCACTTGTGGTGTTGGCGTTCAAATACGTTCACGATTATGTAGTAACCGATTGTAAGACTTCCTTTTTCCCTTCGCTTCGATTGAAAGACACCAAAATTTCACAGCGAATCATTCGTATTTTAGATCTATCGACGGGGGAGAAAATTGTGAAGGCAGCAGTATGGATGTGATGATTTGTGAACGTGCGAAGTGCCCATTGTTATCTGATTTGAGGAGAGAACAGTGCAGTCAATTTTCGAATATAATTCCAAATAGAGCATCTGGGAAACATAAGATGATTTGGTTACCCCATTTACTCGATGATATCAATGATATCTGTCGATTGACATGTAGAAATTCTGACACGGGAGATATTCATATTGGCAATGATTTCCTCATTGATGGCACTCCATGTTCCTACAATTCATCAGACATTTGTATTCAAGGCAAATGTCATCCGATGGGCTGTGATAATATATTGAACTCGGGAAAGCGTTTTGATGACTGTGGAATATGCGATGGAGATAATTCCACATGTATTACTATCAGTAACAAGTTTCAACGCAACATCCGAAGAGGTATATGAAAACGTATATATGAAAGTGTGTTATCGATACTGGAGTAATCAGATATTCTAAATCCAATGTGCAAGTATTCATGTAACACATTTTGGATAATTTGTGGTTAGCGGCGAGAGTTTAACTTGCCTTGAGAACATGGGAGGAGGGTATATCGTGAACGTGCAGCATACTTAAGATTGAATCTCATTTAATAGCCTGGGGCAAGCGAATACCGGAACGTGATCGATAATGCATAGCTATAACGGATACGAAAACCTTGGAGTTGGCAAACAATTCAATATGTTTATCATTCTTTTTAAATAAATATATATATATAGGAGAATTAAATCAATTTACAGCTATGACAAGAGTTGCTACAGTTCCAGCTGCGTCTCATAATATAAATATTGAAGTGGATATGTTCCCAATATCATTGATGAATGGAGCTGCTAAATTAATAATACGTGATGGTCAGAATAATAAATACGAGTTCAAAACTTTTGGTGCCAATAACAATTTTTCGATTCTCATCGTCGAGGGGACGGAGTTTAAAATAGGGATGAAAACAAATCAATACAGGGTTTTTGGTCGAGGTCCAACGCTAGATGATGTCGTCGTATCGGTGAGAAAATTCATCATAGACAATTCAAATTATGATGCTGATAATATTATGTTATTAATGTTTCTATCTTCTAGCTACGTACGACAAATAATGAAAGGAAGTTCTCGACAATTTCGGTTAATTTTCATTATGTGGCGAATCGCGCAAAGAAGTTTTCGTATTCTTGGTCGCTTGGTGGTTGGAGTCCGTGCACACTCACATGTGGTGGTGGAATAAGACGCCAGACTATTGCGTGCAAGAACGATCAAATAGGAAGAATTGAAAACCGGAAGAAATGTTTGCATATTCCAAAACCGATTCAAGGAATGAAACTTTGCAACACATTCAGGTGAATAACATTTCCATATGTAAAAGAAGACTATGAAGAACAATCACCATATTTTTATTTCGATAGTTGTGAGTTCAAATGGATTGTAGGTGAATGGGAAGGATGTACAAAGACGTGTGGCTCTGAAGGCGTTCAGCAGAGACAAATATATTGCGTACATTCATCGTTTCCCAACAATAAAATCACGAGTAATAATATGAATACAGTTCATCGAGCAATGTTACCACCGAACATTTGTCAACGACATCATGCACCGGAGATTCAACGTGAGTGCAACAGATTTCCCTGTCCCGGAAACTGGATATTCACCGAATGGTCCACTGTAAGAGTTCTTCCATACCGCGGAAGTAATCTTTAAAAGTTAATTATATCGATTTCGTATAGAATCAACAACATATTTGATAACTCAAAGATGATTTTGTGTTGATTTATAGTACGATTTATTTTAGTGTTCACAAAGCTGCGGTCAAGGAGTGCAATCTCGAGTGGCTCGGTGTGTTTCATCCATGGGTGAACGTTTGTTTGATTGTGGTGATAAAATGACACCTGATGAACAACGACCATGTAAAGATCATGGTCAGGGGCGAAAACGCGGTAGTTGTGCAGGGTTTTGTCATGGTGACAGTAGTCAGTACTGCATGGTCCCTTATTTCAATCGATATTGCCGAATTGCTGGATTTCGGAAATATTGTTGTCATACATGTACAACAAGAGGCCAATAATTAACTTCAACAGTACAATAAATAATTCTAAAATCTTATTTGCAATTTTTATTCCAAAGCAATCTATTAAAAATTCATTCCGTGTTCGGAGTGTACAATGACAAATAACACATGTTCGTCAAATGTAAATTATAAAATTAGACATTCTGCTGTAATTTTGTGGTATGATTCACATTTCTTTGATTCTTAACTCACGGAAAGGATAAATACGAATGCAGAAGAACAATGAAAAATGGAAGTAACAATAATAAAAATTCGTTGATATCTAGTATGAACATACCATTTAATATCGCTGAGATATGTTCAAGAGAGATACTTGTTCATTACAATATAATTAACAGTATTCTTAATATTTGTTGTTTGGAGCCATACAATATTTTATTCAACATTTCAACGCCAAATAACTTACAGCTGAATTTTATTGTTGTTAGTGCGGCTGTGTCGTCCATTTGGGAGTGAATTTATACAATTAATTACATTTATGATTATCTCCAGAGTGTATTGTCAATTCATGAACGCGTAGTGTTACGTGCAACACCATTAGATTAGTTGAGGGATTCAATGATTCACATTGTTTCATATCTTTTTTTCATTCGATTCTCTGGAGTCAACCAATTGTTAGCTTGGGTTCGAATCATACATACATATATATTTTCCGTGTTTTTCGTATCATAGTATCTGAATATCCATAAGCTTATCGATGTTTATAAAAATATGAATTTGCAGCTAACTTGCAATTATAGAACATCATTCTCATTACATGCGCAGCCAAATATTTATAATTAGCAAACGTTCGTAACAATTGATAAATGATGCAACTACTCTCATTCATACTGTTATATTTTTTCATTATTATATTTTCCACAGAGGTGATTGAATTTCCCACATGTTGTTATTATAAGGTGTACATATTCATTCTCATAGATGGAAAATCACACTTCACACCTGAGAAAGCTTTTTGAATTTTCTACGATAATCCTTTAGTTCATCAACACTTGTATGTATATATACTTCAGTATATGGAAATCGAAAATTTAGAGAACGTTCATTAGCCGTTCGCAATTTCATTCCCATCGTGGCGAATATATTTTATTTTAAGATTAAAATTGAGAAATCATTACAAAATTTACTTGAGACAACATAAAATAAATTCCTGTTATTAGATACCACTATCAATCTTACAACAGACCTGATGCTCGATATTATTTGGCATCAACTAATGATTCTCTCATTTTGTTACTCTCATGACAAATAAATAACTTTTATGAACGATAATAACTTAATTCAAGCAACTATCATACACTACTTATAAATATTGAAAATTAAATATTGTTGTCATTAAAATTCTACTTTTTTTTGGTTTATGCTACGATCACGACTGAAGCAGTGAACATAATATTATTACGCCTCGTTCTGCGTTTCCCCTCAAATGCATCTCTCTCATGTTTATTCTCATCATTATTATTGTTATTTTTCACCATTCCCACTAAATTCGAATTGTCGTGGAAGACCTTGGACAAAAATAAGTGCCCCGATGATTGCGACAACACTCGAATATATATTTACTGAAATCGAGTTATGTTCATAGAGCCTCCATTTGTTTCTCATCTCTTATTTATATCTCATTAACAAGTAGAAAATAAATCAACATATTGTTATATCTTTTTTTAACAACGATATTCGATATTTCGTATTGATTCGCCCTTCGATAATTTTATTGCAACATTTTTAGGCGTCGAACGGGTTTTCATTACACAATTGTCTGGCCCTCGTCGTCGGGCCGTTGCCTCTTCTCACAAACGCTCGACGTAATTTCCCGGGAAGGTGCCGAAATAACCAGTCCTTTGGCTGGAACCAACGAACCAACCGTCGTCGCATTTTTCCATCACATATACCATGTCGCCCTCTTTGAGTTCCAGTTCGTCCTCGTTTTGCGGTCGATAGTTGTATAGGGCTCGATATCTACAAGGAATTAACAGATTTCAGATTCCATCATTAAATATTTGAAAATGAAAATATGCATTCCTATTTTATTCCGTTAGATATATATATTATTTATTAATCAAACTCACGGGGTTGTATCCGAGTGCGTATCGATGTGCAACGTTTCGTTGACAGGTGCAACGTGCAGTTTGTTGCGTTCAGTGACACCAATGCGAGGCTGCAAAACCCAAATGAGTGATCAAAATATACCCAATCATTTTATATTCACACAAATCATAGAAACAACATGCATCTGGGGGATCGGTATAAACCACCCCATTAACTTAGAAAAACTGTCAATGAAATTAAGAAATATATATTGATACCAGTGAAATGTATTGGGGTTCAGTAGCGTTCGTTTTCACGGGTATCGATGGTGTATAATGATGCGGGCCCATACTCAATTTTCCACTGGCAGTTCCATTTGATAACATGCTGTGAGCGGCAGGGGATGCGACTGGTTTGTTCGACACCGGCGTTTCTGTGGATATTTCCGACAGAACCAATTGTTTATATTTCATTTATGGAAAATATATATATATATCAATGCAATACAGTTTTGTGTTGTTGGATTCCCATATGTATTTGACATTTTTCACATGGGTGAACAATAATGATGAGGGGAAAAATGAAAAAATAAAGAGAGCCGTTACCTGGCCTGTGTTGTCCTGGATCGACAATAACTTCCACGTAGGTAACTGGAAATATTCCTTTCTTACTTCCAATTCGTCCCTCGTACCAATTCTCATCGATTCTTCTCGTAAGAATAACAAGTTCACCCTTTGCCAAAGATAACTCCAAGTTTGTTTGTGCAATAAAGTTAAACTTGGCGCGTGCTTGGCCCTCGTACGATTTCTTTGGGGTTGATCTCGCACCGTCATAAGGAAGAATCTGTAGTGATGAAAAAGAAATGAATCCACTAAATTAATTAATGCCAGTAACAAGGAAATATAGTTATTAGTGAAGACAGGGGTGCAGCTTACCTCAACGTAATTAAGAGGGAATAGACCAACCATGGCATTGTGCTCACCCTCATACCAATTCTTGTCGATTTGTCGACGAATAATAATTATATCCCCACGACGGAACGACAGTTCTTTCGATGTTTGTCCAACAAAGTTGTACATAGCACGTGCGACAAGTCTGGGTTCAGGTGTTTGCTCTTGTGATCTGCTTCGGTAACTCAGATCATCCATAAAATCATCGTAACGATTCAGTGGTATTGGTGACTTTTGCGATGGTCTTCCGAAAAACATAAGATAATTTCAACATCAATATACAGCTGTGTGCCTGAGTCTATCTATAAATTTATGAATGTGCCTGTGAGGAAACTTCACAGTAGGTTTAACTCACACAAAGTTATCTGTATGACGACGTGAATCTATGTCATGTAGTTCCTGAAGATACTTCCGACGTCGTTCTTCCTGGTAGACACGACGCATGTTCTCAGCACTGCGCCGAGCCAATTCCTCTTCGCTAAGTATTTCTTTTGCTTCCGTGCGAACTGGTGAGCGATAGTGAATTGTCACTTCACCCTCCACATATCGTCTCGGTGATTCTGCAGAAATATAGAATAATAACTTTCATTAAATTGAAGGACAAAGCAGAAAAAATTGCGGGATGAAAAATTCTATTAAAAACAAATATTATTTTTTTTCCCTGCACGTTCGTGCCTCGTTGTGATTTGATATGGGCAGAAGATAAGCTGCGACTGGGGTGAAAAGATAACTAGTCATCCGGAAGCGTTTAATCAGGGAGAATGTTGAATTGTATTTGTGCAACCCAGTTTACCAATTGGCTTATAATTGTTTAATACATTTAGTTGTCGTAGGCATACTTATGGCTTCTTCTCGAGTCAGCAAATGCAGAAAAAACATAAGACTGAAACTACATTCACTTACGCAGCAATTTTTTTATTTACACATTGTTCATCAACATGCAGTTGCAACATAACAGCCTATTGTGCATTTTATTGGAAATATTATTCAATTCTGTGGAGCGTCGACGTAATACATTTATAAATACACCATCGACCCATACTGACTCATCACATATACATGCTCAAAAATATATAAGCGGTCTTGGATCATTGTGCATGACACAATTCATCACACCGATCTTAACTTGGCTTTAAAGATTATGCGCATTATATTACGGTCCTCGAGAATATAGAGAAACTTTTCCCTGTTTGCCTCTTTCACGCACAAGAAAATACATACTCATCCAAAGTGAAAAAATAATTTGGCTCGTTGAATGAGACATTAGCGTGTTCTCCCTTACACCTAACTTTCTCGTTAACTATACATGGGTTACGTCAGTTTTGAATTTATAACGAAGCCATTTAATTCATTTCAATAGCCTATTATTACGGACTTGAAATACATTCTGCAATAATGCATATACATCACATTCAATTACGCAACTAATACTAAAACAAAAAGTAAAATTTTTCACAGTCGCGTTCAATGAAAAAGCATTACAATTACAATTTGCTATTACAATTCTCATCAGAACGTATGGAAAGCCCAATGTGTGGACTCACACAGTAGAGTATCAGCGTGATATCACGATTATCATAAAATAAAACAGAAAATAAATTTATGTAAGCTATATCTGACGTGACGTTGTTGACTAACCCGTATAAAATATGGACAAGTTTATTTTTCTCAACTCATTTTTTATATTCAAATTCTACTGACTGTATGGTATTGGCCCGTAGACCAATGGAAGCGTAGTTCCGGTTCCGGGAGTAGCCGAGGCAATTGACTTTCCACCATCTCCATTCACTGACATGTCGTCAGGGCATTCAGTGAAACGTTCACTTGGTAGAGGTTCACAAACAGTCAAATTTACCGTTGAATTACTCATATTATGCACAAGTTGGGGTGAAAGCAAATCTTGTAATGTTGATACATCTGTATATGATATATTATCGCTACTCTCCACTGCATGACACTTTTTTTTTATGGCAATGTTGCTGATAGCGTTATCCCTCACTGTCAACATCATGCATTGTGGATGCTCTTCTTCTTCTTTATTATGTTCGGATGTACAAACTTCAGCTGTATAGTTCCTCATGATGTTTCGTTCTTGTTCATGAATATTATTGTACATCTTGTTGATTCTCGTCAAATCAAGCGGTGGTGGTTTACAACGTTGTTTGTCCGACAACAATATTTTCACACCTGGCGAGTCGTCAATAATATCTACACGCTTAGCAAAAAAATTTTCTTCAATATTATCACCATGGCGATATGCATAATTTTCTGGTTCCGCACGCTCCAATAATGATGTCGATCGATTGTTCGTGCAATTTGACATTCGTGCCGACGGTTTATGGCATGGCGAATGGTGGTTGAAGTCGAATGAAAACAATCTGTTGGGAGATTGATTGATGTGTCGATGTTGAACCAATATTAATTCATCACTTTTCGATTTGATGTCTACAGATGATAATAGAGTATTTGGTGGTGGTTTATAGATACTGCTATCGACAATTAGATCATCATGATGCACCTTAAAAATGGAGTCAGGTGATGTACCAAAATCTACTTGAGACTTGTGTTCATTTGTGCTGCTTGTAGCTGAATGATTACTTTGACTTGTCAAAGTTTCCGTACTACCGAATCTAATTACACATTTTGGTGACTGAACTCGGCTTTCAATTATTCCTGTCTGATTGGATGTGCAATTGTCATTGATTGAATTGGTAGTGGTGACAGTCATGTCGATGTAGCTTTTGAGTGCAGAATCCGGATCAGTTTTTGCCAACGGCGTTTCCCCAAAGAAGCGCCGTCTCAACACTTTGTTGTGCTCGAATATCTCGTGAAGCCGCTCACGGCTGCCACGAAACACGTCTGATCCAGGACGGAACAATATATCGGCTTTATCACGTTGATGCTTGAATGCACTATCGCTACAACTTTTATCGTCGAAACTTTTTGAATTCAATGCAAATACTGATCCATTATTTGAAATATTTCCATTTGCCATGTTATTCTCAACTTTTATCACAGTTCGATCACAATTTATAGCATTATTATGATACAGTTGGCTTTTAAATGTTTCATTAGCTAAAACTTCATCACTGTACGATGTTTTGTTATTATTATCATTATCATTACTATTATTATTATTATTATTATTATTATTATTATTATTATTATTATTATTATTATTAGAGTAATTGTGAGCCAATCCATTAGCTGGTTGCAATTTCCCATGTCCTTCGCTAATATTGCTGTGTGTGTTTGGTGGAATATCGTCGTTTGCGGTCAGGTGGACATAGACAAGACTTGGCTCACTGACCTCTGATGCAGCGTGGCCATTTGTTATCTGTCGACTTGATGGTAACGTGTTGTGTTGATGATACTGTGACGACAATATACCATCAACAATAATTTTCCCATGTTTCACATCACTTCTCATAGATTTTATCTGCTTGAGATTATTGATGTCACGTTCAAGTTCAGTCCATTCTCGGCAACTCTTTAAATTTCTTATTCGTGATGAAGCTGCCTCTTCACCTTGTGTAATAAATATACCCGACATTTTCCACAAATATTTTATAGCCACGCCATTTATCTCTTTTCATTGCTGCACTTGAATCATTACTCATAAAATTCTTGTTCCGTTTCCACAATGATAAGAATGAATGAATAAAATGATGAGTTATGTAAGGTAAGTTAGTCAGTTGTTGAATGAGAAGTGCACGACTTCGCGTCGACAAAGACAATAACAACAGTATGAAGATTATCCGCAACACTATTCGCAGCGGTGAGGGTCTGACGGCTATGATGAAGGTGGGGAGAATAAGTTAGCATGGTCCTACGGTAACGAATTACTCTTAGGCTATTCACGATGCGGGCCAGAAGATTCTCAGCGGAGCGTGACGCTCTCGCAAAAGACATAGATTGCTTATCAGGAAACATAAGAGCACAAAATAGCGAATATATACATCGATAGAACGATTTATCTTATTCTTCAGCCGATATAGATATATATTGGAAGGAAGGTAAGAAGAAATATATACACATTCTCGTCTGTTAACGATTTTCGTTGGTTCTCCTATCTTTCTCACTGAACCAGACGAATTGGAAGAGAACTATAGAATGACTCGCCCTTGGAGGTCGTATAATTGTTGAGGATCTCACAATGGAAGCAAAGAAGAATATATAAATGACTGAAAGGAGCGAATGACAACAATGACGACTCGGAAAGTCAAGTCATTTTTACTTATTATTATTACTGCATTCTTTTTTGTGCCTTCCGGTGCTTTTCTATCTTTTTTTCGTTTCCAATTTTTTTCCCTCTCGTTTTTTCGTTCATAAAATTGTCAAGATGGGGAAATATGGTCCATTAGCAAATGGTGAATGCAATATTTTCACCAGGAGACGGAGGTTATTAAATTGCAGCTAATGGTAGTTATTTCATCGAGTGCTCGGGGTATTATGACGACCTGAGAGGCATTGAAGGTCGTGTCAATATTGTACGATAGTCTACGGGTAGTTGTAGTGACACAAGTGCATTTAGATATCGTATCCAGATCATATATAATATGAAAACTGATATCAAGTTCGGAATATATACTTTACTTTGAAAAATATTGCAATTTATATAAGTTAACCATGAACTCCAAATTCAAAGAGTAAAACATGTAAACGAACTGAAGCAGTTTGCTTCGAACACGTTGGATGGATTTTGGCCTGGAATTTCAGATTTCCTCCTTATATAATTCGATATTTTGTAATGTTATAGGAGAATGAAAATTAATTGGAAGTCGACACGCGAGGAATATAGAAAGTGAGTGGGCTTGCCAACATTACCATCATCATTATCGTTATCTATTGCTAATTATTTTCCTCATATAACCTAATTGGATTTCTATACGGCAACTGGGAAATGTAGTTGCTTTGTGTTAAATAATGAGCATTATTTTTCTCTCATTCGAAAATCAAGTTGAATGAAGTTATTGGAGTTCAATTACATTTTCACTAATGAATACTGAAATACTAAATACATGGATGATTCATCGACCTTCAGTATTACACAACATTTGTTTAAATGAATGAAACAGAAAGGTAATTGAGAGTAAATCATTAGAAAAAAAATGATATTCATAAAGCGAGTGATTTTTGCGCGTTTACTTTGGTCTTCTTGAGTTGCTGGCTCCGGATTTGTCCTACTTGTATCAGTATACTTTTTTTCATCATTCTATTCGACAGAGGGAAGACTACAGACTCGTGGATCGAATGTAGAACATATGTATGTATATACATTGTATGTATATACCTTACTTAGAATAGTACAAATACGTGTGAGTATATATGCACTCTGAAATTCATTTGCATAGCGTACAATTTCTCTTTGGCTCATTTACCATGTTTTCCATTATTATTTAAAATTATTCAACGGTTGTATACGACAACGATCACCATCATCACACCATATCGTTATAACGCCACTCATCCTATTTACCATACAGCGCTCTGTGATTTTTCACGCTCCGATACTTTTCATAAGGCATTGATGCACGATGAATTATTAATTGGATTCAATTTACGTCGTGAAATTATTATACAATTTTTCACATGAATAATGAATATTTACTACACATTTCTTTCATGCACTCATATAAAAGTAACAATTTGTTTTTTATTTTTCATTTTCCATCAGGAAAATGAATAAAAACACTGTTACACTACCGCAATAACAAGTGGATAAATTATCATTCACTGTCGTTTTCACATTCTTCCATTTATATATAATGATGACAAAAATTAAACTATATGTACACACGCGGTTGGAGACGTGACTACAATGTTAAAAACATAACAACCAGGTGACACAAATTATTATCAGTCAAGATTAGATTAGTGATACGTCGATGAATTGTTTGTTCACATTCGTATATGTATATTCATTTGAAAAACATTTTTTGTTGATGTACAAGTACATTTTAGTTGCGGAGAAATTTCGACTCGTTCAGGTTAACATTAAGGACTGGAAATTACATAACAATTGTTCGTAAGACGGTAACACTAAGTTTCATATTGCACGCGATCCATGATCAGTCATTACGTTCCTGGTACGCATTACATTACACGATGCCCAGTAATAGGCCGACGGTCTGATTTCGTGGCTCGAAGGTCGTCTTCGTCAGTGAAATCATCCATACTAGTACATTCATTATCGTACGTATCAGTATTACATCAATTCCTTCAGAGCTGATACAAGTTTAACGCTGTCAAGGCCACGGATCATTCGGTTGAAGAATTTTGGAATTTTTTCTGCTTTCCTATGATGACATTTGAATTAGAAAGAGAATTCTCTTCATTAATTAATGAATTCTCATGAAGGCTCTTGGTATATTCATCCATTAACTGATTTTGGTGGCTGTCATTACGACCATTTGATTTTGGAATATTAATATTTTTGAGGGCAATAACTGATGTACGTTTAATGCAAAAAAAATTCATTAGAGGTCAAGTCGAATATTGTGGCCTTACAAAATGAACCTTATTATCAAAGTTGCATCACACAATTTTATGTGTCTGGTGAATTAATTCAATTTTACGTTCAAATAAACTATATATATTTTTATTGTGACGTTTTATATAATATTTATTGAAAGTTGAAATGAAATCGATTGGCACTCGTGGAGAAATCGCCAAATGTGTATATTATTTAAATTCTATTTATTCACATTGGCCACACTTGAAATAACGGATTTAGCCGCACTCGTGCGTGCTGCACAACAATTCCACTCTTGCCTACGTAATTTCCGGCGATGTTACGCTAACAGCGTTTGTCGCTCACTTCGTTTCCTCTGTGTGTGTTCCCCTCTCTCATCCTCATCGATACGCATATATATATACTGTATATGTACATTATTGCAACAAGGCGAGTTTATGAAACAGTCTCTGTGCCCGCACGATCGGACAATTTTTCATAGACAGAGAATATAATATTGAATTTGATATATATAAAAATTCGGACGCATAATATGTATTTGAAGTTGAATTTATTTCTGTATCAACCTAACTGCTTTGTCTTTTCGTCTGTCTGCATCCAAGAATAAAACAACTGCGTTTACGCTAAATTATGCGCTAGAGTATTTTCGAAGTGCGATACATGCAGTAATATTTTGCATTTTCTTTACAAGGTGAAAACATTTTCTTCCGTTTATTTCACGCTCAGTTTTCGTTCACATTTATTTTATGCTTACTATGAGAATTTTGAATGGAATTTTGCTCGATGTTCGCGCCCGTTATCCTTTCCCCTCACACCAACGACTGTTGAATCACGTTTAATCTGATGAGAATTGCAAATATTTGCTGTCCAATTATTGAACATGAGTACATACAACAAAACACTAATTAACTATTTCATGTCATACTAAATTTTTCCCCCCCTTTCTCCTCACCGTTGGCAAGGAATTTATCAATTCATTCCGAATGAATGTGTGGAAGAATCAGGGCGGTACGGTGCTAGGGAATTTAATATTCATTGAATTCACTCAAGCTGAGATGAAGTGAGGAAAAAGGTGTGAAAAAAGTTTTTCGTACAAATTCGTGCAATTTGTGGTGAAGCACTACAAACTGCACATCTTCTCTCATTCAGTGTGTATGTTATTCAGAAGGTCTAATGGAAGACGGCTGAAATTTTTAATTAAATGTCAGTGATAGATAAAGCGCCGTAAATATGACATGGAACGAGAAGATGGTAGAAAAGAAATGAACAATGAGATGTATAAGATATGAAAACAAAGTGAAGTAATAATGAATTCATATATATATATATATATATACATATAGAATGATTTTGATAATGATATATTACCTTGATAATCGCTCCCGCAGTGATGAGATTTTTGTGGTGGCAGAGGGGGTGCATTCGCGTACTCTAAGAATGAGTGAAACAGAAACAAATGTAAACGAAAAAAAAAAAAAAAATAGATGGAGCTATAAGAAATGATAATGGGAACCCTACTAAATTTTTACGTTGCCAATTCAACCCAATTTTCACCGCTCCCTCTTTTTCTAATGAAAGACTATCTATCGATAATGTAAAGTCAGTTGATTAAAAAGATAATTGAATTGTAAGAAAATGAAGTTAAAATTATTTGATCTAATTATAGAGATGGAGCAAATGGGAAAGATGATGCCTAACGTGGACCTTCAAAGGTGACAGTGGGTCGTGCAGTGTACGTTGGGATTGGCGGCCACCAAGCCTTCTTTTCACATCGTTTTGTCGGCGTTGATGGTAGTGGTGGCGGTGGCGGTGGTGGCGGCGGTTGATATCGATATCGCGGTCGATGTTTGCTGGCGTCAAATGGTTGATTGGCAAACGCATCAGTTTGTCGCTGCTTCAGAATTGACGATGGCGGTTGAGTCAATAGCGGCGATGATGATACTACCTTTGATCCTTTGATCTTTTCTTTTTTACATTTCATCCATGTCGTTCTGTCATTTGTTCGCAATTTCATCGGTTGTCCATTATATCCATTCGAATGTTCCAGATCTGGTGGAAGCGAAAGTGATCGAGTATTATCTTGTCGATTTGGATATTTGTGCGCAACCCAACGTCCAGCCAAATACGGTGCAATGTCACGTAATTCATTAACATTCGGCACTGAAGTGAACATTTCACCGAGAATTGACGTTTTATCTGCTTCCACTTGCTCGAATTTTTGTCTGAAACGTCCAACTGGTCGCAATGCTTCAATTTCTTCAGTTTCTGCTTTCAATGCCAGCGAATTGGACGAGCTTGAACGAGACATTGCATTATTGATGAGTTCGGCCGTTTTACTAATAATGTTTATGTGTGGCATCGCGAGATCTTCAAGTCGTAATGGTGTTCTAGGTATCGGTGGTGATCGTGATACTCGACGCCTAATTCGCGCACGATTTGGCTCATATTTTCGTTGTAACCATCCAACATCTGGCAACAAATTTCGACTTTTCGATATTGATTCTTTTTCACCGATAACGCGATTTAGAAATATTCTCGTCAATTCTGGATCACTCTGAAATCGTTTTGGTTTCAAATTGAATTTTCTCCGGTCACTCGATAATTCTTCTAAACTTTCAAATCTAGAGCGTAATTTTTTGACAGCACCGTGTTTGACTAAACTCAGATATGTTCGCCAGTAACATTCAGGATCGGGTGAAATACTTCGATGGCGTACGGATTCGAGGCTGCATGTAGACGTGGACACACGGCATGGACTGACACTATGTGGTCGATCGTTGTAATAATATCGCGAGTGCGATGCACTTGAAAATCGTCCGGATGGAACATTGTTTGGATTGAGCGGGACGGAAGAGCTTCTTCCTTCTCTGACTCGCTCCCCATCTATTGTTTCACTTCCGACCGGACTAATATCACAACAACTGACATTTTTATCTTTCTTTTTTCTGGTTTGTATACGTGAGAATGTATTGTGGGCAGAGTCAGTCTCACCAAATAATTCCTTGAGATCGGCAAAACTTTGTGATGATGACAGCACTGATTTTTTTTTCTTCCCGACGCCAACTGTTAAATAACTTTCATTGTCATCAATTTGTTTTTCACGTTCGATACTCTCGAAAAATTCAACTTTTCTGGGCACTGCATCCATTGCATTCGTGTAATGTATCACAGTTTTTTCAGAATTTTCCGAACTTCCTGTCGTGCAGTCAACCTCATTGGCGTATTTATTTTTGTTTTGTCTGTTACTTTCATTTGGCATTGTCATTGCCAACATTGGTGGTTTTCTCGTCCATTCTTCTAAAACATCTTCAACTTTTTTTCGAGTTGTTGCATCATCCTCATCATTTGGTGTGAGAACTAGAAGAAAATCGTTTTTGTCGTATGCCTTAGTCGAAGACTCGTTCTCTATTGATGCGTCTGCTGAAATGCACGTTCGTGGTGATGCGTTACTCGTCGCTGTTGATTGTCGCTGACGAGTGTTCTCTTTCGTAATTTTTACCGCTTGCACTGCTGTAGCTCCATGTGTCTCTCGTGGCAACACTGCCGACTTGGAATATTTTCGTTGCAATACTTTATCCATGATTTCATTCCCAAAGGTTAATGACAGGCGCTTTTTCTCCAATTCAGTGAATGATCTTGTTCTTGACTCTTCGGGTTGTCTACAACCATTGCTAATGGAGCCACTCCTTTTCAAAGATGATGAAAATTTATCAGACGGTTTAATTTCAGCATCAACTGATGAATGACAACGTACACTTAGACCCTTCACGTCGCCTGATTTATTGCCAATAACGCAATTCGACGATGATACAATTACCTCGAATTCGGGTTTGATTATCGGCGTTTCAACTGGCGACAGTTTCTCATGTTCTCGTGATGTGATTTTTGTCACAGTCTCTGATGACTTTGGCGATATTTTACCTTTCATATTTTCACTCCCGTAGATTTCATTGAGCTGATTTTTCAATACATTCACCTGTTCTACTGAAAGGCTGCTCCAAAATTTTTTACTACCACCAAGACTTCTTTGCAATGATGGTTGTACCAACCAGTTGTCGTCTTCATCATTTTTAGTTGCACTTGCTACTGCACGTCTGGTCATTGTACTAGCTGTATTCACTACAGAATTACCTCGCCACAATGGTTTGTAGACATCCTTCTTAGACGCAATATTCCGGCATTGTATCGACTCTAATTCAGTTCCCTTTCGCACCAATCGTTGAAAACTCTCACGTATATCTTCTACTGACCTTTCTTTACATCTAAGGCCACAATCGCCTTTCCATCGGTACCTCTCCACATCTTTTGTACTGAAGAGAAAATCCTTTTCACGTTGTACTGCTCTGAGCTTGCCATAAATATTATTCAATTCCACTTCGGCACGTTCTTTACATCTCAGCTCCTTCCATCTATCATAATCGATAATATCCTCATTCTTCAATCGTCGTCTCAAATCATTAGTTGAGGTAGTCTTTTCTAATTCACCCATTCGCTCCAGGCTGGCATAAAAATCATGAAGATCTTTGTATCGCTTTGATTTTCTTTTTGAGTGAAGTACCTCAAATACGTAGCGTTGATAACCGTCTCGATTTGTCGGTGCTGATTCTAGGGAACTTGTGCTTTTTGTCAACAAGAGATCGGATCCCAAAGTTACTGATCGTGTCAATTGATTTTCATTGTAATCTACAACACCGGTACTTCTAGCTCTTAATTTTGGCATTGAAGATTCTTGTGTTATTTTTTTCTCTGATGTGCTGCTTTTTCTGGTGACTTGCGATCTTACTGGTGATGGTGATGACGATCGCGAGGCTCCTTGTGCAGTAATTATTTTCGATTTGTTCGTGGTTAATGACAATTTTAATGGTGGTTCACTCAGGCTTCGCTCTTTGATAATACCATCGTTAATATCAGGACTACGGCCACGTAATGAACTACACGATCCGAACTCATTCATTTTTAGCAGGCTGTCAAATTTACTTATTTTCTGGAATACTGATCGCCCTGGCCAACTCAGACCGTAAGGACTCGAACTTCTCGAAGATAAACTTTCACGTTCCCAATTTTTAAATCGGGAATTTGAAACTGGTCGTTTAGTAGCGAGATATATATTCATTGTACGTAAAGATGGTTCGGATTTAAAACCAACATTGCCAAATTCTTGAAACATTCTAGCACGTTCCATTACTGATGAACGTCTCCCGAGTGTACTACATTGAGAAGGTGTTGGTGATGAGACATCACGTAAAAAGAGATTTTGGAAGAAACCGTCGGTTCTCGTTCTTCTATGGTGTCTCTTAATTGGTTCCATCGTCAACATCGAAGAAACTTTATCAACAGTCTCAGTAACTTTTGGAGTAGCTTCAATCTTGGATTTCCCATATGGTTTCTTATTCCCTCTGTCCCCACATTCATTCCGCTCACTATCTTTCTGCGCTCTTGTCACGTCGCGTGTCTTTTCCCGTCTCATTGGACCGTTTTTCCTCTCAGTTTTTATTTCTCTGTCACCGATATCCTTTTTTTTTGTAATATTTTTCATTCTTGTCTCTGGTTTTTCACAAGTTTTCTTATGATCACTGAGAACCTTGGATAGAGTTGATACTGATGAACTTTCATCAATCTTTCTATCACACACTTTGGACGTGGTCAACGACTTTGATTTCAGAATTTTGTCGCATTCAGTTGGTCGCTTAATGAAAGGGTTCAATGTAGTCGTTGGTGAACTGCTTCCTACTACAGAATTTGGCGTTTCTGTTTTCTTCAACTCCCGCGACTTTGAGAATACTTTAGATAACCCAGTGTCCTTACTCTTCGCTCTCCTTAACGTGGGGTTCGTTTTGATGACAGATCCAGTTAATGAACTTCCCACGTTTACTTGTCGACGGCTATTAAGGAGCCTCCCAACTTCAACGGGTGATGATGGATCTGCGAGTGAACCTCGTTTCGTGCTCTTCACCGTCTCACGTTTTGTTCTAGAATTTTTCGTCTGATCCTTTTTTTGACAAGATTGCAAACTTTTCGAACGTGCCACGAAGCGTTCGGATGGATCATGAGTTGAAGACGACTTTGGCGAAATTTGTATGGTTGATAGTTTCTCGTCCTTCTGAATTCGATCACCGTTAACAATACATTGATTACAATCTACCAGTGGACCAATTAAATTAATTGGTTTGGAATATTCTCGTGGGCGTTTGGATACATACGATCCGACACTACTACTACATTTTGTTGCTGTAGATGCTGACCGTGTTGGAAGCTTGGTTTTTGTTTTTGAACCAAGTGTAATCGATGATGGGATTCGTAGTGATGCCGAACTTTTGTGTGCTATATCACGTTGTTCACGTCCTTGCCCGTGTTTCAACAACTTGTTGCTCAATCGCTCGCGGAGGAATCGAATATTCGTTGATGCACTATTAACCGAGAAGCACTGTTCATGCCGTCGATTCGAAGTTTGTGGATGCCTCGTTGATATATAGAGTTTTAAGGTTGCATTATTTCGTGATGAGTGTCGTCGCGGTGGTGATGGTGGACTTTCTGATAATTGTATTATCTTATCAACGATATTTGCGCGTGAAAGTGGAATAATTGTTGATTTTTTTGAAGGTACTGAAGATTTTTTGAGACGTGTAGACATGGAGCTCGAAGTTGATGATGAAAAGTTTCTCCTACGTACACGTATTCTCGTCAAGGTTGAGGTAATTGGAAAAAACTGGATCTCAGTGTTGTCTGTGGACAGAGATGTTTTTTTTTTTGTTGTTTTGGTTTTGTATCCTTTCGCGAGAGTTTTGTCATTCCAAGACTCCTTTCATCCCCCAGAGCATGTTTAAGGAATTTTTATTGCTGGTGGTAGCTGCAGGCGTGCCGCTGTTTTTATTTATATTTTCCTCTGCATCGCGGTGATGGTGCGGGTGGGAGTTAGAATAATTGAAAAAAAAATTGAAATACGAAGAACTCGTATGCTAATCATAATTAATATTTTATACCTGAATACCCATTATCGATGGAAATCTTCAATGGAAGAATAAAAGAGAGCAGTGCCAAGGGCGAGGTGTTGAATGCGCTGAATTTTTTATATAAAAATTATATTTTTTAATATAAAACTTTCGATAACGAAATGTGCGCCAAATTGTGAAAAATGAAAACATAGTAAGTGGATAAACTGATGATAAAGTATTTTCCGAGCATGACAAACGAAGAAAAAAATAAACAAAGAGTTAAATGAATAAAATGATGCCGATATAAATTCATTTTTCATGAACGTGCCAATTTCGATACCATGCCACAATCATTTCAATCAGCCAGCTATTCAGTGATTCAATCTGTATATGTGTGTGCATATGCACATATACCAAAAGAGTGATAGAGAGTGTTCAAAATTCAAGCAGGTTACAATTTTATTTCTGCATATTTCCTTTTCTTTTCACACTTCATATTGCTACATTCACTTTTGCACTACTTCGTCACTGTAAATATATTCTGGAAGCTTTTGCGTGCCGACATTACTTTAAGATAAAGCCAAAAATGAGAGAAATAATTCATATAAATTTTGTAATAACTTTGGATTTGAACGAAAATTAAACGAACAAGTAAACTATATTTTGAACTAGAATTGCAAATTTATGTTTAGCAAATTTCAACATACCTTTTGGACGCTCTGGTGCAGGTTTCCGAAATCCGTGAAGTGGTACGTCACCACCTTTTTGTACAGTTTTATATGCTAGTCTTTGTTCGAGTGGACTTAATGGACTGACATCATCTCGTCGGCGAAATATCAGTGTAGAATCGCTCTCATATCCAGATTCTTTTAGAGCACTGCGAGATTATGAGAATAATAATTGAAAGTCTCTCCAAAGTTTCGATAAATTTCCATAAATTATTCTTAACTACATAATACTGACTGGCTCATGTAGGGCTTGGTAGTTTGTTGATTGCGTTGATCGAATGGCTGTAAAAAAACAGAAAAATAAGATGGGTTTGAACGGGGCCTCATAAGTTTTGGCGCAACAAGAACGAAACTAAGCAGTTTCGAGAATACCAATCATCATATATATCCATTGAATGTGAAGCATGCATTTCAATGCGTGCATGAGGCGATGATATAATCATAATTATTGCAAGTGTAATTATAAGTGTCGTATTCTTATTCATTGTTTCCTTTTCTTTACTTATGAACATAAAAGTTTCCTAATACAGTTGCTCCACATGCTATCCATTAATGTATATACAAACAAGCGCTTGTGTTCGAGCCGAATAGAATGAATAATGATCGAAGTAATATTAATGATTGATTTATGATAATAGTTTAAATGACTGATGTAGACCTCTATGTGTGTGAATACGGGGTGGTTCGGAGAACTCGGGAAGAAGAGACATATTATCTTGTTGCCTTATATGTATGAATACGTTGGAATAATATTGAATACTTGACTATTAACACCATCAATGATTTCATTGTGACACATAAAAACTCATAATTTTGAACAGACAAAGAAGCAAACAACTTTCGTATGTAGTAATCGAAATGAACTTCGGGACGATTCCAGCTGGCCCGAGAGAGGAATAATAGAAAGACCTCAGCGACATTGAAAAATTGATACAAATACAGCGATACGGTAAAAATAAGAAATTGATCGTGCGACTATGGCATGAAAAAGAAATGACTGTGCTCTGCTGTGATGCTAAGCTACTTCATCAAAAGATCGTGGGACAAAATGAATTCCATATTATTTTTTTTTCGTTCGATGAATTGCAAATGCTCATGATGTTATTTATCGATCATTCATTTGACCCCACGTGTCTCGTATATGTATATATATGGAAGAAAAAATCATGAGTACATGCACGTTCTATTTAATCGAATCAAAATTTGAAAAATATCCGCCGGATGGGGAAATCAGATGGTCTAACCCGTGAAGTCAAAGGTGATGTCAGAGCCGTCTCGGCAATAACGGTGGTTGTGGTATTATTGGTGATTGGTGGCGGTGGTGGTGGTGGTGGTGGTGGTAGCATGGTTATATGAATGGTGCTGGAAGAAGAAGAAGAAGTAGAAGAAGAAATGGATGGGTCGTGATGCTGGCGATGATGATGATTGCGATGGTGATTTCGTGGGCTGCTCATCGGTAAGAATAATCGTTCTTTGTTGGTAGATGATATTCGATTGCCAATCAATGGTGATAATCGCCTGCTTGCACTGACACTGTTTGGTATAACGAAGCTTTTTGATCTTCCTTCTGATAACAATGATTGCCATTCATTATCATTATTAGCTATTGACTTCAAAGTTTCATCGATGAAACCAATGACAATTGAATCGTCATTGTGTGTTTCACGATCTGATTTGTATTCACGTGAATGACGTTGTCGATTTTTTGTTGATGTGCCACGCTCACTTTTTGGTGACTTCACCAACGAGTAGGACATCCTTTTGCCATTGGCCGTATGGTCAACTGTTGATTTTGCTTGACGACCAAGATAAAGATTCGTTAATGATGCCTGACGATTTTCACGTGCTGTTGTGCCGGTAGTTTCAGTGATCTCAGGAACAGTGTACTCAAGAACCGCACGAGTTGTGCGCAATGAACTTTTTGGATGCAACAATTGTGTTGTTGTTGCGGTTGATGTTGTGGTGGATGTACTGTTGCTCGTTGTTGGGGATGACAATGATGATGATGGTGATGTTGATTGACCGTTGGTACTAGTTCTCATCAGCTGATGAGTGGGAATGAAAGTACGAAGCGCCATGGGATGTCGAAGTTGTGACTGTCTCTCGTCGGCCTTTTTGTCCAAGCATTAATGGTACTTTTTTTTTTTTTGTTCAATTGGTTTGATTCGATTTATTTATAAAGCCAATCATCATTTTTACGGTGGGAAACAAGAGGGACCGAAGGAAATTAGAAAAAAAAAAGAAAAAAAAGTAGAGGACACAAAATTTATAACTCCGAAACCCACACTCACGCATTATTAATTAAGTTTAAAGTAATAAATCTATAATGTAAGTGATATCACATTTTAATCAGATGAGTTCCAATTTCTCAAACTATTTTTTTTTAATTGACATTCCAAAAGATGCAAAATTTTGACATCAATGACGTTTTCGTCAATCTTCCCCGAATGCTTAAAGCGTGGGCAGAAAGTTACGACTGACATCTTTGAGATTCTTGGAAATTAATGGATCAAAATGATTATTACGATTGATTGACAGAATTTTTAATTGTCGTAAATTCGAGTCTTCTGGGTCCAAGTGAGTCATTATTTCATACAACAAATATTTTGAAGCAACATGATCGAGCAAATTATATCAATTTTGGTCCCAGAAGTTCGAGATCATAAGGGAATTATTCGATGAAATTTTTAAAGATGAGATAGTGATAGAGACTGAGAGATAGAAGAAAAAGTAGGAAAAGTCTAGTATTAATGAAACGCATTCGAGTATGGAAAATAGCGTACCCCGTCAAATATGTCCATGACCTCGTTCCACCACTAGAAAAAAATAGAACGAAATATCGCGTTATACTATGCATAATATGGATAGGACATCAAAAGGTTAGTGGGAATAGCAGATTTTCTGGTGTTGATGGGCAATCAATATCCTGAATGGTATTGAATTTTACATTGGAATTAATTTTAGGAGGTTTTCGCTACAAGCCTTTCTACAAAAGCCAAAAATATAAGATTATGAATGCCAATAACTCTGTCGTGACCATATTTGCATTTGTGAAGACAATGGAAGGGATATCATTAAGCAATTTTATAGTCATTATCTTTTTCTCTATTATTGTTAACTCAATATTGACCATCTACTTTCGACTCATGTGCAAATTTGGATGCGACCGATATATGCCGTGCTTATCTTTTGGCTACTTCATAAATTATTTTTTATTCAGCATGGCATTTTTATTCAGAACGTTTGCCGCCGTATTCATTGTGAATATTCCTGTTTGTTCTTATCTACCTACTTTTTTTTCCGAACGCACAATACAAAAGTGATGACGGCGCATGATTTATGTGCCACAGGAAAATTATCCACAACAGAATATTTAAGTTTTCATTTTCTCACACTTCTGTCAACACTTACCTCTTTGGTTTCTTTTTCACCAATCGATGATCGACCTGGTTCGTAATCCTCTATACGCCCTGGTTGGTTTCGATAAACTTCAGCCGTAGTCTTTACTACTGCGCTTCTGAAACACGGACGAGAAGAAGAGATAGAAAAAAAACATCAAAAAATAATCGTGGAATTGAATTATTCTTCTGCCGTGATCGTTCATTGCCAATTCATTGAATATTCATAAACAAAGCATTCACTCACTTCCGCGGCATCGTTGTGATAGCAGAATCATTTTCCTTGTTTCTCTGTCGCCTACGGGTGTCCAATGTCACTGATCTCTCTATATAAGCTTGTGGCTCGGGTTCGCTTAGGTAACCACTGGCAGTTCCGTATCCGTATCTCGTTCCTAAACCCAATTGAAGTATAAAAATAATTATTTCCACTGCGCTGAATATAATATGTATATGGTATACTCAAAAATCACCATTCTTTGTTAGAAAAAATAGTTAATCTACGTTCAGTCACCAAAGTACCATTAGAAAACGTTAAATTGCATAGTTATTCAATGAGGAGGGGCATTTTATAATGCGCCTCGTTTCGCTCAATTTCTGGGAGCGTGGAGAAAAAGTTATTTATTTTTTAATCCGGCCAACGCCCTGAATCTATATTGGAATATATCAAGGCAAGATCCATCACGCCAGTTACTCTGAGTGGAGAATGCCAAGGTCATGTGTGATTTTCAATTACTATTCTAAATTATTAGTGGTTAATACTGTTTCTCCACGTTAAATGCCCATTATTAATATTCACCAATGAGTAATAAGTATGAGCAAAAATGTTATTTCAATACGACTCAATTTTTATTTTCTGTCAACATCATTATGCATAACAACGGAATAGATATATAAATGAATTGATGAATAACTGTATATTTTCATTAGAATAATTCTTAAGATTTATGTAGAATTCTTGAATAATAATTAGTAATGTAATCATATGAGAAAAAAATGTATCTAAACACACAAGAGATAAATTATCATTTCATGTATCAACTATAATATTATTCAGACTACAATATTTGCAAGTTGAAGCCATTATGCTAATTTTGGTCAGAAGAAGCAACATTAAAATTAGTTTAGATATATAAAATTAAGCTGTTCAATGGTAAGTCTATGAAATTCAAGCCCCGATCACTAGCAGCTGTCAAGATATTCACCTCGACGTGGTTTATACCGGATGGTCATGTAATCATCTGTAATATCAAACGTCAATTTATTATAATCAATATCATATTGAATAAAAAAAATGAAGTTATCGATCCTCTGTTTGTTATCTTGTCAAATTAATCACACTGACCATCTTTTCCAGATCGATGAAGCGAATCATACATTTGTTTGTACCACTTGGCTTGATTATTTTCTTTTACTTCCTGCAAAACAATGATGATTTAACCACAAATGAATGTATGTAATGATCGGTATTAAGAGCAATGATGATTTTTTAAGTGGCTGAAGAAAATTGAATGATGACTTACCGAGCGTAAGGCAACAGGCATGCCATTTTTTGTTATGGGACCTATGCCCTCAATTTTTCTTGGACTTGAATTTTTCATCTTCTTCAATTGTTTTGTCTCAGAATTGGCTTCATTCCCGTATTCTCTTGCCACTGTATATACTAATTTTATTTGCCAAATCAATTTTTGTATTCTCTTACAATATCAAACTTAAAAAAGAAATAGTGGCAAAAAAAAAGAACCGCATTGATAGGTCTGCCACGTTCCGTGAACAATATCATTTTTTTCTAAATGAGAAAAAGGGAAGAACATACTAATACTAATGAGATTCAATCAATCAAAACATACGTATTTCGTTGGGAGCACTATGTGAAGTATCTTGGTTCTCATGGAACGTCTCATCAAGGTAAGCTGCGCCCTTTGGTAATTGACCTTCTGCAACATACAAAGTAATCGCGGTTAAAACTGGAAAATGAATGAACAGCAGACACATTAATCATGCACAGAAAGCGTACCGACCCGTTGGCACATGACAATTAAGATAAATTACATGAAATAAATTGTTAATATTTTGTTGCAGACTCACCTCTTGCTTTCTGTAGCAAAGTAATTGTTGGATTTTGTGCGCGTGGCAGACGTGGCGCGGCGGCGAGGGTATTCAACCCTTGGGACGGTACCGAATGAGAGTTTACGATACGGCTCGTGATATTGTGAGCAATGCCATGTGACGTGATATCTTTATCTTTCTTTATATTCTCTTGGTAGTGTTCGTCGTCGTTATTCCACCTTGTGGTCGATGCTGATGTCTCGTCTGTCGAATTCTAGACAGAACAATGCGAAAAAACTGCTTGATGCAAATGTTGCATAGGGAATATGAATTCTTGTAACGCCAGTCACGTTCAAACTCGATCCATGACAGGCGATATGAATATCGCACATAAGAATAGTATCGATTCAACTCATTGAATTTATTTATTCTCTTTTGTCTTTTCGTTTTTCTTTACTCATTCTTTTTATCTTAGCTGCTTACCTGTGACTTTTTCTTTCGACTCAATATAGGACTCTCAAATGAAACTGGACGAAATTCTTTGCGTTCAGTAACGGGGCTTGCACTGGTACTAGAGGGGATCCAAACAGGTGGTATACCACCATCTTTTTTCGTATTCTTGCTTCGCTCTGGACTTGGCTGTTTAGGTGGAGGCGGTGGTTCACTGCTTGGTGACCAAACACCTGTCGACATAACAAATCGATCTAATAAATCACAGATTTATTTCTTATTCCAAGAATTCACGTTCTCTCCCAGTATGTATACACATTTTTCTTTACACTCAAACTTTCTCAGTGGATATCAGGGATGGGCATTTTCAGCGTGCCACGCTTATAAATTTAGTAGTATTATGTCAAGAAACAAATATCAAACTGGATGCTCAATACTATATTTTATGTTTCTCACATTTTGTCATTGTTATAATTGTTGTTAATTCGATCTTAACAATATTCAACTGTGATCACATTATAAGTGGCATCAATCAAATTGTTCGATGTGTCATATATCGTCACGAAAAATTCATCACATACTCATTGATTGAAGTATAAAAGGGAAAAAGGAGTGGTGTGTAGGCTTTCAATGAGATTCTTTGATAGCGATTTTCCAATACTAAAATTTTAACTATTTGAGGGAAAATGCTGCGCCATCCTTATTGAACTGAAAGCTATGTGGCCACATGAGATAGATCGTTTTGCACCAAGTATGTCATGAAAGTGTATATTTGTGAGGGGTTCGCTATCACTGGACCATGTTGGAATATATGTATACATATATAAGTATATATAAAGTGTGAGAGAGTAAGGGGCTTTGACGTAAGCCCGAAACTTTCGAGTGGAGTGAGATACTGCGGAGATGAAGAGAAAGAGATGAAATGGAGCAAGATCAAAATGGAGAGGCGGACCACAGTGTGGTAAGGCTGCCAGTCAGAGTCACGAATAGAGAGGGATAGGAAATAGAGTGAGAGCGGAAACGATGCTAATCTTGGCGAGTGGAGGCGTATTACATAAAAGGCACATCTTTCCTGGCAGTTTCCACGGTAGGTTACGTCCACACCGGTTGATTTTGACTCAAGAGTAAAGAACGAATAAATTTGTCAGCATTCAGTTTGAATGAACTAACATTTATTTTCAAATATAATTCTGCTTGAAAGGTAACGCATGATGTTTTGAAATAAATGTCAAAAAGTTTTGCGAAGCAAAATTTAATAGGGAAATAGTAATTTTGTCATCAATTCAATGTTTATATCAGCAATTGAATTATATAAGATGTTTGGCTCATAACGAATCATGACATTTGGAAAATAAATTGATATAGGTCAACGATGAATCTGTACTTTATGTTAATTTGCTTTATCTAACTGGTATGTAATCGAACATGATAATTATGTGATTATCAATATTAGTTGAATGAACCAGTGATAATTCTTCATACATATTGAATTCGTGGGGCAGTACTTTATGAGTTCCATGCCAGCTTTTCAATTGCATGCGTTCATTTTTCTACTTGCTGGTAGAATCCAATTCACATTAAATTGCGTTATTCTTGAAATACACAGCTCAAGGAAATTATATCTTCATGCGTATATGTGAATGGTGATGAAATTATAACGTTCGTTAGATAATGACACAATTTTTCAATATTTTGTTGCACAAATACACGCACGCACATCCACTTAAATATAAACGTTTGTGTTTGAACAAATGCTTTATAAATACTTGATCATTAACCACGAACAATTGACTTTTCATTTGTTAAAGAATTGCAACATTAAGAAATATTCTCTTATTACAATGGAATTACCTGCTTTTACCGACGAAGCTTTAAATTTTGGTCCAATCATATTTGCTGTAATGTGATAATATTTCATATTCATATTGGTTAGAATAACAACCTATTTGTATGAATATATAGACTGAAGAAACGATGCTAAATGTGTTCGTTCTAGATATGAGTTTTATTCCAATTCGAAAAATAATATCCTTCTGGAATAAATGAATATATGCATGTCATCCATTTGTTATGAATAATCATCAACCCATATTTTCTAATTTTTGTTCGTTTTATTTCCCTTTTTCGTGAAGAATGAAGGAAAAAACAATAATCGTCTTGAATATTTCATACACCATAATGATCAATCATTTTTTTCCTGACACTCGATAAAAATATTTAAATCTTTCTTCCATAGACTAAAATAGAAATATAACAAAACATTTAAAGTGAATCCAAGTTGCAGAATAGTATTGTGACAGAAAATACCTCTTTTCTCTTTGTTCATTGATTCAACAATATCAATTTATCAATAGTTGGTGAAATAATTTGCAATTTTTTTAAATAAAAGTGTAAATTATCATTAACAGAGAGCTGATACAATAGCAAAAGATAGATACAAAATGCCGCATCTGTTCCATTTAGAGACGTCTATATATATCAGCCATTTCTGCGATAGTCAGCGAGCGTCGTAACAGTTTGCGAACAACTTTGAGAGACGTGCTGATGTTTGCCTATTGATAAAGTTTTAGATTGCTTCACGGTTGTATATACAGGGTAGATACACTACGCACGTCTACAGTTATTTCTCTCATCTCATTTCTTTTTCCCCGCTTCAAGGCAGATTAATTGTCTTGGTATCCTCAAAAATGAAATTAATTTTCACAATGTAATATGGTTTAATCGCCGGTTGAATTTCAGCAACTCTACCTCGGAACAATAATGAGAAAGGGAGAAAAAAAAACAAAAAACAAAACGTGTCTCAGAACAAAAGTTTTCCGTCTAGAATATACATACTTTGCTTTCATGAAATGCCTCGAGGACAACGACGACAGCAGACACTACGAACTCTATACTAACATACATCTATGCACAGATATCTACACATACAACAACCTGTGCCTGAAGGAGCTGCCGCGATTCATGAATATATGAACGTACTTGATGAGCTTTCTAGAGTGCCATGGTGCGCCCTGCGACACGTTAGGTTGAGGAGCACTGTATTTCAGAGTCCACGGGGAGATTGGATGCTAGCTCCTCAGCTACCCCCACAGTAAATATCGTTGTACTTGTGGTAACTTATTTTTCGTGAAAATTACAATATTTACGATGTCGTATATTGAAAAAATGTATGATGATATTATAATAATATAACGAATGTAATTGTTCACGAGGTTTCTATATCGTTATTTCTTTCTTATCGCCAACCGGTTCTACTAAATAATTCCTATAAAGAAGGAATCGCCTGGAATTGAAAGGGAGGCTATCTCTCATATAGTGAGAAAATATCAGTTATATTGGAAAAAAATACAACACTGATAACAGCGCGATTTGGCTACATAATTTGTTTTAATGACACTAAAAATAAACGATAGACCTAATTAAAATGGTTGCTCCAACAATAGCTCTCACAATAATCTGATATTCTCCCAGCGTTATTTTGATTCATAATAATGACCATTTTTATTCGAGTGGGAAGTGAATAATGGCAGAATATATGAAGGTGTCTATCAATTATAGTAATAAGAGAGGAAATAGAGCGTCCATACCATCATTTTTTCAACTTATTTTCATTTCATTAAATAACTTTTTCTAACCAAGTGTGTAGACCTAAGTTGGTAATGTGAAATTATCACGGCGTCTCGGAATTACCATCAATATTATGCTACTTCTAAAAATATTTGTTCAATTATTATTCATAGAAAATTAAAAACCACTAGTTTGTGCATCTATATCTGTCGACATACATATACATGTATACTCGTAAATTATTCTTGGATTCACTTAAGTGAATGGTCTGGAACTATATTATACATACATCGTTCATAAATGTTTTACTTCAAAATGTTGCCAACCAACTTGATGGAATAATTAGTTTCAACTCCTATACTCACTTCAGAAAGTCGATTTTCATCTGGTAAATCTATAGATCGACATTGTTATGGAAAAATAATTCTGACCAACTTTATGTTCACATGCGTCTAACTAAAAATAATACAACCTAGATTACGCAGTGGATGAATTTAGGAAGTAGTATATGATTGCACAATATATATGAGGGAGAACATCCAGTAATAGCGTATGGACCATTACGTTACAACTGCGAGTCAATGTTTGTACGGGTTAGACTGCTTCTTTTTGATTCAGATCATGCGGGCAATTTGTCCCGTTGTATTGATCTGACGTGACGAAAAACAAATGTAACAATATGAAGAGTAAGTAGAAAAAGCGATAAAAACAGGGTGGAGTTGTGTACTAACGTAGGGTTGTGAAAATAAATGCCAAAAAAAAAGTTGGTGAAAGGACGGTAGGATGATGATGTCGCTTTGTCGCAAAGTTGCGGTCACTTTTACGAAACTTTTGCCGCACGGGGCAACCTGTTGGATGTCTTATATACCCGAACTCTTGTTTTTTGACTATATATAATGATTATTTCAATACCATGTATGGCAGTTGAATCATGACATTTCCATTACAAAGAATTCAATTTAAATAGCAGTCACTCACTTTTCTCCAACATTATTTCAACAAGTGTACACAGTTAATTATTACTTATTTTCTTTCTTATCTCGGAGTATTTTTAATTAAAACGTAAATGTCAACACTGAAGATTTAAATTTGTTCGTAGGTCATATATATATACGCGACGATTTTACGGCCGTTGGCGGGTCGGCGCATGCATGAGGAAAATACAGTGACGACGAATAGTTTACGACGGTAGGTAGCAGCAGACTGAGGCGTCGCGACGTTGAGAAGTAAAGCTCTTGTGATCGTACCAGCACCGGCGCTGCTGCGACTTGATGTGTGTATATGTGTGTGTTTTTGTATGTGTGTGACCTAGACGCGTCTACGTCGGATAAAGCACCGGTAGTGAATGTACGACATCCGTTTCCGTATTCACTCGTACTGCATCAAACAAATTGAATGATTCGCTATTTTTTTCTTTTATCCAAATGTAAGAAAGGTAAACAGGCTTTATTTACCTAATCTGAAGTTTATCATTCAATTTCTTCCGCGCGCGCCATCCCTCTACTATTTATTGTGTGAGCAAAGGGATTACTCATTGTGGATTCCAACGCTGGGAATGTTTATGTATTTTTTTTGTATTCTCACACCGAGTATGTGTTTTATTGTTACTACCAAGAGTCAATTGTGATTCGTCGCGTGCCACCGAATATATATGGAAGATGGCAACGTTCACTCTCCGTGCGGATGAGAGATAGATAAAGAAAACAAGAAAGTTCGATGGGACAAGAACGTCAAATCGAATTTCTCCCAACAGGAGGAAACGCTCCGGAATGAAATAAGCCAAGACAACACTGGACTGGATGGCAAAATATTTCTCCGAATACATATATACATACATACATACATACATACAAAATAAGAGAGAATAAGGAGAACGTCGAGGACGCCGCAGATTCGCCGAATCGAGTTTCTTATTGGATTTCCGTTTCAGAAGTCAAGTGTATTTTCCGGTAACGTTCCCATCACGAGATTGCGAATAGAATTGCATCGTTCTCATCGTCGAGAATGGAGCGTTGCAATATCTATGGCTAAATGTTATGAATAGTCATTTTTATCATATCCATACATTTGAACGTCCATAAATATGATAAGTATGAGTTTTTAATCGATAGATGATGAGAAATCGTCAATACACTCTGTCTATCTATTACCTATCATGTTGAAGAGCACAAAATAATTGACTCGAAGAACACTGGGATATATAATTGTGTGAGAATCCGAGAAATTGACAAATTCAAAAAAGAAGTTTGAAGGAATTTAACTCATCAAACACTGCACGCGGGTATTGTTTTCCAATGATGATTGATGGAGAAAAATCGTCAAATAACAAGTTTGAATGAGGCGTTTCAGCGTATCTGATGGACGGAGTGTACAATGAAAATATATTCTTGTCGTAGTTGTTAACGAGCTGGGACACACGTTAATGAGAGCGACGATGGATGTCACGTCGAAAAGTTACTGGCAGTAGCGCGTTCGTGGTATAGTCCGGCTAAACCAAACTTGAAATACTCTTATCGATCTTCGAGAACAATAATAATACCACAAGCCAAACTATATTCTATGTTTAATATATATATGATTTATAGTTCTATGAATCAAGAATTCATATATTTATGCATATATATACATATGTGGGTGTGTGTATGAGTACGCATGTGTGTGTTTATTAAATACATATATGAATGAGTCAACCCAATGTATTCGTTATTTGGACAAGAGAGTAAATTTACCAATTCAATTGGGTGTACACTTATGCATATATAAATGTGTCTATACAAATTTACAATTCATTTTACTGCGGTCACTATATATCAGTTGGTATGTATGAACGCACCTTTGCCAAGCAGAAAACCTTTGGAGACTTTCAAAGCCTTGTCGATCTCGTGTAGCAAATCGGCTGCATTCGCTTTCTCTCCAGTTGTATTGTCATAGCCATATCCTTCAACCAAAAAGCATGCCCAAGTGTGCGGGATACTAGCACAGTTGCATTTCAAACTTGTAAAATGAAAGGGAAAAGAGGACACGAAGAATAGAAAAATAAATGTCGACAGTACTGTTTGGCTGTGAGTGTTTGAGAAGCAGGTTAAGAGTGCAACGGGGCTGACAATGAGTTGGAAGTATTCGTGCAGTAATTTTTTTTCTTTTCTTTTACCTTTCGGAGATGGGTAAAAAAATAAAAATTGAACTTTGTGTGTGATGTAGAGTAGCTCTTATTTATAAGCAAAATTGTACTTAGAGTGCGTCATGATTTATATATTAAATTAATTATACATATAGATGGAGGACGAGGCAATGTTCAGGTGGATTCTGAATCCGATAACATTACAGTGATAGCAGAGGCGAAGAGAGAAATAGAGGGAAGAGAAGCGTTCTATCCGTACTTTCCAACAGTAAACTGTTTCCGCTCGCGACATCTCGATGTCTCTTCGCTGCGCAACTACAGAGTATATCGCACCAAGTATAACAGAGAGTTGACTTGGTACGCGCGGAAATAGACGAAAACTTAGACGGTCGTTCCGCTGTTAACAGGGATACGAGACTCAACTTGAGTCCAGAATCAGTGGCCTATTTCACGTAGTCGTATGCCCGTTCTAAATATAGTGTGCAGAAGTGAGGAGTGTACGACGTGAATCAGCGCGCGACGAGCACACTTATATATATATATGCATACATACACATATATATATATATATATATAAACGTTTCATTTACCATAATTTCGACGCGTTGCAGTAAAAAATCAACCTCACACCTTTCATTAGTAAACATGATGCTATCGATACGTTGAATAAATTTGAGACGTATGGTGATTTACAGGTGGTTGATTACTTTAAAAGCTGATCGCGCTACTTTGCTCTTCGAAACGACAATTTTCATATTTCTCATACCTTTTTTATCTCATATTTCGCTAACATCATCATCTCTCTCTTCTTCTACTTTTTTTTTTCGGTTTCCATCATAGAATAATGAGACAGGCATCAGAATTTCTTTGTTTCAAAATTCACATTGTGGCAAATCTCCGATAGCTTTCAATTATTCGTCAAATTATAATGGATGATTTCACGATGCGGGACATACTCAATTATGGAACTATTTGATTAATGATTGAGGTTGATGTTGATTTGTTTACAAAGCTATAGAAATGATGAAATGTACAAATGTGTTTACATTCGTATCGAGAAATATTAAAACGATGATAGTATCGTTAATTGAGGCTACAATCACTGACGAGTGTGAGCATCATCAATGTTCGGCAGTGATCGATCAAAATGAGAAAATGTCAAGTTTCATATGAAAACATTGATCTTGAATGGTTTGAGAGTTATATTTTCATGAAAAAACTTTCAATATCACTAAATATGCACGAAAAAATATCGCAATTACCCCAAATACGGCCCCTTATGGAAAAAGAAGAAAAACGAAAATTTGTGATAAAGTATTTTGCCGCATTATTTACAATATGATACATTATATTGTTTCGCAAAGTTTTCTTTTGTATTTTCTTATAAAACTAGGTGTGGGGATCGTCTTTACGAAACATCGAATTTTTCTCGATGAGCATACTGTTCAACAACGACAATACCAACAACAAAAACAAGAAAAACAGCGACAAAAACATGAGGATGCTTGAGTTAGTTATTTGTTAAGTTCATTCATGATATCGGGTACACTGTATTATATTGGCAATAAAATTGATATCGTATACAGGAACACTCTTGAACACTCTTCAATGTATACATAGATATAACAGCGGCACAATTGAAAACGGCCGAACACAAAGCAATACTCCTTGTACAATACTCCATCACGTGCGACTCACCGTCTCCAACTACGTCGTTTGACGCAAGCACCAAGAATTCCTGCAGATGCTTCGGCAGCTGTCTCGCGTCTTTGATTTCTTTTCCATCGATGAGACATTTGGCTTTATCTTCGTGACGCTCACACTTTGTTATTTCAATCTCACTTGTTATTTCTTCACTTTTTGTTTCCTCTATTACTGTCCTCTCCTCCTCAACCATATCAAAATTAATACCAATTCTGCTCATTCGATTTCTCGCACGTTCAATAAACTCTTTTTCGATATTATTTATGCTTAAAAGCTCATTATCATCATTTGGTTTATTCATATTTATATGAGAACTCATTTTCACCACTTTATGGTGTTTGCGTTCTTCACGTTCCAATACTTTACTGATATATTCATTGTACATTTGACGTCGAAACATTTCATCAGTCATTGGCGAAGTTATGTTAGATTGTCGTGGTTCAGTTTTCATATTCTTTTGCAATTTATTATTGGAAATATCGTGTGATTTTGTTTTTATCGTTGGCTTCGGGACACCTTCAATTTGTTCCGACTGCCACATCCTCTGACATTGCTCTTCATTTTCGAATATATCCGTTGAACGCTCGATGCTTTGACCGTCCACTTCAACGATACTTTTTTTTTTGGTATGATGACCATTTCTTTTTCTAAACTCCGCATGATTTTCCTCCTCAGTTTTAGATTCTTCATGCCAATTCTCACAATGGTCATCATTGACGCCTTGTTTTTGCGCATCATTTAATTTTACATCGTTCGGTTCAATCGTATTTCCAACATAATCATGAAATTCTTTAGAAGCTTCACGTTCCTCTTCCTCTGCCAAGATAACTTTCCCTAATTGATTCTCCAATTGTTCGATATACTTCAGTTGTCTATCCACAATTTCTTGTGGCAGTGAATACCTTTTTTTATCGTCTATTTTGTCCCCCAAGTTTTCTGTAGTTTGCAAGCACTTTAGATTTTCCATTATTTCGGTTGCTGTTGCTTTTTTCAATAATTGAGGATTGCGATACTTTCGTGGTTCTATGTGACCTCTTGGAGGTGACTTATCAAAAATACTTGTGGTATCAATACATGAGCGATCTACCATGACGTGACGTTGAACTCGCGGTGGAGTCTCAGGTTTATCGTTTATTAGAGCCGGATTCACTTGTCGTGGAGAATCAATAATACCACTTGATGAATGTAATGTCCATTTATGCGGTGGATCGGGCGTAGGAGGTGACTTGTCGATTATCGCGCTGTTCTGGTTAATTCGGCTTTTATTCAATTGTGTAATAGTGCTCGGCTCCATCAACGCACCACGTGAAACATTTTTATTTTCTGACTTTTTAATAATTGTGGCACCATTTTCATCTTTTTTTGGGTCAAAAGCTTTATCATCAAATTCTAATTTTTGATTCGATGCAAAAGCATTTCTATTGATGGAGATGTAATCGTTATTACGTATTACTGGAGTGAAAGCACTCATTCCAACTTTGCCAGTTACGGTTTCACATCGTACCGTTAATGGATGTGAGACAGAAATTTTCGCATCTGTAACACACTCACTGGTAGAATCATCCGTTAACAAAGTCGACCAGTCTGAAAATCGTGTCGTTTCTGAACGATCTTGTCTAACATTTTTATGACTGTCCGTGACCGGAGCTGAATCACTGGGTATGGGATTTTCTTTTATTATCTCCAACAGTCGGTTTGAGGATGGCGTACTGACTCGATTAGATTGGTTCCATTCGTTTCGTTCACATTTCTCCTTCAAATCCATGGATTCCGTAGACGAGTTAACTTCCACAAGATACTTTGGCTCTGTGATATCACGTCGACGATTTTCACTGTTATTTTTCTCATGGTAACTACGCCGGTTAAAAAACTTTTCATGCAGATCCAAAAGCTTGTCGGCGCTCGTGCGTACATTGCTCATCTGTTGAAAGGGTGAGAGGCAAACGAGCGGTGGTGGATTTACGCTCGTAGGAACGCTCATCCAACTTTTTGGACGCGTTTTCTCCATCATCTTGTCCGTTGAATTTACGTCGACAGTCTCTTCTTTCGCCAGACTCTCAGAACTTTCAATGACCCTTGGAATTGTATGAAAGTTTTTGAAGATATTGAATTTCGCAAGACTTAACTCCTTGATTATTCTAGTGCCATAGGGCATAGAAAGAATTTTTCTGATACATAGATCTTTAAGTAGTTCAGGTTTGGAGCATTCAACTCCTTTTTTATCCTCATGATTTTCATCTGAGTCAATGGGTACGTTGGGTTCTTCTACAGGGCAATATGTTGTTGACTGGGTGGGAAGTTTTTCAAGAGAATCGTCCCCGCTACCAGATGTACTAATGATAAGTTCCGGTGATTCTTCCGCATTTTTTGAATTAGCTGTTGGTGATGTGGCATTTGTAAATGAGGACTCCACTTCTACTTTGTCGTCATGAAAGCTCATCGGTGAATTGTGGGGTGGAGCATCAAACAGATTATCACAACCATGTGCATCAGTTACACCAATAATCTCGCATGACTCGTTCGACACACTCACCTGTTTTTCTTCAACTTCCATTTGAGATTTGCCACCACTTTCCGCTTTTGCGTCGACTAATACACAAGAGTTATCCACCGCACCGATCATTCGCGATACTTCCGTAATATATTCTTTGATCTCTGTTCCGAACTTGATGTCAACATTTCTTGATTCTGCCTCTTCTTCATGGGCTTCCCCTTTGGCGCATTCATGCTTTTGCGTCTCGAGTGGTCTCTTCTCCACTGGGTTCTCCTCTTTCTTTTCTTTATCCACCTTCACCTCCTCGACACCCCTCGTCTTATTTACAGTGATGTCAAGCCGAATGGAGTGCGAACTTTCGACCTCGTCTTGTCTCATTGTATTACGTTGATATTCAGTAGGAGTCGTGGTATCAGTCTCCATGGAAGGTGATATTTGGTGATGTAATTCACATGCACTCGAGTGGTCAAACTGTGGATATTTGCGCGGCACACTACCCCTGACATCAGAGTCAACGTGCTCGCAATCTATTTCGAGGACCGGTGGCTCCTCGACAGCACTGTCGTCATCATTGCCAATTTCATCGGCTTCACTCATATCATTATGTAACAGGGATGTGATATTTTTTGATCGTTCTTCTCCCCACTCTCCACGTGCCATTTTAATGTTCAGTTGTGGTGGACGTTGTGCCTGACGAGAATTGAGTGCGCATGAAAATCGATAAATTTGTTTAGGTAGAGGTGGAACTGGCGGAGGTGAACAATCTACTGAAAGTTGTGAAGAGGTAGGTTCTACGAGTTCAATGTCTTTGTTGATGAAACTTGAGAACCTCTTAGGTAGAGGTGGTACTTCGCGTGCATTGTCTACTGAATTCAATTCTTCATTTTCTTCTTGTACTTCATACTTTGGCTGCGCTAAACCCTCCGAGTCAGCAGGTGGATGGTGCTCCTCATTTTTCCGAATCAATTTGTTGTCATCAGTTGGTGTACAATTACCAAGTCCAAAATTCGGATTCGTTTCTTCAACAACGGGAGTGTTTTCTTGCGTATTGGATGACACTTTTTCAATTTTAATTTCTTCGGTGTCACATTTCACTCTAGTGGGTCGTTTTTCCCTCTGGAATTTTCCAATTTCCTCGTTGATGAAATCTCGTATATGCTGTTCCTCATCACTCGACAATCTCTCACTTTCTTCTTGAATAATATTCAAAGAACGATCACTATGTACTCCACTAGAGAAATATGATTCCAGCTTTGCACGATTATTGGACCGTCGGTTTGTAATTTGTTCGCTTGATTCTTCACTGGAATCTTGTTGCACATATTCAAGATTATGCCACAGGTTGCTATCTTGAAGCTTGGGCAGCTCAGATCCCGTGGGGTTACTTTTGAATTCTTTTCCAATTCCACATATAATATTGCGGGTTTTATTGGCAATTCTTTTCTTTTCATCTAATATCACCTCTTTATTTATAATACCATCATTTGCCGCATCAATTACGTTGTTCAGCGCTTCTTGATGATTATTATCATCAACAACATTGCCTAAATCATCAACTGTACTCTCTTCACAGATAATATCTTCCATACTATGTTGAAATGGTATATCATGCTCTATATCACTCTCAGCCTCAATGATAATAGTCGGCCGAGCAGAATCCAATGTTGTTATGTCAATGTCGGTGTTGTCGGTGACCTCGTGAATCTCAGGTCCGCTTTTAATTGACGCCGAATCATCTGGCAGTAGTGCCAATGCAAAGTTACGCTCGCCAAGGGTCTCGACTCTCGAGGTCACACCACTGGGCAATGGTTCCAAGAGCTCCATTGGCTCTGTTATCGTCACTATTGAGCCCAAACATTGATTGATGTTATTGTTGTTAGTTAATCCAGTTTCTAAAATACCAACACCAGCTACGTGTCCAATACTTGCTTCGAGCGCTAATCCACTTAAACTTGTGATCTCACAAATTTTCGTTTGTGTATTCACAGCACCACGCTTCAGTTTGTGCCTGCGCCACGATGGTACGCGTTTCTCTATTATCGATCCAATCACGGGGCTTGAAGTAGACACGGCCTCCTCTATCACCTTGACCGCCTGACCGTCAACCTCCACCTCCACTAATTTCTTGTTGCGTTCTGTGACAGTTGATGGTATGCTTTCGGATAGCCTCATAAGTGACTCTTGTTTGTCTAATTCAGTCCCATTCTTCGCATTATTCCCTTCATCGATTTCTTTTCCTTCATTTGACTCTGCAGAATTTTCTGTATCAGTCTGGTGATCATTGATGACTACGTTCACTGTTGCTGCCGGGCAAGGTTTTAATCGTTTATTACGGTTTCGTCGGTTTCTCCGGGCACGCGATCCGTTCGGCATGTTGTTGAGATTATGTTGTCGATGCTGCTATTGTTGTTGGTGGTGGTGTTGTGATTATTATTCCTGTCGTGTTCCGTATACTCGGATGAGAAATTTATATCAGCAGGAATATCCTGTCGTAGGACACTTTGATCAATATTCGACGATAAGTAGGAGACGGCGTGTATCGATAAACCCTTGATATTGCTAGACTTATTTTTGTTTGGTATTTAATGTATTCGTATGTACGCTACATAATTGTTCATTTCCAACGCCATCATTTTTCATCGATGTCGATTCGGTTAAAGAAATATTTCAATAAGTCTCATCAATAAAATATTAAAGACAACTGCCAAATTTCGTGTAATTATTCGTTCTAAATATTTCGTTTTCAACAGGCTTGAACGACCCTGATTAACGTTTACATATCACAAATGTTCAAGATTCCGATGTATACAAAGACTCTCAAACATGAAGCGGACAGAAAAAAAAATAGTGGAAATTGATTCTACGATTATCTGAACACGCGATAAATCGAAGTAAATCGCGCCGTCGTTCTTTTCGAGTAATTAATTTCCTCGTGTGAACAATTGACTGCTATTTACTATGAAGTCTCTGTTAGAGGCGAATCAGAAAGAATAATAATGGAAGAACGAGCGAAGGGAATGAAATGGAAAAAAAGAATCGATTCATGAACGCACACCATCAGCGACGTTTGTAGTCGACAAAGTGTTTATATAATTGTTCAGGTAAGTATTCAAGTATTATTTGATACGAAAATATAATGAAATATTACTCACTCTTCGTTGTATCGTCAGGTGTTTCACTTTTTTCTAGCTTATTTGCATGTTTCACGCCTCCATTCTGCGCGCAATGGTCGAAACCATGTTGCGTATTATCTAGAAACAGAAAGGTCATGAAATGGGCTTAGTAACTGTGCGCTTTGTGAATTGTTTATGAATTATTGACTCGAGATGAACACCATGAATATATATATTATAGATATGGGTATAGTACAAAAGGGTGAACGAGAAGTGTGAATCAAGACAGAATGAATATTGACGTCAAGCGAAACTCAAAAGATATTCAGGAAAGTAGTAAGAAATGCTCTGTATAATAATGTTGACAAGAATGGTGCAAGTCGCAATCTGGAACAAGAGAATGTGAGCAGGATTTGCCATGTTTTTCTGAAATAGCTCTGTTCTAATGGTATACGTTTTCAGTCACGGATGTCTCTTCCCTTCATTCGACGACTGTTTCATTACTATTATTGTAATTATGATTTATTCAGAGTACTCTCGAAATTTCCGAATCCGGCACGAGATGAACTTGCTTGCTATATTTATCTCATAAAAGTTTTATCTTCTTATCGCGGCCCCTTTCATGTATTTTATGAATTGATTAATTAAATCCGAATAGACTCGATATCTCACCTGGTGGCCAAGCTAAATTTGAAGGCAATACCCAGGATAATTCATATTCAACATTATCAAAAACAATCGATGTATCTCAGCTAATTCGATGAGTATATAAAACTCCGTTCATATGAAACCACACGAAAACTTCACCAAACATAAAAAAAAAAAAGATATTATGAAATCGATCAACTCCAAACACAACTTGTAAACGTTTAAATATAGATAATGATAACTCTACACTGTGTCTCTGCAGAGAAGTTTCTGATCGCTAGTTGACCATACAGTGAATGTTGGCCATGTACCACGGCAACACTTCATGCCGATTTGTATGCCCCTTCTCTACGTCGAAAAACCTAAACAAATGAAAATTGAGGCGCAGTTGAGCATACAACCAACGACGCGCCTTCTTGCAAACGATTGTAATACATGTAAAGTTGTGTATGTATGAACGAATGTGCACGTCACTTACGATCATGTTTGTATGTTGTTGATGGTAGAGTTTCGGGTTGGGAAACGGGGGATAGACCTTTTACCATGATATAACATTACTTGCAGACACGATTCGAGTTGTATGTACGCGCGCCCCAACTACCTCATTCCTATCGTTACTGCCCGCGCTCTTGTCGTCGCGCACCCGTCGCCACCACTCGATTCCCGTGGGGCACTCTACACTCACGGGCGTGCGCATGGTACGGTGGCACTTCCGAGACGGACTTCCGTCTGCCTGTAGAGCACAATGTAAGCTCTTTCGGTTCCCTACACAACGCACACAAATACTCTGACGTATTCTCTGACTCTCATGCGTTTTTTATATGCCAACGCGTTCTTTCTTGTGTCGTTGCTATTTTCTATTTGCTTCTCTTTCATTTTTTTGTTTTTGTTTTTTTCATTTATTTTATAGTCCAATTCTACTCTTCTGCTTGAATTCTAATCATGTATTTGTATATATATTACGAAAATTAGGTAGTTCAGTTAGTGAAGTAAACAATACTATTGATGCGAGGGTCTTTTAATTACGACACTCGACGCCACGTTCGCGACTACGAAAATCGTCCTCAATTATCTTGTTCGCGCAGTAGGTAAATCTTTCTCTTCCTTCTTTTTTCATCCATGCTGTTTTTTTCTTTTTACTCTCTTTCGTTATTGTCTTCCAACTTTTCTCATCCTTCTGTTTGAGTTTTCGATAGAGTTTAGATGCGTTTGATGAATCATGTTGACTCAGTCTTAAATTCATTTGTATTTATATCTAGGTGAAGACTGATGAGAAATTTTGCGGCAAGTTTCAACTTTTTGATTGAATTACAAGTGGAGATGGTCTTCATTAGGAAGCAGCGAACGTTATAGCACATACCCACAGCGAACAGAGATCGTTGCTTTGGGCACCATTTCTCGCACTATTCTCTCCCTCTTCTCATTCCGCGGCAACATCAAGTCCGGAGACATTGCTCGGGAGTATTTAATTAGGGTTCATTCCTCTCGAGACTGTAGCAAGGGCAAGATAATTTTCTCTGCAGTTATATCTGCGCTTCTTAGTTTGGTTGGTAAATTGGCGCATATAAGTCTTCAAATTTCGTATAAGTGCAATAATCATAATTTTATATTTATATAGTCTTTTTCAGTTAGTTAATTTTCATCATCTACATAATTATCATCCAAATCTGTCATTTATGATTTTAGTCGTGAATTTTATTTTTCAATTGGAAAATAATTCGCTCACATACATATTTATGAGTTTCAGAAATTCCAAATATTGCTGGGATTGTGGTCATTCTGTGGAAAATTATAATTTCATAGTTGAGATATGATCTATATCTTCTGTATCGGATATTTTGAATTTACACCCAGAGGTTTACAACTTGATGAATATGCATCCATTCTCTGTTCGAATGTCCATAATCATGAGAACTCCACATCAGTGCAAGTTGACTATTTTTAAAATGTTTTCTAGAGAGTTAAGTTGGGTTTATATTGGCAACCAATTGCCAACACAAAATGAATAAATGGAGGTTGTCAAAAGAAATTCCTTACTGGCAATTAAATTTTCAATTATTGTATGAGGGGGAAATAAAAACGGAATAAGAAGAATTAGGACACCAATGAAATTATCCGTTCAACTATTGACTTGAAAAAAAAAAAGAGTGAAACAGTATGAACCAAAGGATGATTGGCTCTCTGAATGAGTCATCAGGCGGAAAGGCCGGAAGCAAAATTGTGCGTTGGGACATTCATGTATGGATGTGTGCCTGGTTGGATAATTCATTGGTAATATATAGATCAATTGATCGTATGCGACCATCCGATCAAGTGCGAGTGGGCGAGATGAGAAAAGATAGAAATATATAGAGATAAGAGGGAAGGGCACCGGCAATGGCGTGCATTCCGAAGGGTAAAGGGCGAGGGACGGAAGATCGAATATATTCTACATGGGCTTGGCTCCTTCGGGCCATGACGACGACGCGCCCATGTTTGGGCGGACATATGCCGGCTCAAATTGTTACATGCAAGTTCCACTACTGTCATGTATACAAGTGTATCGATTGCCGATATCTCTATGTGGGAACATATGTATAGTTACCAAGCGATTTATTCGTAATAGCATGATCTAATCTCTTCAAGATTTTACTTACACACTTCATCAATTAATGTTGATTGTATTCAGTGGGTGTGTATAATTTTATAATCCTAAACTTTTTATCACAAGACTTTTACCAACTCTAAGTGTATATTTTTAGTAAAAATTTAATTTATTCATACTGCACCATTTATTCTCAATCCTGGGGGAATGGTTTCTGTCGATGGAGTATTATATACAACTTCATTGATATTATCGGGTACGTCCATATCAATTTTTTTTGTGGTAGATGATAGAGAATTCGATCTTTCAACTTTGAATTCTAAAGTGGTGAGTCCATTGACACTATTAATCGGCAAGTTGATTTGCGAATTCATTTTTTCCACAAGCTGTAAATTAGATTTCATTCTTTCAACATCACAAAGTTGGAGGTGTTGTGGTAATGGCACATTGACTGTAGTATTTGTTCGTTCCGTTCGTTCATTATTATATTTCATGAAGAGATTAATATTTTCGTGCTCAACTGCATGTAATTTATTTCGATATAGATCATCATCGAATGTTTTAACATTTTGCACATAGGAATCTCGTAAATTTTCATCTTCATCTATTTTAAATCGTACAGTTTTCCTTTTACTTCGTTTCGCAAACTCTGTATCATTACGTTTCAGACACAATTTATTGATATCTTTGTTTCGGATTGAATGACATTGGAAGATACTCATTATCATTGCTTCCTCCATTTCATGATTCTCATGTATAATACGATCGACACTTTCAAAGAAATATCTTCCTTGTATCTCTTCTTTCGTCTCTCCAAACCTTTCCCCGTAGAATTTGTTGTAATTCCATCTGGATCCATCGGGTATTGCGATAGTATTCATACGTCGAAAGTCCATACTATTTAGTTTGGCTCCTGAATTATCAGAGTTGGCAAAAGTGTGCGATGATGGATTGAGCATAAATTTTAACGCCTCCAATTGTTCATAATATTCGTTGCTCTTTAGTCCACCAATACTGCTCATAGATTTATTTAATGCGGACTCACCGTCATCATTATCAAATATTTCATCTTTGAATGCATCATCTTCATTATCCAACGACGGCGATATGTTTGACATCTTTAATAATCTCCCTTTCTTTCTAAAGATATTGCGCTTCTTAACTTTTCGCCGATTCTCAAGTTTACCGCTTTTCTTATGGTAGTTTTTAGTTCCACCTCGGCGCCATTCACTTCCCCACGATGCAGCATTCAATGCTGCTCTCAGCATCTTTGGTAGCTGAACAACGCGTCCCTTTGTGCCACGGCATTCCATCGGGATTGATATCCTCCGATGGGAATTCTCGGCGGCCATTTTCGATGTTGGACGCTTTGTGATCAGCAACGGATCGCACGATGGATTTAACATGACATTAGATCGGGCTTCTTCAATGCCATTAAGGCACTGAGAGCAACTAAGGAATTTCATTGTTCGTGACTTTATCTAAACTATCATAAAACCCCCACGTTGAATCAGAATTTCAATTATTCAATATTTCGAGAGAACATCACCTGCCGCTACATAATTTCTCCTCGTTCATGAAATATTCCCAAATCTAAGGCTTACGAATAATGAAAATATCCAAATATTATTCTGGTTTTCACAATTAATATCAAATCGATAAAACAAACTTCATTTTCACACTTGCACTATACTCGTTCCCCTCACTTTTTTTCTTCTCGTTCTTCACTCTTTTTCTCGTCTCCCTACTCTTTCATTCCTTCCATTGGTATCAGAAAAACCTTCACACTAGATTTTGTCGGTCCATATAGCTCGTAATGTTTTTTCATTGGTCATAAACCAAGTTCCGCGTCACTGCACGCGAATTCTAATCGACCTAGAGAACGCGACTTGTTCTCAGTAACCTCTTTTTGAATCACAATTTTCATTTCACTTCAGGTGATACAAACAAAACTACTATTACAAACAACTATTTTCTGTACTTCGTCATTCATTCTTTCTTTATTATATTATTTTTACTATCACTTCAGTATTCCTGATTTTTTTTGCATTCACCACTTTCTCGATTAAATTGTTCGAAGTTTACGAGCACAACAATACGATGCCGAGACGACTGACTCAAGAGGACAACTAAGAGACCCCGAAAAGGATAAAGAGCATGGTTGACTTGCGTCGGAGACGCGTGAGGGCCTCAAGTACGTAGCCGCTCACCTTGTTCGGAGGGTGCAGCTCTCGTCAGAGTCTTTGTTGCATATGTATTCATTCAGTGTTAATGTATGTCTCTTGGTATAGAATTAATGTGGGCGTGGATCGTGTGTTGTTTGAAATAACTTTGTGATATTTTACAGCGCTTCACTGATTTAGTTCATTACATATATACCACTGAATCTCTGATGTTATGCGCCATCATTGATTAGATACTTTGATCTGTATTCTTTATCTATCCTTGTCTAATCTGTATCTGAATAGTTTAAACACCATAATATATTTATAGGAATCGAAATTGAACGAACCATCTCCACTATGTCGACAGGATATTTTGAAGAGCCACCCTTTCCATATTTCTTTGCTAGGCATTTCATAATTATCATAAACCTGAATATTTTCGCGTAGAATTCTATCGAAATTCGCTCAAAATATACTGGAATGCCAAAATCTTGAAAATTGGAATTTGGGATGAACATTTTTTCTGCAGTTGTGCTAGCACTCAATAAATAGTGCACATATAAGACAATACGTGCGTTGGTGATATAATTCTATTCTAACGTTCTTCTTTGAATTAGTCACAAGCTGTATGCATATTAATTCATTACAGTCAATGTCTAATTACACATTTGGGAATTGTATTACGCTTTGTAGAAATGTATCCATAGTTTGTGAAATTTTGGAAATTGCAGTGTACATAATAATATACACATTGCTACAGTGATCGTAAATGATCATATACAATCATTGATGTTTGTTATAGTGGCATTATTTTTTCTCAATGAATATAAAAAGTTACAGCATCTTGGGAGTTTCGAGGAGCCAGTGGATTTAACGAGAGCTAAGACAAGCCGAGGTTATTGGTTCGCGTAAACTCCTCTCAGCAAAGTTCTCTAAGGCTCCTCGACCAATATGGTTGTTGGTGAAGTGGATTGTGAAGGAGGACAGTCAAGAGGATCGTGGACATCTTTCAGAAAGTAATTTCATAATCTTCGACGTGGTAGAATTGTGTCTTTCGACAACTAACGAGACACAAACCAGCTCGGTTAAATCAGACAAGTCTCTTTGAAATATAAAGTGAATCAAGAAATATAAAGTAAATAAAGGTGATTTTTTGAAGCGTTCAAGAGTTGGTGAATTGAATTAGATGCAGCGGATAGATGTGGATAGATTGATTTAATGTATTTTTTTTACGATGTGTGTGGATTTCAGAGAGTTTGGTTTTGACATACATAAGCTACTTACCAGTAATGTTTTTTTTCGTGTCTGTTGATAAGATTCGAGTCGCTGATGTTGTTGTTGTTTTCGTTGTAGCTGAATGGAAACAAAAAACGAAACGAACATCTTTAGATTTTGTTGATTTTTATTATTGTTTTTTGTCGTTCGATTCTTTACTTCTCTTTCGAGATTGGATCATGACAACAGTTGGTGTATACTCACTTTGGACTGTCTCAATCGACGTATTCTCTTGCAGGCTACTTTTGTAGATTCGTCTTTTAGGTGATCCAACTGATTCTCTGCAATATACATGAGAAAAAAAAAGAAACATGAACAAAATTAAATAATTGTCAACTAAGCATATTGTTTTGGAGAATTCCAATTTGGAAACTGGTGTGCTTTTATACGAATTAAATTGAATTGGACTTTACAAAGAATGATAATAAAAAGGAATTAGAGACAGAAAAAAACGAAACGAGAAATAATAATTTTCATATAAAGTGGATCGTATACATGCATTAACGAGTTGCCATTTGTCACGGCTCTCTGGGGAATCAAATGCATTCACTATCAAAACGTTCCGAGTGGGTACACACACTTTTTTTTTAATTCTATATTCTACATGTATACAAGTGAATATCATTTCCTATGACAATATGTAGGTATATAAAATTGTACACAAAATGATGCCGGGGTTGGCGCGTGAAATACAAATAACTGTGTATAACGTATGCAATGTTGCCCTTCCATGATACGAAGGGTCCCCGAGTGACCCATGCTCCGGCCATCGCTGCCCGTGATCACTTCCTGTTCCGATTAACAATTACTCTATACCGAGATTTTTTTATCCACATGTTTCCATTCAAAACTTTCATATCATTCATTTAAAAAAATTGTATACACGTGGAGTTTATTGGGTGTCATATTTTTTTTTCCTCATTCTTCCATCCATACTTTTATGCACAAATGTTTTATTTCTGTCCGTGTTTCATTGTTAATGAAGTTTATTTATAGTCGGCATGAACGTTCTTTGACAGCTCTATTGTTAGATTTCCAATCCTATGCATATTTTTACACTTCAGACATGAGTATTCTGAGACAAAATGTGACACTAATTCAATCAACATATCGAACAAATACAAGCAAACAAATTGTAAGACTTGCAAAAAAAAACTGACGAACAAATTATGCCAGCATTGGTTCATATTTGTGTATATTTATAAACATATATGCTCTGATTCATCTCATTGTTTTGCGATTCCAATTATGGTTGATATCAAACTAGTTTCACAATGATGAAGAATTGAATTTGGAATGTTTTTGTAATTGGAACACAAATATTGATCCGGTTTCCAAAAATTCCCATTGTTTTCATGAGTGAAGTTGGAATAAAGTTGAAAAAACCTTTACAATGAATGAATGCAACACATATCCATTGAAAATATGGACATGGATGCGTATAATGTTACTCTGAATATCTGCATTTTCATTAAAATTCTATGCATGACAAATACTTCACATTTTGATAATAAACTTAGTATTTTTCGCCCAGTGATCAATTTTTCAGCCAATTCACAATTTATCGAAAATTCATTAAATTATTTATTTCAAATTAAATAATTATTTCTCACTACATTTTTCCCCTGCAACTTTTTGATATATTCATCATTAATCACGAAAGTGTATTCATACTAATAAAAACTCTATATTCTTCATGCTGCTCATCGTTATTGTATTTTTCAAAGTACAATGTATATCTGCCACTATCACCAGTATTTTTTTTCCATTGTCTATGCTACTTTGGAATATTTAGGCTTGTTATATACTGATATTCTGTGTTGCCAAAGTGACAATAGAAATGAGAACTCATCGATCGAACCAATCGCAGTAACGCCTCGACTATAACCCAATGCATCAAGCTATCATTATCAGAATTGCTTACGCAGATGAATTTATTTATGAAAAAAATATATATGAGATTTTCTATGAATGAATGATATAACTATTCTAGCAACAAATAGAACTTTTTGGTTGGTGCATAATGGAACCAATACTGTAACTAATATACACAAGCTCCAACTCATTATCTAATGATGTTTATATCATTAACCATTATTGTCAAAATTTGGTGTTTGAATAACTAAGAGTGAAGTAAAAGGAAATACAAACTCACTGGTTCAGTCCGAGTTTCAGCTGGTCTCCGGCGTCTCGCAAAAGCGTGTGAGCTTCACCGTTAGTCCGGTCCTTGGTACTCCTTCCGTTGATGCTACTAATGAGATCTCCCTCTCGCACTCCTTGCTGGGCGGCTTTAGAGCCCGGATTTACCTGCAAAATAATAGGATGCCTTTGAAACAAAGTTCATTATAACTCTGACGAATATTATCAGATATTATTTAATATTTTTGTCTTCACTTCTTTGTTTTTCATAATTCTTAAATTAAAATATTACTGTGCGACATTTTCAACTGGAAAATATTGATTCACTGGAATACAAATTCTTATTGCTATATTGATGATAGAAAGAAAATAAAAACAAAAATATAAGAGTGCTTCATGAGATTTTGTGGTGAACTTGAGCCACAGTATAACCTTTATTGCCACTACCTTACTTTAACCCCTTTAAAATAGCTATAAAGTTTTACGATTATCGTCAATATTTTCCAGTTGATTGCGCACGTTGAGCTTTTGATGTGAATAACGACGTCTCACATAAATTTGTGTTTTGCATTCTCACCATGGTTGCGCGTCTCCGTTGATTTGGTGAACAAAACTTCAGCATTGTTGTTGCTTTTCACCGTACATTTAATTATTAATTCAAATTTTACTCTCTCTCTCAACACTCTTCATATTTAATCATTCAAATACATTGCATAAATAATAAGCAACAGAATCAAATACAACAATAATATATACGGCAATTAATTGATTATGTGACAGAGCAAAAGCGCGAAAAGAGAAAATGGATTAGTGAACAAACAAATAAAACAAAATGTTTTGAAAGTAGCTGTTGTTGATGGTTTTGTCTTTTTTTTTACAGGGCATTTGGGCGACACGACCTTGTTTCAATCAACTACACGATTGGACAATGTATAGACGTTATCGATTGAGCGTGGAATAACATGGCAAGCACTCCACGTTGGTCCACTCGATTAATTATATACCACGGAAGACGACGACCCAGTTAGAGACGTGTCCAAGAGGCATTTCACACAATGTTCGTTAATGGGCATGAAGTAAAATCAGTTTCAAAGTAAATATAAAGTTTATTACATCAACGAAATCATCAATATAATGAGACGAACAGGGGAAAAAAAAGATTCAATAAAATTCCAATCTATTTTTAATTAATTCTCAATCTTCACCGTTATGAAACGAATAAATTCTATATTTTCATCTATTTCTTTTGTGAAATTCAAAATAATGATTTGTCGATCAGCGGGTGTTCAATATACCATGCTTCTCTATGTACTTTAATAACCTACTTAGTTATCATCTAAAACATTCACCCTATGTCAGCCTGCTATTCCTTGACGTTTGCAATATATTTTACCTAATTAAGAAAATAATTCGCCCAAGATGGGTCACCTTGTATAATGGAAACTCGACGCTTAACAATGGAAAACACTGAGACAAATTTAATGAAAACTCTCTCGCTCTCCCTCTATCTATCTTCACTACACTCACTCTCTCCCACGACCCTTCTTCCACCCACTCTCCTCTTTTTCTGTTTTCTCCACTATTATTTTTCAAATATTTTTATGCTTTTTGTGTTGTTGTTTTGTTGAGAATGACAGTGAAGAGAAAAAGTCAAATAAGAAAATACACAAATGACATACACATATCTACTATATATATTTGTAACTATATATATATATATATGTATATATGTGTGTATGTATGGCGTAGAGTGAGTGCGCGCTTTATACAATACCGGTATAACTAGTGAGGAAATAACAGACACAGCTGGACTCGGTCTCTCGGATCGCACGAGACTGCGGGGTGCATCCAGAACGGTTGCATCGGGACACTGGCGCCAGTGCGCGAATGAGCGCGTCAGCGGTGAACGGAGGGTAGTTGGCGCCGGTACAACACGCAAGTCTTTCCTCCTCGATGCGTCTCCTCACTCTCATTCCATCTATCTAACTATCTCACTCTCTCTTTTGCTTCCTCATGCTTTCCCGCTTTTTTTCATGTATTGCACACAAACATGTACATGCAAATGAAAATATTTTTTTTTCCAGCCCTTTTTAGCTCAGGAACTCGAGTGGATAACACCCTAGTGGGTCGGAAAATCGTCGGTGAAACACGGATTGACCAACTTTTGTGAAATACTTCGAATTTTTCCATCTGGTCGCGAATAACAAAGAATTCAAATGGATCAAAGTGTTGGATAAATAAATTCTAGAATTTTGCACAACTTTGAATGTTGTACTTTATCCCAGACGCTTCAGAAAAATCGATTTATATCTCATTGTGGTAATAAATGTGAAAAAAGTAAATCCTCATCTGTGCCTTTCAGAAAAATCATGCCAAAACGTCAATCTATTTTTCGACATTTCGAATCCACACGGTGCTCTGGCTTTTGTTCTATATCTACTAGGCCTACTAGTTTGTTTGACTCATTGTAATTCTTTGTTCAATAATAATTCTGTCTGAAAAATATAATATCCAAGAATTGAATTGATTATTGGATCAATGTTCAGTGAGGAAAGATGCGTCGTTTTTTTTCACGCTTAGTTGTAGCGCATTGTAAAAAAAAAGCTTCGATAGAATGGAATGCAAAATATAAAATTGGGCAATGGGGATAGCAAAACGTTTCGGGTTGATTTTTGAACGAAAATCACGTCGTGCGGAAACGGGCGAATGATGAGAGGAAACGGAAGATGGTGAGAGATAGTGAGGGAGGAACGCAACGACGATTCGTGTGCACTTGCGGAACACGTATAAAGTAGAACGAGTTGAAATGGTAATGATGTCGATATAAGACAGATTACGTTCAACATAGTATGTCGCACTGTTGGGCTTCACAACAATAAAGCGACCAACAGAATGCGCGCCACTGCTTTCGATCGTAGTATACGTGAACTCGACTCGTTTTATATGTATGTGTATACGTGTACAAATATATAGATATGGGAATGAGAGTGGGCGTAAGCTCATACACCACCTGGTGATCGTTCAGCGACGATAATTTTGTTCACTCTTCCAACCCTATAACGCGTCTCACGGAAACTTCTGCGAAAGGCGAAATAAAAATTTGCATTTCCCATTTCTCCCTCTTTACTGATAATTTTTTTTCTTTTTTTTTCTTCAATGGTACCTTTAAGTCCATAACTGCTTTTTCTAGTTGTCTCTCTTACTTTTCGCTCGCTCTCACACCCACCCTCACCCACCTTCGTTTTCCCTCTACAGCCTTGTCCTGTAAAGGGATTTAAAACGAATGATTTAATACGAGAATATTTGCAGAGTGAATAAATTCGTGAGGTAGCTCTTCCGCGCTTCCCACCACTCTCTGTATGCCCTATTTTCTCACTGAACACTTTTTTTCTTTCTTCTTCTCATTCGCACGCAACTATGAAGGTGAAAGTGGGAGTGCTGGTGGTGTTGGTAGCGGTTATTTCTTCGGAATAATCTTTTTTTTCCTTCGCTACCGTTCCGCAGTGTTGGCAAAAAATGAATTGGACAATCATTCATGTATATATATATACATTCAATAATAAAAAAAGATAAGGAATAAGAAATAACCTAACCTGTGTCCTATCTATACACAATTCTATTTGCTGCAAATTTTATCTTCCTATTGAAAGTTTTATGAATTGAATATCATAGTACAAAACATAAAAAATAGAAAAATTTAAATAAATACCTGTCGACAATAAAGGAAATGCTAAAGAAAAAAAGCAGAATCAGATGGTACCAGCTGACAACAAATCGTACAACCATACACTCGGGTGAAGCTGTCATGGTTGTCGGGAGCGGGAGTAAAAAATGAAGGTAGAGGGGTGAATGCGAGGGACCGTTGTGGAAAATATAACGACTAGATAACAGGGTCGTAAAAGATGCGCGCTTGAAGCGATTTGCCATGCTCGCGCGTCCAATGCATTATGCATCAAGTCTAGGCACATTCGCAAAGAGATCTTTTCCCCGTCATGGGCATGTGTATGTATAAATATATATATGTATATGCGTTCAGCTACATGAGTGAGCTTGAATGAGCGACAAAAATTTTTCCGATATAAATTGCGAGTTGTTCTCAAATGGGAAAACGTAGAAGAATTCGGTCAAGGATTTAAATCAGCTCGTGTTTGAACTATTATTAGCTTGATAATCATCAGAAGAAGATCGTTCGCGTCTGAACTATTTCAATTTTTTAGATTCATTGTAGTTAACCTCCTATACTGTTTCCAATTTTTTTTTCTTATACTGCTCTATAGTTTCGCTTCAGACATAATTTTTAATGTCACGAGCTTCATCGAATATTGAAAATTTACAAATAAATATCGACTTTCCGGAGGGCGTCTCAAAAGAAGAATCAGATCTAAATGAATTCCATATATTTGACAATAATATAAAATAGTGTATTCAACATAAAAATGTAATAAAAGATGAAAATCGATAAAATCAAAAGACCGTCCAGTTACAGTGTATCCTTGCGTTTTCTATTCGATACGGCCATGAATGCGAAACGGCTAGCCTGCAGTTCGACAAAGTAAGACTTATATTCATCACTTGAAATTCCAGTATATACCACTACATATATGTTTTGTGTATATAGTTGATGGTGGATTGAAGTTTTGAATTTCGCGAAGCGTAAGGGCCCGGCACCGTGAAACTCTCCCAATTCTTTTTCTATAGCCTGAAGTCTCTTTCACCTTTCAAGTCCTGTATACCTCCTCAAACGTTTTTCTCTCACTCTGTATCTACCAGTTTCTTTTTTCCCATACTCCTGCGCTCTACGTGATCGGAATCATTTTCAAGTGCCAGAAATACGTGAAAGCGTACTATACACCTGAGAACTATGTACATATGGATATACAATAACCTAAAATATGATTGGATAAGAGGGTTAAACAATTTTCCAATCGAACTGCACAATTGACTTCTTCATTGAAAGTTTTTTTTTCTCGCTTTTTTTCATAGAAGATAAACTTAGGATATTCACCTCAACGTTAACCAAAAAAAATAGAAATGAAAATTCTTTCAGATTTGAGTGCAGGATGCCAGGTGCTTTGAAGGAGAAAAAGAAAACATGATCAACAACGTACGACATCAACTGCATCTCACACAAAACGCAAAAGCACATGTTGAAATAGGACCAATGGGAAATAGAGAAAGAATTGAAACCCTGGGCAAAAGTTCACCAACTTATTCCCATCCTACTCTCTATTCTACTAAACCAAAGATTTCCATCACAAATAAAAAGCGGAAAACAATATGAAAATCAGTTTTACATAATAAATGAAAAATATTAAAGAATAAAAAATTGATTGAATAGTCACAAGGATATTTCAAGACGATGAACGGACGAAATGGATGATTGAGCTCTGTTCATTCTTTATTCACCAAAGACTGTGAGCATCTGGAGAACAACAGCGTAAATTTGTGAGAGCCCAGTAGAAAATACCCGACCGGGGAATGGCAATGGCACACATATACCAACCCATACCATACACACGCACAAACATATACATGCAAATATGGAGTATCGTAGATGGTGCTCTTGCTCGTGCGATTCTCGTCGTTGTCGTCAGCGAGACGGGGTAGTGGGCCGTGATGTACCTCATTTTGTGGGTGTGGTGGTTGAGACGCTACAGCGGAAGAGTGCCACGACGGTGTTAGTGGCGGTTGCTGATGAGACTCGGGGATCCGCCAGGGTTTGGTTTCAGAATGCCAGCTCGTGCCACGCCAAATGCATTATGCATTTGGGCGCGCAGTTCCTTTTACCTTGTGTATGCTCTTCCCCTATCCCCTACCACATAGTGAACGCGCGGTAAAATATAAAACGACTGAGAACGAGAGAGAAAGAGAGAGAGATAGAGAGGGAATGTATACATATATACATATATATGAAAAGAGGGGCCCTTTAATTAGAGAATGAAAAGAGAGAGCAATTACCCGTGTGCCTTGTGTTTCTCCTTCTCTTTCCTCGCTTCCTCCCAACACCTGTATATACGAGTGTATATAGGTATATACGAGTGAATGAACGTTGGCGCAAACGAATAACTGGTAAAGACAATTTGTATGAATTATCTCCCGCACACTAATTTTTCCGCCTAATGTATGTACGTATATATATGTATTTATCTTGGAATTATTCTGATTACATAATTAATCAATTGTATGGGTCAATTGTTATCAATTTTATGGTCGTATTATTTATTCTTGGATATGTAACTTCACGAATATATTACATACTTGGAATAAAATTAATTTCAACCATATATCTTGAATTCGTGGCGATTTTGGTACTTTAAATGAGATAAGCTCATACATAGATGTCAAAGAGATGATGAAGACAATAGCGTTTGTGTTCATAATTAATATAATCAAAAAAAAAATTGATTTGTTCTTTATTTGAAGATATAATTCCCTTGAATTGGTTGGACTAAATGATCAGTCTTTTATATCCAGTAAATATTAGAATTTGAAATTGATCGTTGTTCGAATTGGATAGCAATACGATTTATTTATATAAAAGGGTTAATAATGGTTAATGGTTTTTTGAATGTTGAATGAAGAGAAAAGATGTGTACGCGAAAATATAGTCTCAAGTCATTCACCCATAGATTCGTTTTCCTTTAGGCGGAAATTGAGGATTTTCTACAGTGGTCAAGTGAAGAATAGTTCAATCGCAAAGTGTCCATTTCGTTCAGCAAATGGCTACTCAGATACACACGTACACACACACACATATGTATATGTTGAATGTTAGTAAGCGCAGTGAAGCCAATGAAAGATAGTACGTAGAAAAGAAAAATCGACAGTCGGTGAGAGGACAGCTCGCAAAGTGGTGAACCCGCGGCAAGACCGTAAGTCTTAATCCGTTAATGGCCTTTGGCCGCGCTTTCGAATCAGCAGAATCACTCAGCGACCAAGGATATAAAACGTTTATACACCAACACTTACACATAAATATATTTATCGGTATATAAATATATGCACATAAATAATATGCGGCTAGCGATATAACTTTTTGAAAGCTTGCATATTGATGGAACCTATCAACTAATCTAATGTTACATGCACACAAATAATCATAATTGTGCAGAATTAAGCGGCTTAATGAAACGCAACAATTCACGATATATATTCACCCAAATTATAGACTTCGTTCTTGCTATTAAAATATACGTCGGTGTATATATGTATCCTGTTCACTGCACTGTCAACTGTTTGAGCTTCGAATGATTAACTAATAAATAGATGTGGTGGATTATGCTGATGTAAATATTAAATTTCATCGACGTATATATCCACATTGAACATATACGCCCACTGAATTTATCTCGACTGATATGATGGTAAAAATGAAACAAAACACCATTTGCTATTAATTCTACATGGCGCATGTGGCACAGTATCATACAGATATGATTATTTTATTCTATACGACTCTAATTCAATATCTTTGTACACGCGCATCAGAGATATCAAATGTCGTATACAGTCTCGGAGAACATTATATTTCGTACAAAGCCGGCTCAACTTTCGTTGGGTCTATTGCTCTATACGCATACCTCGGCCACATATACATGTGTATACTGTTAAGACCTAAAGTAACTCGTAAAGCGCAAGAACTTTCATCTGAGAATTTTGGGTCGAAAATGCACGTTAATGTAACGTATAAGAAGAAGCCTCTAAAGTCTAAAAACAAAAGTTGCCATTGCTCCCTCTCACCAAGGAATCGCGCTTGAGAAATTCTAAATTATTCCATTTTCCTTGTGTATTACTCGTGAATAGCTTGAAAAGTGAGTGAGATAAAATGCCATTCGAATTATTTATCGGGTGTAAGCGGAAAGATCGTGTGCAACGGCGTAAGTATTTCGCATGGATAACGTGGAAATGTCAAGTCCAACATTTCTCGATCGGTTGAAAAGTAGATTATTTATGTATTATGCAAGACGTCGAATAAAAATAAAATGCAGTGACACAAACTTTCGCACACATTATAGAAATACCATTTTTATAAAATTTATATAAATAATAGTATTTTTCAAACTTGTAATACTGAACTGCTTTTTTTTTTGAATCATAAAATTTAGTATTAATGAATTGACTTACAGCGTTGAAATGTTGAAGAAGAGGTTCGGGAATAAATAACTTTCTCGAACAAACACCAAGTATATATATATGTATAGATATATATGACTATGTATTATTTGTCTTCAATCCAAATAAATGTCTTTAACAGCAACGGCCAGCGTATCAATTACTCTTAGTTTTCTTTTTCCCCCTTGAGACGTTCCTCTTAACATTACTTCCAACATCACCACGCTATACTACCACGGCCATCCGAGAGTTTTAAGTGAAATAAACCTCGTTGGGTTCGGATAAAAACTGTTAAGGTGAATGAAAACGCGAAAAAAAAGGACAAGAAAAATGTTGAGTATCACAATTTCACGTTTTCAACGTATAAAATATACAAATTTATTTGATTCGCGATTTTTGTTTTCCGCACGTTCAGTCGATACGCAGATCTCGAATGTAGAGATGATATTACGAGTAACATACAACGATGAGATCACTAGTGAGATGTGCCGACGCTGTCGGAATAACGCACGAAAATAAACGCCGGCATCGCCCGCACGCAACCCACCACATCTACTGCTTTATATCACTATCAATATAAATGTATTGGTGTATATAAATGTATTGGCAAGTTGCGTGTGTCGCGCGCGCATCATTCGAATTATTTGGACGTACAAAGCGTTCATAGTTCATCACGCACGACCCATACTACAACTATCGAGACTCATCGAAACTAGGCGGGTACCTCTTTCTAGTTGACTGTACTACGAAATTAGCGTGAACTTCAAGACAGATCAGTAAAAGTCAAGAGGACGATTTGATCAGAGTGTTGAGGCCATGTTAATTAATATAGAATCACACACGAGTATAATCTTATACTGCACACAGATCTTATTCCCTTCCTTTTTTCATGTGTATGTGTTCATTTAGTTCGAAAATAAATTTCTTTTCCTACGTGATACTTTTTTTTATCACGACGTCTTTATCCCTTTTATTTTCGATTAGAAAACTTCTTGTTTCTGATCATACAGTTATTGTGCCAAATTTTTCTTTCTTTCATGCCCCCTCATCTTCCACTTTTCTTTCGTCTCTTCCTTCTTCTTCCCTCACCGTGACTGCTCGCTAAAATATATTGCTATAATAATTTGTTCGTGGATATCTTTTCTTCCACAATATTACTTCCACATTGAAAAAAAAAATGTATGTTTTTTCATTGTGGAAATATTATGGAAGTTATTCTTATTAGTATGGAAAAGTTGAGGTGTGAGGGGCTATAGCATTAATTTGTGTATGGTTGGACGGTTAAAACTAAGTTCATAATTTAACCGGCATTTCCACTCACAGCTCGTAAACATTTTGTGTACCACGATCGTAGGTATTACAAATGGTACATTCGCGTGAACGTGAAACGCACTTTACCCGCACACGCGAAATGAGGGGCATTTGGAATGTGTATAAATGTGTGCTGTCATATATATATATGTATCTACTAATGCCTGTGTTGCCCATAGAGCAGTATTCCACAGCGTAGTGTTGCGTGGCGCGACGTGGTTCAACGTAGTGTACATAACCTGTGCAAATGAAAATGTTCTTCGCCGAACCCCGAAGACTCTGCAAACTAATCACCCATTCACTTTCCCCAAGGGTAAAATAATATTCTCAATTGCACCCATACATATATTAGCATGATATTGCATACAGAGGATCCATAGAGAAAAGAAAGGGCAAACGGAAGCTACTGAACGCATCCACACATAGGCGCTTTTTGAACTAAACTATGCGCCAACGATCCCAACCAATTGAGCTGTTGAGAGAAAAACGAGGGAAGAAATTCTTTCTGTTCAAGCCTTTAATTCTTTTGCAAATATTTTGGAACATTCCCCGAATGACCGCGTATGCACATATACCCTGATACTCTTGTATTCATGAACGATGTACTCTGTTCCATCGCCAATCACGACATTCCACTAGAAATTTCATCAAACTTTTGTACTTTTTGCTGTAAAATAACATGTGTATGGATTTTTTTTTTCAGATACGAATATATGATTTACATTTGTAAGAATTGATGATAAAAATTGTAAAAAATAAATAGTTATCAGTGAGAGGATTATTGCAACTATTCACGACTGCCAATGTTCGTTTTAAAAGCAAACTTTGCACGAAATTGATTGCCAAAAAGCTTCCTGACAACACAATCCGAAAAAATCCAATATTGGCAACAATGATGGAAATTATTTTAACTACTGTGACGCATTACAATCAATTGGAACCACTTTTTTTCTCATGCTGCGGAATTTCGAAGAGAATTTCGAGTCACTTGAGATTGTTCATCCGATTTACAACCGAGTTCGTATGAAATGCAAAGTAAAATGCAATTCATAATTGTTAGTTTCAATTGCAGAGTAAATTCCACTCTGTTGCACTGAGATTCCATGAATCACTCTCGAATTTAGCTGCTCTCTGATGAATTCAACTATTCACAATGACATTCTTACGAATTCTATTCTTCAGTCATTTATATTAATTTCCCATCCAGTTATTCTATCAGGAAATATTTGTAAAAATAATAAAGTCAACTAGAATAAAACTAGACAAGTATATTTATTAAACGATGATAAATAAATTAATCATTGAGCTCTGTTTTGATAGTGGTTATGTCTACCAATGCTGTACATTGGTAAAATTAATCTAATAGACGCCATTGACTTCAAGCAAAGAAGATAAAAAAAAAATGCTACGTATATTGACAGTCTAAATAAAATTTATACTATTCGTTCCTGAAAATTGTAACATGTCACAACTTACGTGAGCTGTTCAGTGAAATTGTCATGTATCAAAGCCATTATACTACGTATTTCATGAACAATGCCAAGGACATCAAAGAATACATCACGCGGAGCTGACATGCCATTCTATACAGATCAACAACTTTTGATAATAACATAAAAACGCAATAGTCATCGTTTCCGATACTTCCCAACAATACTCAGTCGATATATAAGATTGAAAACAAAACAGTGTGAGATAATAACGAAAAAAAATAAAAAGTCGAACCACCTGGAAACCGACAATCGTAAAATTCAGCAGAATATCGTAAACATAAAGAGTCAACAATTCATCATACCATTGAACATTTATTCAAATTTCATCGATTCAAATACAATATTCGTAATCCCAATTTCAATGAAATTTGTCTCAATATTCAATTTATGATTATAATATCTATGAAGTGACGTAGTGATAAAGTGATTTTTCAATTATATTTTTTTGTCAGTGTAAACGATTTAAGTCTGGCTACCGTTGCTATCATGAATTTAAACGATAAGATCAGAACGCGATAGAGAATACTTGGTTGAGAGTAGTCGCAGTAATGGTATAATAGTTAAGTGGTAGTGGTATAGTAGCTGCAAAGCTAAATAGCAATGGCGTGTTATGGGTCAAGAATCCATTACGTGATGCGAAATATATGTTATAAATATATATATATATATATGTATACATATATAAGACTACTGCATCGCCTTGGGTGCTAACTATTCAAAGCAAATAGCAATTCACTGCACGTTTACACCGTGATGGAATTTTGATTCGCTGTTATATAGTGACGAAGTCACGCGACTCTGCCTTGTCGAACAGCCGCTATAGTGTGATTTGTACACGTGATGATAATTATAAAAGTATTATTTTCATTGATATGCAACGTCTTCCACTTCTTGTAATCAATATACTCTCTTCATTTCAATTCAGTAACATACACTATGTCACATTGTTCATTAACTGTCTTAATCAGTGAGATGAATTTCGTACTTTTTCTTTTCAAACAAGTTCATGAAACTCAATAAACTCAAGAAGAACTGAAAGGGTCGATTATCCCGAATTCTCAGGAACATTCCACAGGGTAGTTTTGTGAAATCCGAGCAATATATATGTTACTATTATTTTCTTCATTTTCTCGTACATAAGTTAATGGTTCGTAAATGGCGAACATACATTTCAAAGCTTTACGTACATTTGTGGTAATTGAAAACTCCTCATTAATTGATTTATGGTGTACCACACATTGTAAAATGTGCTGTGAGCGAATATGGAATTTTCACACATCAAATAGAGGCTATAACTTATATTGCTATTGATAGTAGTGTATTTTTTGATTTACTCTTTAAATAATGAAAATATGTTCGAATATTCATCAGACAATCTAGCAGAATTCGTTATTTACATTATTCTGACAGATACAATTGGATATAATCGATCAAACATTTGTAGTTTATTTAATATTATTGGATAAAATTAAAGTTTTAGCGCATTGGTTATTTGAAATGTTTTGTGACTGGTGTATGCATTAAAGAATATACTTAATGCATGACTATTATTCTATCGGCATATCCCAATATCCATTCGATAGAGTGTCAAATCATATTGTAGGTTTTAAATAAACAAATACGAGACGTCGCGCCATCATCAAATCGATATCAATTCATCAAATATATAAAAAAAATGCACATGCATATTTATAAAATGGATTATCGTGGGCAATAATAGACCTAACTTTATGAACGTGAAGAAATATTGGATATAGCATAAATAAAGAATATTTCCAGTGTGGCAATTATTCGTATTAGGATAATTTAATTTGCCCACGATAATTTTTTTCATATAAACAATTTTACTTCTACTTATTTTAAATACATGAGGGTCGGCTGCAGTTAAAAACTGATAGTAACTTTAATGCAGGTTCTACTGTCCAGTATTTTAAACATGACTTTTTTTTTCTCTCAAGAGTACATGTGAGATAAATAAACTCTCACTCAACCGTACAAGAATAAAATCATGAGATATAAAATTAATGCATGAAAAACAAATGCATTTTCAATTTTTATTTACCCCGAGTCGTATGATCATTTCAAATGAAATTTATATAATCAGTTCCGCACCACTCCTCTACGTAAATGTGAATGCGTATACAATCAACAATACATTCCTATGAATATCAATAACAATATGAAATTATGGAAACAATTTGTAGGAATGACGTAAGACAATTCTACTACTTGAAAGTGAAACTGAATAACAGTTTCCACTCAGTCACTTTATTTTCTTCACCATTAAAACTTTTTTTTCTACATCTCTATAGCATTATTATTCAACCTGGACCCCATGAAATAACTATATGGATATATTTATCCATTTTAATTGCTTGTAATACTTATATTGGTAGAAGTTATACTTTCGACAGAATTTACAGGAATGGACCGCGGACTCATCAGGGCGGGCGAACAACCTCGCTCGTTGTTATAATTGTAATCTCACCCAACGAATATATACATATATATATATATATATGCGCACTATGCGGCTTGTTCGTGCGGCAGTTCGCGACTGGAATTAATTAGCGCGATGATTGTAACTTGCCCAGGGCACGAAGTTAATTCTAACGGCGGTACGCCGATATGTTTGCTACGTGTGTTTGTGTCACAGTAAATACGGTCAAGTGGATATATGCACTCAAACTTTGAAATGCATATAAGAACACCTCGTCAAGTGAAATACAAATGTGAAAAGCTACAATTGTTCATTATGATGTATGTCTACACTTTGTTACTAATTCCAATCACAATGAAATCCATTCTATTCGTGAAGAAAAAAAAATTATAAAGTTTTAATATTTCAATGTTGTTAAAGAATATCCACGAAAATGACTTCAAATATTATTACAATTGGTTTCATGAACAATTATGGAAAATTAATTCATATTTGAGTGACAGTCATAAACCCTTCAATTTATGTCACATCTCCTCATTATATTCGTGCAAGTAATTGAAATATTCGTTAGAATGAACACATATATGCCAACCTAGAAATTTAACATCATCCCCTCTTCATTCTGTGATTAATTGAATGTTTTTTTTTTTTTTATATACATAGGGAAATGTTTTTGTTATAAACTAATGTAAATATCAAAACGTATGCATACTTTTATGACGTCCATTTTATTTATCCCTATGACTAGAGATAATGGGAGCGTGTGTGCGCCGGTCGTTATTCGTGCGACAAACGTTTAAACGTAGTAAATCAATTCGGGACGCGGACGATTGTCACAAATATATATATGTATACATATATATAATATTCACATGCATGTATGTTACTCCGGGTCATTTATGACTTCACAACGTATATATGTGTGCACATGGACTCGACGAGGTGATGGTAATTGAGGTGCCGTATGTACGCACGAATAACGTATAGAGAGAATATGCCTCATGACAGATTTCGCGTGGATTTCCAAATGTCAGATTGAGCGTTTCATATCACGGGAAACTAGTGAGATGCAATTGAAAAAAAAATTATTAACGTCAATCATATGTACTATTTGATATTTGAATTATTTTCATTTTTTATACTCATCTATCAAGAGATTGACATGACATTCAATCAATGAACGTTATGATAATCAATAGAAGCTCTTCACTTGTAGGCACTATCAAAAATAGAAATGTTATTTTTCTGAATACTTCTTCACGCTCGTTAAGAATTCTACATCTAGTTACCAATTGATATGTATGTATATAACTACAGGAGAATAAATATTTGCCGTTTTCATATACTGTCTCTTCATGAATATTCGTTCATGTATGCCTTTATAAATCGTATTAAAATATAGTTGGAATATTTAGGATACCATGATATATGGAATGATTCTGAAGTGTAACATTTACTGTTCAGATGAATGAAAATTCATGTATACATGCATATTAACACACACACACACACATATATATATATGCATCTATTCGCCGCAATGTTAGTAGAATTGTGCGCGAATTCGATGGTCAGGATTACAGAGGATCCACGTGATCGCAACAATTGTAATAAGAAACGTAGCAGATAATCAGAATATAATCAATAATATACTACAGAATAAGACAGGAAAAAATGTATGTGTGTTTAATATGAAGGGGAATGAAGAACATATGTATAGGAATTCGCCGATCGTACCCGTAAAAGTGAATATCGTGAAATTGTAATCAACGAAAATGACGACGTACTGCACGCCGCATTGATGCGATACATTATGAGAGATTATAATGTAAACCTATTTAATCGTGTACGCAGAACGCAGCGAATCGTCTTCTATAGTGATCCAGTATATAAATGCGAAACCAATAATGTGAACGACAGAAATCCCATTTGATTACTTTCATAACATAATGGGTCCCTGTTGAACAATCATTCATTGCATTTTGGATTCAATAGAAAAGGAGGGAGCCGTCACGCGTATAGAATGTTCTATTGAATTGATTATAATGAATGTAAACATCAAGAATGGGGAAATTAATAAATTAACATCAATGAATAACTTTATTCTTCAATGCATTATTCCCTAATTAATTGTATTCAATAGAAGCCATGCATGTATGCATCGATAAAAAAATAAATATAAATACATCAAGATGTATACATACATAGCCATGAAAACTTTGGCGAGAGTAAATGCACACGAAGATATAGTTACGCTTTGCAAATGCGCCGAGCTATGAAAGCTCCTGGCGGCATAGAGAAGAACGTAGAAAAAAAAAAAAGAAGAGGAAGGCAGGTAACCACGGTTAGAATCGTGCCGCGCCTGAGTATCACGAGTGCCTTGCGGATTATCGAGTACTCTCTCACGATGAGAAAATCGCAGCGTAGCATGTGAGAGTAAGCGAGTGAACAAGCGTCGTTTTGAGTCGCATGAGCTCCGGTATGAAGTAAGTAGAGGCCGTTACAACATGTAATATAGGTGTATACAGTATCAGTATCACTAGCGTAGATATCTCGCGCAATGAGCCCATATACGCTATAACTGATGATTCGCCACCTGGTAAGAGAAGAGAAAGAGATGCGGAAGTGCCATCGACTATGGAGAGCGATGACACGCGCAGCTGCTCGCGAATATACATGCACATACATATTCATTGTGCAAAAAGGTATTATTTATATACGTATTTAGCACAACTAAACGTTTTACCTTGTTCCTGTAAGTACTGGGCAAGCAGGCCCATTGGGCGTAACTCGTGTGAACCATGTTTTAGTTAGTTTGCGCGATACTTTGGAAAATCCTCTTACGAATCGCTGAATCTTTCATTCGCTCTAATTCAACACACGTCGATGATTAACGTATACAATGTACGCTAGTTCAATGTATAGATATTTAACACGTGAAAATTCACACACGATAATGTACTCATTAATTCACACACTGCACTTCAAACATAAATTTATATAACACAAGTGATAATTAATGCTGATATGAGATTATGAGGACACTTTCGCTCATTTCTTTTTTAGTTTTCATCCATTGTATATTTATTAGTCAATATAAAGACACACTTTCCAATTGTCTCATGCTTCTCTCTCACTCAATGCTACTCCTGTTTATTTACTCAGTGCATGAGAAAAATATTGAAACAAACTAGAGGCACAGAAAAAAAATTATTGTAGAACGCGTTGTTTTTCTTATTTATCGTTCACTGTTTACATTAATTATCCGATTTATTTATTCATGCATACACTTTATTATTGTATTTTTTATCTATAGAATTGAGTTAATTTATTGTGAAAATTTTCATGTTTGTTTGTTGTTTTTTTTTGTTTAGACTTTGTTGAAGAGATTTATTTTCAAAGCGATGCCGACAATTTCACAATATTCACATGCACGTGACAGACCGACAGTTTTACTTGGAAATTTATACTCGATTGACTGTCATCCGTTCTTTTTGACGCGCACGAATGTACATTATCTGATCGCAAGAATTTAAGGCTAAAGTGTATGGTAGTCAGCACACGGACACTTCGGCTTTTATACTGATGTATTATATGAAGTACCTCTTACTCCCCATCAACTCGTGACGCACTTTCGCACAGTATTTCTTTTACGTCTCACTATTTACCAACACTACCGCTTACACGTTGTATCACTCACCAATAAACTATACTATTTCTTCACCACTTCCACAATATGACTTGTTGTTATTCAACCAATACAAATTTTATTGTCCGTTTTCAAATGAACTTCTCTTCTCACATAAATCAAATAATATTCGAATATTCTAATTTGTCATTAAATAATTATGCATTTCCTCGAAATAGAGAGTATGGAATTGAACAGAGTTTCTTTCTTACTATTTTTTTTTCTAAAGAATCGAAAGAAATGTTTATAGAACTTATGCACGGTCACGCGCGTTCGACTCGCGCGCGGACCAAATGATAGCTACCACTAACATAAGAAACGCAACGGCGCCTCGCTCGTTCTATGCATCCACATAAGCCAGACTGCTGCGGCGTAAGGAAACACGTCAGGGCCGTACATAATATTGAATGATCTAACAAAAACAAAAGGTTCCGTATTTATGCGGAAGCAGAAGATATAGTGAAAACAAAATTGATAACAATGATTGCAGTAATAGATTAAGTAATAATAATAACACGAAAAATCAATTTTGCACTGCAAACAAATTGATTACTTTTTATGTCACTTATATTTAGATATCTAATCTTATCGACAGATCTGTAATTTACTGACAGCACCCTCGTCGTTATTTTTCTTTATTTGTGTACGCATTTATATGACAGCCGCTTGAACGTTATCAAAAATACATTTAGACCTCAACCACAATTGCATCTTCAATAGTATCTCGATACGATTTAGATTCGTTAAATAAGATACCAGTTTCTAGGATACATGCCGAAAAGATTTTTCATGTTTTATGCATCATGATAACAGACTGTGTCTGATAGCTCATTAATCAACCATAACATCAAGAACAAAACATTTATATGGACTGAAAAGTTATTGTTTAATCATCTTCATTAATCTCTGGATCATTTTCTCCGCGAATTCGCAAAACAAATGGATGAATGTTGAAGTAACACAAAGTTTGCAGAAAAATGACCTGATAATTGTGACAGTTTGGTGAATTGGACCCATGCAACAAAAGTTATAAAATGGGAATTACGAAATTACCAAAGGGATTTGAATGTCGACTAAAGCTTAACATTAAAGCAATATGTGAGATACATTATGAAGAGTGCATGGCGCTGGACATGATAGTTACTATCCTGACAATGGCGGTTGTCTATGTCCTCAAGCATATAAACTAGAAGTAGAGGTGGGAACTACGTAAATGCCTTCTCTTCCTTTTTTCTCTTGTGTTCTTGGTGCTGGCCCTCACTCGTAGTAACTTTCTCTCCCTCTTTCAAACACTTCCTTTCCCCTTTCTCTCTTTCTCTCTACTATTTCTCTACTCACTTAACTTGATAGTCGGTTAGCCGCGAGTAGGGTGTCATGCAGCAGTGGCGTGGCTATGCGGGCGTAGTAAGTGATCGGGAGGGAGTTTGAAAGGGAGCTAACACACGCGCTCGTTGAGAATGTAGCAGACTTAACCTCTGCCTTGTATGACTCATCGACTCTCAACCAATGAACCACAGTGAGTGGGCCCAACTATAGAGAGAGATGAGACTCTCTTCCTCATTTGAGTGCTACACTTTCGCCTCTGACCCGGGTGCACAAAAGAATGCACACAAACGTTCGGTATGTACTCGAATCGCAAATGAATCATCGTAGGTCTATACTTTGTGCAATAACATTCAGTCTACCAATTGTTTTGATACTTCGCTTTGACTGGTCTACTCCATACTTGTAGATGTGTGTACGCATTTATATTTGATTTTACTGAGCACACATTCGTGGAAATGGGATAGAATAAATGGTGACAGATCAGGAAATTATCAAATCATCGCATGAAGAAAACAAATTAGCAATTGGACTTTTGTTTAATGACAAAATATCGTCGGTTGTAAAATACATCTCTATTCCATGCGATACATGATGAGTCTATTATTTAGCACTTGTCTCTTTCATTCATCTTTATTCGTCTCTCGCTGGTGACTCGCGCATAACTGCGTTTGTCTCGTTACACGCGGACCACTTTGAAACGAGCGTCTGAAAAACCTTTATTAAATTCCGGGTGGATGGGTGAGGAGGGTGGTGAGCAGGCCGGCTTGTTTCATGGTCGCAACGCGTACACATCCGTATATACGAATTGGACGGAAGCCAGTGTGTAGTGTGCAACATAGTGATGGCGTTTCACTGACGCCTACTGTAACCCCCAGAGGCGTCTTGTGCTTTCTATATTATATATAAATACGTATATACTACAACATATACATTTATATAAATATATATGGGCTTTCGTTGCCTCTCCAAAACTCAATCGGCCGTATTTAATATCGTATATGTGTACAGAAAAAGAATTGTGTCACCTTATAGTGTCTCTGGATTATTTTTTGTTTCTCCTCTTGTTCCCTCAACAAAACGTGATGTGAATTTCTATACAATTTAATTTTTCTTTCATTTATATTGTATTTATATAGCACGAGATAAAAAATGATAACCATACACTCTCTTTAAATAAATAGAATTTAAATAGTCATATTTCAATCTAACCTTTGTGCACAAAAATTTCAATTTATACATGTACTACATTATATACCTGTATATACAACTATAATTTATTTTTATATATTTTCCATTGGCCTCAAGCGATTTTCCGCACTTGTGTATTTTTTGTTGCGTAAATTAAAGTGCCTCATATACATATCAAAAGCATATCCTCTTAACATCATGTAAAATACCGACGGAAACATATTATCTTTATTAATTTCATTTTTTTTTATTTTTCCATATTTTTTGTTGTTTTTTTTTTCTTTATTTTATCTCTTCACTGAGTTATAAATTTTTGTTCCAAGTGAAAGCAATTTTCCATGAGGAATATGTAAAAAATATATGTAGAAAATGAAGAGTCAAGTTGCTGGTAGCACACCGCAGTTTTAATCGGCCACCGGGGACTCCCTTGGCCATTGGAATACCTTCGGGAAGCACGTACATGTATATATACACAGACATATACTATCGCTCAACCATTTCTGGTGTTGAGCACGTTCATATATATGCATACATCATATGTATGTATAGACAGACATATATTGCGTGTGTGGCGCGCACAGGGATTGATTCGTTTGGGGATCACGCGCGCGTATTCATTGTTCTCTCGTGTCCTGGTTGAATATTGAGTGCAAGCGAGACACTCAAAAAAATGTACACACCTATCGACAATGTGAAGATAGAGATAGAACTCTTTGTCAATCTATTTGCTTATAACATGTATGTATTGAAATTTTATTCACAGAGATACAAAAAAAAAAGGTATCTAACTATAAATAAATTAAATGCTGTAAATTAATTCAATTTAATTCTCTACTTTTTCCACTTCACTAATTTTCCACTATTTCATATATATGCATTACATTCTAATTCTGTCGTTTACTTACAGCTACAAATTGGCAATGACGATATGTAATTACCATAGAATATAAATCCAATCAATTCATTTAGGAATATTTTTTGGCATCTCGCCAAATACTAATGAAGTTATCACAGTAAAGTGATCTTCATTAGTTACGACTGATAATTGTTGGTGCACAACATTGCGGACATAATATGGATACATTTCCACGCATCATCGAGCCTCGCGTACACAGACACACACATGAGCATGATCACATATATACAACTGCATACACAAGGGGATTTCGTTATTTCCGGTGGCATGCGAATTGACATTCGTGAACAAATTTCGTTGTTATTGGTCAGATACTTGAAATTTTTGCATGTTTCAGTACAATTTATTGCAGCGCCGTTTCAAAATTCCCAGACCAAATTCTTTTCAATATCCAGTTTTGTTATATTGGTGTAATATAGTACAAACAACATGGTGAATAAAAGATTCAGAATTAAAATCTTATTTACTGTATATGCTTTCCAATTACAATTGATGTATTGCTCATATAAATAATAGACGTGCAAAATAATTTGTTACATTGAAACATCATTTCTGTCGTGCTCTATTTATTTCTCTCAAACATGCTCAAATACATATACATGTTTGACATGCATTGCGATGATCTGAATTGATATATAACAAGCTAATTTCAATACCCTATTCATGGTGTCGGGCTTGATGTGAATGTACCAATTTATTGCAAATATAGTGTTATAGACATACAGAAAATCCGTAGGTGTGTGAACCATTTGGTGGCAGATAAATTTTGGAATTAACATAGATTTATATTGCAAATAAATTAAAGATATAAAATATTTGCGAGCATTGCAAGTTCGTTTTATCAACCTTACTCAGTGTTATTTCGTTAATTTTCATTATCATAAAGACGACGAAGAACTCAGCAAATTCACATAATCGATCGATTCTCTCTTCCTTCTCTTACATAGATCTAAAATTCCATACACAGTCGCCCATCTCATCGTTTAAATATATATATATATATATATATATATTTTGTATATCTCAATGCATCACTTGGCAACGGCTTCAGGGATGAGTGTCGCATAATTAACGGCTTTTACGTTCCATCAACGTTACGACAAGATATCACACAAGACGGCGAGACGTGTGCGCGTGAAACCTTCATATAATTTGATACCACCCCAGAGAATGCGAAGTTTGACTTGGATGCGGAGAAGAGTGAGTGAGAGGACATGTATACAAAGATGAAGTCTTTGTATACATGTGCTCACACTGTGCCCAGAGGTAACGTCTGGGCACACAATTTTTAACCCTCTCTTTGATATGCTTCTTCTTCACGGAAGACAGAATGAGCGGATGAAAGATGGATTAGACTGCCTTATCATCCCCATACAAACTTTGCTTCGCATCCTCCTCCGTCTCCTTCATCTCCTCCTCCATCTTCCCTTCTATTATCATCCACTATATATTTTTTTCTTCTTTCCTCATCATTTCCAGATTGACCGGAATTTTTCTCGTGACGCATGTCATCAGTATTGATATACATAGTTAAGCTGTATTAAACAACTCGTCGATCAAATATTATGGTTTTATGTAAAATGGTGAATCATATATAAGTATATATTGGAAAGTATGTGTACAATAAATATTTATATATGTGTAGAAACTTAATAATAGTTGACCTCGCTAAATTTCTCGCCTAATCGGAGATCTGGAGTTAAGCTGTGTATTATCTCTATGCTTCATTGTCTCATGATCACATTCTACGAAGGTAATTCCGTGATATTCGAGGAGAGGTTTAAATCTGTGAGCGAAATGTACACTCGACCGCGAAGCGATAGGTATTCGAGTGGAATTCACTGATATCCCACGTGTTGTTACGTAAATTCCGCTTTCTCGTTGTATATGAAATTATTGTTAGTAAGTTTTCACTTATTTGTCTATTTCTTCATATGTATTCCAATTGAATTCTATTATATTTGAAATAAACAATTGACAATTTTTCACGCTGAATTGTTTTTGTTATTGATTGCAGTTCATGGCGTTAGGAGTTGTCATTATAATTCATGGAAAGTTTTGACTGAATAAAATTTTTTGTATTGAGTAGAAAAAAGAAATACCAAAAAAATTAAAACCACCAATTTCCCAATGAATTAACAGTTACCATTATTATTCATTCAATCAATTAGATTTTGAAATAATAAGTAAACGAGAAATTATTAAAATCAAATAATTTAGAAAATATGGCGACAGCTAATTCGCGAGGCGTTAAAAAAATTTCACGTCCTGCACAAAATGTCAACCTCGTTGTATGTGCAATGCGTAAATTGGGCGATGAAAATGGTAGCACGGTGGGCAACATATTGGGGTATCTCTCTGACAGTTGCGAAAAGCCAGCACCGAAACGCCAGGTAATTTTCAACTAAATACATATATACATATAGTTCATGTAGATGGGAATGAGGAAAAAAATCTTTTATTATTTCTGCTCTAGAATAAAAAAAAAAAGGTAAAATTAAAAAATACAAAACATGCAGAAAGGAATTTTAATTAAAACGATAATTATCTCGTATTTGATATGGAATCACTAACGCATTAGAATGGAAAAAAATTTTTTTCTCTACCCTTGGTATAAAAAAAAAATTAGCATCATTATTATAACAACACCATTACATTCACGAGAAAGGAATGAAGTGACAAATCCTTTTCTATGATAATAGGTCATTGCTGCTTTAAAGCGTGGCATTGAATTCGGCATTGTGGATCGAAGGCGTGGTCGCTACTTTCTCAACGAGGATGGAAAACGTCTTGGACGTTTATCGCGATTTGAAGATGGAAGTAGTGCTACTGCATCTACACGTGGTCGTGGTGGTCGTCGTGTTGCCGGTGCTGGTACGCGCAGTGGTGGTGGTAGAGGTGGTGGTGCGAGTGCTGTTACTGCTGGAGGGGTTGGTGATGCTGGTGGCACTACATCGACAGAACTACTTGAACGTGATGTCCGAATTCGAAAACATAGTAAGCCGAAAAAAGAACGTAAATCGAAAGATGCTGCACGGCGGAAAAAAAACAGCAAAAAATTATCCGGACGTAAATCTATGAAGAGGACGAGATTTTTACGTTCAATTCAAAAGTCTAATCTGAACGACGTCTACAAAAATCCAAGTTACAGAACATCAGCAGTCTCCTCTTTTGACTCCATGGACTGTTATGAGGGTGAAGATTAAAAAAAAATTAGAAATATCTGAGTATTTTGGTATCTCGTCGCTGAATGTCCTTCTAAATTTACTCCTGATAAATAAAGACTTCCATACATAGATGGAACATAACAAAACCTTTCTTATTATTAAATCCTAAGATCGAAATATATGCTCATAATAATGGCGCAATAATAATTTCATCCTACAACAGATTGAACTTGGATCGTATCAGTCTGCATGAAAATTCTTAAAGATAAATCAAAGTCCACATTAAGACATTCACAGCGGCACGTAGCAAATAAGTGTCAGTAACTGATACCGGAAAACCTTCTCTTTCCCACCATTACTATATAATCATTACTCAGAGGATGTAGATGGTGCATAAGGTTTGTTATTATCAAGAAATGCCTCTTGATCATATATATGAAGGAAATGGCCATTTATAATCTCAACTTTCGAGATAAATGTGAAATCAAAAGAGGAATGTTAGGAATATATATCAAATGTAATTGTAAAAATAGAGGAGGCGTATATAATAATACGTTGACGTATATGTATATCTACCGAGAGAGTAATGAGAAGAGAATGTATGCGGATGACACACCCGCAGCATTCATTGATATTATAAACGAATACTTTCTATTTATATATAGACATATAGATATATCACTTGGCTCGACAGAATCATAGCATAACACGAACCTTTATGCAAGCTCGGAACAGAGTTACGAAGCCCGCATCTTCCTCCACCTCAATGAGCTTTAACATTGAAAAATTAATCATCAGTGTTATCGAGCGATGTATTTCTATTCCTTAGTAAAAAAAAATTTCTGTTGATGTATGTACTCAATTCAATTATAACTAATGCATTTATGATTAATAGTTATGATGTGTTGAAGCTAATGATTAAGCTGCAATGATGAGGCCGATGTTAAAACGAAAGACTCTGTTGGAGACTCAATGACACCGACGTTAGCACGCGAAAGTAAGAGAGATAGTTCGACTGCGGTATGAAAGGGGATGGATTTTATACACGTTTCAACGTGCGATCGATTGTAATCGAGGTCAGGGGGTTCATACGAGAGTTGCTACCACAAGCGCGGCTGGTCAATCGTCCAACTATATACTACCTCCACGATTACCACCCCCAGCACTAGCAGCGCTTGCTTCTGTAGTAGACCGATCAACGAGAATGCTTTCGCCATGAACTGAAAAGGATGGCGGGTGTGTATATGACTATAGTGTGGGTGAGAACGTGCGCATTTTATCGGAAATAAAGCGAACTTTTTCTCTTCTATAAACGTGAATTTTTTTATATTCACCCATCTATGTATATTTCAAGGTACAATGAAAATTGCTGCCTCTTTTTCGTTGATCCTGGCTACACTGAGCGTTGATTGATTACTAAATAATTGGAATTAATCGGAGACCAAGTATATATATATATATACATGAATATGCGTGCACGTATGTACTTGTCACGCTCAACAATGAATAAACTTGTAATTGGGAACAAAAAAATTGATAATTAATTACCAGAATTGACAAGTGTTTGCAACGTATTTTTCTCTATTTTCATTCACACATGTTTCATCACACTGCCGAATACTAATTATGGATCAATACATCAGAGTTTTTACCACCTTATTTTATTAAATATAATATCTTATCAACAGTGTGTGAATGGAAGTATATGTAGTATGTGGAATGTGAAAAAAATGAAATAGAAACTATCAGTAACACGCGAATATGTAGACTCGCGTGCAAGTCTAAATCGTGTGATTCCGTCATATTATATATGACTGAAGTGTGCATGATGATATTTTCTCCTGTCTATTTCAGCTCCATGATTATTATCGTGCAGCAGTTGACATCAATGTCATCACCGATGTGAGCATCATGCTGTTAGGTACAACTATGAAATGTTATGTATAGAAATACCCTAACTTGTTCAGAGTTTTTGCTAATTAGAATATATTTGATACTTGTGGAATTATATTTGTATATACCAGCCCGACAAAACATGTCTCAGATGATTCTCTTCAATTTTCACTGAAATCACACACACCCTCACAAAAAGTCTTGTTTTAATAATAATAGAATAATAAATGAAATTAATTAATGATACGCCTAGAAAAACTTGTTCATCAGTTAAAATGTAACTGAGGAAGACCTGGGTGGCAGCTGTTAATCGTAGGGATCTGATAATGTCACTATACAAGTGAATGTTCCATCGTAAAATAACATTATTAATTGTTTTAGACTATTATGTAATTGAAAACATGTAAACGATTTAGTATGAGTCATCGCAACGAGTATTTTTTCGTAACAGAGTAGAACTAGAAACACATTTGAGACTTTAAAACGTGTCGAGAGTTTTGTGTAAAATTTTCGTTGCACAAAGGCTCTGATATTTTTTTTTCACTCTCGTAAATAACGATGAGGCAAAAAAATATAAAGATATGGTGGGAAGTAAGAGAACATCGTTTCCGACTTTTTGATGTATGCTGTGACCTGCCCGTGCGCCATCTGGTAGAAGGGATTTCATTTTATATACGTATTCATGTATATAACTATATATTTAGTTTGGTACTACGTTACGTTTTTTTATGTGCATCTCTGATCAAGCAGTTAGAATGTTCATGCATTAAACATGCATTTGGAGAAGTAAAACTCTTATCAAAGATTTTATATCGGCTTTGTACGTAAGTGAGAGACCAAAGTGTGCTTGCTCTCATCCACCATTTTGTTCTCATACGACCTCTATATGGAGCACGCTTCAACCTCGCCTACCAACCCGATTCTATGTCGCGATCGGATGATTATACCGACCTAGACCCACCAGCCAATGCACAACACAATGGATTATGTAAGTCTGTCATTCCTCCTCGCTACCTCTTATATACTCTTTACACCGAGCTCGGATCATAAAAATAAATCGTTAAATATTCCGATAATACAGTCTGAACTATTTTAAGACCATACAAAAAATCACTACGCAGATTGTACAACAAAAGACAACGAACAAGTTCTGCCAAATTGAATAGTGCAACGAAAATACATATTCACGCTCGTAGGAAAATTTCCTTTTAATATTACAATGAAATATCTCAAGGTGTTTAATAAGGACTATAAAGAGTGTATGTATAACTCATAAATACATTTCTTTATCACAATCTCACGTGTTCATAATTACTGCTTTCTTTACATTTCTCTTTCATCATTCTTATTTCACATTTTTGTTTCATTATTCGATCTGATGATGAATAAAAGTAGAATGAATGTATTGGTGGTCATGCATAATGCTCACCTCACATGCGACTTTTAACTACACAAGGAAATATGTTTTAACTCAACGACACAGATGATACGATAACACCATCGACCCTCATATATATAAATATAGGTACAAGCGCACAGAAATATTTCATTTTGTTTCTATCTCAATTTTGTACTCCCACTTAGCTCTTTTTCCAAAATAAAAAAAACCACAAAAAAAATGTTTTCCATTTCTCAATAGCTCCTTTGCACTCAACGAATTGATTTTCTTTTGCGGCTCCGTCCCTTTTCATGTGAATTTCCCTCAGGAAAGACACTCCTATCTATTCATACATTTATATATATATGTGGGTGTACCACACTGGCATTATTCGTTTCATTTCATATTTGTTTTGCTCTCTTCTTATCTAAGATGTACGCAGGCAAGTGCAATTGATTTGCAATTGATCGAAATCTCCAGATGACTATATATATACATATGTTTATATATTATTATGTTTTCACAATCCAAGGAGTTACTATGCCATCTCTCAGATGAGCGCTCGATATTACTCTTGGGATGTATCACGTTTACATATTTGTGTTTTCCTACAGTGGATAAATTTGTCTATGCATGTTCAAAGCAGATGTACAGATATACATTCATGTAGATGATGTGTACAGATATATGCGAAGATATGTGTATGTGTGAGTTACTTGCGGGAGAGCAGCGCGAGACGGTTGTACATGAATTGTACACGATTCTGCCTTATGCAATGTTGATAGAATTCAGTTTCTACATATAATAGTGACAGACATATCAATGTGTGTCTCTCAGCCATGTTACGGTTTCGCTTCAACTATGTTGTAACTCCTCAGCAAACTCCCATATATAAATTGATATATTGAATATATATATATATACATATATGTGTGTTTATAGATATAATATATACATCCATACGTATAGAGGGTGTATGCTGGAGATACTGCTGCGGGCATTGTGATTTGCGTGAGGTAAACAGTTAGAAATACGAATACATATATATATATATATATAGATACGTAAATATGATAAAGGCGATTTCGTACAATAATCCGATCTTCTCATACGTATATGAACATACTAACTTCAATAGTAGGAAGTTTAATAGGACTTAAAAATAATATTTGCATATGGAGATGAGAATTGTTGGAACATGCATCTACTGCTCCAGAACAAAAAAAAATTGATAGAAAAAAATATCGTGCTCTAGTGGGTACTATGAATTTCTACTTTACTATTGAGCAGGGGAGGACGGTCAAAACTTGAAATAATATAGTGAAAGATGGTATTTGTAGGTAGGGATGTGTATATGTCTATGATTTTTCTTTTGTTTTTTATTGTTTTTGAAGAATTGGCTTGAATTTACCATCAAGCACAGAATGTGAAGCAGTGCATTTGACTTGTGTGAAATAATAGCTATGGGCCGATATCGATTTTCCAAATAGTCGCTACGTTCTCATGTATATAGTGTGCGACCACGCGATATTCCAACGGAATCAGATTCGATAGAGTGAAATGATAAAGTAAAAAATATTGGAAATAATTTTAAAAAGAGAGAAAGAAAGTTAAATTATAGTGGAATGAAAAAATTTATCAACTCAAAATGAATTATTTTATTTATTTTATGATGAATGAATGATGAGTTTCAATTAACTATTAGCAACTTTAGATCTATTTGTGTATGCATTTACTGATGTTTAATGTAATATTGTGGGGATGTTTCAATTACAATTAAAATTTGTAATTTGTAATTTGTACATGCATATCACGAGACGAAATTGTATTGTCTCGATGAATACAAAATTATATATGTCTCAATTCCCAACCGAATTAAACTAGCAATTTGTTGACGTAGCCGGAGGAATCAAACTCTTGTGTACGGACATCATGAATTGTAGCTCGAAGCACTTTGAATTGTTATTGTCCGTGCAATTGGAAATTTCTATGCCATCATTAACAAACTTTGGCATTTCCAATTATTCAGACCGATTTAGGTTGGTGAGATTATATGTATGAAGCATTTGTTTATTGTATGGAATAATACAGATACTCTATACTAAACGAGCTAAGTGACATAAAACTATTTATCTGTTATAGAAGATGACATTTTTTGATGTACCATGAGACGTAAAAACAAATAAGAGGAATTCGTTGATACTTCTAATCACAAATGATTTGAAGCAGTTGAGATATTCATATTTATAAAATCGCCGTTTCTAGAGAGAATTCAGGTACTAAAATGTAGACAAAAATATCGCGATTGTGATGTTAATAATTTCAACTTTATATAATGATCGACGTTTTAAAATTTCCTGTCATTTATAGTTAACAGCAAATTGATATTACTTATATTTAGAATTGTGGTTTTGAAAGTCTAATAAAAATCTCGAATAAAAGTGTGTATTGACATCTAGCATATATGAGAAGACATGAATTTTAATGCTCCAAAAGAAAACTGTGAATAGGTCGGATGTCATGTGTCTGCTACATCAACTTTATTCCAATTTGATTTTATCTGTGTCCGCGTCAGTTTAAAGTAAACTTCGGTCATGTGGAAAATTTTGATGCAGATACTTCGATGGAATATGTGATTTCCATAATGAATTATCATAAATGTTCTAGCGAGAATCAATAATGCCGCAGCATTATTTTAGATAAAAATCAGAGCAGTTATTATTCTTTTTTTACATTTTTGTGAATTTATGGAGTCATAATTCAATGAATGAAATTCGTACAGAGAATATTTTCAGTCAAAAACGTCTGATGTATATCACAAAAATGAAAAGTGCAATTTTCAAAAAGGTCCATCATCGTATCCTAAGATTCATTGGACATTCAACATTCAATCCAGTCAATTGAATTCAGCAATAAAATACATTCCCAGTGCAGCGATATGTTATGAAGAATCTTCTCAGAATTAATGATTTTATCATACTAAAGTATGTCGTGACGTTAAAAACAGCGAGAAAAAAAAAGATATGAAGGTACCATTGTTGTTCAATACATAACATACAATATAATACATATCTGTTTGATCGCCCACCCAACTTCAGAACTCATCAAAAAAAAAAAAGTACTATCAATGCGTCATTGACAATGTCAGCAAAAGAAGAAGAAGCGACTTTTTCGCCTTTTGAGAATAGCAAGCCAGACGAAAGCGGGAAATGAGAACGTCCGGCGCGCGTGGTCTCGATTATATAGCGCAAAGAAAAGTGTATCTTTTCCACACAGACGATATACAGTAGCGAGCATTCACGTGATAAATCGTGTTGCGTGAAAGCGCTTCTTTGTACAGAGGTCTTTAGCTTGCGGCTAGTGAGGATTGGCGTCAGAATAAATATATATGTGTAAATGCATGGACAGTTACACATATATATATATACATAGAAGGAAGTGGCAGAAAATGCAGCGAGAAGGGTGAGTGAAGAGGAAGGGGCAGTGGTAGAGAATAACGTTGGAAACCCGTCGAAATTGCCCGTGTGCTTGTGGCAATAAACGGCGACGTACAGGTATGTATAAAAAACGTACACATATTGCTATATATACACAGCAAAATGTCATTGGAACTCATCTAGCCCTGGAGCTCAACAATCTTCCGTAGTGTGCTGTGCAGATCTGATATATAACTGTTTGTGTGTTGAGCCTTCTGGCTCTGATAAAATTTCATCGTTACCCACCCGTTGTTGTTTGTCTGTTGGATAAAACATTTTTATCCTGTACTTCATCGTCACCGGAAAAAATTGTCATTATCCACTATACATTTCACCATTGCTTTCTATTTTATGTCATTTAATTTTCTATATGAATTCTTTTGTTGTTATTAAACTCTGTGCTTTGTTTTTCTATTATTTTTTATTGACAAACATAATAGCATAAAGTGTAATTTTTTTATGTTCTTTATTACGTGCCATCAGGGTCTCATTATAAATTATATTTCTGGAACATATATGTAAGCTCAACATAAATTCCGATTATACAGAGACATAATGGCTTATGAAGAGTGAGGTAAACACCGGGTGAGCCATTCCTCCTCTCTTCTGCACTGATATCCACTTTTTTATTCTCACCTTTATTATTATCACTCTCTGTTTCCCCTGCTGCTCGAGCATTCACCCAATTTCTTTAGCAAGTGTTGGAATTTATTACATGCGTTCGTAAAACGTACATAAACTAATTAGCCTAGAGTTTAAGTGCGAGTATGACCCTCAGCATACTCGCACACGTACCGTACCCACACTTACTCACATACATAGATATACACAACGATGTGCACGTGATATATATATATATCAAGTGAAGATTATAATAAAAAATTTATCATCGAATGTCATAACACTGCTTTATGATGAAAAATAAAAGTGTGTCACAATTTCTCACTTATTATTTGAAGTCTTTGAATTATTATTTCATTTCATACCAATTCATACATATACACCTATACTGATAAGATAATCTTGGAATCGGACAAAAAAGTAGAAAACAATAATAAACTCAAGATGAATAGGCGTTTCATTCACAGTAAAATTATTTTTATCAACATGAATATAGCAATCAAATAGTTAACCAACTGATAAACATACGAGTGTAAATTAAAATATGATACATCTAAACAAAACTTTTCACACATGTGTGTACATCCCTATAATGATCAAAACTATTATCATGATCAATCAGGTAGAAGGTAATCATGCAGATGCGCCCAACATCGATTTCCGCTTCGAGGTGTGTCATTCGATTATCGAAATTAAGATCAACTTAATTGAGCAATCAAAAACAGAAAGAAGGAATGAATAATATAAAAAATTAATGGGACTACGTAATGTGTGCGATCATCAATGACCAGGATGGAGTAATAAATGAAGAAGATGAAGAAAAAATACTATATATACATATATATACGTGTATATAGACACAATTTATATATAGACAGACATGAGGGAAATAAAAAAAAGAATGAGAAGATGAAGCCAAACGACGTAATTAGTGAGAGCGCTCGAGTGCGGTTACGCCATCGTCCACGACCTTGGCAAATGAAAAACTACGCGATTGGCGGTGGCATTGCACACACACATATACACCATATATATACACATAAATACGTAGATAAGCGCTGAAAAGTATTTTCACAATAACAATTCAGTGTTGTTTGTTTTTTTTTTCCAACAAGATGTGTCTCATCACTAAATTGAAATTAATTGATGGAATCACTATACAGCTCTTTTGAATATTTTAATCTGTATTGGGACAGTGTTTATTTGTATTTATCGTACATTTCAATGTTTCATGATTTCCACATTGAGTATGCGACTGTGATATCAGGGGGATAATGAGCCGACTAAATTGAAACGAGGTCGACGCAAACTTGACTGGGGCATAGAATCTTAGAAGTCCCAACAAGAATTCGAACAAATTTCAGACATGATCGAAATTTGTATGCAGCATAGCTGTTTGTAGATTCAGTTCCTAATTTAATTAATAAATACTATTCGTTATCAAAGTGTCTGAATGAAAGTATCATTCAAAGAAAGAAAAATTCGTATCACAAAATTTTTTTCAACCTCATCAATTTTCAATTTGGAATTTATGTAAAAGTGATATGTGAGCGTGAAACATTTCTCATATATACACACGTACTAGGAAACATAACAAACTCGGGCCAACCTCTGAACCAGCCTATCTTCTTTAAACTTCTCGTTTGCATAACCGTCACATATACACTCTCACATACATATATATATATATATATATATATATACAAGAGGCGTGCGTAATCTCTACTGGAAAACGTCATCGTAACGATCCAGCGCGTTAGCATATCGCACCGACCACACTACTATGTGTATATGACCCTCGCATTTCACCTCTCACTACTGTTACTCCGCCTCTTCCTCCTATCACAACTACCACCACCATCAAACACTTACTCTCACGTTATTCTCTCACTCTCTCTTACACTTACCCTCGCATATACCAAGCATAATACTCATCGATCATATCGTTGACGGATCGTTTGTATCGATAGTGTCGCATTCGCCAGCAACCCCATATATATATTCTGTATAATAATATAGATATACAGTTACTATTCTATTCCCATGATAATTAATCACGTATATTCATTGATGATTGTCATGAATTAATTCAATGGCTCTATGTTTCTGTATATGTATATGCTTGTACGTGATCCATCGCCATGTGACATGCACCTGATGCCGTAAGATAATTGTTTGTTATTATCTCTCAATTGAAAAAAACAATAACGTTAATATATATGTATATATATATATATAGAAACAGATTGAATTTGAATGTAAGTTATATCATTCCTTGTAGATATGAAATAAATATTTTATTATTTTGTAAAATTTATATAAATTTATATTGAACTGAACTTCTATTCATTTTAGTTTTATTCGTATTGATTTCAATATTTGTTGGAGTTGATATATATGTATATATATGTATGTATGTGCATATACATAAATTATTAATACATACAGAATTTCTGATCGAAGGGATGACGAGAAAGTGGAGATATTTCTGAATTTGTGTTGAGACTACGAATATATATATTTGTTGTTTTTGTTTTTTTGTTTATGAGAATTGTGATTGTGTTGAATTATAATCAATGCAGTTTTTCTGGTTGGAATAATATTTTGGTTTTGATTACGTCTCGTGTTGGGTTTCAGTGTATGAATCAAAATTGAATCGAATGAAGATATAGAGGAATAAATGAAGGAATAACTCACCCTAGATATACGAAGAGGTTGATGCAGGTCATGACCGCCATGCATGCGGAAGCCCCAGGGAGAACCACCAATGAGGGTCACCTCCCTTGCGCTCATCTTCTGAATAAGTCTTTCTTGATATTCTTTGTTCTCTTTCTTTCCGTTTTTCTTCGCTTTGTCTCTATTTAGTTGTGATATGCGCACACACTTCCCACACCTTTCTTCTTGTCTTTAATTCTTCACTATATTTTCTTCACTTTATTCAAGACCATATATCCTTGTTGCACTTGTTTTTTTCTTTTCACGTTGTTGTGTTTATCAGATTATTCGATTTACCGAGTGGTCGCGACCCACCGCAACGGTTGTGTTTTTCTTCATTGACTTCATACAACAAGAACAATCAAACGATGATGACGAATGCGCGGTTTTCAATTCCCCACCATTATTGTTGCCTTCGGTTTTACCGCCGATGTCGTCACCTCCCCGCCTTGCCACGACTCTTCCACTGCTATATTCTGCTGAGTTACTCACCACAATATAATGATAGTAAATATTATCACTCGAGCACGTTGTGCCGGCGGCACACTATATATCTTGCGAGAACAAAATATGCGTTTGATGAGTTTTTGTGCTCGAGGACCGCACTCGGTCGCGGCTCGCGCAATACTAACCTCTAATTCCTCTCCCCTGAAAGCGTTCACCCCGACGCCCGTCACGTCCACTGCCCCCGCGACGCCTACGATAGCAACCCCCCGCGTCGTCGCGAGAATCGACGTCGAGACGTCGACGCGTGATCTATCCTTTTGCACTCGCACACGCATCTCAATGCCATTTCATTCGAATATATACGCAAATTATTTTTGCCCTTGGTCTGATGAGGATAGACAATTGCGAAAGATCCCCCTTGAACGAACAGTATACGCTTTTGGCTCATGACTCTACCCTGTAAGTCTCTACCCTTACACTTTGCTCCACTACAAGAAGCAAATAACCCTCATGGGTATGAGTGTGCATTGAATATTAATTGAAATAAGGTTCTTTCATTCCAACTGGCTCTTTTCAAATTGAATACGTGCGGTCAAACAGAAATGCTTTATTGCAATTCGTCAATATATGCCATGAAGAATTGAAAATAAAAGAACAGAGAGATCATCCAGCGATTTCATAGTTGAGATGTCAAATTTCTTCATTTTCTATATATCCATATGCATTTAGGTTAATTCAACGAATAAAGTAAGGAAGGAAAGTTGATTTCCATTCGGTCACATAATAGTATTTCTCAATAGTCTGATCACATGTCATGTGTATATAATTATACATTTTATCAGTTCAAAATCTCTGCGTTCCTCGCATCAATGTCATTGTGTAATATACTTTACATAGATATAAATGCCACTCACAGCATTCACCGTTGAATTGCGTCTTCGTCACTGTCTTTGTGACACTACACAAACGCAGCTCATCCGTTGAACATACACCTTTTATATTGCGGATCTTCCATCACATAGTTATTGGCTGACATTTTTTCAACATTTTTAAATTAAATATTTTTCTTCCACATCATATCCACATGTTCGTTCCCTAAAATATTTACATACATGCATATCCATGATTTATTAATTTCCTTCCCTATTTTGATCTTTTCCTCGCTTATGAAAGGAAAAATATCTCGTTGATGAGAATAATTCATTTTTTTTTTCTGACAGATGTGTAGATTTATTATTTTTACTCGACCATTCGGCAATATTTTTATTCATGCTCCAGTCAACTTGCATCAACACCTATACATTTAAATGAAACATCGTGTCACCTAGCGCGATCATAGCTGTGGACGCATTGATTGATCAATAAATTCAATCAGAAGCACCGGCCCGCGGTGAACACATTATACATATATGGACGATTATTTGTGAAATGCAAGGTTCAAATATTTTTTTATATTGTCGATTCGCAAAGTAATATGATTGGTAGTTGAACAAAGTGATTGTGATTGGTGCAATGAAACTGGAATTTTCTCTGTAATATTATTTTCAATAGTTTCATTATTTTTAATCGTTTGTTCATGTCGCCCATTTTTCACCCATCTTGTCTTCTTTGCGTTTCATATTTCTTCATCTAAATAACTACTGAGAAAAGAAACTGTAAAATGATGTGAGTACTCCAGGAGATTTCTTATATCGTATGCCGCCACCATCATCATTCCATCCTATTTTCTTTATAGATATATATACGGTGGTAAGCCGATTGGTTTTGTACAATAAAACTCAGTCGACGACTCGGCAAAGTATTCGATATATGGCTCCAAGGCAAACCATGAAGAAGACATTGTGATATATATATATATATATATATATATATAAGTAGAAGAGGAAGAATAGTGAGGAACGAAATGAGGGAGCAAAAGAATTGGAAGACTTAGGCCAAGCGAAGGTTAGGAAGGGTAACAGGGTGCAGAGGAGAAAATGAAGCAAAATTGTTAACGGAAATTGCGATGCCTGTTGATAAATTTATATCTCATATAATTTGTGACTTCGACAATTATAATATTTTTTGGCAGGGTTTTATATTCGATTGACAGTTATTTACGATATCCGAATAAAATAAATGGACATTTTGATAATTAATTAATTAATCTTTTATAATATCATCATGACGAGGAACATAAATATTGACTTCAATTGGGCGTTGAAGTTTGTAACAAAGCCAACAATGTTTTTTATATCATGTAATGCCGGATAGACGAATTTGAGACACAAAAAAAATGAGACAGCACTGAAGGAAATCCTTTGGCACTCAAAGTTAGTTCAATATGAATTTCTGAAAGCTTTCTATAGCGACGTGAGATTGAAGCAAAATTATTTCGGTATTTATCTAGACCAAAATTGTGGTGAGTATATACGCTTCAGAGTGTGCATTCGTGTGGGCACATTACACTTACCACATTGTTAGAGAGACTCTAATTACACACTGTGAATTTTCACTCATGGCTGTTGGGCCAAGAGTCTTAGTGAATCATTCCAGAGAATAATTACTACACACATTTTTTTTCCCTTTTTTTTTATTTTCATTTCACCTATTTGTGAACGTATAGATGAATGAAAAAAGTTATACACACTCAAAAGAACTACATGTTTGATAAAGAGAGAAAGGAGAGCCGCTGAGAACTCTAATTACATTTCAAGTATGCAATTCAAATGCGTATGCATGGTGAGTGTGTGTGTGTGTGTGTGTGTGTGTGTGTGTGTGTGTGTGTGTGTGTGTGTGTGTGTGTGTGTGTGTGTGTGTGTACGATGGAGCAAGGACATGACCGATTAGTCGTGCAACTTTAATAATCAATTTATTACTTTGAAACGTCTTCTTTATATTCAACGATTAATATCTATTATAATTGCTCGACCTCAATTCTATCGCAGTACATAAAAGATTCAATAGAAAGTATACACTTTCGTTTATGCGATGTAGTTAATTTATCTTTATTATTCGCATACATATATATATATACGTATATCATTGCAGAAATGAGATAGAATAATTTGTCTAAAAATTGAAAATATCATTCAGTTATTTTCGTAATTTGATTTTCATCCGGTATTTTAGCGGATAACGCGGGCAGTTTTTCCGTCAGCGCGAATAATACCAGAGATATTATTGCGTGAACATGTGCGGTTTCCAATTGCGGCCACGTAATATGAGCTGCAGCAGCTCACACACTAATTGTCATGAAATCGTGGCTTTTTTTTTGTACACAAAAAAATATATCGATTACAATCATCCGTAAAAATCTCATTATTATATACGCATGTATACACACATATTTATTCACATATATGGGGAAATATTCGTGAATAGATATCAAAGAGATGGAAGATTAATAAATTTGAATATAATTTCACCAAAGGTATTATACACAAAAATTATTTGGCAATTCAAACAACGTTAATATGTCACTGATATAAATACAATTGCGAAAATAAAATTCACAGCTGCAATAAACAAAATTGCAATAAAAAAAAGGAGTGAATGGTGCTACTAGAACACATTCCGTTTTCTCTTCAAGTTTTTATGCTTTCAACACCCGAGATCGCAAAACACTATATATATATATATATTTAAGCAATAAAGACAAAAATGTAGGAAAAAAAATGCATGAATATGCTTTATAACACCCGTTAAAAATGATCCCCATACACCTAACTTCATCCTTATTTACCATGATGCTTAGTGATGGCAGTGTAAAGTCATTCGATAACATGTAAATACCAAAAGAATGTAAAATACAGAAATATTTAGTGATACAGGAGAATTGAAGGAGACATTTTTGATAGACTATCTATGAGGATAATGAAGGAATCAAGAAAAAGATATACAGCTGTTACAATAAATCTCAGACATATGTTATAAATATCGGGAAATCTACTGAGATGGCTAGTGAGCCATTCACGCCTAGATGACAAATTGAATGTGTTTTATACGAGTCTAGGGAAAATATAGTCGGCGTACGAAACCGGATAGTCGCTTACCGGTTGTGCTGACACGATGAACTTTACCTCACTAGTCCACATACGAAGCGCCAACAGCCGCTCTCACTTTGTCGTTCAGTCACGCTTACACTTCACGTATCCATTGGAATCTATATTCTATATGTTCAGCTATTTGCTATGGTGCCATTGGTATGGTTTGAAATATATGCGTGAAGGTCGGCGAGCGTTAGACTATAACTTAGTCAACATAAACAACTTAGTTTATGCTACATGACATCAATCATAGGCAATATTTGTGGCATATGATTGAAACTCCCGCGCTTCCGAAATACAATGAATTTGTGTGTAGACACATAACTGTGCATATTCAGGGACGCACTGCCAAATTCATGACTCTGACACATGAATAGAAGACAAATGTGTCTAATATACTGAAACTACAACAATCAAGTTTTTAGTCATTCCATTTTTGTGTATGAAGATAATTTTATTGCACAATGGAAATATTACGATGATAATTTGTGTAAATAATGCAACGCAAATAAAAAAGCTTCAAGGAAAACAGGGCTGTAAATTTTTATTTATCATATTTCCATGCATCAAACTATTCTCGCGTCCAGTTTTATTTGAATCATTGTCAATTCCAATGGTCAATTTGGTCATGAATCTTAAGCAATAAGAGTTTTGGATCCGATAGAAAATTATAATAGCCATATTGCTGATAACCGTAATCATTACTTTATTATTGATTGTACGGTCAGGTATGTAACGTATGTCAAACCTTTTATATTGTCTTCCTAGTTACCAACTGTCTTTTTTTCTGTGCTGTGTAATAACTCAATGTCGTTTTCACAAATCAAGGTCATGTTGCCTTTCTATGACTGGGTAATTCCGGTTTAGTATATCAGAATGTTGTATCAGTAGATAGACAGGTTAATTGACTTGCCATACAGGCGTTGCATTTCTTAAAATTGCAACACAGTGGAACCACAAGTAAAATTCTGAGAAATCCATTCGATGGTAATATAATCATTCTTGTACCAGTTGAAGTGGTGATAATAAAATTATTAACTTACTGTCTTCAGCCATCGACGAATGTTTTGGTACTGGTGGGTGGTTTAGAGTGGGTTAGGGGTTGCTCTGTTTCCCTGGGTCGGTATGTCAACTACCGACTGAGTGTTCAGGTATGATTATCTGCTATTCTTCAAATTCAAGGGGATTGGTAATGTCATCATTAGTATTATTGCGAACAGGTATGCACTGGTCGATATGTGATAATACATATCCATCAGAAAAATATGGATTTATATCCATTCGTGTGTCTGATGCTTAATCAATACTAGAAATACAACTAATACAAGTGATAATTGCGTATGGTGAGAAAAATAAAATGCGAATTATTTTGTTTTAATTTTTTTTGTCATTTATTCATGAATTAAAAGTACACACGCGATGCTAACTCTATGTAAAATAGCTCATTTAATCAATTATCTTATTTTATCATTATTCTACGTTTATGAAGCACTGATAGTTTAGGAAATAAGAAACCATAATATAATTAATCTAATGTGGAAATTATGCATCACAATTAAAAGATCAGAAGGCACTTTTGGTGAGGCTAAATGTTGTGATTAACTCATAAAAATTAACATTTTGTTCAATTAATTTTACTGCACCCATTTTGTAAAATTGATTTTTTGTTCGGGTGGATTTCAAAATGTCGAATATCTACATCGAACATAACAAATAACAACTTTCGATTTAGATCGTTGACATTTTGAAAACCTATAACGATTATATCGGCATGTATTACATAATTGGTAAGTCAACATATCACTATCAACAATTTTCTTGTCAGATTAATGTTTCGAATGATCCATTTAATCATTGTTTCCAGTGTAACAATCCAAATTAATGCAAAGAGCCAATAAACAAAATGGCTAATTGTCATTCATTTTTATTTTGAATTAAAAATAACAGTGGTGACAATGCAACTGCAACGATGAACATACATTGCCACAACAATCAACATTAATTTTCTTTGATATTAAGTGAAAGTGCCATTTTATATTTCGCACGATTAATCAAAATATTCTCAATGCAATCAGGAATTTATGTTTTCTTATTTGGCCATGTGGAGAAGTAATGTTGAATAGATATGGCATTAGAATGTGAAATTTGAACAATTTGTGTGGTGAATATGAGCATCATTGATTGTCATCACGATATAAGAATGTTCTCCAGTTCCTGTTTGATATAACAATATTGATCAACCATCTTACACTGTATGGGGTTCATATACAACAACAACAACACAAAACTTAATATCATAACAACAATTACCAACAGTGAAAACATAATGAGAAATGTTAAACGAAAATTCAAAGACCAATTAATAACGATAAACTTCAACGTTTAAGAAAAAAGTAATCTTGTAACAATTCAACGGTAACGAATGATTATCAGGAACAATTCAAAGAAATGATACAAACAAAAACAGAATCATTATGAAAATTCAGAAGTGTGAGTTGTGAAGTCAAACTGCTAACATAATAGTGAATAAAATGAATGGAAATGTATTCAACCAATTTGTTTTCGGAAAAACTAAAGAATGATAACGATATAACAATTCTGATATGAGCGAATGCATTTCTTCGAACAATCAAAATGTAACTATTGATCGATGAAATGAGAACATGTTAACAGTAACATCAATTTTCCACTGACCAATCGAGAACTAACATATAACAATCGGAATGATGGAAACAAATATAGTATCACCAACTGTAACACGTGAAACCAATTAACGTTCAATACAAAAAAAAAACAAAACAGAATAACACGCGAATGAGTCACAACAATATTTCTACATATTCATAACAGAAAAATGCCGAAATAATAGGAAACAATTGTGACATAACGTTAACAAATAGGTTGCGAATCAATATAAGCCAGATTAAAACTTAATAAATGCCTTGAACAAAACAATAAACAATTCGGGTGAAATATGAAAACTAATAATTCATTGGAAATTTGATGCAATCTTTCCACTAATTATATCAACTAAATTTATTTTAGAAGTTAAAAAATGAGGCGAACCCGAGAATATTATGAACTGAATTTAACTAAATTTTGGTGTTTATAAACTAATCGGTCTACGGTTGACCCCTATATTTTCACACTAATAATATAAACTTGGAAAACGTCGGATTATTTCTGGTTTCAATTGAAGAATTGTAGAAAAAAAAGATTTAATTTGAGATATATGTAAAAGAAAGAACACGAAATCAAACGCACACGATAAATCTCGTCATTTATAGGCCTACACCTAATTAATATCGCGATAATTCTAATCTTTATATGAATATGTGAAAACAAAAATACACACTGATATATGGGGAACACGAAAAGTCTAATCACACACGACTTCTAATTAACTTTGCATAAGGTTAAGCGAAAAAATTCGAATTCTAAGCCTAAAGTACAAAAAAATGAACAGAAATAATTATTTCGCGGTAATGATTTAAGCAAAAAACGATTCTTTCATTAATTCACCGGGGGTTGTCATCCACTTTTAATTGTCAATGGGTTAGCACTGACTTTATAAAAAAAAAAGCCCTATGAAACAAATTTCACAAACGTAATGAAAGAAACTCGAACAAATATGACACTACATGCACCGAACTGTGATTTTTTTTTGCAATTAACTTTGTAAAGGTTTTGCTGCCAGCAGCATTTATGAACATTAAGATTCATTGATTGGGTTTAATACGTTTTCCAACTTTTTCTCTAATGTGTGCATATTCTGTTCGAAATTTCATTCGTAAAAATAATGAGAAAAATAAGATGAGAAATGAAACAGGCTATTTTACAAGAGAATGGCGAGGTGTACGATGAAACAAAAACATAACATAAGCTGAATTAAAAAAATAATAATAATTGACGCGTGGTTGTGAGGATTTGCACGAAAATTACGAAAGTGCTAAGTATTTCATAAAAATGTGCACAATGTCTATTTCAAAGTTATTATTGATAACAGCACATTTTCATGAAGTAATTTTGCATTGATTCCTTTCGAAATTCTCGCGATCACGACCTAACGACATTTCTACTCAACTACATAACAATGATTTCCGTTAAAATTCATCCATCAATAAATTGTATAATAGATTCATTAACAACGGGCAATAGTAATGTCACGGTGTCTGCCAAAAACGTTTACGATGCCGAGCAAAGTGACATAATTTCTCACAAATTTTCGAGGAACTGAATATTGATTTTATGCTCCTACGCCAAAATATGACCTATTTGTTCGCGCAATTTTTTTTCAAAATTATTTTCAATTTGAAAATTTCTCTTTCATCATTCTTAACTTCTACATATGATTAATTATTCTTTTTTTTTTTCGATTTTTTATATTCTTGTTATAGCTTTAAAAAAGGAAATGAAAAAAAACCAAATAAAGGAACTTAAATGAAACGAAAAGAACATAATAAACAAATATGGAAAACAAAAAAAACAACAAAAAAAGAACAAAATTTCGACCGCATTCACAACGCTGTTTTTATAAATATTTATCTACTATTGTACTGGCGAAAAAATATCTGAATTTCTGAAGAGTGAACTGAATGGAATGACTTCCCAAATGGAAAATGGGAGATAATAATATGACATATTTGTTACCGGATAGTAAAGTGCTGAGAAGACTTGATGATGTTATTTTTCAATGTGATTGGATGACAGCGGCGGCCGTCAAAATGCCAGATGCTTTTGCATCTCGCGAAAATGCCCACAATTCCAATGGTTCTTGATGTTCCATGTGATTCTTCCTCTTCTTATTTGTCCTCCTTTCTTCTATTTCTTCCTCTTCTTCTTTCCGTTCTCCATTCTTCCTCCTCGAATATTTTTCAAGATGAGATGTCCAATGAGCCAATATAATTATTCGTTTCACTTTCTATCAATTTGTTAGAGAACCAGAATTCATATTGGAAAACTTTATTTTTTATTGAATTGAATTTTGTGGCAATGAAAAACTGTCCAGTATATCCAGGTACCAATTCTATGTCTCTTTTTTTCTTAACTGAGATTCCATTGTTACGGATTTGTTGAAAAAAATGACAGCAGCAGAGAGTGACAGATGAATTTTGATCATCTCGCGGGAAAAACTGAATTGAAAGTGTGATGAAAATGAAATGTTGTGCACTGTTGTTGAATGACAGAGGCATCGTTGTTTTGTATTGATCATTTCCTTTCAACGTTTGGCGGAAGCATGTGGTTGTATTGATTCTGCTTCAGATTGCTTTCCATATGTATCCCAGCTGCACTCGTTAGATTTCTGTTCCACTATCGTTAGAAGAGCGGTGCGTCAACATCTCCTGACGTTATTGTGATGTACGAATACATTGTTGTCCAATCAGCTTCCCTCGATGTCTGTTTGATCCGTGGTAGAGGTTGATCCAAGTTGCTGTCAGCTTCACCAGATGGATAAATACCTGGAAGGATGTGAGTGTTAGCTACGAAGCACTACAAATGGTATACAGGTTGCAATTTTGCGATGGCAAACGGTTTATATAATGACAACTGGAATTATAGTAATGTCTACTTTAGAAAAAGAAGAAAAGAAAATTGAATTTTATTATTTGAGATTGGTAAATGGTGGAATGAAGATGTTGGTTCGACAATTTGATTCAAAATGTGAAGCTTCCATCACTTGAAATATGAGTCGTATTTTGGTTATCTATAAAGACATGTCGGTTTTCTTTTTATTTTGATGTTTGAGTTATCTGCAAGTCAATCATTCCAACGGATGTGAGTGGAGGAGGGTATTCAACCTGAGCCCAAATGGCGACGACACTGTGGGACATAGCTTTTTACAACCGTTCAAATTAACAATTGTGATCAACTAAAAGTTGCATATGTACATTCAAAACGAAAGAAAAAGGCTCTGATGTAAAAGGGCCTGATCGTAACAATAGACTCGTGTGGGCCAATTTTGAAGTTTTTGGTGCAATCTCCAAGTGTTGCGGTAGGTAGAATGGAATCCAGAACATATTTCTTTTGCTCTTATTTTGTTACTGTGTAATGCATCCTTGTTCCTAATTTTCTGATTCTTTGAAAATGCTGAAATCGATTTTTAATGAGTTCTTTTCGAGTGGACTAGCCGAAGTTATCCAATTAATTAATTCATAATGGTAGTCTATTTCAACTTAAAATTTAATGATGATAATGTTGTTCACTATTGCTCCGGTTTCAAAATTATTCGGATGATTATTTCGTATTTTATTAGTATTTTGAGATTGATATTCTTGATTGTTCAAAGGTCGAGTTGTATAAATGATCAAATTCCACCCAGTTTTAAACAAGTAAAAATCTGAAAACTATTTCTGTGTAGACCATGTTGTTTCCATTTCGATAAATTCCGTCCAGTTTTAAGATTGAGGAACAATTCTTACAGCTCATGCATGTTCTGTTGATTTATTTCAGAAGCGTTGAATTTGAATTAAACAATTTTTCATTCTCTCAAGCGCCATCAATATCATTCAAGTATTACAGAGTTTGTTTTGGTATTTGAATTGTTCAATGGATAATTCGAAAGATGAAGTTACGATTGCTGTCTTGTTTGATACAGAACTCTTTTGGATGGATCGAAATAAACATCTATTTCATAATTAACATATTCAGTACTCAAGAAATTAATCTGTCATTGGGGATCAGATGAATTGCCTTTTATTCTTCATGAAAATTTTATTCTCAATGTATTAATTGATTTTTCCCATTCTTCATATCTTCTCAGCAATTTGTAATGAATCAAGATTTGGCAATTGACAGAAGTCCATAGACTGCTATTGAAACTTGTACAATAAAACATTTTCTGATGGAGGTATTTGAATTTCATTTTTTGTGTTGTCTCTATATTTTGGATGAAATTTAAATTGGACTCTTGTAAATGTAATTCTGATCTGGTCGCTTTGTAGTTGTGAGAAAGATCCGCTTGGTATGAAGATATATATGAGTGAGTATGTTGTGTAAAATGCATGATGTCTTTGAGAATTAAATTAGATACAAAACTTGCTGCTGCTCGGATATAAATGGTTAACTGGTTTGATGTCAAAGAAAGGTGCATATTATTTTCATCCTGTTTTCACGAGAGTTAATGCAGAAGGAAGGGAAGTTGCGTCCGGTGCAAACGGTACTCGAGGAAGACCCAGCACTTGTTACGCGCTGCTAACTGATTATGGAACGGAAATGACGACGGGGAGTCAAATTGATGGCGATTCCGGTTTTACATCCAACACAATGAATAAATTGTATATGATTGTCATAATTAATTGTGAAGTGAATCATATTGTGATATCAATATTTGCCACCGGCGATTTCATTTTCGTATTTAATTTATATTTTCTTCCCATGTGTTCCGATAATTTCAAATATTTATCATTCTCTTCAATGCATAGATTCGTTGTTAGACAATACTGAGTCAATTTTATTTTGGATCTTTTGCTTCAAACTTTTTTGTTTGCAATTAATTTTCAGTAAATTTTATAAACTGGAATGAATTTGCTTGGCTTGTCAAGTTGATTTTTGGATATATTATAATGAACAGTTCCAACAGAAGCATCCAAACATATGTACCTATGTGATTAAAAACACAGTAAAATAATTTTTACATCAGCCAGTTTCGAAAGATCCCATCTAGTTTTGATGAAAAAAAAGTGGATTTTCTAATAACAAACTGGTATCTAGCTGCAGTTAGATTATATAATTTCCATTTTATTCAGGTGTGATTTTCTTTAATCTTCAATAATTATCATCATCATTGTTTTCGTTTTAATCCAAATCTTTCAGAAAACGTGTTGGACTTTCTTTCAAATTTGGTATGAAAACTTGTTTTATTACGTGCATATACAGGTGAAAAATTAAATGCAATTTCAAAAGAAAAGACAAGGCATTATTACAATCATTATTGATATTCACTATTATCTACTGGTGCCAGTTTAGTGTATCAAATATAATATCGAACAAGACTAAACAACAATGTTCTACTGTGTTATTTTCAAACTTACTTTATATCTAGCAAAATTTATTCAACCGTGATTTGGATTATACGAATTAACTAAAGTTGCTTTGGTTTTCACTAATGAGTTATAAACAAAAGAATATTTTTTCTGTTTGATTGCTACGTTTGAGTTTTATCTGTCAGTGCAAGAATGTTCCAAAACTAATTATATAAATCTGGAGAATGTGGATGCAACAACAAATCAAAAGTTATGGAATTTGCAAATGACTAGAGAGAAATACGAAAAAAAAACAGAATTTTTTTAACACAATGTCATTTTACTAACAACCATTTGTGAGGTGTCACGTAACTAATTTTCTACAGTACTTTTAATAATTAAATTTCTACACAATAATAGTATCTAATCAATCAGATTCTCAAATGGTGCACACTAAATCGGACAATTTCCATTCAGGATTTTAGTGCATGGATAGAGTAATCCGAAATATTAATAAACCAAAAAGAAAAACGTTTTTAGATCAAGATATGATATATTCGTGTCGTGAAACCGAAATCATATTTCACTTCGGATGAAGTAAACATGGTATCAATTTTATTCTGTTTTTTGCTATTTCCACAATATCGAAAAACGGAAATACCGGGCGTTATATAATCATTTTGAAACGTAATACCCGAATTTTTCGGCACAATTTCTAACTTCACTTCTATTATATTTAAGTGTAGTTACGAAAAAATATCACTCAATACCTATACTTTCAGAGTAGAAATGAAATGGTAATTTTATTTATTTGAAACGTAATGTTATACCGGTACATTGGCAACCGTCAGACAGCCTCAGTATATATCCACGTGTTTTCGTGCCTTCCTTTTTCTCATCGTCTTGTATAAAACATTACTATAATACACTCGATGAGACCAAAATGGAAATTTCAGTGCTTGCAGTTTTGAAATCACGATTTAGCATAATGTGGCTCGAAAACGCGGCAATGCAACAGTATTCACGATACGAAATTATCACTATCTATCATAACAAAATAAAGAACTTTTGAATTTGTTCAATGTAGTCTATCGACGCACCAAAACCGTTATTTCAATTTAAAAAAAAAAGGTCAAAAATGAAAAAAATACTCACATTTATATGTTTTACTGTTCTATGATGTGAATCAGTGGTCGATGGATTTGAATGTAATAACACTGCGAAACTATTGGCTGCAAACTGTTGATTGATGTCTTCCCAGTTATGTTACTGCTGCTGTTGATGACGATGATGTTGGTTTCCACACCGGACCTGCCGGTGAGGTCTTGGGAAGGACTCCCAATGTTGTCACGATCGACGACTGTTGGCTTCTGTGCCATAGTGCTCTTCGACTGGCCCTTATATAGTTGCCCTGGGCCCCAACATTTCGTCCCGCAACGTATCCCCTTCCCATCACTCTTGGGGCCCTTCAAAATGAAAAAGGGGAGGTCCTGGGAAAATATCATGGACAAAGACGTGTGTATAAGAACTCTGGCTCCATAACTTCTCCCTATATAGAAAAAAGATTTGGATAACGTACACCGGTAGGGCAGAGAACCTGAAAAGTGTATATGTATAGATGTGTTTTATATAGGGACAAGACAGTACGTTATTGCAGTTGAACCTCACGTTACCTGTTCGCGCTATATATCGTTGTGTAACGGTATTTTCTATAGTGAATAATTGTATGTCAAAATGCAATTTAATGCATTCGGACCGAAGTTCACACGTTTGTCACACTGTTATATATATATGTATGAGAATCTCAACCAGGTGCAGGAATTTTTCATCTCGATTTTTATACTCTTGTTCTCCAACTGACCCATTGATTTCAATTAATTCCACTATTGATTATTATGAAATTGAAAAGAAAGAAGAGGAATTAATTTTTAGATTCGTTCAAGTAAAAATAATTTTCCAATCCATCAATTAATGATCATTGAATTAAAGAAAGGGCTCTATTCCCAACCGACCATATATGAAAAGATCATTGAGACAGCATTTGATTAAGTTAATTATTATTGGCGTATATAAATACATACATGCAATAACAAATTCTAGAATATTAATTAACATTAGTTATGTACAATGCTGTATTATGAATATTCTGTGTGAGTAGTTAATGTCATTTATTATTGATTCATAAACGAGTAATGTTCAATGCACAGAATGATCGCAAAAGTTTCGTTACTATAAATACTTTTAGCTGTGGATAATAATAGAACCACCATGTGTTGGTCCACTGCAACATTTTCCATCACAATATGTTTCTTATTGCAATGTTTAACGGTTTAAGTTGGTCTATCGTCAACAGAAGAAAAAAAAAGTAGTTTCCAGATTTTTCTTTCTTGTTGAGAATGACTCTGACGAAAAACATTGAACATATTGTGTTCAGTCGCGCACACATTTCCAACACACATATATACAACTTTCTTTCCAATTTAAAATAAAATAAATAAAATGATAAAGGATAGACAAGAAGATATATAGTTTCATACAATTGGTTTCAACGATATTAACATGCAGAATAAATTGCATGTTTTGCTAATAGAAAACGAGATCGATTTCTCTCTGTCCTTTTCACCAATAATGCACACCTGGATATCGTGGGATTGACATTCTGATTTCCGAACATGAAATATGAGAAGGAAAACGAAGATAAAAAGAAAAATTTCGATGAGTTGTGTATGGTTTTATTGCAACGGATAGATGCAGATGTTGGGAAAAAGCTGTCTCTAAAGTTAACGATGGGGTGACGTACCGCAAGCTAATATCAATTGATTTTCTGGTAAGACAGAAAATCAGCGTGAACTCTACTTTTGGTATAAGAAATAATATCGAATTTATGTAATTTCCCTACATATGCGGGTAGTAGTTGTCAATATGGTATCCAGAGAGGGGAGATAATTATTTAATGACAGCAGTGAATATGCTGGCTCCTAAATCATTTATTATCGCAAATAACAATATAATTATTCTGCGAGTAAATGATAAAATGCGAATATAAAAAGTGGATACACAAAATTGTTCAAAAATTATTCAGCAACACAATGAACGTTTAAAAAAAAATAAAGGAAAGATAAATAAAATGATAAATAAAAACAAAAAAACTTGTACTAAGAATATTCTTTGTCGTTTATTGTCTATGTGCTCTGTCGACTTTTCCCAACCATGTCGTTATTCAACGCAGATTCAGGTTTCTTCACTTTTGCATACATATATATTTGTGTGGCACTCAAACATAGGCAAAAAAGCATATATATACATCAGACAAAGGTTTGAAACCTCACCCTTGGCCTCGACCCTCCGGCCTTACCCTCATCCCCGCAAGCAAAAGTCTCTCCTTCATCTCCTCCACATATACACATTTGCCTTACGTTCTTTTCTCGCAGCTTCTGCATCTGCTTGTGTTCTCACGCTCGTGCCTTTTTCTCATAATACTAAAGGGCCTCAGGAAATTTCTTTATAGCCCGCCAACCACGTTGACAATAAAATATAGGCCATTTTGCGAACAACATAATCGACTCACAACAGTAACGATTATAACTATGTATGAAATAAAAGATGTTACATCTAAAACACTTCTTTCAAAATGTAAAAATATCTCTGAGATGATTCCACTATGTTACAGTATTTCCCTTTCTATCTATAATATTCTAGACTTTCAATTCAAGTCACCCACCACCGTTTGATATTGTGAAACACCGTTAGCTTTCAATCCAAACACAACTTTTCCAAACTTCTCATCGCCCCAACTGTCTGGGTGGAAAATTCAATTACGCAAAAGATCGCTAACATGATAATTGTAAATTCCACACTGGTTACTCGAAAGTACATAATAATCTAGAGGAACTCTTTATCAGTTTCATTACTCGCTTATATTATAGCCTCCATAATTGTACACCATAACTTATTTTCCTATTTTATTTCTCCTGAAAAGTACATAGTGAGAATCCCTATACCAGTCGGAAATTGGTATCCCAGTCTATATAACAAGTGCATCACCTTTTCCCCTTTACAAATTCCCACCCCTGTCTCTATCCTTCTTTCTCACTTTCTGACTCCCTTTCTTCCGTGCTTCTGCTTTTTTCGCTCTGTCGCTCCCTTACGTCAGTTACCACTCGGGCATAACATAGTCCTTTACCCCAGTGTATATTGAAGCATAGCAGGTACCTGGGACGTCGCTAGAGACCTCTTCTTCCTATGCTTCAACACCCTCACGAACGGTCAAGTAATCATAACGTGCAACTACATGGACTGGTTAGAATCATTTCAAAATAATTTCATATGTCACATTTCATGTTTTTTATCGCAAATATTTTTTGGAATGTTGTTATCTATTTTTCACTTTTGACACCGCAGAGAATTGAGCAATTAATTACCAGTGAAATTCACATCGAGTGTTCATCCATCCCAATCATATGAGAATGGTGTTATATAATTTTTATAAATAAATTTTCCAATGCAGAGATCCACACTGACTCCTGTAAATGCATATATCCGCCCTTACGTAGAATACGTTCCAGGCCGTCGAGCTATATTCCTTCGGCTTGTGAACACCCTTCCTCTATCACTTCCATATCACCCTTGTTCACACAAACATAGTTCCTCTCTTTTACATACTGTGTGCCACTTTACACTTTTGTTTCAACGCTCGGTTACACACAAAATCATATTTCTCATCATCGCTATTCATTTCGAACTGACATAATTATGTAATCAACGTTAATTCAATTTCTATTCGAATGCGTCGCATCTTAATTGCCAAGAAACACTGTCAGAAAAGAAATAGTTGTGGATTGAAATCTCTGTTTATAAATTAACATTCTCTCCAGGATAAATATACCTATAGTTTATTAATTCTTTTTCTGAAGGAATGCTCGGGAAAAAATGCCGAAATAAACTCGATGAACAACTTCGAGTGATGAGTTGATGAACTGTGTAAATACTGCCACGACACAAATACAAAACTTCGAAACCAAAAGTTTTAATGAGATAACATACCGAAGCCAATGGAAATTTTCATTATGGTTTTCATCCTTAACTTGGTAAATTTGTTCCAGAATGAGAGTGCAAATTTTCAAGTGAACAATATTGTGTCTAATGAAAAATGTAAAGAAGTGTGAGAGAAGAGTCAAAGTGTTGGCTCTGGGTTGATGGCAACAGGGAGATAAAGTGAGACACGAGACCTCTCGACATTTAAATAGATGGGGGCATGAGAAATTCATGCGAGTTATAACTTAATAGTTTAAATGGACTTCACTCAAATATACTTACAAATGAGTGGCATATGTGCTACATGTGGGTGTACTATATGCTTTTCATTTGTAAATTTGGTCGCGTGGCAAAGTACTGAATATTCTCAAAGCCACCATATAATGTTCCCTCTTGAAAAGCTCAGATAATAACGCTGTTGTTGACACTCCCTCGTTCATCTCATCATTAATTAATATTTCCGGACAAAATTATAACAGATTTTTTGAATTCCCTATAAAAATAAAATAAATAGGCATTTATTTACAAAAAAAAGTGTGTTTGTTCCTAGAAATAAAATAATGTCAATGCGTTTTCATTATATACACACGCGCGGGTATTTCCATCCGCATACATTTGTGTCCAGCGCACATCCCAACCAAATATTATTCATTGTTTGTAGTAGAGAGAAATATTCATAGAATGGAAATTTAATGCTGTGATGATAGTAATCAACAAAGTTCTTAATTATTATTTGCATCAAGTTGATCGGGTAAATGAACTTCAACGATGCAATGAATAATAAATCTTCTCATCGCGAATAATTCAAAACAATATTTAAATCCTCTATACAAATAGTTGTTAATTATTTTTATTTCTTCTTTCATTTCAGTGAAATATACAGAGCAATTTTTATTCTACCTGGAAAACATAAACTAACTCCTTATCCATAGTAATAAATTTCATAAGAGCAGTAAAATTCCGTCGAATCGGAAACAATAGCTACAGTCAATCTTTTTTGGTTTGAGCGCGGGATTCCGTATCATGGGAAAATGTTGAGAGTGAGACAACAACTGCGAGGGGAATAGAAAGAGGAAGAGAAATGGTCGAGTCCGGATATCAGCTCATGGCTCGCTGAATAATTCATTGAATTCGGGGTGTACGCATTCAATGCTTATTTACATAGCTACGCTCATGCACCCATTTGAAATCGTCACGGGAGACTTGCAAACGTCACATTTAAATGTGGGTGCATATATCTATATATCTATATATCTATATATAAATATATGCATTTGTAAACAACCCCGATATCATATAAACCGGAAGTGTTATTATTATCGGTCAGTGACAACTCGAGTGGAGAAATCTTGATCGAGGAAAAAAAAATCACATCATTATTTTTTACTAGAGTATGCAAATTCTGATTGATATATTATTCTATATAATGTAATTTGTAATTGGATGAATTGTTTAAATTTTTTTCATAGAATATTTTCATTTTAGACTAAATAATAATAAAAATTTCGCTGACTCTTCTTTATCGTTTGGAAAATGTGTCTCGTTTGGAATTGCATTTATATTTTTTCTTTGTTTCTTTTTCAAAAGTTGAAATTACAACTCCCGTACGGTGACGTAAGATACTGCGTTCACATGCTTGGCATAGCAGTTTGTAATATAATTTACTGCGACTATACGTATGCATTTCACTGGAATATTTATATGGTTTCACTCAGTATTATAAATCAGTTTCGTTCACATTGGCAAGCTCTTCATATGCCACGTTCAGCATAACTCTTTTCATTCTGTAATTATTCAACTACAATAATAGTTAAAAATAAAAGAAAACTACGTATGTTATAAGTGTTGTATATTTATCACAACGCCAAAGACCTATGTCATCAATACAATTTTATATTTTACTATTTTTATTTTTATCTTATATAAATTACGAACTTTATCAACTTGAAGTGAATCAAAAGGAATTTGGAATATCACATCGTCTGAAAGTTGATGCAAATGCAAGAATATTCTTTGATTTCATCACACAAACTCATATTATGGAAAAGGTTGTTGAATATTTTATTCACTAATACACACTCCTTTCATTATATCCACATGAAAAAAAAAAAAGATACATTTTGTACATTACTCTCGTGATTAATCAGTGCGCCATATCCTACATTAAATAGCTCTATATAATCACAATTGAAATTAAATGTCGAATAATATGTTAATTAATAAAGTGTTATATTTGATAATTGAAATAAATACACGATATGCAGTACATCAAACCAAAAAAAAGAAGGTAAACGTTGAACAAAGTGGGCTGTATCGATTTCAACTTTATTTTATATTGCAACAACAGATACATAGTCATGTACAGCTTATATATATAAATATATTGCATTGCTGTTATTGCCTCGAATAGTTTCGAGCGCGGTCATTCGTGAAAATGCACATGTAAATTTGTTGAGTGTGTTTTTGTCCTCTTTTTCCTCTGTACACTTTTCCACCCCTTGTCTGCATTCGTGCCGCAATATCGGTGTAGTTTATACCGTTATGTGAAGAGTTTCAACTAGTCACTGGATCACTGCCACAAAAGTGTATGAACAAATGGTCGAGCATTCAGGAAAATTAAACAAGAATTGTCCAATCCACTCGATGCAAATTCTTCGTTTGACTTTTCATATCACACAAGTTTATGAAGCTGCAGTGATCCGACTTTGAATTTTCATATAAAGGAATTAAATGCGATTTTTATGTTTGTCATTCGAAGTTTGATAATGTTTAATCAGTCTGTTACACAATGACTCATATAGTGAATCAACAATATTTATACTCTTCTTTTGAGATTGACTTTTATTATTAAAAAATTCCCAGGTATTGATTCTGCCTGTATAATTTAATATAACTGTGATGGTCATTCTCACAGACTTGTGAAAGATCATCCGTTGAATGGACTCAATTATCCTACACATAACGTTCTCAGTATCTGCACTAATACACTTATAATACTATGTCAATGCACACGCATGCATAAAGTGTGTATTGGTTGAAATGCGATGCGGGTGTCAAATCATCGCCATAGATAATATAATACGAATACGGGTAGGTCATCATACCCATTCGCAACCCTTAATGTCCACCCATTAATAGCTGACTGAGAAGATTAGTATTCTCCAATTATGAAGCCTTATCGTCTGTCAAATGATGATTACGCATTATCTTTCATTGCATCCATCTACATTTGTCGATATAATTCCGAGCAACTGATAAGTTTCTGAATGCAGCCAATTCATATTCCAAGAGAATGAAGGCCTTATATTTTGTTATTCATTGCTTATATGTTTCTGAAATTCAGTTACTGCCCTGGTTGACAAGATTGAGAGAAGCAGACATGAGAATTCTTGCAGTGGGAAAATTCTACCACGCACATTCGAAAATTATATTTGGTAAAAATTATGTTTCGCAGAGACAAAAATGTTTGCCAATAATTCCAAAGATAATTTTTTGCACAAGAATAAGTCCTTTCTCAAATTCTTAAACATAATTCTCTCTTTGTTTTCTAGGAACTGAAGAAATTCATTTTATGGTAACAGAATATCGACAAGGAAGTCAATTGACTCTCGAATCAGACGATCAATTAATTAAACAAAGAATAAAAATACGTACAAAACGTTATCATAATCAGACAATTCTGACAGTGGAAGTTTATTCTACAAGAACCTCAGCCATTTTCCATGTGAGTCATATTTTTTTCTACTCTCATTTCATTGCATCTATCTGTTTGATTTGTAGGAGAAAAATGTGGCAATAGCAATAATCCCTATAATTCTTCGTGCGACACAACAATGACTCTAGGGTAGACGTCATCCCTTAAAGACACACATACATATCAAGGGTAGAATATATGTCTGAAGATATTTGGCCAAGCGTAGAAAATAGAAGGTGGCCGTTATTCCATCAGCCGTTTCTCGACAATCTCGTTCTGGGCCGCTATTATTATTGCTCAAAGTAACGGACTCATCCAAACGGTCGTGTCTATTCTTATCCATTAGCACACGTGCCTTCACTCACCCCAGTAGCACCAACTTACGACAAAGGCTGATACTCGGCCCTGTAACCCCTGATAGATTCGTCTTACGCGAGCGCATCGTGTACGTGAGGAATTATATACTCTTACTGAATAGGATAAGGAGGGATATGGCAATACATCTGCTTGTGGCTTTAGAGGGGACTCATGTGGAATACACATAGCGTCTCAACTGCGCAATAAGTTGAATACAGCCTTTTTCTGCATTTTTGTCAATGGCAGAATGAAATCTCTCTCACTCTTCTTATAGATACGGAAAAATTCAATTCTTCACTATCAATATGTTATGAAAAATCTCACGTTTTCGTTTGCTACAGTTGTGACGAAGAATATATGTTGATTTATTTATGAATATTTCAAAATGAATACTATTATCATGTGAATTGAAAAGTTCATGACTGAAATATACTGTCAATGTGGATCGAATACTCTTTTTATGAAAGTCACAGCTGTATTTATGACTATTCGTCTATTCATTGTGTAGGTTAACAGTTTTTTCGTTTATATAAACAAACAAGATATGTATATACACTAATGGACTGTACACGTGTTATTATATCACCTATTGCACTATTTTCTAAGTCATTACATGTGAATTCGCTTCTGTTATTACTGCTTTTAGTATACGCTTTCGTTTTATATTTTTGCCCCAAGCACTTCAATTTATTTTATTACATGATAGTATTTATATGCATTCATTTTGTTTCAGTATACTATGGGACGTATAATTCAATATTTCATGAAAAAACAATTGGAAACTTCTTTAATACACGCTGCTGAAATTTACATCGCAATACAGAATGAATTGAAAATTCCACAATTAATAAATTGAATAAAATAAAACCACATGAAGAGTTGATGGAGATTTTGTGACCCTTTATATGAATATGAATGATAATTTCATTTAAATAAAGTGAAAAATTGAATCATTCTAGAATGAAATAGAGCAATAAAAATGTTATCAACATAATTCATAATCATTATTGCTGATTAGAATCACACGTGATGGTGGCGGACGGAGTCGTTTTTGGTGTGTGTCAGACGACACATACGGAAAAGGGTGGTCAGCTAGAGTGAGGAAGGCTATACCATCAGCACGTTCACTGCTGTACTCGACATTGATTGATGTTACCGTTCGCTTTAGTGCGAAATGCCCACCAATTATCTGCCATGTACGTGCCCCGCGTAATCATTTGCTTCTCACATACACACATAAAGCTATGTGAATATATATATTCATGTGTATATGTATGTTTGCTCTTGTACTAATAATTTCATACGTCGAAATGTGCGAACGAGTGAAGGAGAAAATGAAAATCATCGGAATTAAATCGAAAATAATTAAATAACAACAGTGTAGTTGCACTGACATAAATATTGTTGATATTGTTTGGTAAAATTATTTAGATAACAAAATGTTTCTTCGCCAATGAGTAAACGTAATGCCAATACCGCATAATATTCCTGCCAAGTATTATGAATCTTTTAATCCGATAGGACAATTTTCCATTGTGAATTATTGTCGATAGTTGGAACACGAATTCCGTTGGTTGAGTGTTGGAATTTAACGATGGAGCATGTCGCGTCGGCAAATAGCTCGAACTAATTTATATGCGAGAAGCAGAAAGCAGGGACAGCATGAAAGAGCGAAAGAGAGAGTGTGGAGGACGGAGGATCCTTTATATACCACCTTCTGTATTTTCTCCCCCGACACCGTAGTGTACGGTAAATTCCACAAACGTAATTTGGCGTACAACTATTAGGCGAGATAATTAAAATTACCGATACACAGACTATATACATGTTCACTTGTATTATTAATTTTATAACTAACGGTTTAATTATTGCCAATGGTACAAATGGGAAATGTGCGAATGGTCTAAAAACCTTTCCATTTTCATGATGAATTGTTATGGAATATTCATCTGCTCCACATCGTTAATTGAATATTGATGTTGTGTGCTTTATACAATATACAATATTATTAATACATATATTATTATTGTCAATTCATAATAATACACATGATGTTATCCATTTAGTTTTGAAGTAATTGTATGTAATAAATCATCGATATTTCATTCCCATTTTTCAATATTATTTCTTTCTCTATTGTCCGAGACGATGAATTGAGTTATTGATATTTTGCTCACGTAAAGACGTCATATTAATGGGACTCAAGATTTTCACTGCGTTCTTCTCAATGGACAATCGTAAATTTTATAGGATTATCAATAGAGGTAGCTTTCAACAAGTACTACAATATATCATTCGATGCGCTGCACACTTATACTCACACAGAAACACACACCCTTCACAAATTCATAGACATTACAGTACGATCCATACTGCCAAAAAATAATTACTCTATTGATTCATGTTTCATCATGGACCATATTTCCATTCGAAGAATATTGACAGAAATGGAAATGAAATAAAATTGTTCTCTTGTGCAATTCAAATAGGTATATGTATGTAACATTCATGCAGCTCAACTTCGATGATTTTTTATATTTCGTGAAATATATTGTGGAATACATACGACTGGTGAATATGTGAAAAAATAATATTTAGATAGTGTATCCAGTTGTTCATACGTCTCTCAATGAACACATCTCATATATTTAACACATTAACTCGTCCATTGTTGAGAAGAGGAATTCAAAGGTTTCATCATTGTCACTTTGATTAAGGAATTAAACTAACAATGAGGACAAATTCAAGATAGAAATGAAACAGATCATGAAGTCGCCCTTTCGGGAATTGCGCATTATGTGTACATTTACATCAAAGTTTTCACCGTTTTGCTCATCTTATGCTACGAACGTCAGCACTCGTTCATTACACTAGAAGCTTGAAGACGAATTTTGTGCCGTCTCAGATGCTGTTAAATTGCTTACCATGCGCTCTTTAACAGAATATGTAATTGACAAAAATTTATGAAAATTTTAATAGATTTTGATCATTGATTTATAATATCTCAGAATCAATTTAGAATAAAGAAAAAGTGAAGAAGGAAGAAAATAATACATATCTTCTATGCAAAGATGTTCAGGTTTTTAATATTCATTAAAGTAAAAATAGTTGTAGAAATAAAATTTGTTGACAACATTAATTTCAATTACGCGGTAATGTTTGTTGGGCATGCGTATGAATAATATTGGAGCAGGTTAAGGTTAAGGTTATACTACATGTAGACAATAAGAAACACTAGCTTACAGCTGGGAGTATGGCGGCTCCTGTAATCCGGCTACTCGGAGGCTAGTTGTTGTGGAGGATCTGAGGTCGAGGGTCACTGTGAGTACGGGACCCACGTTGACTGGGCGTCCGCGCTAAGCTCGCCATCAATATGGGCACCCTGGAGGAGTCCGGGGTGGCCAGGTTAGCTAAGGAGAGGCGAACCGGGCCAGAGGGGAAACCCAGCAGCCAAAAGTCTCCGTGGCGAGCAGTAGTGGGATCGCGCCCGGGAGTGG